>BSBM01000114.1:7389000-7992500 GCA_027924585.1 Larix kaempferi
AGTATTGCAATGAGAATCAAAAAACACATTAGAGTAACCTTGACAAAGATTAAAAATCTAATTAATTTGAGTGTCCATCAAACCTCTTAGTTTTTGGATTTTGTAAATCTCTAAGTGTTTCGAGTAGACCCACATTAATGAACCACTTGTTACTAAACATATTAGACATCAATAATTTTCTAATGAGTGGTTAGACAAATAGGTCTACTCTCATTTCATTTAGGCTTTAGCCTTTAATAAACTACAAAGAAAGAGTCTTCCTTGCTTGTGAGAAAATGTTTAATTGACATTTTCACAAGTTTGGATATCCAAATCAAATTTCATTAATTTCATTGAGTTTGTATGCCTCAAAACCGTCAAAATAAACCCTTTGTTCTTAAAATATTCAACTCAAATAATCACAAAATAATTGTGCAAAGTTCCTAAGAGGCTAAATAATTGATTTTGTGCCAAAATCAAAGTCTTCTCACACATCTTACATCCTTTTTATATAAAATTGTATTCAAACACTTGAATTTTGTACACACAAAATGGATTTTGATGCATGAAGAAGGCCTCAAAGCCCAATGCATATGTGGAGAAATATATATTGAAATTGTCAATTTTTCATGAAACTCATCTGCAAAATTTATTGTGACGAAGGATGCATATGGTATGCTTAATTAAGGTTGGAAATTACGCTTGTGTGCATGGATTCAACCATGTCATTGGTTTCGTCAATTACCATGACATTCTTTCCATGCTTAATGTTATGTTTTTAATGCCGAATTGCGAGTAGTGTAACATAATTGTGTGGATTATATGATTATGGAATTACATTATTAGAAGCATATCAAATTCCCTACAGTATGATTTAAATCCATGTTCATCCTTACTTTCCTCAATTTACTCATGAAAATGGCACTAATCGTTTTTCCTATTTTTTTTAATATAGAAACACCTTTTTTGCATTAGTAAGAATCATTCTTTGTTACACTAGTTATACATTTTTTATTTTTAAGATATGTCATTTTACCATGTATATGTTTATAATGAGTTTTTTTTGAATTTTTTATTATAATGGCAAGCCTGGATCAAAACGTGGAGATACTTAAAGAGATTTCTAGACTTAGAGAGATTGGGTCCACATAGAGGGGTGGAGACCAACTCCACCGCTCACTTGTACATGAGTCTAGATGTAATTGTAGAAACAATTACCCAATCCAATGGTGCTCTATATGACCATTTGCATCATATAAAGAAAGGAAAATGCAACAATATGTTGAATATGGATTGGATTACAATGCCATAAAAAATCTAGAGATCACAAAGGAGCACATTTTTGCAATGTTTAGAGATCCCCAAACGGTTGAAATACCAAGCACAAATAGATCCCACTTTTCTATCGAGTGGTGCACATATCCACCATTCCAATAGAATTGGATGGACCATTGATACATGGTTTTTGATGTGCCACCCCACAACAATAAGGAACTTCCTTTATATTTCCTTTGAAAGATGAATGTCGAGTTCATGTTGGGAAAACATGTAAACTATTTTGATAGCTTGGAGTTCCACAACATTGGTTTTGGGATGCCTCAAAACTGTCCTAATTCCATGCTTTGAGATGTCAATCGCCCAATCCCTCCACCTCACAAAAAGTTACCCAGGCCAGATGTCCCACCTGCACATCAGTTGATTCCACGAACACAAGAGGAATTTATGATTCTGGAACAATAGATTCTCTACCACAGCATTGTTATTGAGCGTATGGACCAAGTAGGGCCATCTCTCCTTTATGGGGTAGATTCATCACCTCTCGGTGATGCAGGACCATCTAGTAGTGGGAATAGATCGACACATCATGAGACCACCATTGAGACTCACAAGTGCACATTATGTGGTTGTGCCTACTACTGATTCGTGCTTCGACAGATGTTACCCTTAATAGGATTTTAGGTTAGGTAAGTATATGGTTAACAGTAATCTTGTTCAAAAACAATTTCCTTACTATACACATATATAGATTGCTAATATTTATAATTTTTAAACTTCCAGATGATAGATGCCTCTCCATAGGGGCAAGGCATTAGAACTAATGATGCCCCCCTTGGTGGAGAGATTGATGTTCCAGTGTCTATTGGGGGGTTTTGATGTGCCAGTTGTTGTCGTATCTTCAGCGGCAACATCGCACACAAGAGTAACTATTTCAACATGTGAATTTGTTAATACATGTTAGTTCATCAATGCTATATGGTCTAATATTTACAATTTTTAAACTTAATGTTACTAGATCCTCAATAGGGTAAAACATTGCTTCTAGTGATCCCCCAGATGTTACCCTTACTGGGTTTTTGAGTGAGGTAGGTATATGGTTAACAATAATCTTATTCAAACCATTTTTTCCTTACCGTACACATGTATAAATTGCTAATACTTATGGTTTTTAAACTTGCAGATGCTAGATGCTTCCGCACAGGGACATGACTTTGCCACTAGTGATGTCGCACTTGGTGGAGAGACATTTCACACAAAGTTAACTATTTCAACTTGTCAGTTTGTTAATACATGTTACTTCATTGATTCATTCATGTCTAACTATGTCAACACTTGGTGACTATAGGCATCAATTGCAATCTCGGTACCATCATTTTCATTTGCATCTCCTCATAGGCCAGTCGTAGACACAGGTTGTGTCTATATTAGATGATCCTCTCCCGGAAAGAGTGTGGGTTTCCATGACCATGGAGCTACTGATTCCATGGTAATGTATATCCTTTGATGATAGTTGTTGATTAAATTTCAATTCATTGCACAACTTGTTTTTCTTAATGTTGATTTTGCATGTTTACATCATCCTGTTGAAGAGTTACCCATGGCAAACCTCACAGGGGTCATTGATGCAACAGTTAGTGCCACATATGCAATGGAAAAAAGTAACATAGAGGTAACTATTTCAACATTTGTACATAGTTTATTCATGTTAGATTGTTTCTTCATGCATGTCTAATTATTTTAGCATTTGGTGATTGTAGCCATTGGAAGAAGCAGTTCCTGGCACCTCTAATTCAGTGGTGGTTTTGACCAAGCTTGATGTTCAACCAACAGCTCTATATTCTAAACAAGGAACCCAGTCTCCTTTCCCATAGTCTCTTTTTGTGGTGAGATGTTCATTAATGACCAAGCATTTTATTCATTTTACATGAACATGTTGATACTTGTTGAATTAATTGAGATGTGATCATTTATTTGTATAGCACAATTGTAGAGAGAGATTCGGAAAGGAGGAGGACACCACAGGAAGCGATACCTCAAATGGATTTGGTGAGTGTTTTTTATAAATAATTGAGTCGTAATTTCATTTTTTAAGTTTGTTAGTGTTAATGTATCAGTGGAGTTAGCTAATCAAATAATTTGATCTTTGATTTGCATACTCTAGAGATGCAAAGAGATCCTAGATGTAGGCATGATAGGTCAAGGTTTGGAAAAAAACAAGAGGAAGATTGAGTTTTGATGTGTACTCTAAGATATATGATTTTGGGATACATGTACATTGATAGGTCATTTAAGGGCTAGCTACTTTGTCATAAGTTGTATTATAAACAATCAGTTAACAATGCATGATACAATTTATTTCATATTTGCTTGAATTTCCACTTGCTCTTGTGTCGATCTATTTCGTCCCCAAATTGATCAATTATGTTACTCAAATGTAGAATTACATATTAAGTCACTCATTCCAAAATATATTTTAAGCACATATTTTACATTTCTTGTGTTGAACAAGTAACATATCACCATTGTGTTGATTTATGTGGGTTATCTCTCTCTTATGAATGCATTATCTTAATGGAACAAACTGATTCCTTTCAATATTCAATGAACTCATTACATGCACACTAATTGGATATCCAATTTAAAATTGTGATTTTGGACAATTCTAAGGGATCATACCCATTCCTTAGGATTATGGTTGCAAGCAAATCAAACTTGAAGTGAGATGGTTGATGGCGTGCAGGAAGAACCAAGGTTCATCATAAATTTCACCAACAAAAACCAAGACACCGACCCTTTTGGAATCACTTGTGCGCAGGTTAAGTCTCACTCGAAGTGTCTAGGGGAACTACAGGAACTAAGCTTCCGCAGTGCTAGAGGGATGTAAACATTCATCTAACAGATATATCGTTCATTCAATTCCCAAATCTAGCATTCATTCATTTATTGTTCAATATGATATGTCCTACTCATGGGAATAGATCACACATTCATGATAGAAACATAACATAGCATCCATGTGCACATTAAATAGGAGCATTCATCACATTGGAGACAAGTTAAATTATTGAAAATAGAAGCACTCATCATCATTACTAATGGTCCATTATTACATAACATGCGTAGTGCGCAACCATTCTCCGACTTTAACTATGCAACAGTACACAACAGAATATTTACTCATGATCATACAACAGAACAGATGTCATTAGCGACACTTCCTTGGAATCAATAGCAGAATTCTAGCCAAAGTTCTTCTAACTCTTAAAACTCCTACATATTTATACGTCACTACATGGGTGGAGCCCGTTACAAAGTGGACAAAACACCTGACTAAATTCTAACTAACTTCTTCCTTCTGCACTTTTGTTCCAAATGTTGAGTTTTCCCACAATCCATCTCCTATGCACGACTTCTAAGATAGGTCCAAAATCTGATCCAACAGGACCCCAACACTGACCTGTTTCTCCAAAATATGCTCCAACGGGACCCCAACACTCACTTGTTTCTCATCCCAAGCAACTTCAGTTGCTATACAAGATTCTTTTGACTAAAATTCTTCAATGTAGTAGCTTAAGTACTACTTCATAACACCTTTTGAACCAGAGTTGTTACTCTCTAATATGTGTAGAGTTCCAACCATCCCTTAGTTTGACAAAAAATTCTGTCCCACCTCTTAGACACGCCTTAAAATCCCGGATCTTGGCTGCTATGAATATTAAATGATGTATTAAATTAAGCAGTAAATTATTAATTAGTTAATTGAAGGGACATAACCCTTCCTTAAGCACGCTCAGACCTTATAAAAGTCGATCTTTTGTAATACATTAATCATCTTATCAATTCAATAATATATCTTTTATTCAAATATGGATCTCGTGTCCTAGGTTATCTGTTGCATTTGGTATCAGAGCCGCGTTCGGCATCAACTCTTGCACTCCAGGCTCCAGGCCCCAGCTAGGATCCTCGTCCATAGCCGTGACCTCACGCTACGCCTGCTCCACTAGTCATCCCCCTCACCTCATCACTACCTCACTCATCCCTTTACATCACTCCACTTGCAGCTCCCTCTATCCATCTGCTCCCACGCAGCCTCCCTCACCACCATGTTCCTCCACCGCCTTCTCATGCCGCCGCTCCCCCTCATCTTCCCTCGGCCTACTCCTTATGTCGCTCCCCTCTTTCCCACTGCCCATCCCTCTCCCTCCTCCCTTCATTTCTCCCTTTGCAACAGCACCCCCCTCCCCAACACCATCTCCCTACTTCTCCACCATTCACCACTCGTGCTACTCCTCACCCTGTTCGGCATTTCCTGCTTCCCATGCCCCTCCTACGACCCCCTCTATCCACTCTGCCTCGTAGCCACCATCACCTGCACCTCTCACACTCGCTCCAATGTCTTCCCCAGCCTCCACCATTCCGCTCCACCTCCAACAACCTGCACCAATATAAAAAAAAAAAAAAATAAATAATAATAAATTTTTATTATTATATTTTTTGTATACATAAAAAATTATTATTATAATCTAAATAATAATTATTGTATTATTATTTTTAATATATAATAAATTATTATTATAATTTAATAATACTTATTGTATTATTATTTTATCCCTAACCCTAACTCTTATCCTTACTCCAAGATTGCTCCCAAATATTCACCTCCCCACAACAAGTCAAGAGCCATGGCCGAATTACGAGACCAAATCGAAAAATTAGAGAAGGATTTCAATGATCTCATTATCAAGAGTCAATAAGGTTTAAAGGGAGAAATACAAAATTCCAATGCAAAGCTGAAAAATGAAATCATAGTGGAAGTCATTTCAGTTTTAGAAAGAAGTCTAGAGGATAAATTGGACGAGATGAAGGAAAAACAAGACCAGCTGAGCGACAAGTTAAACAAGTTCATGGAAAGGATGGGAAAGAATGAGACAAATGATCACTGCAAACCAAAAGACGATTTAGATATGTCATGTGCTTCAACCGGCAATTCTGGATCACTGTTGTGGAGAAAAATGGCCAAAAACAGGCTTTTCTGCTAATTTTCAGGAGATGGTTTGGTCTGGAAAAATGTTCCTAAGGGTCATATACATCAAATGGGTCAAGAATGAGGTAATTTCAACCATTTTTAGTGTCCCAAATGACTCCTCCATCCACAAATGTCCTGTTGTGTGACTGAACTTGATCTCAAGAAGTGTCGTCATGCGGCCAAGGGAAACAAGTGTCGTCACGGACGGAGAGGTGTCATTTCAAGCTATAAAAGATGCCCCCTAATGTATGAGGTCAGAGGGAGTGCAGGAAACGATGGCTGAAATACATTATAAATAACAAAGAGTTGAATCATGGAGGAACTGGAGAAACCAAGAATCATAGGCCCAAATGAAGTACCTGAAAGCAACGGCAATGTCAGACAAACGTATCCTTGGGGTAACTGTCCATGTTCAAATGGTGGAACATGACCTCCAAGAGGATACAATAATGATCCAAAATACTAATGCATCTATCATGGCCACTAAAATACAAGCGTGGATCCATGAGGAACATAAGTGTAAACATAGCCACATAAATACAAGATGGATCTATGTCAAAACTGGAGAACATAGCCATAGAGAACAAGTTGGATCTATGTCTCATCAAGAGCCAAAAAGAGTGTGGCTTAGTCTTGCGCAACTTGGGCAATAACATAAATGAGGTGATTCTATCGAGGATCCCAAGGTCTTCATCCAAAAACAACCCAAGGTACAAACCTATCCATGCGAATAAATGAGTTGTTGTCGAACATGGGAGGTATCGTTTGATTACCGGTCATTGATGTATACCGTTAACAAACGCGAGGGTGTCCACCAATAATGAAAATGGAACCCAAGGTACCTAGTACATTCAAGCAAGTGCGAATAGATGGTCTTTCCGTCGAACACTTGAAGAATCCATCAGATAGGAGACATTGATGTATTCCCATCTATCCAATAGCGAGGGAAACTGCCACTAATGACTGTAATCCCCAAGGTACTAACCGAAACTCTAAACTTCATTCCCAGAGCACAATGAGCTGAAGTCGATGGGAAGAAGTCCGTTGGAAGGGAGGCCTTAATGCATCCTCCATCATCCAACACGAGGGACACTCAAACAGGTATGATCTGATTTGGAGTAGGACTAAACACATGATGAAACATACTGACACCAAGGAATGGCCGAAACATGAAGTCAAGGCAACTGCAGAATGGCTGACACAGGTTATATCCTTGAACAGTGAGCACGACACAAGAGTGACTTAGGCAGCTTTGAACACAAAGGGACCACGACGCAATTCTACAATGTAGGAGACATTAACAGATTCTCCAAATGATTGGAAGACTAACCAAACGGAGGAGTAGGAACTCTGAGATCAGGTTTACCCTAGGGCCAACGCTAGAACCCAACTTGTTTGATAGACTCAAAACAGGTGCTTTGTTCAAGGAGATAGTTGACTTGCTGCCATCATATTGAAAGATATTTTAATGTTCTTCCCTTCCCTTTCCTTTTTCATTTTTTAACGAGCTTTACAAAGAACTAAAGCATGCTTGACGGTATTTTCATATTTAAGGAGTCTGAAAAACCTAGAAGAAAACTCCATACACCTATCCGTGGATTTTATATCGAGCCCGGATTGGTCTGTGCTCGGCGGTGTTTTCTTGCTTATAGAGTTGAAAAACTTAAACAGTCCTCTATACACCTATCTCATGGATTTCACATTGATCCCGAGTAGGTGAATGCTCGCTTGGTGTTTTCACATTTCGAGAGTCTGAAAACCCTAAAGACGACTCCAAAGGTCATTTTTCGTAAAGTTAGTCTCCTTCCCCGAAAAAGTGTAAAATGATGGAAGAAGAACTCTTCTAGCGCATACAAGAGTATACCTAGAGTATACCTTTTCCGTAAATTATCCACCAAGGCCTAGAAAAGGAGTAATTCTATACCTAAGTGGATGTCGGTTCAGTTATTTTAACGAGCCCGAAAATACAACTATGCTCGGAAAACTTTTCCTATTTAAGGAGTCTGAAAAGGGATTAAAAGAACTCCATAGGGATCTTTTCCGTAAAGGTTTAACGAGTCTGGAAAAGTAAACTCATGACCTCCTTACTGTTTTTAACAAGCTCAAAGGAGATAGGAAAATGCTCATAACTTCCTTACTATTTTTAACGAGCTCTAATGGAAGGTGAAAGAAATGCTCGTAGCCTCCTTACTGTTTTTAACGAGCTCGAAGTGAAGGCAGAAGAATGCTTGTAACCTACTTATTGTTTTTAACGAGCTCGAAGTAAAAGAAGAATGCTCGAAACCTACTTATTGTTTTTAATGAGCTCGAAGTAAAGGTAGAAGAATGCTCAAAACCTACTTACTTTTTTTAATGAGCTCAAAGTAAAAGAAGAATGCTCGCAATGGGAGGAGACGAGTGTCGGGGACATGCAAAACTAGCTCCAAGCGCATGGAACAAAGCTATGCCTAATGCAAGGAACATGAGCAAGATAAGGACACTCAGGGTGTGTCTCCTCCAGGTAAAAGGTGTCAAATTGTGAGGGAAAAATGATACAGGGCTTAGCGGAAATGAGATCAGAGATGGAGGCTTATACAACGGGCTAAAAGCATGGAAGCCGGCATCAGGCTCATTAGCGCAAGCGATATCATAACAGATGCATATGCAATTTGAACACAAAGATGGGATCCTTATCAGGAATGGCCAGAAATATATGAGGAATAAAGATATGAAGCTTCTTCTCAAAGTCATGGTAAATCTAAAAAGGCTCCCAAGCCTATGAGAAAAACTCAGCATGGGCACCAGAATGGCATAAGGGTGCTAACTAGGGTGACCCATGTTAGGTAGGCTCTGTTGTCGGACTGGTGCACGATGCATAAAGAGATGGCTAACACACCAATATCCAACAGGTTCGACCCTATGGAAAATTCGGATGGCAAAAGGTTCAAATGCAACATAACAGAAGGGAAGCCTAAACCTATATGCAAGGTTCCGAATATACCTGACATGGTCACACAAGGTGTCGAAAATGACCAGTAAGCAAGTATACATCCAGCTAAGAATCCTGTCTCCAAGAAACATTAGTACCAGGATCATATCTAAAACATATGTAAGGAAAGACCCGATACAAGTCATTGTGGTAGAAATACTTTCAACCTCACTATCATCAACAACAGGCATAAACAAGGCAGAGTTTTCGAATGAAGACTCTATGTTACCCAAGCCCGAGGACTTACAATCAACAAGATCAAATTCAGGATGAAGATCAAAGTTGAAGGACATGATGGAATCTGCAGAAACAAATTCATCATCACGGGAGTTGAAAATTCTAGAAGCAGAATCAAACTCAGCAGGAACACCGATTTGCGGATCTATAGGAGAGTCCAAAGACTCAACAGTATGAAGATCAGACTTTAAGGTCAAACCGGGGATGGACATAACTACGAATGGATCAAAATCCAAATGAATGGCAGACTGTACTATGGACTCTAGGAAAACTTCATTGGAAGGAAGTATATCATCCCAGATAGAACACATATCTAAACATTCAGATGGAGGTGTCACTTGGTCAAAAGCTAGGACCAAGTCCCGAGAAGGTAAGCATGAACTCAGAGACTTCTTCTCAGTAGAAGTTGAACTCAAGGAACAATATGCCACATAAGGCCCATGTGAAATAGTAGTACCTAATGACGAGGGATCAGACTGGTCTACAGTTGGGTAATAAGGAGGATCAACGAATGCAAGCTGGTCGATGGTGACAATGTTTTCGTTATGATGGAAATGCATCACACGAAAAAGCGTAGACACCACAGCATGCATAGCATAAATGTAATCATGCCCGAGGATCATATCAAAGTCCACAGGGTCCTTTAAAACCATAAAATCAACTAAGACTGTTTTTCCACCCAAAGTAATAGGTGCTTGACGGAGGAATCCGATCGGTTCACTAGGTCTTCTATCAAAGCTCAACGGCCAATTAGCAGCTGGAATAACATTAGGGAAACTCAAAACTTTTCAAGCATAAGTGGATAAGATACTAACATAAGCACCTTCATCAACAAAGCATCGATCAACCGTATGGTTCCCGATATCAACCTTTATCTGGAAAGGTGTCGAAGAAGGAAGACAAGGCTCGGCTAGACTATTCCAATCAAAGGAAACAATCCTAGGGCTTGGTAGGGGTTCGCATGGCACAGATGAAGTGCCCCCTTTTTCAGGAATATCCAAACTAGTAATGCAGAATACTTCAGCAGTAGGTGCATCAATCTCCGAAGGACTGATAGGATCGTTCGAAGATTGCATCGATTCGATCACTTCACTCTCCAAAGGAAGAGTGGGGTCGACCAAAGATTGCATTGGTTCAACCAATTTATCAACCAAAGTTTGATCTGACTGCAGGGAATCTATAGACAACTCAGGAATAGAGGTTCCTTCAGACATGGACCACACTCTTCGTGCCTATGGAATGGCAGGACATCGGTGAGTAAGGTGATCTCCCTTACAAAGTTTACAAGAGAAATTTGGTTTTCGTCCTATAGGTTTAGAATCCTTTACAACGTCAGTACTCTCAGCATGACTAGAATTGGCTGACAGCTTGCCCCCAGCATGACTCACAGAGGCTGGTTGCTTAGAAGCATCAGACTTTTGAACTAAGGACCACACCTTTTGCACTTCTGGAAGTACAGGGCACAAGTAAGTAAGGTGATCTCCCTCGCAAAACTTACAAGGGAACTTAAGATTCTGTTTGTTTGGTTTGTCAACAATGTCAACTCCCTTAGCATGACTTGCAGTGGCTGATCTGGTGTCTCCAGTATGACTCACAGGAACTGGTGACTTGTCATTAATATGACTAGCAGTGATCAATGATGTGTCCTCAACATGATTGACAGTGGTTGAAGACAAACTTTCAGTATGATTTTCAGTGACTAAAAGTTTTCTCTCAGCATGACCTCCAGAGGCTAGGTAGGTGCCCCCTGCATGACTTACAGAGGAAGGGTGCTTGCCCCAGCATGACTTACAGAGGTTGGGTTGTTGCCCCCTTGTTTTGGCATCTTCTTCCTATTCTTCCCCGTCTATTACTTTTAGATTGTTGGTTACTAGTATTGCTACCTTCGCCACATGAGGTAGAAGGAGGAGGAGAAGATGTTACTGGCAAAGAAGACCCAGGGTTATGATTCTCTTGATTTGAGGTGCTCACAAAAGAAGCGTCGGGAGCATGCAAGGAATTCGGAGTGGAAAACAACCAAACCGACAGCCCAATAGTGAATCCAGGAAGATTCAGAGTATCCATTAAAGGAGCACCAATGTTTCCAATGAATGGAACAGCACAAGGATCCCCCGGAACAGGGGTACCTTGATTGGCTCTCGCCGGAATGCTAGACATAGTTTCCTGCTCAAATGAGCAAGAAGTTCTCTAAGGAAAACTAAATCAAGTAGCACAAAGAGCACACCACTAAAAAAGGTCCTAGGTAAATCAAACCAAGAAAACAGATGCCTTCCGGAGAAGATTCTAGGATGATGAGGGCCCAGAACAGATCAACGAAGGATGAAGAACAGTTACCCAGGGTCCACAATACAATGACTAAGGGTGCAAGCGCTGGAATCACCCAACCGCCCTCCCAAAGACCTGCAAGGGATTTCCTCCCACGTCTGTCCTAGGTACAGCAGATTACCCTCTGTTGTCACCTATGTATGAACCTAAAGTAAGATACTAAGGATACCACAACACCGAAAACTCCTGGGGGAACAGTCGTTGGTCGAATCAGAAGGCGTGGGCAGGGTAACTGAACCCGAAACTCTAAAGAGTCCCCATACGCGATCCAATCCTAGTATATGCTCGAAACAGAAAGTAGGAGGAGTATTCCCAACAATCTGATCTCACAAAACCTACTGCATAAATCCCAAGCAAGCTTTGAGTGAAATGGATTTACCTGTGATAGTCGAAACTACGATTTTTGTGTAATGTGTGATCTTGGGTGGTTTAAGGTGTTTTAAACCCAAGATCCTAACCAAGACTAGTTGGTGTAGTGTAACCTAGAAAAGAAAATGTTACTAGTACATTTTATTAGGGTTCATTTTAAAGGTTACTTGCTTACTCAAAAAAGGTAGTGGGTGTGTGAGAGTGGTTATAATAGAGATAGAGTACTGAAAATGAAATATTTACCACCAAAAAAATCTTTTTCTTTTCAATGCAAGTCTTAAAACTCTGATCTAGAATGCATGTGCAAATGCAATTTTTAATCTTTCGAATGCAAAAGAGGTAAAAATAAAGCCTAAATGTACAAAATTAAACTCAAAACCTAAGAATGCAGCTACTCAAGCAACTAGGTATGCAAAAGAAAACTTATTTTTTTTTATGCAAAGCACTTTAAAATCTTTTAAGCCACTTGCAAGGTACTCTATTCAGAAAATGAATCAAAATTATTTATGCTTTCCAAAGGTAAGAAACAAAACTAAAACTAACCTACTATCAAAGCAAAGCAAAGAAACTTTCAGGTTCTCTTTATGAAACAGTAAAAGCTACCAAATATGACTTTCAAATTCTTATTGATGTAAGCATGCCAAACATTGGGAAAAGAGTACAAAAACTACTTTTAGACCCAAACGAAGAAAATGACCTACGAAGAAGTATGGTTTGTTAAAGTCAGGTCTGCACATAAACAATGCAAACAAGGTCTTGAACAACAGCCAAAACACTTGAGCTTTCACTACAAAAGAAAACTTAAAAGCATAAGGGAGGATAAAAAACCAATATAAAAGAGAAATTTCACTCAAATAGATACAAACAAGGTAAAGAAGACTCAAGAGGTTTCAAATCCAGTGGAAATGCGGCAAGCAAGTTCAGTCAGACTCAAATTAGGGTAAAAAACACCAAATGGGTCCACAACCCCCCAACTTGGGTCAACAAGCCCCAAAACTTTCCAAACAAGCCCAAATTGATCAAAAGAGGTTCAAATCATGAATGTAGGATCAGTACAAGGATGGGAGACCACTTACAGTGGTTTAACTCAGACCTAGGGTCATCAGGGACCCCAAAAAAAATGCAGCCACAGCCCCCAGATTTGGGTCCACAACCCAAAAACTCAAAAATTTCAAACCCAGATTTTGAGCGCTACTGTGTATGAGGCATACCAATGCCCATAGCAGGATGGGCGCTACTGTGCAGAGGAAAAGTATCGTATGGGCTCTACTGTGTTGTACAAACAGTAGCATACAGGTGGAAAAAGTTTGAAAAATGGGGTTAAAACCCCCCACACCTGGGTCCACAAGGGTTTGTAAGGGTCGGGAAGGGTTTGTAAAATCCCAGTAGGGTCAAACAGAGCCTACTAACTGATTCTAATCAAGAAATTGAACAAAGACCATCAAACAAGACTGTAGAAATGACCTTGGATACCCCTAAGCAGTTAGGCTTTCCCCAGCGGAGTTGCCATTCTGTTGTGGGGGAAAATGCACCTATAGTTCAGGGGAGAAACTACCAACTTACGGTGATAAAGACAGACTTACAAGCATTCTGCAAGTACAACAAATAAATGAAGATATTAGGGTTTAGAGATGTAGGCACCTCATTCAGAAGGTTGATCCTGGCTTTGCCTCCCTCGCTCTTCAATGCTTATCCAATGTCGCAATGCCCAGACCTGCAAAACAACTTGATACCCTTCTCAAACACATTTGACTACATATATAAGACTGGTATCCATAATATAAAGAGACATCAAACTACAATCAAACCGTAATCAAATCTAAGACACATTAATAGGTCATATTTGTAAAGAGAAGAACGTCTGATCTTTATTAATGAATGAAAGCAAGTACATAAAGTTATACCTTCCTTCAAGCTTGGCACTTCACGAAACCTAGATTCAAGGTCTCCTACTTCTGTTCTCCAAGGATTCCAGCCTCTAATCAACTGTGCTAGGGTTTACCAAAAATGAAGCACAAGAGAGGGGAATGAGGGTATCCATTCCTCCAGCATAACTTTGTAATTGGGCTTAGTCCCCTCACATGGCCCTTCTACCCTCCTTATATAGTCAGTGAAGGATAGGAAAAGAAGTTATAACCGCTCAAGAGGTTTCCCAACCAACTTAACTTACTCAAATTTCAGGATTTTGACCAAAACAGGGGTGTACGCTACTCTACAATAGACAAAGTCGCGTACATATGGATTTGAGCGCTACTATTTCAACAGTGGAGTCGCGCTCATGTTAAAAAATGGCCAAAAACAGGCTTTTCTGCTCATTTTCAGGAGATGGTTTGGTCTGGGAAAATGTTCCTAAGGGTCATATACATCAAATGGGTCAATAATGAGGTAATTTCAACCATTTTTAGTGTCCCAAATGACTCCTCCATCCAAAAATTTCCTGTTGTGTGACTGAACTTGATCTCAAGAAGTGTCGTCATGCGACCAAGGGAAACAAGTGTTGTCACGGACGGAGAGGTGTCATTTCAAGCTATAACAATCACCACCACACAACAAGACAAGAGGCAATCAGTATTAGCATTATGTAGTGTATCCCCCCAAAGCAAAAATAGAAATGTCAAAGTTCAGTGGAAATGACGAACAATGCATTGCGTGGTTAAATCAAGCAGAGGAATACTTCGATATCTATAACATCACAACAAATGAAGAAAAAGTGAAGTATGCATCTATGCACCTTGAAGGATATGCCTACAACTAGTATATGTGGTGGAAAGTTGACCATTTCACATACACATGGAATTTGTTTAAAAATTATTTCCTCAAAATATTTCAAGGAATCAACGAAGATGAATTTTTCTCAAATCTTACCAGGTTACAGCAAAAACTAAATTTCGAAGAATTCACACACCAATGGGAATCACTCGCTACTAGAGTATTTGGGTTATCATACAAATAATGACTAGAAACTTACTTGGGAGGACTAAAACCATACATACAAAAAGAATTAAAAATACATGACATACCGAATGTCGAGGTAGCAAGACCAAAAGCAAAAGCAACCGAGGCTAAATTTGACAGTTTCCAATCAAATAAAGGGAAGTCATACTCACAAAGAAACATCCAGTCGACTCCAGAGGACGATACAAACAAATACATCCCTCCACCTAGAAGGGACGACATGAAGAGCCTCGATAATCAACGAATGAGGGAAGGAAAATTTCGACGATGTGGAGACAAATGGAATCCTAAACATAGGTGTTGCCTCGAGGACAGCTCAAATAAATTATATACTTGTGAAGCAGAGGAGAATAGTGAATCAGAAGAAGAAGAAGAAGATTAAGAGGAGGCGACCGCAAATATGGCATCCGGAAACGACAAGACCCCCAAAATCTCCCTAGAAGCCATGACAAGCATTAGCCAACCACAAACTCTCAAGTTAAAAGGGCATATAAAAAATGAGAATGTTACAGTGCTAGTAGACACCGAAAGCACTCACAACTTTCTTGATATAAGAGTTGCAAGAAAACTCAAGTTGTTCGTACATCCAGTTCCAGACATGAAGGTGGTGGTTGCAGATGGCAAGAAGATCGAAAAAGTTGGAAAGTGCCACAAGGTGAGACTTCAAATACAAGACTTCGAACCGGAATCAGAACTCTACACCTTACTGTTGGGAGGAGTAGACATTGTTTTGGGAGTCCAATGGTTACAAACATTGGGAACATATTCCGCCAATCACCAAAAACATTTCATCAAGTTTAAATGGCAAGGGAAAAATTTTAAGCTATATGGTTTTCAACCACCAAACACACAAGTAGTTTCATCGCAGCATATGGAAAAACTCATTTGAAAAGGAGCATCAGCATACGTAATCCAAATCCATCAACTGGAAGGAAAAGAGGAGGAACCAAATGAGTTCAAAAGGAAATCCAAAAATTACTCTAGAAACATGAACACATATTTCAAGACTTACCCATGCAGCTACCACCAGAAAGGAGTATAGAACACATAATTGATATTAAACCTATATCAAATCCTGTCAAGGTTAAACCATATAGGTATCCCCACCACCACAAAACAGAAATAGAAAGGTTGGTTCAAGACCTACTGAATTGTGGTGTCATCACCAAGAGTAGAAGCCCTTATGCAGCTCCAATCGTGCTAGTACGGAAGAAGGATAGATCGTTTAGATTATGTATAGATTATAGAGGATTAAACAAAATAACGATTAAGAACAAGTTTCCAATCCCTTTCATCGATGATATGCTAGATGAACTTCATGACGCAAAATATTTTTCAAAACTCGATTTAAGGTCAGGGTACTATCAAATCAGGGTCAGATTAGAAGATATCGCAAAGACTGCTTTCCAAACTCATGAAGGACATTATGAATTCAAAGTAATGCCTTTTGGGTTAACTAATGCCCCTGCCACATTCCAAGCAACTATGAATGAACTATTTCAGCCATACCTAAGGAAATTTGTGTTAGTATTCTTCGATGACATCCTTATATATAGCAAGACATGGAAGGAACATTTGACGCATCTGGAAGAGGTTCTATCTCTTCTGAAGGAAAACCAGTTCTATGCAAAAAATTCAAAATGCACATTTGGGAAGAAAGAAGTGGAGTATCTCGGTCATATAATCTCAAAGGAAGGAGTTAAGGTGGACCCAAGGAAGATCCAGGTGATGAAGGAGTGGCCTGAACCAAAGAATGTTTCAAAATTGCGAGGATTTTTGGGATTAGCAGGTTACTATCGAAGGTTCATCAGGAACTATGCACACGTCACTACTCCACTAACAAATCTCCTAAAAAGAAATTATTTTCAATGGGATGATGAAGCAAGAAGATGCTTTGAAACGTTGAAACAAATTATGTCTTCAACTCCCGTTTTGGCAACACCTGATTTTGCAAACCCATTCGTAATCGAATGTGATGCTTCAGGGTTTGGGATAGGAGATGTGCTAATGCAAGAAGGTCATCCAATCGCTTTTGAAAGCAAGAAGTTGAAAAAAAGAGAATACCTACAGTCTACATACAACAAGGAAATGATTTCCATCATGCATGCATTAACTAAATGGCGACAATACCTTTTGGGAAGTAAATTCCTAATCTGAACAGATCATAATAGTCTACAACACTTATTACAGCAGAAGACATTAACAACCGAAAAACAAAAGTGGATCGAGAAAATCTCTACCTTCGATATGGATATCCTACATAAAAAGAGGAAGGACAATGTAGTCGTTGATGCTCTATCAAGGAAAGATGAAGAGGTACAAGTCTACGCCGTATCCATGGTGATCCCACAATTTTTGGACGAAATTCGCAAGGAATATGCCAAGAATTTAGAGGTTTGCTCCATAATTAACAACATAAATCAGTATCCGAAGTTTGAATGGAAGAATGACCTCTTATGGTACAAAGGACGTATTTACTGAAGTTCCAACTCCAGTTTTAAGACCAAGGCGCTTAAAGAGTCACATGACTGCCCAACCGCTGGTCATGTAGGATTTTTTAAAACCTACTATAATGCAAGGCAGACATTCTTTTGGAAGGGTATGTATGCCGACATTCAAAAGTATGTTGCAGATTGTGACATTTGTAAGAGGAATAAAACTGAGAATATCTCAAGTCTGGGGTTACCCCATCCATTACATATCCCAAATAAAAAATGGGAGTAAATTTCAATGGATTTCATTGAAGGTCTACCCATATCAGATGGAAAAGACAAAATACTAGTTGTGGTAGACAGGCTAACCAAATATGCACATTTTGTTGGAGTGAAGAAAACTAATTCGGCAAAAGAAATAGCTGAAGCTTTTTGTAAAAATGTCTACAAGTACATGGTTTTCCCAAGATTATAGTAAGTGATAGGGATGCCAAGTTTAAAGGGATCTTTTGGAGAGATTTTTGCAAGCAAATTGGGACGTCTCTTAACATGAGCTCAGCTTATAATCCCCAAACAGATGGATAGACAGAAGTCATCAATAAATGCTTAGAAACCTACCTCCGTTGCTTTATAACTGATAAGCAAAATAAATGGTTCCATTGGCTACATCTTGCGGAATGGTGGTATAATTCTACTTATCATACATCTCCAAAAATGACACCATTTCAAGCCCTATATGGATATGAACCCCCAAAATGGAAGGATTTCATTACCAACCAAGCAAGGGTCGCATCGGTAAATGACCATTTAGAAGAAAACCAAAAGGTTGTCCAAGTACTTACAGAGAATCTGAATACTGCCAGGAATAGAATGAGACAACAAGAAGATCGACACCGAACAAAACGAGAATTTGAAGTTGGAGATTGGGTATTTGTAAGACTACAACCCTATAAGCAATTATCACTTAAACAATGTGGAAAGAATAAATTGGCTCCATGTTTTTATGGCCCATATCAAAACAATAAGAAGATTAGTCAGGTGGCATATGCGTTGGAATTTCCAACTACAAGTCGCATCCACAATGTTTTTCACGTTTCATGCTTGAAAAAGATGATAGGTCAACACCAGAAGGCTCAAACAATACTTCCCTTGTTAGATGAAGAAGGAAGAATCGTATTCGAGCCAGAATCTATCATTTCTACTAGAGAGAATAGATTAAGAACGCGAGTCATTAAAGAGTAACTCATAAAATGGAAAAATCTTCCCGAACAAGACACAACATGGGAATCAGAACAATTTCGACAGCTACATCCCTCATTACCATTGCTTTGAGGACAAATCTCCTTAAAAGGGAGTGGCAATGCTATGAATATTAAATGATGTAATAAATTAAGTAGTAAATTATTAATTAGTTAATTGAAGGGACATAACCCTTCCTTAAGCACGCTCAAACCTTATAAAAGGTGAGCTCTTGTAATACATTAATCATCTTATCAATTCAATAATATATCTTTTATTCAAATATGGATCTCGTGTCCTAGGTTATCTATTGCATTGGCCTTCGAATTATCAGTGGTGTCCAAGCTCATGACCTTCAAGACTACCATATTTCCAACCCGTTGCTCGGTATAGCCTTGGTTGCTCCAGTTAAACCTGCCCGAAGCAACCCTTCTTACTCGTTAGGTTTCTCTCTATGCTGTCACTTCTTCTTTTGGTGGCACCATGGCTCTCTTCATTACAATTTCTTAAGCTCTTAGTGTGTTTCAACTTTGATTTCTATACTGTCGGCCTATTTTTACCACTTGGCACCTGTTCTTTGCCCCTTGGTTCTGTATCTCTTCCATTTATGCCCAAAATTGCAGCATATACCCTTAAAATAATGAAACGAAGCTTAACTGCTCTAGTTTACCTTCCTATTCCTTCTTTATAGTCGATCCCGATGCACTTCACCTTATTGCGTCATGATTCCCTTATGCCACCTATCCAGACTTCAGGATTTGGTGTTGATTCATTGTCCTTTCAAAACTTTGGCCGCCAATTTCCTTCATGATGGCCACATGTGTTCTCTGATGCACATCACTTCAGGCCTTATGTTGCACTGCTTCCACATCCTCCATCATATTTTGAAGTGTGTCCTTAGCCTTCATAACTTACTCCTTCTCCTAATTTTCGTGTTCTATGATGCCTTCCACTATCTACGCAGTGAGCGGTGCTTGCAATTGCTACTGCATTCCAATGTTTGTATGCTTTATAACTTCATGGAATGCCGCAAGATCCCACATCACTTTGTATTCTTCCTCATGTAGTAGATCCAACTTTTTCACGATTATCTACTACTCTTCCCTTAGTTGTATAATATCTTGTTGTTGTTTCCTATTTTCAACCAATGCCGCTAATTTCTTCGTTGTTGGCGGAGTGTTCATTGTCTCTTTCATTTTATGTTCCTTCTCTTATGCAACACGTATCTTATGCTCTATTTTTTGCAACTTGGTATCCTCCAACAATTGAGTCTAGACATGTGTGCTTTCTTCACACAACTTTGCGTGCTTCTCCTGTAAGGTCTTGATGATCTCTATTGTGCAAGTCACACTAACTCTCTGCTCCCTTTCCTACCTTTTTTCTGGTGGTGTACTTGGTATTACCCTTGCTTCCAAGTCCATTATATTTTATTAGAAGCCTTTAATTGTTTCTCCTATATTAACGAACTTTTCTTCAACCAAGATATCTACCTCTGGTTGGTCCCCCATAATTGTGTTATATAGTCTTTCTAGTTCCTACTGCAACTTTTCGTTTTCCAAAACCACCTCTTCTTTTATTTTCTTAGCTTCTTCTTTCTCCTTCTATGCTTCTTGCACAGCTTCTCATTTTCCTACTATAGTTCCATATTTGTTATCATCCCATCGGCCTTTTCTGCTAACATCGTGGTTGTGTAACTGGATCTCCCTCGCTACTCCTGTCTACAAAGTGTACAACACTTCTTCCAATATTTATGATAAAATCAAGTTAAATGAACTTACCATTGTTGTGCTTTCTTGCAGTTCCGTTGTAGGGAATTAGAGGGCTCCCAACACTATCTTAACAACTCTTTGTGTTGTTGATACAATTGATGGTTGAGGATCCATATCCCTTGGTTCCTCATTCCTCGCGTGCTCCTCTCCTGATTTTCTAGATGAAATTTTTGTTGCTTCCAATGCATGTTGCAATGTAATTAACTTCTCCCACATGCTTGTCTTCATCTCCTCTTGCTTCTTTAGCACTACTTCCCATGCTTCCCCTTCCACTTCCCTAAATTGTTCTATTTTTTCCAAGTCATCTTATGTGAGTCAATGGACTACTAGATCTTTTATCACCGTCCTCTTCTTCCTTTGTGTGTAAGGGAGTTCCTCAGTCTATTCCTTTCTCTTTTCACCCACCTATGGTGCAGTTTCCTACATAGTGTCATATGTTTTATTGCCTTTTTTATGTTCACTATCTTGATGGTCGTCTTCTCCGTTATCTTTCTCTCCATTTGGTTCTTCCTCCAAATCCTCGCCCTGTAGCTCAACTTGCTTTCGCTACTCTTCCTCTGTGAGTGGGACTCTCCACTAAGCACCCCATTCATTCATAATTGTGCTGACATCTTCCTCCGTTAACCTAAAAAGTGTTGGAAACCATCACTTTTCCAATTCTCTTTTGGCTTGAATACACATGTGATGCATCCCAGCTTTGAAACACACAATTCCCTTGTAAATTTCAACTACCTTTGGATTCATGCACAACATTGTCCTAATGATATGTTGAATAGCGTCGTTGTAGAAAAAAAAATCACATTGTTCTCAATCTACCTCCTCTTGATCTTAGTAAACCATATATTGGTGTACTTAGCTACCAAACATGGTTTACGCACAACATCCAAGAACTGTGAATCATCCATATTTCCCTCCATGAAACCAAAGAAATAAATATCAACAACCATGCATAATGGAATGGTTTCCCATTTTCTTTTGCTTATTTGCAATCCTCCAAAAACTCATTAACTAGGAATGTCGCCCAATTCAGTTATACACCTTTTGTGCACTTTTCCACTAGTTCTATGATCCCTACTATGACATGATCCTTCCGACTCTTCCTGAATAACTTGCAAGCCAATACCTGTGTTGTAAATATTGTTGTGTCATCGTTAATACTCACCACATCCAATCCTCTTTGTCCTCTATCAGTGCCAAACCTATCCTTCATCTTTTCATCTATCCATTTGTCCTGCTTTTTGTTCTTGAACAACAGCGT
Source organism: Larix kaempferi (assembly GCA_027924585.1). Taxonomy (NCBI): domain Eukaryota; kingdom Viridiplantae; phylum Streptophyta; class Pinopsida; order Pinales; family Pinaceae; genus Larix; species Larix kaempferi. The sequence goes on from BSBM01000114.1 coordinate 7,410,836, forward strand.
TGGATCCTCCCCTTCTCTTGGTAACCATGTTATCTCCGCAATTAGCTTTTTGTCAATTGATATCGATGTATCCAACCATAGGAACCCTCCATGTACATAGATCAGTAACAATTGCACACAGTTATTCACCTCTAGTCTTCCGCCAAAGTGTTGAGTTTCTAGCAAGTTAAACATGCCTTTGTGTTGAAACCCCATCACCCATTGCTTTTGGCTCCAATGTGATGATTGGTGAATATAGAATACTTCTTTGCCTCAAATAATTCCTTTTCCATCTCCGGAAACTGCTCCATAATGGTGATATCGTGGTCTGCATACTTCAATTTATTTATCTCACCCAACAGAATTCCCCAAATTGACACGCCCTCTGCAATTTCTGGTGTGTCCATGGGATACCTCGGTTGCTTCTCCAAATTCACTAGTTTTTCATCCATTTTTCTCAATGGTGCATAGTCCCTTTGATATCAAGTTGATGTCAAGGTTGATTCCCCCTACCCTACTCTCGATCTCGATGAGGCTTTGTTTACGCTTGGAAAAATCCTTGCGTCGACAGTAGGGGTTCTCCCCAATGAAAGGTCCCAATTAGACCCTTCACTGTTTAGAATAGGGAACCCATCTGGTTCACTGTCTGGCTACCATTCAATATAGTCTTGGAATGAGTTTTCCAGTTTCAGCCTGACCCACCATTTAGGATTTTAATTTATGTTAAATGAGATGAAATGTACTAAACCTTAACGTAAATTGTTATTCCAACAAGAAACATTATTTTAACCGATAGATAGAAGCCTCACACAGTGATGCATAGGTACCTCTCGTCTTACCACTTCTCTTACTCTAGGTGAAACAAGCGGATTCCCTAATTAAATGCCTTCTATATTAAGCTAAACTATCCTTGCAAGGAGCGAGATTAAAAAGGGAGCAACATAAGACAACTGTATAATGCACTTCTACAGGAGATAACCACTAAATATGAAATGCATTTAACAGCTACAGGATAGAATTAACACATTAGATAGCTTGAGTATTAATAATATCCATCACATCCATTACTCATAGAAAGAAAAGAAAATTGTGCTCATTTGTATATACAACAAATAGCTCAGAAGCCATTAGAGTAATCCAACAGAAATAAGAACGATCTTACTGCATTTTAGAGACAAAAATAGGAAATCAATTACACGCATTCATCCACACGTTTTGGCACAGTCTCCACTACAAGCTTCCACCCAGAAAATTGCCTTGTTCATTCTTAGAAATAGTTCTTAGACGTGAGTTCAGCAAAAATCGCTAGAAAGAAAAGAAAAAAAACCATTATCTTCCCTCATTCTTCCCTTTCATCCTTTCTACCTAGCTCCCTTAGGTGACTTTTCAGTTCATCTCCACTCAGTTACAACTTTTCATATTCTAGTATCCTTGCCGTATTTTAAGTTACAATTCAAATGAGGGGACAAAATACAAAAAGAAAATAAAATTATTACATTATGAGGGTGGAGCACCTTGTTGAGTTTGTATATATTCATTCCAAAGGTCACTTTCATAAGATATAACACTTAATGAAAATCTGCTTTTGTATGTGGTTTTAACAACCGTAAAGCCACTTCATGAAAAGATAAGTCTTTGACTAGTGCATCAATTCCTTTGGTTGTTGTAGGGTCAGTGCAAGCTAATGAGGGTCACTTTTGGCACGTTAGATGCAATAGAAAACTGAAAAAGCAGGCATCCCTCAACTTACTTGGATTTTTTGATTTACTTACGGAAAATATCTTGCATTGAGTAAAAAAGATGAAATGTAGGAAATTGAATCACGTTTCTGAATATATAACTTTTATGTATTGAAAATTTGCATAGCTATGTCAAGTTTCAGTTTTCCTAACAGACACTTTTTATTTTTCAGGCAAATGATAAGGTATATGTTTTTGTGGGTAGAGCCTTTGAGGGCCTAAATGATGGAATCAAGCTACAAAAATCGGCATGCATGTAGAGAACACATAGCACTTGTGCGCCATTATTTTTCGAAAATTAAATTAGTAATTTTATAATTTTTTTATAATTGTCTAAGTGATCAAACCTCAAAAATAGTACATCTTTTGTGGGTAGAGCCTTTGAAGGTCTTAATGCAAAATTCTTGAAATGGGTTTTTCATAGAACGTGGAGGTTAGTGTCCTCTTGTGCACCATACAATTTTTTTTTGAAATGATTGAGAATTGAAAAAGTTATGGAAGAAACACTAACAATGTGTTTCACGAGTTAAGGAGGTAGGACAGAAAAGAAATTGAAAGAAAATAGGAAAAATTAATATTTCAAAATAAAAGTTACATATTTGGAATCTGCAGAAAAAATGCTATTTGTGTCTAAGATTTCGTCAAAAATGACTCTGTGTAGCATATTGTAACGAGTGGCTAAGCACAGGCTTCTCCAGAAACTGGAAGAAATACCCAATTAGCTTTGGTTTTTCATTAACATAGCACAGGTTTGGAATTACCGAAGCAAACTCCAAAGCATACACATAGGATTATTGTTGACATGTGAGCATGTGACTCGGCCTGTTTAAATTCAAAAATATTGCCGCGCTTTTAGATTTAAATAACGCGTACGCGTTATATAACTAAATAACGCGTGCGCGTTATATCAATAATTAACGCGTACGCGTTATATAACTACATAACACGTACGCGTTATATAACTACAAAACGCGCTCGCGTTATTCAAATCATAAAATACATGTTTAATACTTGAGAAAGAGGGGGTGTCGAAGTCAAGGGAAATTTTGTTTAATATTTGAGAAGGGGTGGGGAAGGGTCAAGGGAATCTATGGTTAATATTTAATAGGGGTGGGAAAGGGTCAAGGGCTTAGAAGGATGTTGGAAGCTTGAGTGGGGAGAGATGAAGGGAATGAGAACATGATGGGCTACAGGGGGTGAAGGGAAGTGGAGCTTGAGAGCACTATTAGGAGTAGAATAGGTTCTGAAGAGGTATAGGGTTAGAAGTTGAAAGTGAGACTTGAGTGACAAGGGGGAATGGATGGAGGCAAGGGGGATGTGAGAGAGAAATAAAGAATACAAGGGGGGGAGAGACATAGAGCGAGGGAGGGAGAGGGACAATGGGGAGGAATGGATTTGGAGGGAGTGAGAGATAGATGGCGATAGAACGAAATAAGAGATAGGAAGGGAGGGACAGAAAGTGTTGGTGGGAGACATGCAGAGAGTGGTGGCGATGGAGAGAGAGGGAGTGATGGAGAGATTGGGATAGGTTGAGGGAAAGATGAGGGAGGGATAGAAGGTGAGAGACAGGCGATGAGAGAGGGAGGGAGAGAAGGTAGGGTGAGGGATGGAGGGAGAAAGTTGGAGATAGATATGGATGGAGGGGGTATGGGTTTGAGAATGGAAAGTGACATAATGTGTGTGTATGTGTTTGTGTTTGAGAGAGAGAGAGAGACAGAGAGAGAGAGAGATCTAGAGAGATTGATGGTTGGGGAGAGAGAGACTAGAGGGAGTTGTGAGCATCATATTCTCCATCAGCATCATATTCTTCATCATCATCATCTTCATGACCATCATCGTCATCATCAACATCTTCATCATCATCACCATCATCATCATCATCATCATATTCCTCATCAAATCAAAATCTCCATCATCATTATCATCATCATGATCATCATCTAAACATCACCATCACCATCATCATCAACATCTTCATCATCATCACCATCACCATCACCATCATCATCAAAATCTTTTTCGTCATCACCATCACCATCACCATCACCATATTCATCATCATTGTCATCTCTAGGTTCCCCATCAACATCAACATCTCCATCATCATCATCTTCTTCATCATCATCATCTTCATCACCATCATCATCATCATCAACATCTTCATCATCATCACCATCATCATCATCATCATCATTATCTTCCTTGAATCAGATCAACATATCCATCATGTCACCATCATCTTCTGAACATCATCATCTAAACATCACCATCACCATCACCATCATCATCATCATCTTCATCATCATTACCATCACCATCATCATCAACATCTTCATTGTCATCACCATCATCATCATCATCATCATCATTGGCATTTGTAGGTTCCTCATCAACATCTCCATCATTATCATCTTCTCCATCATCATCATCTTCATCACCATCATCATCAGCATCAACATCTTCATCATCATCACCATAATCATCATCTTCATCGTCATTAGGTCAACATCTCCATCATCATCATCTTCTTCATCATCTTCACCATCATCATCATCATCATCATCATCTTCATCGCCATCTCCATCATCTCCATCATCTCCATCATCATCACCATCACCATCATCATCATCTTCATGACCATAAACATCTTCATCATCATTTTCATCTCCCCCTTCCTCATCAACATCTCCATCATCATCATCATCATCATCATCATCACCATCTGAACATCACCATCACCATCATCGTCAACATCTTCATCATCATCATCATCATCATCAGCATCATCATCAGCATCAGCATCATCATCAAAATCTTCATCGTCATCACCATCACCATCTTCATCATCATTGTCATCTCTAGGTTCCCCATCAACACATCTCCATCATCGTCATCTTCTTCATCATCATCATCTTCATCACCATCATCATCGTCATCTTCTTCATCATCATTGATCATCTTCATCACCATCATCATCGTCATCAACATCTTCATCATCATCACCATCATCATCATCATCATCTTCCTCATCAGATCAACATCTCCATCATGTCACCATCATCTTCATCTTCATCATCATCATCATCATCATCATCATCATTACCAACACCATCATCATCAACATCTTCATCGTCATCACCATCATCATTGGCATCTGTAGGTTCCTCATCAACATCTCCATCATCGTCATCATTGGCATCTGCAGGTTCCTCATCAACATATCCATCATCGTCATTTTCTCCATCATCATCACCATCATCACCATCATGATCTTCTGAACATCATCATGATCATCATCTAAACATCACCATCACCATCATCGTCAACATCTTCATCATCATCGCCATCAGCATCATCATCAAAATCTTCATCGTCATCACCGTCACCATCTTCATCATCATTGTCATCTCTAGGTTCCCCATCAACACATCTCCATCATCATCATATTCTTCATCATCATCATCTTCATCACCATCATCATCGTCATCAACATCTTCATCATCATCACCATCATCATCATCATCATCTTCCTCATCAGATCAACATCTCCATCATGTCACCATCATCTTCGTCATCATCATCATCATCATCATTACCAGCACCATCATCATCAACATCTTCATCGTCATCACCATCATCATTGGCATCTGTAGGTTCCTCATCAACATCTCCATCATCATCATCATTGGCATCTGCAGGTTCCTCATCAACATATCCATCATTGTCATTTTCTCCATCATCATCACCATCATCACCATCATGATCTTCTGAACATCATCATGATCATCATCTCAACATCACCATCACCATCATCGTCAACATCTTCATCATCATCGCCATCAGCATCATCATCAAAATCTTCATCGTCATCACCATCACCATCACCATCACCATCACCATCTTCATCATCATTGTCATCTCTAGGTTCCCCATCAACACAACATCTCCATCATCATCATCTTCTTCATCATCATCATCTTCATCTCCATCATCGTCCTCATCAACATCTTCATCATCATCACCATCATCACCATCATCATCATCATCTTCCTCATCAGATCAACATCTCCATCATGTCACCATCATCTTCATCACCATCATCATCACCATCATCATCAACATCTTCATCACCATCATCATTAACATCTTCATCATCATCACCATCATCTTCATCAACATTATCATCTTTATCATCTTCATCTGCATCATGATCATCTTCATTGTCATCACCCTCCTCCTCCTCATCATCTTTATCATCTTCATCTACATCATGATCATCTTCATTGTCATCACCCTCCTCCTCCTCATCATCTTGTGCACTTATGCACTTAGGGATTAATATTTAGAAGAGGGTCTAAAGGCCTTTATGGGGGAGGGGCTCTAGGAACAAGGTAAGACAGAGAGGGCAGGGGGGAGGGATAAAGGCGTAGAGGGTTAGTGATTAAGGGAGAAGAAGGGAGAGAGTGCTATAGGGAGGGATAATGACGAAGATAAAGAGAAGGTGGAGAGATGGAGAGTGGGGTGGTAGAGACATGGATGAAGGGAGAGAAAGAAACATGAAAGAAACATGTAGGGAGAATGAGGGACAGATATTTAGAAAGAGATAGGGGGTATCTAGTGATTATTGGGAGAGAGCTAGGGGGTATTAAACCATACAAAACATTTGTTTTGTATGCAATCATATAAATTATTACTTTTCTTTGATTTTGTTCGTTGCCCTAGCCGTGCACCTAACCTATTTATTGTGCTTGACTATATCGCGTTCACGTTTTTTCACTACATATCGCGAACGCGTTTTATATTTATATAACGCGTACGCGTTTTGGAACTCCAGAAATAATGGACTGTTGCTGTCCGAGAGCAACTTCACTCTGTCCGAACGAAAGCAACAATCCCGCGATTTTTCGAACAGCACGAGCCCGCGTCTGAAAATTTTCACATTCTACACCAACTCCATCATTTTTTTTTATGCAGGTGCAGCATTGAGGACATCTTTCATGGTTGCTCACTGTGGTGTTGGGTTATATGGCCATATTTGAAGAAAATAATTAGCAAGCTTGAAGAATCTCCAATTGAAGAACACCAAAGATAAGGCCTTTGAAAGATTCATTTTGCCTATATTTGAGGAGCACACAAGGTAAGATATCAAGCTTCAAGACCAACAAGGAAGAACTTCCATTTGCTTATTATTGAAGAGCTTGTAATTGAGGAGCAACAAAAACAAACTATATTGAATTGATCATTGTGGTGATGGGGAATGCACGTAACCGAGTAAACAAATCAACAAGGAAGAAGAGACCTCAAGAAGTCATTGAAGAAGAGAAAGAAAAGAAAAGAATATACATGATGAATCGGAGGCTTTCTTTGGAAACTAATCCAAATCCAATTGTAGAGGATACCATGGTTCATCCTATTAATCCACGACAAGAGGGACCTTCAATTTCCACAATAGTTGTTGAACAAGCACCCCATGGAAGTAATCAAGAAGCAAAACGTAGGTGCTCATTAGGGGATGTTTCAATTCCCACTTCAAGTCAAAGTGATAAGTTACCATCTCAAGATGAAGCTCACGAAGAAACACCCAATTTGCTATCCGGATGTGGTTATACAAGCGATGAAGTCAGAGAGGCGTTGGACATTTTGCCTACTGTTGAAGAAGAGAATGTTATCCACACCATCGATGAGGATGTTGGACTTCCACAGACCATGGATGAGGATGTTGGACTTCCACCATCCAACTAACAGGAAGAGAATGAAGGACACCAAGCTACTACTGAAACGCCAGAGCGTCTTGGTGATGCGCTACATGGTACAATTCCAACCCCCTTACCTCCATTAGCAAGCACACGTCGAAGAACTCCGAAGCGTATACAAGTTGATGAAAGACTTATGAATTCCATTGAAGGTACGCTATCTAAACGTAGTATTGCTTATCAAACTCAACAGATACTTGATAAATATTTTGTTTCTAAATGTGATGGAGATAAATGTAGATTATTTTTATCATTGTTAAAATCTAGGAGCATGAATGTTGTTAGGAAAAAGTTAGGGATAAAGATGATAAAGAATTCTGAACCAAGTTCTCATATAGTTAAAAGCCTAGTAGATGCATTTGGTAAAATTGGTAAGAACACACGTTCAAAGGACCGCAATGCTGCTCGTCGTGTGTTGTCACAATCAATTGCAGATAAGAACACCAGGGCCCTTCGTATTCTCAGGCCTACATCGAAACTAGTTAATTTGAATGTAAAAACCCTCCGTAGGTATTCTATTAGAAGAGAACATCTTGACACAACCGATCAGACAGATTTTTGGGCCTTTGTTGGTCGGTTGCCACGTCGTGACATGAAGCTAGTTGATGCAGTAAAGGGACTAGTGCATAGTTTTTGGCATGATCACACAAGGCCTTCTTCAAACCGAAAGGATGTACTAAAACTAAGAAGGGGTTCAAAGGATCGTGAGCCACATACTAAGCATCTTCTTGATATAACACAGACAGAGCTTTACGAAAAATTTAAGATTGAGCATAGACAATTGAACTTGGGGCAAAGATCTTTTGAGAAATGTAAGCCATGGTATGTTAGAATAAATACTCTTCGTAACACTTGTTGTTGTAGATACCATGTAGAATATGAATATTACTATGAAACATTTTTGTACATTCGTCGTGTGTTGCATACTAACATTGTGCAGGATTGCTCCATGACAATACCACCGACTTCATCAAGAGAATTCATTCATAGCATCATGTGCAATAGGCCCGAGGGGCAAACATACTATGCAAAATCTTGTTTGGATGGAACATGCTCCAACTGTGCTGGAATGGCATTATTGAGCCAATGTATGCACGAGAATGGAGACAGTGAATTTGGGAAAATGGTTACAGACATGAAAAGTTTCAAATATATCAACTATGAAATAGTCCCAGGGAAAGAAAGCAAAAAAATACAATCGGTGACATCTCAGGTATGCATTTATATCTATAAAATTATGTTGTAACGGTTACATTTCAATCCTTACTTACAACAAAAAACTGACATTGAGATCATTTTGTGTCACCAGGTACAAGTTAGTGACTTCATCAAGGAATTTATTGAAAAGACACATCAATATGTTCAGCATGTCCACGTGGCACGATGGCAAGATGAGAAGTTTAGAATATGCAGAGATACATTTCCCCTTGGTACTATACTTTCAGTTGTTGATTTTGCTGAGAACTACACTCTGCAACCTCAAAATGAGATCCAAAGTCAGTATTATCACTCTGAGCAGGTTTCCTTGATGGTCCATATCACATACAGGCATGGCCCAAATAGCACTGAAGAGCAAAGAGAAATTCTGAAGGAATATCACTTCTACATAAGTGATGATAGGTGCCACGACTTCCACTATGTACGTCATTGCTTCATCATGTTCTATGATCACTTGAAGGGAAGGAACATACAGATGGACCGACACTGGATTTGGTCTGATGGGTGTGCTGGTCAGTTCAAAAATGCACGCATATTTCAGTGGTTGTGTTCATTGCATAAAAACTACAAAGTGCCACATATGTGGAACTATTTTGAGACTGGGTATGGTAAAGGAGAGCATGATGGAGCCGGAGCATGTGTCAAAACAGCCCTACGAAGAGAGGAATTGAAAGTATCTACAGAATCTACTATTCTAAAAGCTCAATCTATAGTCAGGTGGTGCACGTCAGTAATGGGAGAGGAATCAACTATGCGAGTAGAATCCACAAGAAAGAGACATGTGGAGAGATTTTTTTGGGAGGTGGTAGACATAGATCGTTCACATGCATGGGAATGCAAGACTGTGCCTGGGACTCGTGGCTTTCATTCGGTTCGAAGCTCTGATAACCCAGTATTTGAAATTTGGACCAGAAAACTTGCTTGTTTTTGCCCGCCTTGTTGTGATGGTGACTGGGATGGGTGTGAATCATTGGATTGGGTTGATGGATGGGATCGCATATCACTTCCACTTGATCAGCGTGCAATTGTTGAGTTAACTCCGTTGGAAGAAGACCAATCATCTATTTCTGCAGATTTTGATCATGTATCAGACCTTGTACAACCCGGTATGATGCATTTCCTTAACATTTTTTGTTTGTTTACGTAGTCTTCAAATGCACATTAATGGCCTTGTATCGCACGAAAAATATTTTGATCATATACCTACAATCATATAATGCAGGGCACATATACGCAGTGGTTGCCTCAAAAGATACTGAATGGGGTGATGAATACTGGTTGGCACGCTGTATAGATGGAAAGCAAACCCTCATTGTGTCCATGACTGACGATGAAAACAACCACTTTCCAACTGGTTCTATGGTTGTTAAAGGTGAATACTTGACACGGGACAACAATGGAAGAAAGAAGGGTGGATATGTTTACAGGGATTACAAACCAGGTGCAAGTGTATATCACTTTACCAACTTAATCATTGGCACAAACCTTCAGGTACGAACAATGCCTAGTCGAAATACATCGAAGGTACGCTACTTCTTACCGGATACAGAGCACGAGAGACTAATGGAGACCATCAGTATAAGAGATGATCCGGAGGGCTTGGTTGTATGATAATAGGTGGGATCTAGCATGATGAGGTACGTTACATACTTTTAATACTATACTATTTTCACTATTTGTAATTGAATATTGATATATGCTCAATTTTCACATGTATGTTTCATATGAATATGTCAATTTTGCGTTCTTGATATGCCAAATTTACAAGAGATGGATTAAAATTATATTATGTTCATATGATCAGTAAACCATATATTAATCATGTTTGAGAGGTTGCTTAGCTAACTTTAAGGGCATTTAAGCTCTATGTTAAGCCCAACTAAATCCTTATGAATCACTAGACAATCGAATTGGTTCCTTGAGTAATTCAAATTTCTTTATGTAAAACCATTTTTCATTCATTTTAGTATGAAATCAAGTTTTTAGTATTTTTTTCTCTTTCATGTGATCATAAGATTTTACACATCACTGCCATAACCACTAGACAATTGTACACTATACAACTATGAAAGTCTCTCTTAATCTAGCGACAACCACCTTTTACCCATTTCTATAGAATTTATTTTCTTTAATAATTTTCTAATCCAAATTTTAATAGCTATTACATTTTCACTATACAACTATGAAAGTCTCTAGTGACAACCACCTTTTACCCATTTTTATTATACATCTCTAAGTTATCCACACAAAAACACACACATATATATATAATAATTATTGTGTATTCATAGTCAAAACTAAAAAATATATGGATTAAAGTGGATAAACATTAAACTAAAATTATAATAATTGTGTTTTTTAATCCATTTTTTACATATGATCAGTAAACCCTAAAATTATATTATGTTCATCATGTTGGTTATTGGCTTCACCCAACAAAATTAATTCAATTCATGCTCACTATATTAAACAATACACTTATATTAAATTTAATTCATGTCTTGTTAAATATTTCATAATGAATTAGCTAGTTGAGAGCACCACCTTAGACCAAGCCATCATCATCAACATCTTCATCATCATCATGGACCTGCAAAACCCTAGTTTCCAAAGTGTCTAGGCAGGTTCGGGCTAGGAACACTAGCCATACCCGCCCGGTGGATGATTTTCCAAAGTTGACCCCCGTGTGCAAAAATTGCACACTCCCACACTGAGCAAAACCCTAGTTTCAAAGATGGACCTGCAAGGTGACACATGGGCCATCGGGTAGGAGGGGAGGGGCACCCTTGGCACTATCCCGGTGTGCTGAATCCAACGGAGTCGACGGTTCGTCGATCCGAGCCACGGTCTTCATTCTATGGCTCGTCCCGTCTCACTACCAGAAGGCCTTCAGGGACACCTGCTGGATACCTACCGGGGGCATAGAACTCCAACCATGCAACAAAACCGGGTTCCGGGGAGACCTGCAGGTGTGTCTAGACAGGTTCGGGCTAGGAACACTAGCCATACTTGCCCGGTGGATGATTTTCCAAAGTTGACCCCCGTGTGCAAAAATTGCACACTCCCACACTGAGCAAAACCCTAGTTTCCAAGATGGACCTGCAAGGTGACACATGGGCCACCGGGTAGGAGGGGAGGGGCATCCCTGGCACTATCCCGGTGTGCTGAATCCAACAGAGTCGACGGTTCGTCGATCCGAGCCACGGTCTTCATTCTATGGCTCGTCCCGTTTCACTACCAGAAGGCCTTCAGGGACACCTGCTGGATACCTACCGGGGGCATAGAACTCCAACCATGCAACAAAACCGGGTTCCGGGGAGTCCTGCAGGTGTGTCTAGATAGGTTCGGGCTAGGAACACTAGCCATACTTGCCCGGTGGATGATTTTCCAAAGTTGACCCCTGTGTGCAAAAATTGCACACTCCCACACTGAGCAAAACCCTAGTTTACGAAATGAATGCACAATGAAGCCACTGGGCCATGGGGAGACGAGGGAGAGGGCCCCCTAGAGGTAATCGCACGCCAGGAGACCAATGGAGTCGACGGTTCGTCGGTCCGACGTCCGGTTTCCGAGTTATGTCGAGTTGCAAGTCGCATGAAAATGCCGTTCAGGGACACTTGGTGAATTTCCGTCCGGGAGCCAAAAAGCAAACGGAGCAGGAAAATTGCGTGCCGTTGGCTCCCGCAAGTGTGTGTGGGCAATGCCGACGTGGGAACACTGCCGGGAGCCATAAATCCATGATAGTAAATTAATTCATGACAAAAAAAACTGAATTATTCCTTTCAATGGATGTGGTTTTCAATTTCCTATGTTGTTAGGTCAATTTGGCACATTCATTGAAAGAAATTGTAGACTTTAATGATGATCACAACAAGTGTGTTTGTTAAAACCTTGTGAAATAGAGCATCAAAAGACCTACATTGTAGGCCATATAATTGTGTTTGTTTACCTTTTGTGGGATTTCATGGGATTTCATGTGCTTATGATTCTTTGGATAATCTGGACACATACAAGGACACCGTTATTAGACTAATTCATTATAAACAATTTAATATGAGTAATCTACATAAATGAATTGAAAAATTAACAAAAATAACAAACAACCCATATACCTTGGAATATAACACAAGAGTGACCATGTTAGGCAATCTTACTTATCTACTTACCTATGGTCATCTAAGTAGACCATTTGGATCATGTCTATTACTAATGATCTCCATTAACTTTTCATGATCTCCATTAACCATCAAACTGATTACAAGTTGATCACCATTGTCATCTATTAGTGAGACATGAGGGTTTGGTTCGCCTTTAAGGAACATGCCAACAAATAGTGAGTGCCCCATTAATTATCTTTCAGGGAAACCATTGCATATTGTTCATTTTAAAAAACATCAGTTCCAACGTGTGAGTCCACTAAATAGACAAAATGCAATGTATTCATGCTAGTTGATAAGATTTAATCTCATATTCACAAAACTTGGTTGTACAAGATTTGAGACATGATCATAATGTGGTGAAATGGTTGATTAGTCCTACACAACATCTCGATCATGATCCCCTTTCCCACACTCAGTTTCAAAAGTGCTGTAAAGGCAACCTTTACATTTACATTTGCATTAACATGACAACCAAGTCTCAAAAATGAGATTGATGGTGTTTATTCTCATGCAATGTATACAGTTAGGATTAAGACAACTGTATAAATCTATGGAATTATAAATGGAGATATTAATCCAAAAGGAAGCCAATGTTGGCCTTGCCAATCTTTTCTTCCGAATGCAAACGAAATATTAGATTCCATTTTGCTATGTTTCCATGTAAAATATATTTGAAAAAAAACATATATTTGGATTATATGGAAATCCTTCTTACCTTTGACATTGTTTGGGATCTGCAGGATGGGAATGAAGTATTTTTTAGGGATTAAGAGGAGTATTCAATTACGCAAACTTATGAATGCCTATTGTGACAAGCAATCCATTGATTTCAACTCCATCAAATTTCTGTTTGATGGATGATGTTTGCAAGGTGAGCAAGTTTAACCCACCAATGCGAGATTGCATGCAATTACACTGAGCAAAACCCTAGTTTAAGAAATGAATGCACAATGAAGCCACTGGGCCATGGGGAGACGAGGGAGAGGGCCCCCTAGAGGTAATCGCATGCCAGGAGACCAACGGAGTCGACGGTTCGTCGGTCCGACGTCCGGTTTCCGAGTTATGTCGAGTTGCAAGTCGCATGAAAATGTCGTTCAGGGACACTTGGTGAATTTCCGTCCGGGAGCCAAAAAGCAAACGGAGCAAGAAGATTGCGTGCCGTTGGCTCCCACAAGTGTGTGTGGGCAATGCCGACGTGGGAACACTGCCAACACTGGCTCGGGGGAGGTTTTTGCAGAGTTGACCCACCAATGCGAGATTGCATGCAATTACACTGAGCAAAACCCTAGTTTACGAAATGAATGCACAATGAAACCACTGGGCCATGGGGAGACGAGGGAGAGGGCCCCCTAGAGGTAATCGCACGCCAGGAGACCAATGGAGTCGACGGTTCGTCGGTCCGACGTCCGGTTTCCGAGTTATGTCGAGTTGCAAGTCGCATGAAAATGCCGTTCAGGGACACTTGGTGAATTTCCGTCCGGGAGCCAAAAAGCAAACGGAGCAAGAAGATTGCGTGCCGTTGGCTCCCGCAAGTGTGTGTGGGCAATGCCGACGTGGGAACACTGCCAACACTGGCTCGGGGGAGGTTTTTGCAGAGTTGACCCACCAATGCGAGATTGCATGCAATTACACTGAGCAAAACCCTAGTTTACGAAATGAATGCACAATGAAGCCACTGGGCCATGGGGAGACGAGGGAGAGGGCCCCCTAGAGGTAATCGCACGCCAGGAGACCAACGGAGTCGACGGTTCGTCGGTCCGACGTCCAGTTTCCGAGTTATGTCGAGTTGCAAGTCGCATGAAAATGCCGTTCAGGGACACTTGGTGAATTTCCGCCCATTTTATAATTTAAGCCACTTTTAAATATTTGAACTTCCATATTATTTTTGAAAGAGTATAATATTTCAAAACTCCTAAAGAGACAAAAACACATGATCAAAACTCCTAAGGCTGTAATTTAGAGTAGTAATAATGGGGGGTGATGGAGTTGAATTTGATCCTATGGAAGATAATGATACTAATATTATTGAGAATAAAGGGATAATAGGTTGATCCATGACACCTTTGTTTGCATGGATGAGGATGCACCTATGTATGAGACCTATGATAATATTCATGATGTACATCTTATTGATAAGGCACACAAAGGCCTATACAAGAGATCAAAGATGGGTCACTTTGTCTACTAATTTGATGTTGATAAAATTGAAGGTATTGAATGACATTTCAAACAATGGTATGACAAAGATCCTAATGTATACACAAGGTTAATATATAAGGTGCTCCATAAGGTTCTTTGTCATATCCCTATAATTCTAGGTTTTTGATGATTGTTTAGGTTAAAAAACATAGCACATTATATGGATTATCATGTACAAAGATAAGTGAAGATGGTATTATATGAGTGGCTACAAATGGTTCTCAATTTACGATCATCAAGGAAATATTACCCATTTTTTAAGAAGAACCTCATAATGTTAGACTTTCATTGGTAGTTGATGGCAATGGGTGTGCATGAGTGAGTTCGTTGAAACCTTGAAAACATTGTATTGCATTTAGTTTGATTAAATTACACGAGCAAGAACTTTGACATAACTTGTAATGATCATCCAAAATCACAAATTTTAATTAGATACCAATTAGTGCATGCATGTAGTGAATTCGTTGAAACCTTTGAATATAATAGTTTGTTCTTTTGACATAGTGCATTCATGAGTAAAAGATAATCCACACAAATCAACACATTAGAATGACACAAGTACATGTATCCAAAAGTACATATATATCCAAAAGTGCATGTCTCCAAAAGTACATGTATATCCAAAAGTCTCCAAAAGTGCATGTCTCCAAAAGTACATGTATATCCAAAAGTATCGAAAAGTACATGTATCCAATGAAGTCAATGTACATGTCTCCAAAAGTACATGCACAATAAAGTCAATGTACATGTCTCCAAAACTGAATGTTGATATATATGTAACTTCGGAATGTATTTCACATATATGTATATTGTATTCCTATAGAGATGGTATTATTCCTCTATAAGGAAGTGTCGTCATTTATATTGTAAGTGTCGTAACTTATACTTGATGGGTTATTAGACCACCTTGTTTGGGGTCGGCCCTGTATAAGTCATGTGGGTCGAAGGGTTATTAGACCACCCTATTGGGGGTCGGCCATGTGGGTCGAAGGGTTATTAGACCACCCTATTGGGGGTCGGCCATGTGGGTCAAAGGGTTATTAGACCACCCTATTGGGGGTCGGCCCAGTCAGCATTATGTTATGTGGTTAAGTTCGAGCCTACATGAGTTAGGTAAAAAGGAAAGTCAATTCAAGTATAAATAGAGTGCGGGAGGCACTCTATTTGCTCACTCACTTCTCACACATGCACTCAAGGAGGAGTGGCGCACTTATGGAGGAGGAGGATCTGCTGCTAGGTTATGGCTATCTCTCTTGGTTGGTTGTATCATTGCTCTATCTATCTCTGAGGAAGTTATTGGGGTTTTTCACCTTTATGGTTTTCCCCAAGTAAATCTTTGTGTCTCTTGTGTGCTTGCATTATTGTCTCCATGATTGATATGCTGTAGATATGCTGTACATGTTGTTCTCTCAGTTAAGATCCTAGATCATATTGAATTAAATTCAGAAAATTTAACATGGTATCAGAGCTAGCCTGAAAGAAGGCATGATATGGCATGTATGACACTTGTTGCACTTACGATGCTAGGGCTTGATATAGCAAAAACCAGTCATCGTAGCACTTTCGCTATAAATCCGTTTTGGCGAATTTTTCGGATCTGAAATTGTTACAGGACGAAGCTAAGATCTCCAGGTATCTTGTGTCCAAAGGACAACCTCTAATTCGTTGTACTTTGTGATTTATGATCTGTACAATATAGGGTTTCTGCCTCTTCCAGATCTGAGTCAAAATCTGGTGACCTTGGGAAAAAGGTTATATCTTGGGCTAGGAAGCTCCAAATGAAATTTCGTAAAAAGTGATAGGTATTACACAGTCTGTACTATCTGAGAAAACTTTTTCAGAGGCCGAAGTTGAACCAGTGACACGTGGCACGCCGTACAAGTTCGCTCTCCTGTATTATCCCATAAACAGGTCACGTTGCGACATTTGGCATAACTCTCTCTCAGAGAGTCCAATTGAGGTCAGAACTGTCATTATGGAAAGGTAACAGGCCGATATATCTCAGAAAACTTTTTTAGAGGCCGAAGTTAAAACAATGACACGTGGAACGCCGTACAAGTTCGTTCTCCTGTTTTATACAAAAACAGGTCACGTTGCGACATTTGGCATAACTCTCTCTCAGAGAATCCAATTGAGGTCAGACCTGTCAGGATGGAAAGATAACAGGTCAGGCTATCTCAGGAAACTTTTTCAGACCCTGTAGATTAGAAATTTCAGAGTTACACCAGAAACAATCAGGTACATATTTCTGTCAAAACAGAATTATTTTTTGGTACCTTCATTCATGGCTTCCGAAATTTAGGGCTTTGGAGAAAGTTGGAATTTTTGTAATCGGAGACCACGGCTGGATGCTACTCATCAAAATAGAAATTTAGAGACCAAGATCAGAATTTTTGGTTGGGCAGAAGGTCGGGCTTGATTAGACCCTAGTTCGGGACTTTGATCAGAAAAGTGGAAAATTAGGGCTTCTGTAAAAATGGGAATTTTTGAAATCTGTGACCACGGCTGGAAGCTCCTCAGAAAAATAGAAGCTTAGAGATTTGGATCAAACATTTTTATGGGGAAAAAGAGTGGGCTTCATCAAACCCCAGTTCAGGGTCACGTCCAGTGAATCCGGAAGTCTCAAAGGCAAAATTGAGGAGTGAAACTTTGCAGTTTTCAAATTCTGAATATACCAGTTTGATCAGCTCATCAAGGCGCATATTTCTATCCTTTCGAAAGTTTGAAATTCAAAGTTTAAATTTTTGGGTTTTCTCTGACAAACCCATATCCAGCTCCAGGTCCAGTTCTTGCAAATCAAGTGGATTGGGTTAATCCTAGAAGAAGATGGATTGATCATCTGCATGAGTAAAGAAGTTCCTGTTTCAGAGGGAGATGAGGCTAAGGCCTTACATAAGAAGATTACAAGCGATCTCAACAGGTATGACTCATCGAGGTATGTTTTGATATTTTCCATGATTAAGTTTATGGTATGTCTTCATGTTATTACGGTTAGTACAATTTTGATTTTAGATTTGTCGTATCACCTTAACAAAATTATGAATGCATGATAGAAGATATTCATTGGTTAGGGTGTTGACACTTATGATTGTACTAATGCATTATGGTGTTGTATGAGGTTTATGTTGTCTACTAACATGAAAGGTACACCAAGAAAGACAAATCATGTTCTGGTCCAAGAACATATGATCATGATAACATGAGGACAAAGATTCATCCATTGTCATGGATCTCATAGAAGATCCATTTACGAGGTATGTATAACTTAGTTTTGTAATAGTTAACCTATGAGATATACAGGTTACTAGCACAAGTCATTGAAGAAGAACAAGAAGACATCATGTGAGTATGTTAGACATAAATAGCTAGCATGCTAATCCAGGTATGTTTTTCCTATATCAAGATAGAATCTTACCTTGTGTTAGGATCTTATACTGTTGTTGATAATGATTATTCATGAAGTCACAGGTTTGAATAATCATGATTGTATGCATATTATGTTTCTTACCATAATTGATGATATGACTAACCAGAAGAATCATGAAAGTATAGGTTTGAATAATCACAGGTTTTATGCATATTATATCTCTTATCTTGATTGATGATTCAACTAACCTGAAGAGTCATAGGTTTGAGTAATTACAAGTTTAGACATGTTATGCTTCTTATGATTTGACTAACCATAAGAATCCCACATAAACCTTGAACGCTAATGCTTATTATTCTGTTTGAAATGATCATGACTATACATGCTTGAAATTATTGTGTTTTAATAGTATACTAATGAATGTATGATTTTATATGAGATCACAAGGATAACACAATCATGATACTAATAAGCATGCATAGGGACCAAGGATGAATATGAGTTCAAGAACAGGTAACTCAGGAAGCAAAGATCAAGAGGGAGCACACTCCAGTTGCTCCTGCAAGAAAGAAAAGGAGCACACTTCAGTAGTCTCTGCAAGGATGCAAATATTCAGAGGGAGTTGACCATCTTTCTTCATTCCACAACAGAAAGGTGTAGAAGAAGCTACTTCAGATTAGGACTCTAGCAGCTCCTGCAAGAAAGAGAAGACTCAGAGGGAGTCCACCCAACGAACAAACAAAGATAAGTATTTTAATCATCATTTCTTGCATATGTGTCTGTTTAAATAAAATTGTTCAATGATGTATATGCTCATGTTCCTAGACTTAGGATATGTATTATGCATATTAGAATAATTGCATTGATGAACAGTATACTCCTAATATGCATGGGTAAGTGGCCTATGGCACTGTACAACATTCCATTGCTACTTATCTAGAATGAAACCTCTTTGCTGACATGTTGGGAGTTGTGCACACTCTTAACAATGTTCTGGTAGAGATTGGAAGGCATCTAGAAAGTTACGGAATATGGATAAATGTTGTATTGAAGCATTGGCTAAGATAATTGCATGACTGTATGGCATATTTCTTTATGTGTAAGAATTTGTTCTGAAAGCTATGAGATGTTTTCTAATCATGCAATTTAACTTGTTGTGTAGGAAAGATCGCATGCCATCTCCTACAAAAGAAGAACTACAACATTTGTTCCAGCAACAAAGATATCTATTGAAGATATTGAAGTTCCCAGGATCTGGGATGAAGAAATGAAATGCCATGATCCGTCGATCATGAAGAATGATGTTTGGGATGTAATCCCAAGACATGAAGGGAAGTTTGCTATGACTTCCAAATGGAACTATCAGATCAAGCATGTTGCAGATGGCAGCATTGAGAAATATAAAAGTGATGAAATAGAAGATACACCAGATGGATTCAAGACAGCTTCCTTGAATGGTGTAGTTGAAGAAGAAGTGTATGTAGAGTAGCCACTTGGTTCTGAGACACATGATAGGAAATCATATATGTGCAGAACTTGGTATGGTGAAGATAGATTGATTGCCGACACGCAGCGGAAGCTTACTACCGAGTTCGAGATGAAGAACTTGGGGATGATGCACTATTTGTTTTTGGCATGGAGGTGTGGCAGAGTGCAGATAGAATCTTCCTTGGACAAGGGAAGTATGCAGTAGAGATCCCAAAGAGGTTCAGGATGATGGATTGCAAGGCCATGGCCACACCTATGGCATCAAATCTGAAGCTTCTATGTGATGCTTCATCTGAGCCGATTGATGTCTCTATGTATCCCCAGATGATTGGGTCCTTGATGTACCTGATGAACACGAGACCAGACATTTGCTTTGCTGTGAACACATTGAGCCAGTTCCTGATGGATCCGAGGAGTGTTCACCTGGTTGCTGTAAAGCATTATCTGAGGTACCTGAAGGGTACAGTGGATTATGGGCTCAGGTATGAGGTGAATCAAAAGTTTAACCTACAGGGTTATGTTGATTCAGATTGGGCTGGCAGTGCTGCAGATAGGAAGAGCACATCTGGGTGCTGCTTCAGTATGGGATCAGGTGTGATCTCTTGGTTTAGCAGGAAGTAGTCCTGCGTAGCACTGAGTACAGCTGAGGCAGAGTATGTTGCATCATGTTCAGCTAGTTGTGAGGCAGTATGGCTACGGAAGCTACTGTCTGAGTTATTTGATCTCCCGTTGGAGGCTACTGGTATCTTCTGTGATAACCAGAGTTGTGTGAAGCTGTCCGAGAACCCATTGTTTCATGACAGGTCGAAACACATAGAGATCAAATATCACTATATCAGGGATATGGTGCAGAGAGGAGCTGTGAAGCTCCTATATGTTGCGATGGACGAGCAGATTGCAGATGTGCTGACGAAGCCACTAGCCAGGGTAAAGTTCGAGTACTTCAGAGAGAGGCTTGGCGTGCTTCAGATCGAGGATACTTCGAGGAAGAAGTGATGGACACATTTGCTGAAGCCATTCCAAGCATGTTGGAAGGAGGATCCTTCACATGGCTGTGGATGTAAGCGCTGGATGATGAGCATCAGGATGATGTTCTGGTTTCTGCTTGGATATGATCAGTTGGATCATTTTTTATGTATGTATGTACGCATCATGTTGGATGCTAGATATGATCAGGTGGATCATTTATGTATGGATGCATCATGTTGGATGCTGGATATGATCAGTTGGATCATGTGTATGTATTTTGTATATGCATCATGTTGGATGCTTGGACCATGTATCTGTATATGTATCAGGTGGATACATTGTATGATCAGGTGGATCATGTATGGTGATATGTATCATGTATCAGGTGGATACATTGTATGATCAGGAGGATCATGTATGATGATATGTATCAGGTAGATACTTGGTATGCATCAGGTGGATGCATTGATGATCAGGTGGATCATGCAGCAGGATGTTGCAGTGATGATCAGGATGATCATGGATGATGAGCTTCAGGATGTTGCTCCAGATGACATGCAGCAGGACGTTGCAGTGATGATGATCAGGATGATCATGGATGGTGAGCTTCAGGATGTTGCTCCAGATGACATGCAGCAGGACGTTGCAGTGATGATGATCAAGATGATCATGGATGGTGAGATTCAGGATGTTGCTCCAGATGACATGCAGCAGGACGTTGCAGTGATGATGATCAGGACGATCATGAGTACATCAGGATGATGTATGGTGAGTATCAGGTTGATACTCTGTGGCCGTGGATCAGGTTGTGCAGATGAGCATGTCTGGGAGATCCTATAGGTCGGAGTTGTGTACCCGTAACAGCCTGGGATGCTCTTTCGAGACATTGCTCTGGGAGGACATGTAATTTGTGCCCTGGGAGATTTCAGGTCGGAGTTGTGTACCCGTAACATCCTGAGATGCTCTTGCGAGGTTTTGTGGTGGACCACATGTAATTTGTGCCCTGGGAGATTTCAGGTTGGAGTTGTGTACCCGTAACATCCTGAGATGCTCTTTCGAGGTTTTGTGGTGGGGTCACATGTAATAGCGCCCTGGGAGATCCTACAGGTCGGAGTTGTGTACCCGTAACATCCTGGGATGCTCTTTCGAGGTTTTGTGATGCACGTAATAAGTCCTGAGGATTCCACAGTATGGCCAGTGATGATGAAGACCTGCAGGTGGTGGGCCTACATCCAGTATGAAAAAGGACTGGCTCTGTAGAACTTCCTATGACGAGTAGATTCAGAGATTGATTGAGATAGCAGCAGCAGTGATGATGATGATGACTCGATGATGATTATCCAGTGACGATGATCCAGAGAAGATGACTTGTGCTAGAAGAACTGTGCTGAGAAATACCTTCCTAGTTAAGAGGGAGTGTTGATATATATGTAACTTCGGAATGTATTTCACATATATGTATATTGTATTCCTATAGAGATGGTATTATTCCTCTATAAGGAAGTGTCGTCATTTATATTGTAAGTGTCGTAACTTATACTTGATGGGTTATTAGACCACCTTGTTTGGGGTCGGCCCTGTATAAGTCATGTGGGTCGAAGGGTTATTAGACCACCCTATTGGGGGTCGGCCATGTGGGTCAAAGGGTTATTAGACCACCCTATTGGGGGTCGGCCCAGTCAGCATTATGTTATGTGGTTAAGTTCGAGCCTACATGAGTTAGGTAAAAAGGAAAGTCAAGTCAAGTATAAATAGAGTGCGGGAGGCACTCTATTTGCTCACTCACTTCTCACACATGCACTCAAGGAGGAGTGGCGCACTTATGGAGGAGGAGGATCTGCTGCTAGGTTATGGCTATCTCTCTTGGTTGGTTGTATCATTGCTCTATCTATCTCTGAGGAAGTTATTGGGGTTTTTCACCTTTATGGTTTTCCCCAAGTAAATCTTTGTGTCTCTTGTGTGCTTGCATTATTGTCTCCATGATTGATATGCTGTAGATATGCTGTACATGTTGTTCTCTCAGTTAAGATCCTAGATCATATTGAAGTAAATTCAGAAAATTTAACACTGAATGTATCGAAAAGTACATATATATATACAAAAGTATCCAAAAGCACATGTGTCCAAAACTATCCAAAACTATCAAAACTCAAGCTTTCTCTTGTTCTTTCCCGACGTTGATCCTCTAGGCACATCCCTAGGATCAATGTGCATCCCTGGATCCTGCAAATTAAATATCAATTGTTAAATTCAACTAACTATGTACACTAATACATTATCTCAACAATTATCAACTGGTGCATGGAAAGTGCATGAAACACTTGGTCACTGAAGGACATCTCACCTCAACTGACAAAGGAGATTGTGTTGCTTGTGTAGCAGATGGAGCCGTCGGTTGAACATCCAGGATGGTTGAACCAGGGGGGCCAGGCACTGCTCCTGCTGGTGGTGGCT
Organism: Larix kaempferi; assembly: GCA_027924585.1. Lineage (NCBI taxonomy): Eukaryota > Viridiplantae > Streptophyta > Pinopsida > Pinales > Pinaceae > Larix > Larix kaempferi. The sequence continues at coordinate 7,434,162 of BSBM01000114.1, forward strand.
ACAATGAAAAAATGTTGAAATAGTTAGAAATGCATGAATAAACAATAGGTCCAACAATAATAAACTATGTAAAGATAATGTTGAAATAGTTACATACCTGTGTGTGATCAGTCGCCACTGCAGATGCGGCACTAACTGCTGCATCAACCATCGATGCAAGGTTCTCAGCAGACAACTCGGGTTCCTGTTGCAGTAAACATGCAATTCAAACATTAACAAAAACGATTTATGCACTGGATTTCAAGTTAAACAACAAATATCATCGAAGGATATACATTACCGTGGTGTGAGTAAGCCCATGGTCGTGGGCAGCTGGAGTCTTTCTCGGAGTAGAACGCCTCACATACACACGACCCTTGTTCACGAATGGCCTGGAGGGAGATGCAAATACAGGCAATGGGCCAGATGTGTCGGATGGTGCCTACAGTCAGCAAGTGTTCATGTAGTTAGACATGCATGATTCAACAAACAAACATGTATTTAAAAAATGTCATTTTTAATTGTTTACCTGGAGCCCAGACGTTTCAGGGGACGGTATGACCATGGGCACTACCTCCACATTACCTTGCCCCTGTGAAGGATCTGCCATCTGCAAGTTTAATAATTGTAAATATTAGACCGTATATAGCATTAATGAACTAAAATGTAAAGTATGTGGAAATTAACAAATTAACAAGTATTAAAAAACTGAAATTTTAAAATGTTTACCTCGGTGTGAGATACGGCAATAGGTGGTATATAAGATGGGCCTGCCGAATGGGTAGCATCATGCCCCCCTGTCGAGTCTGGAACATCCGGCTCTGGGGCGTCACTGCCGGTAATCATCATCAACTGCAAGTTCACAAAATTAATATATTAGCTCAAACTATATATATGTGTACAAAGACGAAAATAAATGAAGAATTTATTACAATTAACCATCAAGATACCTCTCTCAAAAAGCCAGTGAAGACAACATCTGATGCAATACCATAGCAGGGACGACCACATGACGTGCACTCGTGAGGATCAGTAGTAGGATGGGGAATAGCTGATGGTCCTCCACTAGTGGATGGTCCTGATGGTCCTGCAGTAGTGGATGGTCCTGATTGTCCTGCACTAGCTGATGGTCCTGCATGGTGACGAGCTGGTGTATGTACCACACCAGGGACAGATGTCCCTTCCTCACCCATATGTTGAACCATCCTGCCATGGCGAACAACCGTCCGTGCCAAACTCAAAAATGCATCCCGTGTCTGCGGAATAATGCGATGTGCTGGTGGGACATCTGGCCCAGGCAACTGCCTGCGAGGTGCAGGGATAGGGCGATCCTGGTCTCGAAGCCTGGCATTGGGTCGGTTTTGGGGCATCCCCCCACCGATCCCCTGGAACTGTAAGATGTCAAAATAGTTAACGTGTTTATGCAACACGAACTCTGCATACATCTTTCGAAGGAAATATAAGGGAATTTCCCTGTTGTTGTGTGGTGGCATATCAAAAACCATGTACCATCTGTCCATCCAGTTATCAACAAATGGTTGAAACGTGCACCACTCAATGGAGATATGCGGCTTGCTTGCATTAGGGATTTCCCCCATCCGAGGGTCCCTAAACAATGCAAATACAACCTCTTTGGATATTTTTAGCTTTTTTACTGCATTGTAATCTAGTCCATCAGCATATTGTTGTCTTTTTCTTTCTCTGTAAGATGCAATATCATACAGGACATTCGTAGATTGTGTAATTGTGTCCACAATTGCATCCAAGGTTGATGCAAGTGAACGGCGAATCCTGTCGCCACCACTAAAAGCTTCACTTATGCCCCTCAATTGGGCAAGCTCAATCAATATTTCGGCATTGGCATCCATAGCCGCAACTGCAATAAAGACATTAATACGAAAATCATTAGAAACATATACATGGTATATAATGACGTCTCTTCAAAATTGAACATGTATTAAATCAAACTCACATAAGCAATTTAATGGCATTTACTTACATACATTTAAAACTTAAAATTAAACATTTGACAATTATAAAGTAAGTTAGTCAGATTGGCAGAGACGAGGAGGAGGAGGATCAAGGCAGTGATGAGTTTGTTGATTCAGGCATGGAGGAGGAGGATCAAGGCAGTGATGAGTTTGCATCTATGTGTCTCAATGTCTCATTGTGTTTTGTGATTGTGAATGACAAATGTGTTGTGATTTGTGAATGATCTAATTTCTATTGAATATTTCATATTTGTAATTGTAAATGTAATTTCTATTGAATATTTGTAATTGTAAATGTTAAATTTTATTGGATGATCTATATGTCTATATTTTTAAATTTTAATATATTTTAAAAATATATTAATTCCGGGGGTCACCGTGTCCTACGTGTCATAATTCCGGGGGTCACCGTGTCTAGTGGGGACCAGGGATCAAATTTGAAGGGTGGGGTCCCATTTCACTATGAAGGGCTATGAGATATTGAACACTATTGAAGGGCTATGAGAAATTTATTAATATTTATTCTATGTGTATATATGGATGTGTTCATGTTGTATGGATTGGATTCTAGGTTAACCGAGGCCTTTTTAGAGCAAAGAATGGGGTAATTACTATTTGGGAACAAGTTTTTTATCAAATGTAAATTGCGGTGATGGAAGATATTGAGGGTGCCACATGTTGTGGAGAAAGTAGTATTGATTCCTATGACGTAATAGGGAGTTCAAAAAGTCTGGTTTCAAGTATTGTCATGCGTAGCTCGATTGATTTTTCTCGCGCTAGGGTTGTAGCAACTGTTATGGCCATTACTGTTAAAAGGATTGATGGGGTGGAATCCCGTGAAACGATGAGTTCTTTTGTTAAGACGTAGATTCAGTGAAATTTGGTGGGAGTCTTATGTTCATTTTATGCACAAAATTCGATTACTTGATTTTGTTGCATTGTTAACTCTCCTCCTAGTCATAGCTACAATCTCTTATATAATTGTGAAGGTTATCAATCCACTCAATATATTAAAGTTGTAGTAGGCCAAAATCATCCACATATTTATTGTACTCACAAATGTTGACATTCCAATTTCTATGTAGAGCGCCCATTAACATTAGATTGTATGGGACATGTTTTTGAGGCATGATGTCATTATCTCATAACAACAAGCTTTTTATCCATAAATATGTCATCTACAAGCCAACGGAATTGTTCCTAATCCTTTATAAAACTTTGTCATAATTATATCAATACCAACATCCCTACCTATTGACTTAGCTTAGAAGATATTACACCTTCGGATAACCAAACCTGATTCCAAGGTTGGTAATCATAAACGTAAAAGCATCATCATAAGGAAATAGCATGTTGTGTTGAGGAAATTCCTTTTTTTCCATTTCCTTCTCAGTATAATATTTGGTTGTGGATCATTTAAAATGTATAATTTATTTTAATATAATTGGGAAGCTAAATTCAAATTCATTAATTTATTAATATGATTTGATTTTTTTATTAATAATAAGTTATTCTTTTCATTTGAAAATGTAATAGTACATCAAAATTTCAATGTTTACTAACGTAGTAAAGTTGAGAGGCTTTATTTTTCAGTGGATATAGCAGACCTGTAAATTCATAGGATGTCAAAAATCTAGTCAGCCTTGAAGTTGAGCTCCTCAAAGAAAACGAATTTCTTTAAATATGTTTATGGCAGGCTGGCATTGCCAGCTTCGCTCCGCAAACTATCCTGGAGGACTGGAGGAGATAGGGTAGGTGGAACTTGGAAGTAGCTCAACCACAGTGGAATAGGGGTATAAGAAAAAGCTTGTTTCTATTCATGCAATATGGTCGGAGCCATGGAAGCATGGAATTCCAGCATTGACTTGATACAACAAAGAAAACAAAAGGTGGAACTTGGGAGCTGCATGATTGACTTGATACAACAAAGAAAACACAGGGTGTGAGGCTGGGAGCCGTAGATGGTAGGATTAACTTGATACAACAAAGAAAACATAGGTCTATAGGTAGGGGCCACAGGCAGGAGCAACAACCTGCAACATTACAAGAAGTTTATGGATTGTGGATTTTGTCTGAAATGCCAAATTCGCGTGGGCATATTAACATAATATATTATACATTGAATACTCAATTAACTCACGGAGTCAGCATTCACGAATTGGTATGTGATAACTTGTAACTTGGTAAGCCCGCTAGCAACAACACGTATGAGCCACCTTCCAGGTTTAATAATTTTGTTGATGCCATTAAATGTGTTAAACACGTAAGCGCTCGCTACAAACACGAGAACTTCGAAGCGTTCAAGCCATGGGCTACTCAGTGTAAGCCCGTCCACGTAAGTTGCTCAATGATATTATTAGAGGCCCAATGGTCCATGATCCATGGATGATCGAACACGTGGATATTGGAGAGTAAGCGAGTCCCACTCCCAAGTCACCTAGCTAGTAGCCGCATTCCCAATTTCCCACTAAAAATTGTTGATGGGTGAAATTTGAAGCTACCCTTCTGTTGCAATTTTAAACAGTAGTGGTTAATTTAATTATTGAAGGGCTTACCATGAAATTAAATTTTTTTTGCATGGTAAAATTTGAAGTGGCCTTCTATGACGTGTGGGTAAAATTTGAAGTGGCCTGAAGGCTTCAAATTTGAAGCCTGGTGGGGACACTCGTGTCCCGTGTCCTCGTGTCGGGTGACTTAGAAAGGGGGGAGTTTTAATTTTTTCAATTTTTGGTTTGATTATGAAGTTTTGAGTTTTGTGAAAAGGGTTTCATTTTGAGGTGTGAATTTAATTACAAATTGGGTTATTCCCAATTTGATCAATATTACAAAACTAGGTTAAACAATCAAAAAAATAGTAATTTGGATTAAAAAATCACAAAAAAATGATTTGGGTGAATAAATTACCTGACTAGATGAGAATGCACCGGTGAATTTGTCTCCTCTCCAGCTGAATCGAGCAACACGGATAGTTGAGTGGGCCACAAAGCGTCCTCGTCCAGGGTCAATTTCGCCTCTATTCGCGTTTCTGATGCGTGAGTGTCACGGGTGGTCGGCAATCGGCCGACTGTGTTTTTAAATTCATTTTTAGTTTTACATATCGCGTACGCGATTTGTAAATACATAACGCGTACGCGTTTTTTAACTACATAACGCGTACGCGATATTGTTACCTAGCCTACATGTCCAATGACATGTTAGGCTCGGGTCTTACCATGGCAGGGGGTAAATATCATAAACGCGTTATGTTTTAGGTATCAGGAACGAGATTTGAAAAAAGTAGCATTGCATCTAAAGTGACCCTCATCTTCTTGCACACACCCTGTACTGTTCCTGGTATCCAAGTGTTGAGTTTTCAATGTTGCTTATCAAACACATTCATGCAGGTCTTGCGAGGTGGCATTCTCCATATTATGAATGGAAGCTATATCTTCATCCTTGATGGTTCCTAATCCAATCAATATTTGTTCCTTTGGAACAGGGTTCTCAAAGAGGCCAGGAGAAGGAAAATGTCACTTTTAGAAATATTTAACTATAGTTTGATGTACCCCTTCACACTTTAAAATAGAGGTTGCTACCTCACTTTGTAATTTTTGTTTAGCATTTTGGAAACTATCCAGAGTTGTGAAATCAGGTCTTAATTCATCAATAGACCTCTTAGGAAGGTGAGAGGGAATTTCCTTCGATTTATTCCTCCAAACAGTCAGCTTCTTCATTTTATCGTGAACATCTCCTAATTTCTAACGCATGGCAGTGGATATTTCATATTTTTGCTTGATTTTGGCCACTATTCCCTACACTTCAAATGTCATATCCGTGAGCAATTCTTGCGAATGAAACAATTGTTCCTGAATCATAGATGCACAATCATAAAATGGTTTCAAATCTTGTTTCTATTCTTGGGCATTTTTTAATGCAACTGTCAGTGAATCCTTCTCTCGCTGAAGCTTTGCTACTTGATCCTGCAAGGCTCCCTTTTCAATAGTAAGAGCTTTTATCTGTTGATCCCATTGGCTTTCTTTTGATTTCATTTCTCCCAATTGGGACTTCAAATCTTCCTTTTCTCCTTCCAAAATCACTACCTAAACATTGAGTGAGTCTCTCTATGATTCTAGAATTTGTGTGGTGCTTGTGGATTCCCTCTTTTGAATTTCAAGGGTGTCCCATTGGCGCCTTAGTTTAATCCCTTCACTTCTCTCCTGCACCAGATTGTCTTTAAGCTTTAGCACTTTAGGTTTGTTGATTTCCACATTTTATATCAATTTGAAAATGTTATCTTCACTTTCTAGGGATGCAGCTATGCTAACAGATGATGTAAACATTGGGTATTTATTGGTACCTTTGACCATCGGAAATTCTTGTATTGTAACCACATCAGGTTGCTAGGTAATTTTAATCCTCTTGTCCATTCGTTTCATAATTGTTTTTCTCTTTGGGTCATAAAGAATGGTATCAAACTTATCCATAGCATGTTGTTTGGAGGGGATGAATAGGCTGAGGCCTAATTCATAGAAAGGGAGATGCCCTCCAGTGAGTGGGACTTCTTTGTTAGTGTTTGTTGTAATATCAATGTCCATGTCCCAACACCCATTTCCCAATTATTCATCTTCTTGTTGACTCTTATCTTCCACATCTTTCTTGAGAGCTTCTTCTCCATATTTCTTCTTTTGAAATTCTTCTTGTTGAGTTGATTCTTGTCCATCGTGTTCTTCTCTTTTGCAGGTCTCTTCATGTTTATTAACTCAACCTTTTTTATTTCTTGATCCGCATCGAGCTTACCTTGTTTTTATTTCTCCAACCTCTTCTGCAATTCTTCTGCTTCTCCTTTGCTTTTTCATTCCTCTTCAGCCTTCCTAGCATGTTCTTCTTCTCACAATCTTTTATTTGTTTCATCTAGGAGGGCCTGTACTACAACTTTGTTTCTAAAAGCTTCTTCCAAAGTTTCTTGTATTGATGTGTGTACTAGTTTTATTGAGCTTGCCTCCTTAGCCCCTTTTCTTTTGTTAATCCTTTTTTCTAATTCTGGAAAGTTGAAAACTTGTTTGTACTCGTATTCCTCCTTTAGGAATTGGTCTCCATATTCATAATGAATTTTTACAGATTCACAATGTAAAGCTACCTTTTGATGACTATCATTCCTTATGAAAGTCTTCTCACCGAAGTGAAATGTGTCTAAATCCTTTATCCAATATGAGACGTCTTTGACTTGTGCATTATGTATAATTCAACTATAAAAGGAAGTGGGGGCCAAAAGAATTTCTTGTTAGTACATAGCAAATGGCCAATGTCATTTATGAAGGTTTTCCTCACAAATTCCTTCAGAATCATAAAATTTGTGACATACTTGGGCAACAAATATGGACCCTTTTATTCCCCATAAATACACAAATATGTGCCTTTAGGGATCAGATACAAATCCCCTAACTTGGTGACTATTCTAAGAGCGTATTCAAACATGTAATCCGGCTCCTTTTCATATATCAACCAATAGAAGGGAACCATGAATTCTTTGTAGATTTATTTGTAATATCTTGCATGCTTCTGTGCCCACAAAATTTGATAGGCTACATAAATGGGGGATTCATTAGAATTCCATATACATCCTAGGATAGGAAAAGGATTTACAGTTATTATGCAATCCACTAAATATGAAGAGATATGAAATTTTGATTTCTTCACTTTAAGGCCTTACTGAGCATCATCGATCGCTTGTACCATATTTTCGGAGATAATGTCCGCCCAATTGAAAATAGTGCCATGCATGGTAATGTGGTAGAGAAAGGGCACCCAACCGAGCTTATAATGGGTTGAGTTGGGCATCCCATAGAGTATGGATATAAGAGAAGCAACAATCCTAAAAGGGGTCTTTAAAAATTTCATTTCATACTCCCTACTACCCCTTTGGCACAGTTGCTTCCCTAGTAGAAATATCTTCTTATCACATTAAACATAATCGAGTTTTAGGTATGTGATCCATTCTTCTGTCAGAAATACCCTCGAAGCTGAAGTTCTATATGCATTTGCGATGTGCGCAGGATGGAATGAAGCGAATCTTTTCCTGTAGCACTCATAATGATACGAGACTGGAAAATCAATATAGGGGAGGATCCACCCTATTACTTCGGCACAAGGAAATAGTTCAGGCCTTGATACATCCTTATGAATGCCTGACTTTCTAATATTCCAATATATCAAGTCTTCTTCAATGGTGGCTCCTGGAACGTTCTGGTCTCTGATTAAATGATATATCTCACCCCATTTGAATTTAGGAGCAACACCCGCGATATATTGTGTCTCATCGAAATGAGCTTCCAAGAATACTTCTTGAACTGGTTCATTGTCTGATGCTACCTCAAGTACAGTCTTAGATGAGCATTTAGAGCCCCTTTTCGACAATTCGAGCTCCTGAATGTCGATGGAAACATCATTATCTTGGGAAGAATCCATTGAAACCATGAAATGATATACAATTTCAGTAAAAGAAAGAAAACAAATACAAGTATTTGTAAGAAATAAATAAATCATTTTCATGCAAATATACGAGATTGTTCATCAAGATAAATCCAGAATCCCCCCCATATGTTCGCTAGGGTTTGAATCGGTGTGTTTTCTAGTGCACAAGGGCACAATGTGTCAACATATGTACAGTTGGGATGGGCTTAAGGAGGGCCGATAGATTCCATAGCTAGGGTTTGAAACTGGGATTCCAATGAGAGTGAGAAGAAAAAACATGAGAACGCTCATTTGGTAAAAATAGTCGTGGTAAAAAAAAGGCTTTAGCATACAGGATATTCGGTACCAGTCTGGTGGTCCAAGCCCTAGGGCTCAAGAAGAGACAAAATTCAACTAATAAAACCAATTAGAGGGGTTGAAACATCCAAGGAATGAGACAATAAGGGTAATAAACCAAAACATGGGACTTTTCCCCAACCATAAAATGTCAAGTGGACCCCAATAGTTTTAAAACCACCAAACCAAGACAAGAGGTACTTATTTGGTGAACAAGCGGCAAGTGTAGAAGGATGACTGGAGGTTAGTGGAGAGTGTACCCGGGTAGAGAATCTTTGTCTAAGAGGCATGGGCTTGAATAGTTTTGTGTGGTGAAAATGGAGGGACAAAATGACATTCTTTATCGATTTAAACAGACCCCTAGAATCCCAAGTCTAAAAAATGAAGCCACAACAGTGAAAACAACACCTTTTATAAGAGTCTATCAACACATTTCGGTGGATAAAGACATGTTTCCCCCGATGGTTTCAGAGAAAAGATTCAAGTTTCAGTGATCTTCTATTTCGACATGAAAAGAAAAGGTGTTGCGACCCGTGTCGAGAAAAAATGAAAAATTTTCCGACACGTTTCGCCGTAGAATTTCATAAAAAATTGTTGAAACTATGTTTTGGTATAAAATAAATATATTGCATCAACAACAAATCAGAAAATATGTCGACCGTTTCGGCAATTATTCGAAAACTCCAGCGACACATCGGCGAAGTTCAGAGGCTACGCCAACGTTTCGGCGAGATTTCAGAGCCTACGCCAACGTTTCTACCATTACTCCACCCTTTAATGTTCACACTTGCTAAATATTTCGATCTTTCCTTGGCTTCCCTTCCATGCTATCTCATTTTTCAGTGTGCCTCCTCTTTGTGTCATTACTTCTTTTCTTTCTATCTGATACATGTTGTGTTCACTCTGCAACATCTCGATCTACAACATTTTCTTCTTTATTTGACTATTGCACGGAAGGACGGTTTTCCCTATATAGTTTCAGTCGAATTCCATTGACAAGTCCTTCTAAGGGTTCCCCATTCAATTTATCTAGCTGAATGGCCCTCGCCTTTGTGACATATTTTATAATGTAAGGACCTAACCAATGCATTATGAATGTATCGGGATGTTTCACGAACTTGTTTTCATACATCAGGACTAGGACTCTCGTCTTGAACTAATTTTTCTTAATATGTCTTTCGTGTCAGGTTTTCTCGTGCAATTTCCGAACTTGCTGATGAAAACCTGTGACAAACTAGTCTTCTTCAATTTCCAACAATTGTGAAAATATTATTTCCAGTATGCCACTATTTGTAATTTTAGCCAGCGCAACAATGCATAGACTCGGAACAATAAACTCCATAGGCATGATTGCTTCCTTCCCATATACCAACCTGAATGGTGTTTGTCCTGTCAATTTCTTAAATGTTGTCCTATGAACCCATAATACTATAGGGTTCCTCAAGTCCCAATCATATCTATTGACATTACAAATCTTTGTCAGTGCATTCTACAGGATCTTGTTAAAGGATTCAACCATTCCATTTTCTTGAGGGTGATAGGGGGTACTCTTCCAGTGGTAGATCTAAAATTCTTTTGTCCGCACTGCAATTGCTTTATTCAAAAATTGGGTCCCATGATCACTCATCAAAATCCTTGGACATTCAAACCTTGTTACCACATTTTCAAAAATAAATTGTGTAGTTGTCTGTGCACTACAATCCTTCATTGGTTCTACTTCAACCCACCTCATCAAGTAGTTTGTCGCGATCATGGTGTACCTTTCTCCTTACCACTTTGAAGGTGGATTAATAGGCCCAACAAATTACACCGCCCACTTATCAAATGGATGTAATGTTACTTGGGGAATCAAGGGAATCTCATCCCTTCTTGATGGATTCTCCACCCGCTGGAAGACATCACATGTATGTCAGTGTTCCTTCACATCTCTGCAGAGTCGATGACCGAAGCCCTGTGCACAAAATCTTCTGCACGGTCTCTTTCCCCGCATAATGGCCTCCTGCAACTCCGTCATGGGCCTCTTTTAGAATCATAGGTCACTCATGCTCTATTATACACTCTCACAAAATCCTATCTACGCTCAACTTAAATAAGTTCCCTGCTATCAATTGATAATCTATTGGTTTTACCACTAACTAATTCTTATGTGCAACTATATACTCAACCAGAGCTACTCCGGTAGTCAAGAACTATGCAATCTCTAAAAAATAGTCGTCAACCATATGAATTGTAAACAAGTGCGCATATGGAATATTTTCATCTATGTTTCATGTATCTTCTCATGTTTCTATATGCGATATATGGTCGTGTCCTGAGTTCAGTTACCTTGGTTTTACTACAACTTCAAATTCATATTCTTAGAATAGCAGTAGCTATATGCATATCTTCCCCCACAACACTGGCTTGTTGACCAGGAATGTTAGTGTAGAATGGGCAGTATACATCTTAAATAATGACCCCAACAAGTAATGTCTAAACTTCTATAGCGTGTACACCAGGCCAATCCCTCGCGCTCTGTAGTGGTATAGTTCTTTTTTGCAGTTGACAGCTTCTTGCTTGCAAATGCAATAGGGTGATCTAAATCTCATTCTTTGGGTTGCACTGGCACTACACCCAATGATATAGATGATGCATCAACATGAACATGGAACTCTTTCTTCCAATCTGGAAATACCAAAATTGGTGCAGTCACTAATTTTTCAACATATCCAAGCTCTATTTGTAAGTTTTAAACCTTAATAGTGTAGTAAAAACTCATACAGATTCTTAAGCATTAACAAAAAATACACAATGGCACCAGCAAAACTTAGAGCCGCACAACTCCTTTCATTATATGTTTGCTCAACCACTTACAATAATATATATGGTATTTCACAGCAACTAAAACCCTAATTCGTTTACCCGAAATTAGGTTACAACCCTAATCCCTTTACCGGGATTATATAGAATACAATGGGCCGAAATCGCAAAAAATCAAAAATCAACCCAAAAAATTTTGCGCTCTGCGTGGACTCGGAGGGCCTAACGGCCCCCTCGGTGTCGTTTTGAAACCTAACGGTCGTAAATGAAGGGGTGGGGCCCTGGCGGGATTGTGGTGTACGCGCAGCCACCATGTGAAGAGATATAACACACCCAACACTATTGGCACTCCTCATTCCATTGAAACTTAGCTTCTTTCTTCAATAGTTTCTCAAGTGGGGCTGTGATATGCACATATCCCTTAATGAAATTCCTATAGTATCCTTTGTGCCCTAACATAGTTTTCAACTATCACACTGACGTAGGTGGTGGTAAGTCCACAATAATTACAATCTTCGCCAGGTCCACCAATAGTCCTTCTCTGCAAACTACATGCCCTAGCAGAATACCAAAAGGTGCATAGAAAATCCACTTCTTCATATTTAACGAAATCTGATACTTTTTGCATCTATCCAACATTAATCACACAAATTCTATGTGATTATTCAAAAAATTAACATTGCCCAATCATCCAAGTACACTTCTAAAAACTTATGGATAAAGTCTCTAAATGTTGCGACAACTACTCTGGAAAATATCGCTGGGGCATTTTTCAACCCAAATGGCATTACTGTATATTGGTACCACCCCCACTCTGTCTAAAAATTCATCTTATTCCTATCCTCCTTTGTGATATTTATCTAATGATACCCTATAAAGCCATTAGTAAAGGAATAAGCTTCTTGTCCTCCCACATTTTCAACAAATTCATCTGTAAAAGGTGTGGGAAATGTATCATGCAGGCATGCATCATTCAACTTGTGCAAATCCACACAAATTATTATCTCACCTGTCTTCTTATCTTACACCACTATCGGACTGATCCATTATGACTCCTCAACTAGTTTAATGATTCTCGCTTCTAGCATCCTATCTATTTCAGCCTTGACATTCTGCTTATATACTAGATTCAGTTGGTATGGCCTCTGTTTCACTGGTTTGGAATCTGGTTTCGAGGGGATCTTCATTTCTCCTAGCTCTGCTACAATACCCTTCATCTCTGAAAACTTGGACGGAAATAAATCTTGGTACTCACGCAGTAAATCAACAATCTTCTCTATTTTCTCATTGTTCCAATAATCTCCAATGTTAGAAAACTTGGGATTCTTCTCTATTCCAATGTTTACTTTGCATATCTTCAATGGTTGTTTGTAATTGTTGGATCCCAATTCATATCCCTCTACTGTGCGCTCTCCCTTGGTCTCTAGTATCTGCAGGTTTCTTGGATTTTCCTCCTCATGTCCTTCATTATTGACATTATAACATTCCAAGACTTTATGCAAGGTAGGATGAGGTAGGTGCACACCACATAGGGGTCTTGGCCCTGTTGTATGTCTTGGTGCAAAAATATTTTCTTTGATAGTTTGCAAGGCTGCATCTACTACCGTAGTTTCATCTTCAAAGTTGAAGGTCACCTTGAAATTGCTAACTAGCTCATCCCAGTCTTTTGTACCTCTACACATATCAAGATCGATGTACCAATTCTTTGGAACTATATCCAACATGTGCACAAACCAATGCGTCCATTCTTATTCCGAAACTATACCCCATGTTTTAATACACCGTGCAATATGGTCCGATGGGAAGTTTAGCCCCATGTATTTCTGCACAGTATACTCAAAATCAAATCTGACCTACAACAACCTATTACACTGTTTCCAATCACTCATCCTTTCTTTATGAGAAACCCACCAACGTGTTGATGTCACTTTTAGTGCGACATCTAATGCCAGTAGCCTTTGTAGTTTCAGTATCTTTTCTTCAAAATTTGTTACAAACAAAGCTACACCTATTAACCCATCATATTTTGGGAGATCACATACCTCTGTCCCAATCCAACGTAATGAAGTTGTGACACGTGTGCACTTCCTCATATGAACTTCATGCATCATTTGCTTCCAATAGTATATTTTGCATTAGTTGGTAATATATTTAGTCTTTTTAATATTTAATTGTCGTCAGCTGGTAGTATATTTAGTCATTTTTATTCATTGATTTGTATAGACAGGGCATAGAGGAATCAAACACCAACCTCCTTCCTATATGGTAGGTGCTCTTCCATTGAGCTAGCATTGTTTCAAAATTGGGGAGAGGAACAATACTAACACCCATATTTCATCATTTATAAATCTATGTGGACAACTAAGTTACTTTCTACAAATCCCATGGTGAACTCTAAATTTTGACATATATGCTGTTTAACATTAATGATAGCGAAGTATTAAACCAACCATAAACTAACCTCCAAATATTTTGGACTAGATAGTCGACTCACGTATACAGAAAATAGCAAGTATTAATACACTATCAATTACAATAATTCGTGGAACATAAGAATAGTCATTTGTTACCATGAACTAAGGAGGACTATAACCATATGCAAAACAAACTTGATGATGTGTCACATATGTATCAAACTAACTAAGCAATAAGGAAGATTGAAGTCCTTGATTTGAGATTTACTATTAATCTGAAGAAAGTCTTTGACATAACTCCATCAGTGAATGGTAATCTCATTTGATTCATAATCATGAAAATATCATCTTAAAAGCGGAAAATTAGGCACCGATTACACCTATTTCAAGGAAAAATGACTCAATTAAATAAATATTAAATATGAGTAGCTATAAAATCTATGCTTCTGTAGCTACTCATTAAAAGAAATTTAAGTCAAAATTGCAATATAAAGAAATAATCGGGAGAACTTGCGTGAGAATACTTCATAATATGGCATTAGAACTATATACGATTAAGGGTGGCGATAAAAATATCCCAGATCATATGAAATGATAGCAGAATTCACAAATCTCTGTAATTCTCTCTGCCATTACAAATTGTACATGGTGTTATAAATTCAAGTTAGATGTGAAAACCAATTTGAAGCATGCATTTAAATATCTAAAGCATGTATTGAAACCAATTTGAAGAATATTACATGTCTAACTCTCATTTTCATTTTATATAATAAAGAAAATGGATTATGCAGTTATTTAAATTTAGGTTTACAATAGAAACTTGAGTTCAATCTCAGTTTCATACACTTTTATAAGGACTGTGCATGCATTCTTAACAAGGAAATAATCCTATATTATAATCATTAACTACTGTAATTAATGAACTCACAAATAAAAAACCAGGAAAATTACCACATGACTATTCTAATCATTAACTATAAATGGACTTTGAAGCAAAGGTTTCTAGAAATTACAAAAGAAATTCATTGGGAAAAATATGAAATCCTATATATTTCTATAGATCTATGTTTCTTGTACTTTTCAACAATTCAAAGGATCATAGGATCATAGTCTTGAAGACATTGCTAATTCCAAATCATGTAAGTTGCTTGTATTTGTGACAAGAAAACATGTCTTATGAATTTAGAGTAGCAATATCATTTTTTTCATGTGTGTAATTATTTTAATTTGAAAAGATTAATAATGTTGTAATCCTCTTTCTTGAAACCATTCCATACCTAATCTCGCTTGTTTATTTCCTATGTTATTTTAACAAGGAAGATTCTCTCTAACATGCATCTAAAAAACTATGGCTTTTGATGTTTGAACTATAAACACTGAAGTTAGAGCAAAGCATATAGAATAGAATGTATATGGATTTGAAATAAGATACCTCGATGCAACATCCATGATGCCCATGCTCACATTGTCTAATGTTTCTTGGATGGAGTATCGATGATGTCCATGCTCACGTTGTGTAATGCTTCTTAAATTTTCATCTCTACCATTACAAATGGTACATGGTGAACTATTTTTGAATTGTTTTGAAAATTCTATATTTCAACATTATTTTAAAAATAACTAATGTGCAAACAAAATGGTCTTAATTTTTTTCCCTCGGGATTACAAATCTTTTTCACACCTTTCTCTAAAATTGATGGATATTGTAACTATTTCCACAAGTTTTTTCATATTTTAGAAGAAAAGGGATACCACAATAACATTTCATCAAGATAGGTAAATTGTTAGTATTTTAAATACATGTCTTCAAATCAATCTTTACATGTATTTAACCCATATACAAGTTACATGCTCATGGAAAACTTATTCACTAGACAAGTACAACAACGAAACAATAGCTAATGCGCATAACTTTCCATTAATCATGAATTCATCCAAAGTGATAAAGCTAGCAGCATATCGATTGCATTGCACGTTAATACAAAAATAGGCTTAGATGAACTAAAGACGAAGAGATGTAATTTCAATCTCACCGTGACAATACGCTCCTTGCATGATTTCAAAGTCATATTCTGTGAATTATAGATTTCAAAGTCATTTAGTTCTTGCGTTGATATCTTCATATAAACTATTTCACCAGTATAATGAGTCGTGAGCTAGGGCTAGTATGTTTCCAGACCATTTGAGTCGTGAGCTAGGGCTAGTATGTTTACAGAAGAATTCTATCAAATTTCCATCTGTGCAGATCATGATTAAGATGAAAGCCAACAAGTCTCTTAATTCCAATTGCAATGGAATGATTTAATATCTCGAGCTTCCATTTAAGCAGCTTCTGACATGACAGGATGCTGAGCCTAGCTCTCTCAAAATGAAAGAATGATCGTCGCAACTAATTTAGTGGTCTGGGTGCCTCAATACTTAATTAACACACTTCGGGGAAATATTTGGTTCGGCATGGATAAGAATAGTACTTATGTTTAGCCTCATCGTTTTGATAAAGAGAAATTAAAGGTTTTAACACTGCCATTTTCTACGACATACCAGGCATTGGATAAGGAAGTTTGGTTATGTCTAGGAGTCCAAAAAGCACAGTCAAAGACGGGTGTTTCATATATTCTTAATTTAGGTTTCTTGTAATGTCTTTTCTTACGTATGCATTGCTAACAACTTGTACTTGCTTAAGGCACGGCTTTAATCCCGTAGGTTGCACCTTAGATTATCGTCACATTATATCGTATTTTACTAATCATACTTCCCTCCCCTATGGAACTAAGAGAGCAAATGTGGGAATTTAGGCAGATTTACGAATTCAAGCTGAGTGGGATAGCAAGCTGTCAGATGCGATCCTATGCACCGGGACTACAATCCATTTTCATACAGGAACGTACTGATGTTCAGTAATTTCACTTGTCCATACCGTCTCTGACAACACTTTGCTCCATCAACCTAGGAGGGAACACCATGTGTTGATCTGATTGAGATGGAATCATCTAATTAGGTATAAGTGTCACGACCAAAGGGAGAGGAAAAGGACCAAAAGTGGCTTTTTCTAATGCCGGTTCCATCATGTCAGTTCTATGGGGATGGAAGCCCAAGCTCAGCCCAGTGCTCGGTACAATCCAAGAACCCTTTAATTCGAGGGTTTTACATTATCAAATGATCATGTTGTCTACTGCCTTCTAGAGCATCAGGGTGTACTATGAATGTAAAGTAAAAAGTAATGGAGACTGGGTCAAAGCCACATATACAATTATATGAATCTCATCTTTTATTTTGAAATAATGAAAGAAGCAATCAAATTCATAACATGATATACTAACTTATTAATCGATGCTATGAATGTAAAGTAAAAAGTAATGGAGACTTGGTCAAAGCCACATATACAATTATATGAATCTCATCTTTTACTTTGAAATAATGAAGGAAGCAATCAAATCTATAACATGACATACTAACTCATTAATCCATGTTATGAATGTAAAGTAAAAAGTAATGGAGACTTGGTCAAAGCCACATATACAATTATATGAATCTCATCTTTTACTTTGAAATAATGAAAGAAGCAATCAAATCTATAACATGACATACTAACTCATTAATTGATGCTATGAATGTAAAGTAAAAAGTAATGGAGACTTGGTCAAAGCCACATATACAATTATATGAATCTCATCTTTTACTTTGAAATAATGAAAGAAGCAATCAAATCTATAACATGACATACTAACTCATTAATCGATGCTATGAATGTAAAGTAAAAAGTAATGGAGACTTGGTCAAAGCCAAATATACAATTATATGAATCTAATCTTTTACTTTGAAATAATGAAAGAAGCAATCAAATCTATAACATGACATACTAACTCATTAATCGATGCATGCGTGAAGGAGAATTTATAATCTTGAATTTTAAAAAATGATTTAGACTAAGCTCCATCTATGAAAAATACCAAGAGGAAACCCATTAAGTTTTGTCTTGAAACTACTCAAGATTTTCTTCAGCAATATTACGATCATTGCCATTTGGTGATTGGGTGTTCAGAAGAATCAGTGTTATCTTCAGAGCCATATCACTCCAACAATACTGCAATTACAATAGAATCAATCAAACCCCAAATCAAGAAATACCTAACCAATTGCATAGCATATAAAAATGAATCCAGGGTTAATTTGTTTCTTCCCTCTCTCGATCATGATGACTAGGAACATGCAGCCCATTCATGATGGAGTTTTGTTAACATTTTTAAACTTCCAAACCAAGAAGGAAATTCACAACCAACCACCCAAATCATGCACAAATCAAAACCCAAAAATGAATTCTAAAAACCCAACCTGCGTTCAATCCTTGAATCCAAGCTATTTCAAACTCCATGACACTAACCGCAAAAAAAAATCCATAGACTACCCACTTCCTCTCAAAATTACATTAACATGAGGGAAATCCCATATTACCATCCATCAATCCTCAAATAATCATAAACCCAAAACTACGGGATCTCTCAACCATCGACCATTTGAACCCCAAATTTCAAAAACAAGATACCCTCTTGCTTGTTTAAATCTAAGAATGAAAATTCCCATTTTAATTCCTAATTAAAGCAAAAAAAATGACAAATAAAACTAAGACTACAAAAAATGAAAAATAACTGACATAAGTAAACCCTATGTCAGCCCTGTATAAGATATTATATTTATGTCAAGTATAGGTGCTTACCTTGAGAAGAGAACGTGGGAAATAATGGAGAATGGATGTCGAGCACTCACCCAAAGGAAGCCTGAGATACGATTATCCCTTCTTCATTCAAGGATATGATTTTATTTTAACAACAGACATAGTTCACAACCTTTTACCTTCTCCTCCTATCACAGGTTTATAGGTGTTGCGGGCACCAACGGTCCATATCGTCCTCCTTACCTTGGACGGCTTGGATTGCGCCAAGTGATTTTTTATCTCTACAACTTGCTCATTTAAAAGAATGTTTTTTTGTTTTATTTTATTTTTTACTTTATTTTTTATTTTTTTAACTAAATTAGAATTTGTCCTATAATGAAGAAGCCTTCCCACTAAAATGTTTATAAAATGTTTATTGTATTTTGTTGCTTGTTTTCTTTTTTCTTTTCTTTTTTAATTGGTTAATATTAATACATTAACTATAATAACTATATTATATTAATATTATATAGTATATAGTATATTGACATATTATCTATATATTAAGATACTATATACTATATATTATAATACGATAAATCGTTGATGGTACTAGGGAGGCATTTTTAATATTTTGAAGGTGATAGTAATAAAAAAGAATAAGGATATAAGAAAGGGTGAAGGAACTCTTAGGGTTAAGGACCATTAGGAAAGGTTTTAACTAATTATCTTTTATTAATGGGACAATGGGTAAAGGGATGGGTCAAAAGGATAAAATATTTTTTTTTTTTTTTTATGAAATGAGAAAGGGAAGGGATAGGAATTATGATAGAGGGTTTAAGGGAAAAATAGCTTTTACTTCATCATATTCGAAAATCCATGACAATGGAAATGAAATGATTTTATTTACAAAAGAAGAGAGGCTCTTTTTTTTACTTTAAAAAAAAATTATTGGCATTTTTTCTGAAAAAGGTACTCGGGGAAATTTTTTGACATTCTAAACATAGTCATGATGAGAAGACTAGTAGATGGGAAAATCCGAAGACGTAAAATACTCTTGCTTGTCGAAAATTCAACCGACTATTGAAAAGGTCAAACAGTGGCAGTTCTTGTCAAATGTGATACAGAAATGGCTAGAGTGACAAGTTGAACACGGTGGTCTAAGAACAAGACATGATGATGCATAGAGCGAGAAATGAAAAATATAATAAACTTGACTTGGCCTCACTAGATGTCTTGAAAGAATAAAATATTGTCGAGTGACACAGGGGGTCTCTCATGAATCCATCTACATGAGTGTTGCAATTTACTAAATTTTAACACTGCAAATGTATTCGGAGACCCCCATCTGTAGTGTTAAAATTTAGTAAATTGTAACAATTCATTATCAAAATTGTAATTTTTCATTTTTGAGTGACACAATTAACATCACTCGAGTCTCTAAATCCATATATCTACAATGTTATAATTTACCAAATTTTAACACTGCAGATGGATTCAAAGACCTCCTTCAAGGGGTCTATGAATCCATCTGCAACGTTAAAATTAGTAAATTGTACAAAATCATTGTCAAAATTGTAATTTTCCATTCTCAAGGTGACACAGTCATTGTTAGCTAGTCATATGTGTATCCCTGTGACTAAATTAGCCGTTTATGTTAGTCATTTTTATTTTAGTCACTTGTTATCTAGTTGTATATTTTAGCCTATGACTAAATTAGTCGTTTTTAGTTGGATTACTTAAAATTGCTCAATTTTGGTCGTTTATCCCTTGAAAAAAATGTGGTGACTAACATTTTTAGTTGCCTAGTCACTTATCTCTCATTTTGTACTAGTGGGGTCTAGCCCCTCCATCGTATTCTGTGTAGTATTGTTACTAGGTGTTGCAGACTGTGTTTGACAAATTGACTTATTTTCCACTACTTTGAATACTATTGCTATTGTTACTAACTAGAAATAACAGATTTGGACTTCTTACCTTATGTGTTGGGGACGTGCATGGGGTCGTGGGTTCAACACTGATACAAACCGTTACACCAAAACCCCGAGGTGTTAGTGAAGGCCATCCACTAGGATCTTAACATCCCACCATGCTCCGCAGTCCAGACTCTGGGCTGGATGTGCGCCCGTACGGTGGTGTCCCCTTTGCGTCGTACGAGCCTCGGGCGAACACTGCAATGATGACGTTGCCACCTGCTCTGTGACTTGAACCTGGGTGGAGGCTCTGATACCAAATGATACGAACCATTACACCAAAACCCCGAGGTGTTAGTGAAGGCCGTCCACTAGGATCTTAACAAACACAGATCCTAATTTGATTAGGACTACCTCCTTCAGATGGATTGAGTTTTCTTCCTTCTTCTTTCTCTAAGTGCGACAATCATCTGATATGGGTTCCTCCGCAAAAAAATATTTCTTATAACTCATTGCGATGCTTCTCTACCCCAATTGCATTCCTCTTCCTATTGTCTTTCTAAAATATTTTCCTTCTGCGTAGTAATCTAGTCTCTTCTACTATTTCCTCTTCTTCTCTGCTCAACTTCCTCAACTCATCCTTTCTTTATTCATTCCCACCTTCATTCAAATCATTCTCTAGTTAGCCCCTAGTTCCCTACTGTGCATGTAAGTGCTTAGCTGCTAGGTTGATCTGATTGCAATATCATCATTCCATTGTCATAAAACAACATCTTAATTCGGGTATATAATGACTTCAGGTACCTTGTACGCAAACCCTTTAAGAACTCCCTCTCGGCTACGCTGTAAGACTAAGTATATTCTATGGAAAAATTTATGACATACCCCTTCAAAATACTATCGAGCCAATAGTCTACTGCGTGTGAGATAAGATTACTTACAATGTTAATTAGTTGGATCTGTTCAAGGGTCCAATTCCTCAAACCAACACCACTAAATCCCGAGTTCACCTCAACTAACCATAGCAACCACTCCGCCAAAATTATGGGGAAATCACATAAGAATATTTCGTAGAGATACCAGTAGACGTACTTCTACAACCAGTCTCTCATGTTGATCCAGGGATTCTTACTCTGTTCTCTAGGTAACTTGTATTCCTTTTCTTTCAACCATTTTTTTATACTGGAAACCCAGGCATGTGTGGTGCTGGAGGGAGAATTCATCTTTTATCAAATTATTAAATCTCCTTTAGTTGTGGGTTGGGTGATGACTCCAACAAAATGGCAGGGATAAAAGCAGTTTTTTTATTAGTGGACCTAGCACTGGAAAGGCATGTAAAAAAGTCTCATCTCGTTGGTGACTCCCAAGTGGTGGTTAAATGGATAACAGGTCAATAAAGGAACTTTAATTCAGTTTTTTACAATATTATTGGGAAAGTGAAGAATCGCCTGTAGAGGTTCAATTGATTTTATGTGGAACATATTTTTAGGAAACTAAAAGATACATTTGATGGACTTTCTAAGAGAGATGTAGAAGAGCCACCAGAATGATGGATGGGGCAATGCAAGAAAGGTATTTGGTGTACAATACATGTCCATGTGCTACAACCCTCACTAAACAAGCTTTATCCTTGGGGAAACCTAAAAATAGAATAAATATAATGAATGTATCTCATCATCATGAGTCATCTAAGATTTAAATTAGTACATACTACACAGTAGAATGAAATAAAATAAACTAGTGATTCCATCTTCCTTCCTCGGTCTCGACATAGAAACATTAGTCAAGTCTCACATCCCTTTAGGCGTAGATCCCAATCCTAGCAACGAAACCATTTGTTGGCATGTGGGAAGACCCAAGGTTCATCATAAATTTCACCATCAAACCCCAAGACACCGTCCCTTTCGGCATCACCTGTGTGCATGTGAATTCTCACCCGAGGTATCTAGGGGAACTACAGGAACCAAGCTTCCACAGTGTTGGAGGGATATGAACATTCATCTAACAGATTACCATTCATTCAATTACCAAATCTATCATTCATTCATTTACTGCGCAATATGATATTTCCTACTCATGGGAATAGATAACACATTCACGACAGCAACATAACATAGCATCCATGTGCAAATTAAACATAAGCATTCATCATATTGGAGACAAGTGTAAATTACTGCTAACAAAGGCACTCATCCTCATTACTAATGGGATAGTCTTGTGTAACCTATGCAGTGTGCAACCATTCTCCGACTTCAACTACCTAACATCACACAACAGAACAGTGACTCATGACCATACAATAGAACAAATGTCATGAGCGACACTTCCTTGGCATCAGTAGAAAAATTCCAACCAAAGTTCTTTTAACTCTTAAAACTCCTACATATTTATACATCACTACAAGTGCAGAGCTCGTTACAAATTGGACAAAACACCTAACTAGATTCTAACTAACTTTCGTTTTCTATGCAATTTTGGTCCAAATGCTAAGTTGTCCCACGGTCCATCTCTAGTGCACAACTTCCAAGACACATCCAAAACCCATTCCAACAATGCCTATGGAAAAAAACAAAGTTATCAATTTAATTAAAAATATTTTTGAACAATCTTTATCATGTAAAACATGCTACACATTTCATCAATTGAGAACTATGACATATTCACAAACTAAGACAAAGTGTAATAGATGTGTTACACATTTCATCAACGCTATTGTATTTCATCAATTGAGAACTATGAGCATATCTAAATTTAGGTTCAAGTGTACCTACTTTAGCATGCTAAAAACAATGACAAGGTATCAAGTCCACTCACCCTTCTCTAGAATATATGCCATTCCTCACCCCTTATAGTGCATTGGACTATATGTCATTGTGCATGTTGCCCCAAAACAAATGTGTAACTCCCATAATTATTGTCCCCATAATTCTTGCATGGATAGCTTATGCCTTTACCACCTATGCACCCCCTAAAAGTATTGTTTGTTCATCACATGCATAAATTTTAGGAAGAGAAATGAGTGCACCCTTATAACATATGTTCAAATATCAAAATTTTCATGCTAAGAAATGCATGAAACAAAGTGCAATAAAATCCATTGTGCCTTCATGTAGATGATTAAAGATACAACAATATCCATCCCTAAGTTTAAAGTAATCTTAGATTACCTAGGGTTTGATGTGTTCAGCCCTATTTTGCCTTAGATCATCCAAGGATATTCATGATTTGTTCACGATTTGAAATCTATGTTTGAGCATTTATTACAACAGTAAAATTGTCATACTTGAAGCTCTAAATATACTACCAAGTGGCATATAAGTGATACTCAAACCATCCTCGTGATTCATTGAAAAACATAATGAATACATGTTATATATCATATGATGGTTATAATCATGTTTTTGGAGCAGCATTTAAGCAACATTTGGATCTTAAACACTGATAAGTCTTGTTTATTAATTACATGTGGCAAGTATCCTAGCAATCTAAGACTTGTTTCACTTACATTTGGGGTTGAAAATATTCATATTGCATTGTCAAGTTGAAAGTGGTTTTTTCATTTTCCATACAACTTGGTTATGATTGATTTCATTCATCATCCTATTAAAAGGGAATATATGCTACAAGAGCATTTATGTGAAGCAAAACATTAAGTTTCCCTAACTTGACATTTTCTCAAAGCACACCAAAATTTCCCTTGACATTGCATTCTCATATGAAACATTAAATGCATGGCATATATCTTGAACATATTTTATGCCAAATTTATCTTTTATGTAATGGTTCATTGTTCCAATACCGCTCTAAATAACATTGTTAAGGGAGACAGCAGAAAAGGATGAACCTATCGATCCCATAGATCCAGTTGATATCCCCAGAGATGTTGCAGGTCGGAAAATACCTAGATGGGCACAAAAGACACTGCATAAAAGGATGAACCTATCGATCCCATAGATCCAGTTGATATCCCCAGAGATGTTGCAAGTTGGAAAAGAACTAGATGGGCACAACAGACACTGCAAGATGCAAAGGGGCATGAATCTCCACATGGCACTTTCAGAGAAATCAAAAGACCTTAGAGGTTCTCTAGATATGTGGCATTGATGAGAATCATTATTGATTCAGAACCCACTACTTACAAAGAAGCATCCAAACATCAAGTTTGGAAGGATGCCATGATGGAAGAATATCAATCCATCATGAAGAATGGTGTGTGGGAGGTTGTGTCGAGACCTAAGGAGAAGTCATTAGTAACTTCTAAATGGTTATACAAGATCAAGCATGGAGCAGATGGTAGTGTTGAGAAATACAAGGCCAAATTTGCAGCCAGAGGATTCTCTTAGAAAGAGGGAGTCAATTATGATGAGACTTTTGCTCCTGTGGCCCGATATACTTCCATCAGATCCATTATCACGATTGCTTCAGCTATGGGATGGAAGTTGTGTTGATGTATATGTAACTTCGGAATGTATTTCACATATATGTATATTGTATTCCTATAGAGATGTTATTATTCCTCTATACGGAAGTGTCGTCATTTATATTGTAAGTGTTGTAAGTTATACTTGATGGGTTATTAGACCACCTTGTTGGGGTTGGCCCTGTATAAGTCATGTGGGTCAAAGGGTTATTAGACCACCCTATTGGGGGTCAGCCATGTGGGTCAAAGGGTTATTAGACCACCCTAATGGGGGTCGGCCCGGTCAACATTATGTTAAGTGGCCGACCAAGTTGAGTAAAGGTCAAGTTAAGTTAGTGTATAAATAGAGAGTGTGTCTCTCTCATTTTATACATTCTATTCTCTCACTCACACTTTGGAGAGTGGCGCACTTGTAGAGGAGGAGGCTCTGCTTCTAGGAGAAGACTATCTCTTGTATTCTGGTTGTAGCATTGCTCTATCTATCTCTGAGGAAGTTATTGGGGTTTTTCACCTTTATGGTTTTCCCCAAGTAAACTCTTTGTCTCTTGTGTGCTTGCATTATTGTGTCCATGATTGATATGCTGTAGATTTGTTGTACATGTTGTTATCTCAGTTAAGATCCTAGATCAGATTGAAGTAAATCATGAAAATTTAACATGGTATTAGAGCTATCCTGAAAGAAGGCATGATATGGCATGTATGACACTTGTTGCACTTACAATGCTATGGCTTGGTATAGAAAAAACCAGTCATCGTAGCACTTTCGCTATAAATCCATTTTGGAGAAGGTTTCGGATCTAAAACTTTTACAGGTCGAAGATCAGATCACCATGTACCTTGTGTCCAAAGGACAACTTCTAATTCGTTGTACTTTGTGATTTATGATCTATACAATATAGGGTTTTTGCTTCTTCCAGATCTTAGTCAAAAACAGGTGACCTTGGAAAAAAGGTCATAATTTGGGCTAGGAAGCTCCAAATGAAATTTCATAAAAAGTGAAAGGTAGTACAAAGACTGTGCTATCTCAAGAAAAAATTTCAGAGGCCTAAGTTGAACCAGTGACACGTGGCACGCCATACAAGTTCGCTCTCTTGTTTTATCCCATAAAGCGGTCACGTTGCGACACTTGGGATAACTCTCTCTCAGAGAATCCAATTGAGGTCAGACCTATCAGGATGGAAATATGACAGGATAGGCTATCTTAAGAAAACATTTCAGACCATGTGGATCGAAAAGTTCGAAGTTACACCAGAAACAATCAAGTACATATTTATGTCAAAACGGAATTATTTTTTAGCACCTTCATTCATGGCTTCCGGAATTTAGGGCTTCAGAGAAAGTTGGAATTTTTGTAATCGAAGACCACGACTAGATGCTAACCATCAAAATCGAAATTTAGAGACCAAGATCAGAATTTTTGGTTGGGCAGAAGGTCGGGCTTGATCAAACCCCAGTTCGGGACTTTGATCGAAAAGATGGAAAATTAGGGCTTCTGCAAAAATTGGAATTTTGGAAATCTGTGACCACAGCTGGAAGATCCTCAGAAAAATCAAATCTTAGAGCTTTGAATCAAATCTTTTGGTTGGGTGAAGCTCCGAGAAACTCAAACCCTAATTCAGGGTCCTCCCCAATGAATCCGGAAATCTAAAAGGCAATTTCGAGGGGTGAAACTTTGCAGTTTTCAAATTCTGAATATACCAACTTGATCAGCTCATCAAGGCGCATATTTCTATCCTTTCGGAAGTTTGAAATTCAAAGTTTGAATTTTTGGGGTTTCTTTGACAAACCCTAATCCAGCTCCAGGTCCAGTTCTTACAAATCAAGTGGATTGAGTTAATCCTAGAAGAAGATGGATTGGTCACCTGCATAAGTGAAGAAGTTCCTATCTCAGAGGGAGATGAGGCTAAGGCCTTCCATAAGAAGATTACAAGCAATCTTGACAGGTATGGCTTACCGGTATGTTTCATGGTTAATTTTATCATATGTTTGTCTTCATATCATTACAATACAATCTTGATTAATTACTAGACTGACATATCACCTTAAGAGAAGATATTCATTGATTAAGGTTTTAACACTTATGAATGTACTAATGCATTGTGATGTTGTATGAGGTTTATGTTGTTCGCTGACATAAAAGGTACACCAAGAAAGACAAATCATGTTCTACTTCAAGAACATATGATCATGGTGACATGAATACAAAGATTCATCCATTGTCATGGATCACATAGAAGATCTACTTTCGAGGTATGTATAACCTGGTCCTACAATGGTTAACCTATGAGACATGCAGGTTACTAGCACAAGTCACTGAAGAGAACCAGAAGACATTATGCAAGTATGTTAGACATAAATAGCTAGCATGCTAATCCAGGTATGTTTTTCCTATATCAAGCTAGAATCCTACCTTGTGTTAGGATCTTATACTGTTGTGTTGTTGATAATGATTCTTCATGAAGTCATAGGTTTGAATAGTCATGGATGTATGCATATTATGTTTCTTACCATAATTGATGATATGACTAACCAGAAGAATCATGAAGGTATAGGTTTGAGTAATCATGGGTTTATGCATTGATGATTTAACTAATCAGAAGAGTCCTATGATCAAATAAGAATATGCATGAGTAAAAGAAGACTTCCCTGAAACCTTGAATACTAATGTTTATTATTTGTGAATGATCATGACTATACATGTTTAAGATTATTGTGTTTTGATAGTATTAAGATTATAGTAATAAATGTGTGATTATGTATGAGACCTCAAGGATAACACAATGATGATACTAATAAGCATGCATAGTGATTAAGGATGGATGTAAGTTCAAGGACAGGTAATCCAAGAAGCAAATATCAAGAGGGAGCACACTCCAGTTGTTCCTGTAAGAAAGCAAAGGAGCACACTTCAGTAGTTTCTGCAAGGATGCAGATATTCAGAGGGAGTTGACCACTTCTCACAATCCACATCAGAATGGAGTTGCAAAGATTCAAAGGGAGTCCACCCAGCAACCAAACAAAGATAAGTATTTGAATTATCATTTCTTACATAATGTTATTCAATGATGTATATGCTTATGTTCCTAGAATTAGGTTGTGTATTATGCATATTAGAATAGTTGCATTGATGAACAGTATACTACTAATATACATGGGTAAGTGGCATATGGCACTGTACAACATTCCATTGCTACTTATCTAGAATGAAACCTCTTTGCTGACATGTTAGGAATTGTGCACACTCTTAACAATGTTCTGGTAGAGATTGGAAGGCATCTAGAAAGTTACGGAATATGGATAAATGTTGTATTGAAGCATTGGCTAAGATAATTGCATGACTGTATGACATATTTCTTTATGTGTAAGAATTTGTTCTGAAAACTATGAGATGTTTTCTAATCATGCAATTTAACTTGTTGTGTAGGAAAGATCGTATACCATCACCTACAAAAGAAGGACTACAACATTTGTTCAGCAACAAAGTTATCTATTGAAAACATTGAAGATATTGAAGTTCCCAGGATCTGGGAAGAATGCCATGATCGAGGAGTACCAGTCGATCACGAAGATGTTTGAGATGCAGTCCCAAGACCTGAAGGGGATTCTGTAGTGACTTCCAAGAGGATCTACAAGATCAAGCATGTTGCAGTGATGAAGAGGAAGATACACTTTCTTGAATGGTGTAGTTGAAGAAAAAGTGTAT
This sequence comes from Larix kaempferi, assembly GCA_027924585.1. Lineage (NCBI taxonomy): Eukaryota > Viridiplantae > Streptophyta > Pinopsida > Pinales > Pinaceae > Larix > Larix kaempferi. Next base: position 7,462,818 of record BSBM01000114.1, read on the forward strand.
GTGGTGCAACCACTTGGTTCTAAGACACATGATAGGGAGTCATATATGTGTAGAACTTGGTATGGTAGGATAGACAGCTTTCTATCTAGTTTGGGATTTACCAAGAATAAAGCGGATTCCAACCTTTACTACAAGGTTGAGGAAGGCAATCTAGTGATACTACTATGTGGATGACCTGTTTGTAAGAGGTGAGGATAGATTGATTGCCGACATGCAGCGGAAGCTTGCTGCCGAGTTTGAGTTGAAGAACTTGGGGATGATGCACTATTTGTTTTTGGCATGGAGGTGTGGCAAAGTGTAGAAGGAATCTTCCTTGGACAAGGGAAGTATGCAGTAGAGATCCTGAAGAGGTTCGGGATGATGGAATGCAAGGCTATGGCCACACCTATGGCATCGAACCTGAAGCTTTTGTGTGATGCTTCATCTGAGTCGGTTGATATCACTATGTATCGTCAGATGATTGGGTCCTTGATGTATTTGACGAACACGAGGCTAGATATTTGCTTTGCGGTGAACACATTGAGCCAGTTCCTGACGAATCCGAGGAGTGTTCAACTGGTTGTTGTAAAGCATATTATGAGGTACCTGAAGGGAACAGTTGATTATGGGATCAAGTATGATGCGAATCAAAAGTTTAACCTGCAGGGTTATGTTGATTCAGATTGGGCAGGCAGTGCTGCAGATAGGGATCAGGTGTGATCTCTTGGTTTAGTAGGAAGCAATCCTGTGTACCACTGAGTACAGTCAAAGCAGAGTATGTTGCGACGGATGAGAAGGTTGCAGATGTATTGACCAAGCCATTGGCCAGAGTGCAGATTGAGTACTTCAGAGAGAGGCTTGGTGCACTTCAAATCGAGGTTCCTTCCAAAGGGAAGTGATGATTCTGGAAGATGCAGATGCACATGAGCTTGTCTGACATGGTTGATGTGTTCTCCCTTGGTCGTGATATAATTGCTGAGCCATTTTTCACATGGTGGTAGATGTGTTCTCCCATGGTGAAAAAGTAAGGGTTGGAGCCTTCCCCGAATGGTGGTAGATGTGTTCTCCCATGTCGATGGTGTAAGTGTTGGATGATGTGCATCTGGGCTGTGCTTCATGGACGATGAGATTATCTGAAAAGGATGATTCTTGTTATGATCAGTTGGATCATTGCATCATGTTGGATTCTTGTTATGATCAGTTGGATCATTTATGTATATATGCATCATGTTGGATGCTTGGACCATGTATCTGTATATGCATCAGGTGGATGCAGTGTATGATCAGGATGATCATAGATAACGAGCTTCAGGATGTTGCTCCAGATGACATGCAATAGGATGTTGCAGTGATGATGATCAGGATGATCATGTGTACATCAGGATGATGTATGATGAGTATCAGGATGATACTTTGTGGCCGTGGATCAGGTTGTGCAGATGAGAATGTCTGGGAGATCCTATAGGTCGGAGTTGTGTACCCGTAACAACCTAGGATGCTCTTTCGATACATTGCTCTGGGAGGACATGTAATTTGTGCCCTGGGAGATCTTCAGGTCGGATTTGTGTACCCGTAACATCCTGAGATGCTCTTGCGAGGTTTTGTCCTATGGCATGTAATTTTCTCCTGGGAGATCTGGATAGGATGAAAAAGGCCTCAGATGCTTCAGCCAGGTTTTGCCATGACCACATGTAATTTGCTCCTGGGAGATCTAGATAGGATGAAAAAGGCCTCAGATGCTTCAGCCAGGTTTTGTGGTGGACCACATGTAATGTGCTCCTGGGAGATCCGACAGGTAGAGCTGTGTGCTCGTAACAGCCTGGGATGCTTTAGCTAGGTTTTGTGGTGGACCACATGTAATGTTCTCCTGGGAGATCCGACAGGTAGAGCTGTGTGCTCGTAACAGCCTGGGATGCTTCAGCCAGGTTTTGTGGTGAGATCACATGTAATGTGCTCCTGGGAGATCCGACAGGTAGAGTTGTGTGCTCGTAACAGCCTGGGATGCTTCAGCCAGGTTTTGTGATGGGTCACATGTAATGTGTTCCTGGGAGATCCGACAAGTAGAGCTGTGTGCTCGTAATAGCCTGGGATGCTGCATCCAGGTTTTGTGACGCACGTAATAAGTCATGAGGATTCCATAGTATGGCCAGTGATGATGAAGACCTGCAAGTGGTGGGCCTACATCCAGTATGAAAAAGGACTGGCTCTGTAGAACTTCCTATGACGAGTAGATTCAGAGATTGATTGAGATAGCAGCAGCAGTGACGATGATGACTCGATGACGATTATCCAGTGACGATGATCCAGAGAAGATGACTTGTGCTAGAAGACCAGTGTCGAGAAATACCTTCCTAGTTAAGAGGGAGTGTTGATGTATATGTAACTTCGGAATGTATTTCACATATATGTATATTGTATTCCTATAGAGATGTTATTATTCCTCTATACGGAAGTGGTTGTATTCCTATAGAGATGTTATTATTCCTCTATACGGAAGTGTCATCATTTATATTGTAAGTGTTGTAACCTATACTTGATGGGTTATTAGACCACCTTGTTGGGGTCGGCCCTGTATAAGTCATGTGGGTCAAAGGGTTATTAGAACACCCTATTGGGGTCAGCCATGTGGGTCAAAGGGTTATTAGACCACCCTAGTGGGGGTCAGCCCGGTCAGCATTATGTTAAGTGGTTAAGTTGAGGCCGACCTAGTTGAGTAAAGGTCAAGTTAAGTTAGTGTATAAATAGAGAGTGTGTCTCTCTCATTTTATACATTCTATTCTCTCACTCACACTTTGGAGAGTGGCGCACTTGTGGAGGAGGAGGCTCTGCTACCAGGAGAAGACTATCTCTTGTATTCTGGTTGTATCATTGCTCTATCTATCTCTGAGGAAGTTATTGGGGTTTTTCACCTTTATGGTTTTCCCCAAGTAAACTCTGTGTCTCTTGTGTGCTTGCATTATTGTGTCCATGATTGATATGCTGTAGATTTGTTGTACATGTTGTTCTCTCAGTTAATATCATAGATTAGATTGAAGTAAATCCTGAAAATTCAACAAGTTGCATCATATGGATGTGAAGACAGCCTTTCTCAATGGTGTTATTGAGGAAGAAGTTTACATCGAACAGCCAGATGGGTTTATTATCCAAGGAGAGTCTCATTTATGCAGATTGAAAAAGGCATTGTATGGACTCAAGCAAGCACCATGTTCTTGGTATGGACGAATAGACGGATTCCTGGTGAGCTTGGGATTTTCTGAGAGTGATGCAGAACCCAACCTTTACTACAAGGTTGTAGATGATGAGCCACTGATTTCCGTATTATATGTTGATGACTTGTTTCTCAAAGGAAATGAGAAACTCATTGTATGGTGTAAGAAGAATCTTGCCTCTGAGTTTGAAATGAAATATCTTGGATTGATGCATTACTTCTTGGGATTAGAAGTATGGCAGAGGCAAAAAGAGATTTTCCTAGGACAAGGAAAATACACCATTGATATATTGAAGAGATTTGGGATGTTGGACTGCAAGTCCATGGCTACTCCGATGGATGGAAATTGGAAGAAGTTGAGAGATTCTACTTCAGATTCTGATTTGTTTGATCCCACCATTTATAGCCAGTTGATTGGGTCATTGATGTATCTGAACAACACCAAAACAGATATATGTTTTGTTATGAATACCCTCAGTCAATTCATGTGCGAACCGAGGCATATTCACTGGATTGCTGCAAAACATGTGCTCAGATACTTACGTGGAACTGTGGGATATGGATTGAAGAATGCTTCAGATGGTGACCTAATATTGCAGGGGTTTACAGACTCATATTGGGTCAGATGTGTTGCATATCAGAAGAGTACTTCTGGATGTTGCTTTAGTTTGGGTTCTGCAGTTATCTCTTGGTGTAGCAGGAAGTAGAAATCGGTAGCACTCAGTATTGCAGAGGCCGAGTATATGGCTGCTAGCACAGTAGCTCGAGAAGCAGTTTGGCTTCATACTCCTGGAAGGATTGTTCGGCCAGATTCCAGAGCTGATCGTGATTCACTGTGATAACCAGAGCTATGTGCAGATGTCAGTGAATCTTGTATTTCATGATAGGTCGAAGCATATCAAGATTCGATATCACTTCATTTGTGATATGGTGCAGAAAGGTGCGGTCGAGTTACAGTACGTGCCAACAGACGACCAGACTATAGATGTTCTCACCAAGGCTCTTCCCAGAGTGAAGTTCGAATACTTTAGTGGAAGACTTGGAGTCGAAGAGAACGCATCCCTCCTTGAGAGGGAAAGAAGACATTGAGATGCTTTCCCTGCTTTTCCGTGGTGCCTTCTGCAGTCCAGTTACCCAGCGAGATATGGGAGAAATCTCATAGGAAGATGAGTAGGACAATCAGCAGTTGGTCGGGCTCACCCTGGTGCCTTTTGCAGTCCGGTTACTTAGCCAGATATGGGAGAAATACCATAGGCAGATGAGTAGGACAGTTAGCAGTTGGTCGGGCTCACCCTGGTGCCTTCTGCAGTCCGGTTACTCAGCCAGATATGGGAGAAATCCCATAGGAAGATGAGTAGGATAGTCAGTAGTTGGCCGTGTGGTTTCACAGGTGCCTCTATAGTCCAAGTACTCATCCAGATATGGGAGAAATCCCATAGGAAGAAGAGTCGGACAGTCAGTAGATGGTTGTGCCCTTTTGCTCGTCTGAGATCTCATCCAGGTATGGGAGGACCCCATTGGAAGATGAGACGGAAAGGTAGAAAATTTTATAGTAGAGATGGCATAGTTGATAATCTCATATATCCAGGATTGAGTGATTCTCCTGGATCTAGGATTGAGTGATTCTCCTGGACTCACCAAAGGACTGGTGAAGATGATGCACAGAGACTATGTGGACAACCTTCAGTATGCATAGAGAGGATGGAGACAGAGTAGAGTACAAGATGAAACCCAGATGATCGTGATGCGGATGAAGACCAAAGAATACCTTCCTCGTTGAGAGGGAGTGTTGGATTTTGTACAACTTCGAAAGATATTATTCATTATATTTTAGTGTACCTTCATTGTACTTGTTTGTACCTCCTAAGGGAGATGAACTGGATGTAATTATTTATGTAATCACATGAAAGAGTCAATGTAAACCTTGGGGTGCAAATAAACAAAACAAAACTATTAAAAATAAATTATTTATTGCCCCTAGGTGAAGTCGGCCCAGTTAGGGAATTTCTGGTTTTTGCACCAGTATAAATAGGAGGTTAGTGCACCTCATTAACTCATTATCACACTTAGCAAGTGCACATCACTTGGAGGAGGCTGATTTCGCATCACTTGAAGGAGGAAGCTTATTTGGGGCATCTACTTGTGAAAAACACTTTCACATTCTTTCTCTTTTCTTATTTGTACTATGATCTCGGAATTATCATCTCTCTGCGAAGGTTGCTGGGTTTTCTCCCATTTGGGTTTCCCAGGTAAAACTCTGTGTTGTTGTTTTGTGCTTTGTCTTGCTTCTAGTGATCTTGGTTATGCATTTATGTTTTATGCTATGAATGTATGAAATTTAACACCATCATCTAATCTAATATCTGCATCGCATGCTTCTATGTTCTCTTATTTATACATAAAAATCTCCTTTTATAAAAAGGAAAGGAGTTACAACTAGATCCAAGAAAAGTGGATCCACAACCAACCAAATTTTGGACTTAACTAAACTAAGACAGTGAAGGTTATTTGATTTGGTTGAAGATCATTAAGAGCATAAAAACATTTATCCATATCCCAAATTAGTTGATGGGGGAAATATGTTGGCCGAAATTGCAGGAACAGATAGTTGTTGCAAGATGAAACAATGTTGCTGCAAGATTAGAAAGTTGTTGCAAGACTAGTTGTTGAAGGATCAGATAGTTGTTGCAAGATAGTTGCTGCAAGATGAAACAGTGTTGCTACAGGAACATGGAAATCACTGAAAGATTCCACACCTCAAAGATTCGGTTAAGAAACAAACTCATACATCCCAAATAATCATTAATACATGGAATATTCATATTTTTAACATTCTTAAGCCTTTTGAAGTTCATATGAGTGAATATAGATAATGATGGATGAAATAAGTAAATATGTGCCCATGAAAGTGTAAATGAGTGAAATATATAAGATAAATGATATAATACTTTGTAAAATAATCCTTCAAAATATGTCAAACCCAGAGCTCGACATCTCCTCCACACTTAAGATCTTCCATGTCCTCATGCAACAAAGATAGTATCATCCCCTCTTCTTCTCTTGCTTTTAGGTTTATTGGAAAATGTGAAGGAGAACAAGGTAATATGTCTCATGAGGTCAGATTATGAGTTCTTTGACATGATGTTCTTGGAACAACAAAAGGATGTATTTTTATCTTAGCAATGGAAATGGAGTGAAGAGGGTAAGAATACGGACTATGGAAAGGGGGACAGAAAGTGGCAACTCCAATATCTTATGTGCATGAATTCCCATGTGAAATTACTACTTGGAGTTAGAGCTTGCTTACCCAAACTTACCTTTTTGGATGTCTGATACCCTGGAAGAAAAATAATGAATTATTGCCTACATGATGAATAGGAATCTGCTGGAATGATCTTGAATTATAATGTTGGAAACTGGAATTTTGTTGTTGCGGGATCAAAGGTTGCTATAGGAACTATGATGGCTACAAGAATGTTGGAGATGTTGTTTTCCAACTTGAACAAATATATGTGGACCTGGTGCATTCTGAATAGCAAGGATTCATGTTGGGGATCTAAGAACAAAAATCATGTCCCCCAAATTTTCCCAAATAACGAAAACATAAAAGAGATGCCAAATCTACTGCGGGATCATAAAGTTTTTGCAGGAAGCTACAAGAAGAAAATCTGGAAAAGTTGGCCTCAAATATATACCTGTACCACCTTCATCGTGCATATTCTATAAAGGTCGGCTGCAACTTACTCAAAGAACCATACATGTCATAAAATCCACGTCACAAAATTCCTTCATTAGGCCTCAGCTGGTTACAATCGCCATGCAAAAATTTTCCTTCAAGCAAGTTGTTACAGGAACATATCGAGCTGCTTCAGGAACAAGATGCTACAAGAAATTTAATTTGCAACTATTTATAAATTCCAGATACATGGTTCCAACAAAAACATTATATGCATGTTGTTGTATGAGTATCCATTCATATGCTCATGGATGCATGAGGGGATAGATCATATGCTGCTACAACCATCCCATCTCCCCCACACTTAAATTTTTGCATGTTCACATGCAAATAAAGTTAAGGTATTTGCAAAGACTTGTGGATTTGTTGGAAATGTAAAGTTTATTTCTTTGAAACTACAATGGCAGCCATAAATCATCTCACTTCTATAAAATGCATGTGTGAACTAGTTCTGAAAATGAAAGGAAAGGCCTACCATAATGAATCTTCAAAAACACTCCACAACGATCCTACTATTTCATAAATGCTCTACATCCTCTGTTAGATAAAATAGGCATAGATGAAAGCAAGTTATGGAAATAAAATACAGAGATATAAATCAAGTTTTGGAAATTATAAACTATGTCCCTTAAACCACCACGCTGCTCCTGATTCATGTTCTTTAAAAGACCATTTGCACATAGTATTCAGACTCATAAGCACCCTATACCATAGCAGTCTCATTAGCATAGGCTTAGTGGCAAATCTCCTACATACAACAGGAAACAACCTTTCTCTTTATGTGGGCGAACAATAATGACTCATCCTTGGCATCTTCATATCATTAAGGCATTTTTTAATAGATGCAAGCAAATTCTGGAAATGAAACATTGATAAACATAAAGATAAGTTTCTGCATGCATAATAAAGTGACACAAAATTGTTGGTTGTACATGGAAATCTGAAAGTGGTGCCCATAAAGAAACGCATGACATATTTGGATGGACAGAAGAGATAACCAAACCTTTGTTGATTTTTCTTGTTCTAAGTCTTCAAGATACATGCAATTTTTTTTGTTTTGAAACAATGTTGTTCTTCTGATTTGTTACCTCAGGTTTTTCTTCCTGTAATTACTGCTTGAGTGGGAATACCAAAGCAATGCAGGTGTGAAAGCTTTATGCACCAAATATTAGTTCCAACCAATGCATCTCTTCAATAAATTATAGTAAAGAGTGGGAAGAATATCACCTTAGATCCAAGTCATGCTACTGAGTTGCATCCTCTAAAAGAGATTATTTCCTCAAAAAGACTTAACCGTATGATTACTCCCCTATTATTTTGGATCTACTCCTTGACTGTAATTTCGAAGATAACTGAGCATATTGGATTGGATTTTAATTAGACAAAAGATAAAGTGATATATTACCAGATCAATTTTAGCATTTAACCACGGACCAAGGATATTCCTCCACATTGATTGATTTAATTGATTGAGCACTAGGTGTTTATGGAGAGACGGTTGTAACTTGAAATTATGGGAAATTTGTTCTCGGAAAAACCCTGATATCTCTCGGCCTGAACCGAATTTTGGAAAACGGCCTCATGATAAGCTAAATAGGTGCATTCTGTAAGTGGGTTTTCAACATATTTTCGAGATTTCACTCTATTTGCGCACAAATCAAGCCACAAGTTGACTTCCTATTTATACCCATCGACTATTGTTGCTCTGTAAAAATTACAAATTTTATTCTTTTGCTGCTCTGTTTTGAATGTTGCAGGGTCAACAACTGTACCTGAAGTTGCTCCCTTATGTGCTTTTCTCCAATAATTACCTTGTGGTAAATATTCATACTTCCATACATAAAAATACAGGAATGTATGTTGAACTGGAAATCGAATTTTCTTGTTGTAGAAATAGAAAATATGAAAGTGGTAAGGCCTTGTAACTTAATGATTTAATGCTCACACATTCAAGGGAAGAATCATGTAATAATGCAACAAATTTCCCATTGAAAGCATCAAACCTTATGTTTTAACCTTTGACATCCATTTCATGAATTTTTTTTTGCTTGCTAATACATTATTGTCTCTGCCAGCTGGAATTGGGGCACAGGTTGAACTAAGATAGCAATCTCATAAGGAGACCACTTGGAGCTGATTAAAACTAGGACAACAAATTGTTTTTTTAACCACCAAAAGTTCTAATCATTAACCAAAATTTTATTCCTCCATGTTCCTTCGTATTCCACTGCAAAAGTAATTACAAGAATTCTACAAAATCTGAATACTTGAATTTCAACATATTATACTAATCTGAGTGAAGGGGAATTTATGCTGTAAAAATCTAGTGACTGCTTCCAAATTAGGGACCCTCCTTATTTATTTTATTCATTTCTATGCTACCCTTACCTACTTGAGAAAGAGGAAAATCTCTTTTCAAGTGTACGGATATTTCTAGTGAAGCCATGTGCGCAGCAGGATTTCAAACAAATTCATGTTCAGATTTAAAATATAAACTCTAACATGTACCTAAACATGAAGAATTGACTGATCCTCTTGATGTGGTGCCAAGAATTGTTGACGAAGAAGGTGTTGTGTTGGTCTGAAAACTGCCAGGAACCACTCTTCAATGTAATCATTGCTCCCTTGGTTCTCCTCTTTGTCTTTCATGTAGGTTTTTGTCGCATCCTGTAGGTTCTCAAAATTATGGATTTCACATTCTTCAATGTACAAAGGATCTAGACATGCCGAAAATTCTTCAATTTCAAGATCCAATATATGTTCTTCATCAAATGTCGTCCATGTCTTTCTAATCTCTTCTCCCGATATGCAAGGAGAATCAAGTACAAATTCTAAATCTAATTGTTGCTCATGAACCATTTTCTCTTCTCTTCCTTCCTGAGATGCAGATATCTTTCTTATGGATGTCAAGATCTATTCCTTCTGAGATGCAAAAATACTCACTACTGCGGCAAGGATTTGAGAGATTTCTGGAAGCCACATCCTCATTCTTCCAACAATTCTTGAACATGCTTGAACTCACTCTACTAGATGATAATCCTTAGCATATGGATTATTGCAGGGTTTTTCTTTCTTTGAATAAAAACTTGCAAAGCTACCATTACCATTCAATCTTAAATGTTGTAAAAAGTTTCAAAACACACTTTACTCACCAGCCATCACAACAAGGGCTTGGAGGAACCTGTCTACAACAAATGTGCAGGTTCTTACCTCTCGTCTTATCGCTCCCCCTCCTCCGAGTTTAAAATGTTGACACTACCATCAGCTAAAAGAAATTCACTTCAAGACTAAATCGTTAAGCACTTCCCCTACAAAGGCGCCAACATGTTGGGAAAATTATATAGTATAATCTATTGCATTTAATTGTCAACCTGGGATATCGTAAGCTTGTGAATTACTTGGAAAAATATATGCATAGATGAATCTTAAAGTGCTTCAAAATATATCTAAATCACACCTCTATCCTTCAATATCCAAATCTAAATCAAATCTGGGATCCCTCAAACTTAAATAAAATATTCACACAGCAATCACACTTCTTTTGAAAGTGTGCATTATCCAGCATGGCTTCATGAGCAAAGTACTTAGACTCTCTGTGATCTTTTGAACTTCTGATGTTAGTCCCAAAAGAAGTTGTTAGCGCACCAAAGCGAATCTGAACAATTATTCAAATAAAGTCTACAATCCTTTGGAACCAATACTATTGCAACATAGCTATGTAAGCAGGATGCTAGATCCTCTGTGAGCCTTTGGACTGTTGATATTAATCCCAAAAAGATTCTAAGCCAACATACACTTGCAAGGAAATAATCTCACAAAGCTATAAATTCTTGTAGAAACTAGAAATAGAGCATTTAAACTAACACACACCGTAATTCTATAACTGAAAAAAATAAATAAATAAAAATAAAAAAAAATTAGGGCAGCATATACCAAAAGGAGGGGGGCTTGCGTCCCTTGGCATATGATGCCAAGAAATACAATAAAATTAAGCTCACAATCTGCAACAAAAACTTCTTTATTCCAACATGAAGAAATTACATTATGGTATTTACTCTTCAACCCCACTCAACCTGCAACCTCTACTTCTACCTAAATATCCTCCTCCCTGGTCCATCATCTAATCTAATATATTCATCACATGCTTATATGCTCTCTTATTTATACATAAAAAGGAAATGAGTTACAACTAGATCCAAGAAAAGTGGATCCACAACCAACCAAATTTTGGACTTAACTAAACTAAGATAATGAAGGTTATTTAATTTGGTTGAATATCATTAAGAGCATAACAACATTTATCCATATCCCAAATTCGTTGATGGAGAGATAAGGGAAAAATTCTGGCCGAAATTGCAGGAACATATAGTTGTTGCAAGATGAAGCTACATTGTTACAATATAGTTGTTGCAAGATTAGACAGTTGCTGCAAGACTAGTTGTTGAAGAATCAGACAGTTGTTGCAAGACAGTTGCTGCAAGATGAAACAGTGTTACTACAAGAACATGGAAATCACTGAAAGATGTCACACCTCAAAGATTCGGTTAAGAAACAAACTCATTCATCCCAAATAATCACTAATACATGGAATATTCATGTTTTTAACATTATTAACCCTTTTGAAGTTCATATGAGTGAATATAGATAATGATGGATGAAATAGGTAAATATCTACCCATGAAGGTGAAAATGAGTGAAATATATAAGAGAAATGATATAAGACTTTGTAAAATGACCCTTCAAAATATGTCAAACCCAGAGCTCAACACTAGTCGCAATCCTTGTTCTTTACCCCTATGAGCATCACTTGATACAAGGAGTGCTACTCATGGGATATGTCATAGCTTAATTACTTACACTATGCAAATAATCCCAAAAATCATATATCATATGTAGATTGATTATTGGATATTTTAGTTAATATTTAATTTAATTAAATAATAATTATTGATAACAAATATTATCGCTAAAGGAAATTTTGAAGATTTAATTAAATTACAAAACCGTATACAAAAAAATAAAAATACAAATAAAATCACATAAATCACTAAAGTGCACAAAATGCAACCCAAAACTCTTACTCCCAAATCCAAATCCCTGACCCTAAACTCAAAACCTGAAACCTTGAACCTCAAATTGTGAATGTGAATCCCTATTTGTCGAATCCCTAAACCCAAACCATAACACATATGTCTTAACCCCTAAACAATATCTCTTAAGCCCCTATTTCTAGTTCAAAAGAGATTGAAGAGGAATGCCACTAAGATGCTAAAACAATGCTAGTGGATGCTACAACAAAATGAATGCTTAATAGACACAAAAATAGGGGAAAAGATGAAAGATAGTGCCAGAAAATGAGATGGTCAAGATACATTAAATGTGTGCCATGGTTTAAGAATGGAATGTTTTTTACCATTATCAAAAAAATGCCTCATAAAATTTCCATGACTCACATTTCTTAGTATGGAAGGGAAATAAAATAAAAGGCTCATACAAAGTAAATTAGGATACTCAACAACATTTCCACAACTAGAAGATGATGAAGTGTGTTGTGGTGGAAAGGGTTTGGGGTTTGAATTCCTTTCATGGGACAAAAGTATTTCTATGGTTGATGTCGTACAATAACGTCCTCACTCAGGAAAAATTACAAAGTCCCCACTCGGGACAAATTACAAAGGAGAATTTTGAATGATCTAAATATGTTTTTATCTACCATGAAAATGAGTAGACTATTAATCACATATCCTTAAAGTGTGGTCATTTTCACTGGAAATGTAGCCAACAATAAAATATTTAAAGGGGAGAAATGGAAATGGGAGAATGAGATTGTAAATCCCCAACAAACAAAAATAGCAACCTTCTCTTGAATAAACCAGCGCATCCTAAAAAACCTTATGCTTCTAATGCTAATATTTTTACATGCATTTAAGAATAAAATAAAAACCTGAAAAATAATAACCTTCTATTTAATAAACCACCCCATCCAAGAATCCCCAGGGCCCCCTTCTCACATTTCAGAGACTTCTTTATTGAGGGATGAGGATCTTTTTCCCCCTCTACTTGTTCCAAAAGTTTGGTTGTCTCAGGAAGATGTGGGTGGTCATGAAGTTACCATCCCTTTTGTTCCCTCGGGACCTCCCCCCTCTTATTTAGAGGCAGCTTCTCTAACTTCTCTACCTATGTATTCTAATAGGCCTTCTCCAAATCCTACTACCTTTCCTCTCAACTCCATTAGGCATCAAAACGTAACCATCCGTGCTAAGAATAAGTAGAATTCGGATTCGATTCTTACTAATCCTTACATCCCTTTGTCAGCTAGACTGGATTCAGCCTCCAAACCCTCACCCTCCATCTCTAAGTCCTCTCCTTCACTTATTCCTCGAGCCCTTAAAGCACCTGAGCCCATTCAGCAAGTTCCTTAATGCTTGTCCTTTCCTTTAATATATTGGGTTTAGGGGGGAACCCTTAAGAGAGAGCCCTCAAGAAACTCCTTGCTACCATTCATCCTGATGTCATCCTTATTCAAGAAACTATGAACTTGGCCTTAAAAGCCTGTGATTACTTTTTGAGGATCCTTCCTAGTTGGGAGGTCTCGACTTTAGACTCTATGGTGATGTTTGGGGGACTTCTATCATTCTGGAACCCTCGGCTCGCTAAATTTAAATCTTTCTCGATCTCTGCAAGAATGTTGTTGAAGGGCCATTTTAAAGGCGTTTCCCATGAATTGAACCTCATCAACTACTATGGCCCCTATAAGGAAAAGCAACCTATTTGGGAGTTTGTTGCTGGTAGCAGCGTTCTTAGTCTTCCCAGCTTAATTCTGGAAGGTGATCTTAACCTTACCCTTGAATCCTTGGAGGTCTAAGGTTCCTCTTCAAAGATAGATCCTATGTCCATTTTTTTAAGTCTCATTTTTAGTACCATCGTTTGTTGGATGTTTCTCCCTCAAAATTTGGACCTAATTGGAAGAATGGATGATAAGGGACTGACTATGTGAGTAAAAGGTTAGATAGTTTCCTTCTAGTGGAGAAGTTGACTGAAAATATCTCTAGATTTAGATCTTGGATCCTCCGTTCATCTATTTATGATCATAAACCTATATGTCTACAATTGGATGGTGTTCCTTATGTTCCTCGATACCCCTTCAAGTTTAATCATTCTTGGGTTCGAGATGAATACTTCTGTCAGTTAGTTAGAAGCTCTTGGCGTGATATATATATTCCAAGGAATGCCAATGCTATGGACAGATTTGGCTATAAAGTGAAGGGGCTGAAAATACTTGTGAGTAAATGGGTTAAACTAAAAAGGATGCAAGATGATCAAGAACTTCGGGAAATTGAGGATATTTTGGATCAAACTTATGGGAATAATATGCTCGGCTCCTTCTCCAAGGAGGAAAAAATAATCATATCTGATCTAGAAGGAAAGAAAGCTACCATTTTGAAGAAGGAGGAAGAAGATTGAAGATTGAAAAGTCGTGCAATCTGGATGGATCAAGGAGATAATAACACCAAATTTTTTCACAGATTTGCAAACTTTAGGAAAAAACACAATTCGATTTGGGATTTAAAGAATGTTGAAGTTCAATGGGTGTCGAATCAATTAGAGCTAGAGAAAGAAACAGTTGTTCACTTTTCCATCTTATTTAAAGATCTGGTATCATCTAATATTGCTTCCCAATTGGAAGTGGTCAAACATTTCCCTTCCTTTTTTTTCTGTGGAGGAATAGAAGCAAGTTGGCACTCCTGTCACCTTATCTGAAGTGGAAGGGGTTATTAAAGCTCTGTCCAGAGATAAGAGCCTCGGCCTTCATGGATGGCTAGTGGAATTTTTTTGTTCCTTTTTTTATTTGGTTGGAGAGGAACTTCTGGAAGTGGTTGAATTCTCTAAAATCCATGATTTTATGTCAGGAGCTTTGAATTCAACCTTTATCACTCCAGTACCTAAATTCGATAAGCTTGAGTCCTAGAATTTTAGGCCTATATCCCTCTATAATTTGGTCTATAAAATTATTTCTAAAATTATCTCTAATAGACTGAAACCCAAGCTTGCAGAGTTGATCTCTAAAGAGCAATTCGGCTTCTTACCTGACAGGCAAATTATGGATTCTATTGGTATAGCCCAAGAATGTTTACATTCCATCAGGTCTAGAAAATCAAAGGCCTTAGTCCTTAAACTAGACTTAGCTAAGGATTATGATAAAGTAAATTGGGGCTTGCTAAGGCTTATTCTACTTCAGATTGGTCTCCCTGTGGAAGTTTGTAACTGGGTTATGGCTTATGTATCTTCTGCATATTTTGTAGTCCTAGTCAATGGTACACCCACATCTTTTTTCAAGAGTTCAAGGGGATTGATACAAGGGTCATGAGTGACCCCTCTCCCCCCTTCTTTTCCTTTTAGTTACGGAAAGTATCAATAGAATGCTAGCTGCTACTAGATTGGAAGGAAAAATATCTGGTATCAAATTCTCGTCATTCATATTACACACTTACTATTTGTAAATGATGTTATAATTTTTTGGTAAAATGAGTTAGGTTGAGTGGAATACTTTCAATGAGATTATAACATGATTTTTTGTTGCCTCTGGTATGGAGCTCAATGCAGATAAATATGTTATCTATAAGTCTTTTGGTACTTCTAATCTTAGTCCTCAACTCACAGGTATCCTTCCTTTCAAGTTGGAGGCTCTGGAGACATGAATGAAGTATCTAGGATTCCTTTTAAAGCCTAATTGTTACTCTCCAAAGGACTAGTCCTAGATTATTAAAAAAGTAGAGAAACAAATCAGTAATTGGTCCTACAGGTATCTGCCACTGGGAGGAAGGTTGACTTTCATTCACTATGTCTTGGTGGCCTTACCGGTTTATTGGTTCTCCTTGGCCCTGGTCCCTCAATTTGTTTTGAGTGATTTAAGATAGAAGTTCTTCAATTTTGTATGGTCTAGTACTGTCTGGGGCACTAAAATCCATCCAGTGAAATGGATCATCCTTTCACATCCTAAAGCAATGGGAGGCTAGGACACAAAGAACCTTTCCTGGTTCAATCAGGTCTTATGTATGAAATCTTGTTGGTCTCTTTTTGGGAAGGGCTTATGGCATTAAGTAATCTCTGCGAAATATCTTAAAATAAGCATGTGGTTGATTGGCTCTGAAATCCTTTAAAAAGAATTTAAGGAACTTCCTATTTTTGGAACAAGTTCCTCAAAAAATTTGGTGGATCAATGACAGATTAGCCTATAAAGTTGGCTCAGGCTCAAATATCTGTGTTGGACTAGATCCAATCATTGGTTGTAGTGAGAAACATTCCCTTAGCAGTTATCTTCTTGAATATTTAGTTGATTTGGGTCTCTGTGTTAATTTTTTATCGACTTAGGGTTTTATGTAGAAGAATAACAATTCAATATACTTTAATGCAAAAAATAGATAAACAAGTACTGAAACTAAATGTGAAATAGTACAGCATTAACTTCTAACATAATTTTCATATCTTTCAACTTCACACCTTTAACACTACTCGATTGGTCATTGTGTTAAAGTAATCTTCAGTAACATGTAATTAATAATAAAATAATCAACTTGTTAGCAGTAAAAGAGATATATGAAGATACTTACCTGGGTGTGAAACCTTCCTGTAGAATACTCAGAAATGTTACTTTCAGAAAAGATTGAGCCTCTCAGAGGCCAGTCAACACTAGGAATCAAGTGACCCTAATAAAGGGTTAGTACAAACCTGAGAGACAGTAGTGATAGTCAATGACAGTCAAAAGCACAGTTATAGTCTTAACATAACAGAGGTCAATAAAGTCACAAAATATGATCTCAACAAAAAAATCTCATTACAAGTAACTCTCAGTAAATCAAATCTAGTCACAATCACAAACAAGCAACTAAACAATCTGAATTAGGGTAAGTCTTAACAATTAGATTTGGGAAAAATAAGACTCAGCATCAACAAATAACTTAAGAGTTCAGTTCAAGCTGTCCATACACGCTAAAGCCCTCACCAATGAACAGTTAACAATCAGATCAAGATCATAGAGATTAGCGGTCTCCCAAGTGAGCACACAACAAGGTTAACCAGACCCTAGGGCTTCACGACTGAGTTGGACTGAACTCTAGAGCTCACTGCTGAGTAATGCAAAGGCACAATAAAACAGAATAGATCCTTCATTAAATAGTTCAAACCTCTCACACAGTAGAGCGGGTCTTGCACCAAGCAAATCGGGCTTCAAAATAAGTAGATTGGATCCCAAGTAAACTCCTACAACAAATCAGATCTTAGATCAGCAGATGTGACTTCAAAAGAGCAGATCGAACCTCAACAGGTCATGGCATAGACTATAACAGGCTGTGACCTTCCTTAAAACTTCAACAAAGGTCACAGGTTAGAAAAGAAGGCAGTAGTGAAGTGTTTGATCAACCCCTAGAAGTGGAAAAGCTAGACATCAACCTTCAACAATCAAACAAGTCAAAAAACAGATCTGAGAGGAAAGTAATCTCCAGCAGGTAGACAACGTAGATGAGCAGCATAAACCCATAAACCCTTCACGTCAAGTAGAGCTGAGATGAGTGGATGTAAACATATCAAAATGAGGAATAAAAGATCTCAATATATAGGATCTTATATCTTCTAGAATGATCAAATAAAATAATTAAGTTAGGGTTCCATCAATTAGGAAATGGCCACCTTTAAACAAAATAAATAAATAAAAAGATAAAAGATAAAAAATAAAAAATAAAAGATAAAAATTAAAAATAAAAATAGTAAAAGATAAAAAATAAAAATAAAAATAAATAAATAAATAAAAGAGTCACATAAAGTGGACAAACAACCATAGTACCCATAAGACCAAAACATCAAAGGTGGTATAAAGAAAAAAATAACTCATGCTGGGTAAATGACCCTATTTACCACAAGTCAAAGACAAGGTACCACAAGACCAATAACCAACAAGGTAAAAGTCAAGAAACGACTTAAAGTGGGTAGAAGACCCCACTAACCATAAAGGTACCATAAGATCAATAAACAACACGATCTAAGGACCAACAGTAAATCAACCAAGGTGGGGAAGGTACACTGAGTCATCTCTCTCTCAAATGTACAAATGTTCCATATAACCTGAAAGTTCATCATCATTGTATAAAGAAGGGTCCACACTGGATGATGTGATCATGTGGTCCTCCAAACTGCTCCTTAGGTCAAATGTTAGTGGCTTCATCAAGGGGTGGTCAGTCCCTTGAGAAGACCATCTAACTCAACCATCTCAAAGACCTAGGAGAAGAGGACATCACATCATCATCTTGGTAACTGACCCAAAACCTCCATTCTCAAGGAATGGCTCTTAGCCCAAAGCTGAGCTTCGGTCCTAGACTGAGTCAAGTTGATCAACCACCTGGTCCTTGACTGGGTTCTTCAGCCCTAGGCTGAAGGTTGACCGAAGTCAACATCTTGGTAATTGACCAAGTGCCTCCATTCGTAAAGAATGGCTCTCAGCCCCACGTTGAGCTTTCAGTCCTAGACTGAATGTTGATCAACCACCTGCAGGACCTACTTGGTCCTTGACCAAGAATCTGCCTGGTCCTAGACTAGGATGTCTCTATCTCAACTTGCAGGATTTGCTTGGTCCTCATGACCAAGAAACTGTCTGGTCCCAGACCAGAATACCCTAGAGACAAATAGGGGCCCTAGCCACATGCTAGGGACTTTTCCATGGCATCAACCTGCTTGGTCCCCGACCAAGAACCCCAGGAGACAACTGGGGGCCCTAGGGTACCTTCTAGGGTCTTACTCTTTACTCTGCCTAGTTAACTTGACCAGGAGCCCTAGTTAACTGACTAGGGTACCATTCTGTCTGAGAATGGGTCTCGTAGATGCATTAAAAAATAACACTCTGTACTCTTGACAAAATCAAAATGACTGAGGGGCTCTCCCATTTTGAAAATTATTGGTTACAAGCTGAAGATCTTGGCCTCCAAGGTCATTGGGCTATAGAATGGACTTGTTACATCAAAAATACCAATGGGGCAGGGATTTGTCTCTCTTCCTCGAATGACACCTTAGTTTGGGACTAGAATAATTCTTGTGGGAAGCTCGTAGCAAAGAATGTTTATGAAGCCATTGCACGTGATCATGGATCTCAGACATATAAATGGCGGCATGTGAAAATCTGGAAGTGGCACATTCCAATGAAACTCAAATGCTTCATTTGGCTTGTAATGGAAAATCGAATTCTCACCTAGGATGTCCTTTTAAAAAGGGGATGGATTGGTCCTAACTATTATTCATTGTGTTGTAAGGACAATGAGTCCTTAGACCACCTCTTTTTTAGTTGTTCGTTCACTAACTCGGTTTGGTAGGAAGTCATTGGCCTACTTCAACTATCGGGTCTGATTGGGGGAATGAATCCTTTTCATCCAACTTTGGGTGTTAGTATCGGTTAAAGCCCATAGAGTTCTACCCATTTTTGTGTGCTGGCATATTTGGGTGAGGATAAATAATGTGATCTTTAAGGGATGTCCCCCAAATATCAATTTCTGTGTATTGAAATGTCTAGGTTTGTATAAGTTCTTTTTTTCTGTTCAAGAGCCAAGGATAAGTAGAACTCTTTGGAGTCCATCCTCTATAGTTGGCAAGGCTGTTGGTTTTTTTACGGTTGAGCACAAAATGGTATTAGTGGATTTGATGCTACATTGAGAATCGATGAAGATCTATATTTAAATCTCAGGATGGGCTGTGGTAGATCTTCAAATACGAAATATGAACTATTGGCCTATTGGTGTCTCTTATAGTTTGCAAGGTTAAATTGCATCCCCTCTCTTTAGGTGTGGGGAGATTCTCTGACCATTGTTAATTGGTTAAAGGGATCCAGTGTGCTCCAGGCCCTCTCCTTAGATCATTGGTGTACTTGAGTTAAAGGTTTGTTGCTTCTTTTTCTAGAGCTTCAAGTTAATCATATACACAGAGAATTTAATGCTGGAGCCGATGCACTCTCTAAAAGTGGTTTATCTTGTCCTGAAGGTCTCATGTTATATGAGGAATTCTCTGAGGGGATCTTGGTTGGAGAGGGCTCTTTCCCTCTGTTTGATTGACTAGTGGACAATTTGTTTGTGTCCACTTGATCCCCTGTATGACTCTTTTTGTAATCTTTGTTTTGTCTAGCTCTAGTGAGCAGTCTTAGTGAGGACAACAGTTATTTTTGTTTGTCTTTTGAACAATATGCACAATTAATAGTTGGCATCTCTAGCTTGGAGATGAACTGTGATGTATTGGCTTATTTTCTTTGATTCTAACTGAATACCAAGAAAATGTGTTTTTTTTTTCATTTGAAAAAAAACACCCCATCCAAGAATCCTTATGCTTCTAATAGTAATATTTTTGCATTGCAGCTAAAAATTTAAAAAAAAAAATCTCAATAAGAACCTTAGAAAGAGTTAACAATATATTTAATTAACTACCCCATCCAATAAACCTTATTCTACCAGTGGTGACATTTTTACATTGCATTTTATAAAATTAATAAAATCTGCTAAACAAGAACTTTAGAAAAACTTAACAATGATATATACTACAAATATGCATATGTTTACAATTATATTACTTGATGTGCTAATGAAAAAAGTTAGATACACCTAATACAATGCGTGCTTTGGAATTGTTTTTACGATAACAATAAAAACTCTTGTCTAAAAATCCCACTATCTCACATTGGTTGAGAGGATTGGTCAATAATTACATATAATCACCAGTATACCATGACCCTTATACAAATATAAGCACCGCTACAAAGAAGTGGTGCTTCCTACCAACATATTCCATGATCCTTATACTAATATAGGCACCGCTACAAAGAAGTGGTGCTTCCTACCAACATAGTGGTAGATTAGTTGTAGCATGAATATGTTTGTTTTGGGTCTTCTACTGTACTTCATTATCCATTTGACATGCTTTTTTTGTGCTCATTAAAAATGTTAAATTATACCTTATCATTTTTATGTGTAAAAATCATATATATATATATATATATATATATATATAACTTAATACAAATAATAATTAATTTATGAAAAAATATTATTCTCTAATAATTAATTTATGAAAAAATATAAGAATAATATTTTAATAAATACAATTTACGGAACCACGTTTCTTCTCTCGGACATCATTATCGCAATATGACGTAAAATCGTGTATCTTGGAAGCCTGAATTTTGTTTCATTAAATATTTTATACGATATACTTACAACTTCATATACAAAAGATATGGTAGATATCACCGTACAACAATTTTGGAATCTGCCCTGATCACACTTTTTTGAGTCAAGTCAGCCCACATCCAGAAATATTTGTTTCTTTTGTAGGATTTGAGGTTACCCATTAGCAAATTATGGATAGATAATACAGATTCTGTCCAATAGCTCTCTGAGGTGGAAACCTAACAAAGAATTCAATTCTGAAAGATGTCAAAGAAGTGTTGGAAACAGACTGAATCCACAACAAACGAATCCTTTTTTCTTGGACGGAAGATGCCTGACGTTTCTGGAGGTTAAGGAAAACACGTTTCCACATTGCAGCAAGCCACGAAACTAGATTTTGGGAATCATGTTTCTTTGGGTTTTCTAAATGCACAACAGGATAACTTTTCAAAGGCGATTTTATAGCCACCTGGCATAAGCATAACATGCATAGCTTCTTGTGTCACAAGTTAAAGTTAGTTGCTTGTTACAATGAGCATAATAAGAATCCACGTGGCAATAAACTTCCACATTCTTGCAACGGAAATAGCTCAGATCCCTTGGCAAATATTCCTCTTTAGCAATAAAGAATACTAATATGATGGTACCATGTTATCACAGCAAAAGTTATCCGGTGAGAAATAATCTCCTGGAAGAGTGGTAACAATAGAGAAGATTAATATGATGGTACCATGGAATAACACCAAAAGTTATTTGGTAAGAAACAATCTCCTAGGAAAGTGTTGATAAGAATAATTGCATGAATACTAATACCTTCCTCCCACCCCCAAGTTGTACCTGTATTTGTCGTGCTCATATCCTTGTACCTGTATTTGCCATGCTCATATCTTAATAGCCTTCTTCTCTACAAAGAATAATATGAAGCTAAAAGTTAGGCGATTTCTCTGGTAGTCAAAATCCAGCTGGAATTGTTAAAATTGCAGATATGCATTGCTGAAATTGCATAATCAGGGTGCCCAGGGGTTTTAGAGGCACTGCATCCATTTCTGCAATCAAAAATAAAATTTCAACAATGAAAACTCGCGATCATCGCCAGATTCAGGCAAAAATGGCCTGTGCAAAATGCTAAGTTACCAGGATACGGATACGGATACGGATTCAGATATGGATACAGATCCGGATCCAGATCCGTATACGGATTCGCCAGATTTTTTAAAACCCAGGATCCGGATACAGTGGGGAAACGGAAAGTACAAAAACAAATATAATAAATAAAAATATAGAGTGAAGAATCAAAACTATTCATAAAACACAAGAGTAGAACTATAAGTTGTTGCCAAAAAAAAGAGTTAATGTACCATAACTGATAATTTGATGAGTTGTAACCATGATTGATATTGATAATTTTAAAAACCATTTCAGCATGAACTTGAAGCAGGTCATAATAGCGTTTTTGTGAGCTACATCCACATGTCCCTATCAGCAGGAAATAAAGTGGTTTTCTTGAAGGCTATGACAAGACTACATGACAGTGTAGGTGAAGTGAGCAACAACATAGCACATAAATAGATCAGCCCTTGACGGCAGACCTTGACCATAAAGATAAATCAAATAAAAACATTGAGAGCAGAACTTGATATTGATATATCGGAGTTCAAGAGCAGATCTTGACACGAGGATAGATCAGAGCTTGAGCAGGAATGTGTTTTACACTTTTAGCCATTAGTTGTTTAGGGTTTTTAAGTTTTTCCTTAAAAAACAATTTTTGGGGGATCAATGGGTCCTAGAAGCACTGGAATCACAGGATCCGTTTCATAGGACCAGGATACGTTTCCTTGTGCAGGGGATCCGTTTCCATGATGAATCCTAGGTGGATCCGATCCAGATACATATCGGACCAGTGGATCCGCGGATCCTACACACTAGGGTGGCGGATCCAGTAACAGAGGCAAAACGTCTAACTATTAGCTTTCTCCAAGAATAATAGTCATACTTCTGACTGATTTTACAAAGATGTCATCATTCTTATATACCTGTATGGATACTCGTGCCCATACCCCATGCAACATAGTTGAGAAGCCTTAAAAGTAATACCAGCGTCTTCCCCTCACTACAAAAGATTGTAGTCTTCTGCATCACGCAGCACAAAAGATACATCGGGTACATACCCTGCTGCTCTCATCTGCACTGTCAAGTTCTTCAATGTCGCATATATTTCATCAGATCGTGGGTGGGATCTGTCTCCAACAAGGAATGTATGAATGCTGTTACCTACATCAATCCAGCTACATCCTGGCTCTTTTTTCAAACCCCTGTCATTTATCATTGCTCTCACTTTGGCTACATCAACCCTCCTACCAAGAGTAGCATAAAGGTTTGACAGCAGAACATAATATCCCACGTTATCAGGCGCTAACTCAAAAATGTGCTCTGCTGCAAGTTCTGCTAAATCTGCATTGCAGTGAACTCTGCAGGCACCAAGCAAGCTCCCCCATACATCAACACTGGGTTTCAATGGCATATCTTTAATAAAATCTCGAGCCCCATTCAAGCACCGAGATCGCCCAAGAAGGTCAACCATGCAAGCATAGTGCTCCATTCTAGGTATAATGCTATAATCTCGACTCATACAATCAAAATATTGTCGACCTTTATCCACCAGACCTCCATGACTGCATGCAGAGAGGAGAGCAATAAAGGTGATATAGTCGGGCTTAAATCCTGCCTTTTCTATTTGGTCAAACAGTGCAACTGCTTCATCACCATACCCATGAATTCCATACCCTGCAATCATCGTGTTCCAGGAAACCACGGTCTTTCTTGGCATCCTGTCAAACATAAGTCGAGCAAACTTTATATTCCCACATTTTGCATACATGTCTACGAGGGCATTTCCAACAGGAATATCATACTCGAATGCACTTCTCATTATGTAAGCATGGATCTCTTTTCCCTGTTTCAATGCTGCTAAGCGGGCAGAAACTGGAAGAATACTCACTATAGTAATAGAGTCAGGCTTCCAGCCTTCCTCTTGAATTTGATGAAAAAGTTCCAATGCCTCATTGCAATGCCCATTCTGAGCATAGCCAGCAATCATGGAATTCCATAGCCCTACATCTCGATAAGGCATTCTGTTAAACACTTGGCGTGCCATGTCCATATTCCTACATTTGGCATACATGTCCAACAGAGCACTACCTACAAAAACATCCAATTCAAATTCATTCCGAATTATATAACTATGGATTTCCTTGCCCTGTTTGACAAATTCTAAGTGGGCGTATGATGGCAGGACACTTGCCAAGGTAACAGAATTAGGTTTAATGCCATCCAGTTCCATTCGGCGAAATAGCTTGACACTCTCGTCAAAATATCCATTCTGGGAACAACCCGCAATTATCGAACACCATGAAATTACATCTCTTCTGGGCATTTTGTCAAACACTAGCCGTGCATCCTCTATACTTTCACATTTGGTATACATGTCTAGTAGGGAATTGCTTACAACAATATCATTATCAAGTTCACTTCTAATTATATAATCATGAATCTCCCTTCCATGTTTCAGAGCTCTCAATCGGGCACATGTCTTCAGAAGACTGGTAACAATGACCGTATCGGGTTTCAACCCTGTCAATTGCATTTGCCGGAAACGCTTCAAGGGCTCTTGAAAATACCCATTCTGCACTAGGCCGCCGATCATGGCACACCATGTCACAACATCCCTTTCAGACATTTTGTCAAACACTTCACATGCAAACTCCATGACACCGTGCTTGGCATACATGTCTATGAGGGCACTGGCCACAAAATTATCTGATTCAACCCCTCTTTTGACAATAAGATCATGAATCTTCCTGCCCTCCGGCAAAGCAGATAAACCAGTACATGCCTTGAGAACATAGGGAAAGGTAAAAGAGTCTGGCTCTACACCCTCCCTGATCATTTGGTAGTAAAGTCCTAGGGTTTCTTGAAACATTCCATTCCTCGTATATCCTCTCAACATTGCATTCCAAACGAAGAGATTTCTTGTTGGCATTTTGTCAAACAATAAGCGTGCATCCTGCAGACTGTCGCACATGGTATACAGGCTTACGAGTTTGGTACTTAAGTAGAGATCTGGCTCAAAGCCACACGAGAGCATGTGGGTGTAAATTTGTTTTCCCTCTGAGAGAGCCTTGTTTCCAGTGCATAGTTGTAATAGAGAATTATAGGTAACGGGTTCGAGTTGAATGCCTCGGTAGTCCGCAAAATTCAAGATTTGTATTGCCTCTTTCATTCGTCCGTCTCTGCACAGCGAGATTATGTCTGCATTGATTTTTTGCGGGGATGATGTTTCCCTGATTGCAGCTATAGCGCTGGCTGTTATGGTTGAAGCTTTAGCAGTCATTATTTCAATGGTTCTCTCAGAAATACACAGTATGTTGTTGAGATGGGCTGAAGCCATTCTTCGCATAAACAATTTGCATGGTTTTGGGTTCTGAGAAGAGCATCCTCGCAGATTCCAGGGATTGTCGCAAAGCTGTCCATGGGCTAGTGAACTCAGAAGTGCAAGAGTGAGACGCTATGCGTGGGATTGGTAGAGACTTAATGTCCAGAATTTCAATTATGGGGTATGAAGAGTCCATGTTCAGGGTAATATATGTTCCTACCTAAACAAGATTATATTTAGCCCTTTATCTTTTGCTTTTTATCAAATCTAGTCATATGTTAATAGATTTGCTCTCCACGTGGTTGATGGACTCATAAATATAATTAATTGAGGCTTTAATCAATGAGGTTTTATGCATCCATGGTATGTTGAAATTAGATGGGTAGAGCAGCTCTCTCTAAATATAAAGCTAAAGTTATACTAGCAATATGATTGGCAATAATGTAAGTATTATGACATGCACCATATTGCACCATATGATTGGAATCACAAAATAATGTAAATAGTATGGCATTCACCATATGAGAAATAGTATGTATGGATGTATGGATAATGTAAAGATATGGTAGTAGTATGACTAGTATAAGGACATAATGTCTTCATTATAACATTATAACATGCATTGTAAATGAAACATGACCTTCTCTATGCGTATGGTGTATGCTTAGGGGTAGTTTTCAGACATGTTGGTAGTGGTACATTGGGATAAACTATACCTATCATCAATTATAGCTAAATATTAAATGGACTTGTAGCAAGATTTGTGGCTCTTGCTACCATCAAGATTTCTCACCAGCTTGAATTATTGTTATCAATTTACATAATGAGCTCTTGTTCCCAAAGTGCACCTTGCAAAAAAAGTGTACCCACAAGTGACCCACAACTACCACTGCAATGTACTATTTTGGCTTACATAGTTAGTATGGTCACAAGCATATCTAAGGAATCAAATAACATTATAAATTAATTAACATAATTGACACAATATATTTTGGCAATATATTGTAAGTATTAATGATTGGCATCAGAAAATAATGTAAGGTGCATTATGACATGCACCATATGATTTGCATCATAAAATAATGTAAGTATTATGACATGCGCCATATGAGAAATACTATTCATGGATGTATGGGCAATGTAAAGATATGGTAGTAGTAGTACGACTAGTATCAAGACATAATGTCTTCATTATGACATGCATTGTAAACGAAACATGAACTCCTCTTGCGTATGGTGTATGCTCAGGGGTAGTTCTCGGGCACATTG
This sequence comes from Larix kaempferi, assembly GCA_027924585.1. Classification (NCBI taxonomy): domain Eukaryota; kingdom Viridiplantae; phylum Streptophyta; class Pinopsida; order Pinales; family Pinaceae; genus Larix; species Larix kaempferi. The sequence continues at coordinate 7,489,634 of BSBM01000114.1, forward strand.
GTACATTGGGATAAACTATATATATCATCAATTATAGTTAAACATTAAATGGACTACTAGCTAGCATTGTGACCCATAGTTGTTGATACCACAAACTCCAAGGACCGGCTTGGCTTTAGAACTCCCAGTCACAGAACCAAGAATCAATCACTACATGGTAACACATCTTAGATAATAACACATCTTTGTATGATCATCTTCGGATGGCGAAGATCATCACAGACGACGCACTAGAAGATCAGCAAGCTTTTGATCTCAGCTAGTCGCATTAAGCGCAGAGGGAGAGCATACACCAATGATTTCTTCTTACACTTGAGATATTTTTTTTTTGTATGCCGGGTCGCAAGAAGTGTGGGCACAGAGGATACACAGACCTCGACTCGAATACTTACAGAACTCTCAACTCCCAAACTCCGAATACCCAAGTGGGTGGGGGAAGCTTTCTTTATACAAATTTATCCGGTAAACCGGTGACACCACTTTGACAAATGCAAGTAACAGCTAAGATTCGTTTTTATGGCGGTAGATCAAATCGTGCCCTTTGTCAGATAAGTCATCTGAGCCATGTGAAGGAATCTAAGTACTTGCAGACCCATACTGACAAGAGAATTAAAATTTACAAGGTGGAACTACTATTAGTAGCCCACAATGCTTTTACATCAGTCATAAGGATCATATCCTACTATGAAGATGCATCTTTCTTTTCCATCCCCAAGATATGGTCTGCCACAATCACAACTAGATCCAACAAATCCATCATCGTTGTCATCATCATTGTTAGAGGTAGATGGGATAGAGATTTTAGTATCATGAAATAAACAATGTGAAAAACATCTTTCTACATCAAACCCCATCATAACTTCATTGGGAGAACAACATGATTCCACTTCAAGGAATCGTACTATACAGAATTCGTTCACTTAAGTGTTTTACCCATTTACTTATGCATTCGTCATGTTCCGAAATACTTGTGCATTCAACATTCACTCATATGCATTCAACACTTAGCATATTATTCCTATCATTCACTCATGGAAAATATACATGGAAGCAAAGATACATTTACTCATAAGCAAGAACTTAACCATTCAACAAAAGCAAATGCACATTCAATCACACAACACAGTGATTTAACGTGTTTCACCCCCAGGATGGGAGCTACGTCCACAAGAACTGTTGTTATATTATCAATGGGAAGGGTTCAACAGTTCTAGTCTACGCACTCAGCTGCAAACTCTCTTCTCTCTTTGGTAGGTCTCTACGCACGCAGCTACAGAGCCTTTTTACAATGTTCAGTCTCTCAATAGAGATCAATATTCAACAATAATCTCAATCAATATCTAACCCTTTCCTTTACAAAAGTGCCCCTTTATATATATCATGCCCTTAGGTCACGTCTGTTACAATGCATGTGGGCCAAAACCCTAAGGTTACCCAAAACTAGTGCGGTTACCCACCACCCTGCCTGTCGCCGTCGACAGCTTGCTCCACTTGCTTCAGGACGCCTTGCTGGGACACTCGTGGCTCACACGCCCTTCTGACAGCTGCAATCATCATAATAACGGTTACAATCGCATCGTGGCCTTTCTCTTTCTGCCCCCTTTAGCCTTGTTGTTGTTGTCTACCTGTGGCTTAGCCTCTAACGGTTTTCCGCCACTCCGACTTACAGGTCGCTTTCCTCTATCTCCACTCTGCTCCTTACCCAACTGTCAGGAATCCTGGAGTCACTTACCCAAAACAGGTTGCTTTCAACAGCTCGACCTTCCCGTATACTCTATACCCAAAATAGTTGTTGCGCTAGCACTGCGCATCTCTGACTTCGCACCCTCGGGTTGTGCTATCGACAAAACTGTGCCATTTGAGCTTCGCAGTACGAACTACGCAACTTGCCAAAACTGTACTTCTTCAAAAGTGTGCCAACTTGGGCCATGCCCAACAGGCCCCTAACACATACTTGTGGATCGTCCTTGATCCACTTCCGCTGGCCAACTTCAGCTATGCTTCTTCGACGGTACTTAGCTTCGCAGTGAAGTTGTGCAAATTAACGGTGAGCTCCGCAACCATTTCCTTTGCCTTGTTCTCATATTATTTAATGGTCTCTAGCATCGCCTGCGAGTCCTGCTCCTGAGATTGTTCTTTCACTGTGCCCTCCGTAGTTTGAAGTTCTACAAACTTCTCATCAATCTGCTACATTAGTGCGAGCCCTTCCTCCTCTATGGGATGCAACTTCGCAGAAGCAGCAACCTCTCTTTCTCTTAACACCATGAGCTCTTTTTCCAGCTCTTTTACCTCCATGAGTTTTCACATCTTTTGCCTTGCCAGCAAAAACTTCATTTCTGCATTTGCGGCATCTAATTGCTGCTTCCTTTTCTCCAGATCACCCTTCAGCTTTTGTAGGTCTGGATCCTCATTTATTCCAACTAACACTGTGTTGGCTTCTTCTAGCAAATTTTGACACCTCTCCACTTCGGTCGAGATGCTATCTATAGTGGCCTTCACATCTTCAATTGGAGTTGCGCGTTTATCTGGTGGGGTGTTGGGTCGCTGAGCTTCCAAGTATACGATCTTTCCCTTGTAGGAGATCTCCATGTCCATCATTTCCGTCGTAAGGGTTTCCGCTCTGGCCCCAATCTTAATGATGGTATCCTCGGCGTTTGGCTCTTCTTCGCATTTGTCGATTTTGGCGCAGACTGCCGATTTTGTTTCTTTGTATCGGGGATTCAGTCTTTAAGCCCTATGTCTGATGGGCTTCACGCATGGCTTGAGAGGTATCTTCATGAGTCCCAAGTCACCCAAAATGCCTTCCGTTTCGGTGAACTTTGTTGAAACAAATCCTGATATTCATGCAAAAGGTCTGCGATCTGTGCGACCATTTCATCATCCCAGTAATCCCCAATAGATGCGAACGTTGGCTCTTCACTTGTGCCAATTTTTACTTTTCTTGTCTTGAAAAGGCCTCTTATATCTGGAATTTCTAATGGAGGCCCCTCTACATCGCGTGCTCCCTCTGACTCAGGTATATTGATATTGCGTGGATCCTCCCCATCACTCTCCTGCTCATCTTCTTCATCTGCGAAGAGGTTATAACATTCAAGGGAATATTCTATCTATCTTGCCCATTCTGGTTGCTTGTTCACATTTTGTGGTCTGTCATTAGATATCTTTTCTTTGTTGACCTTTAATGCCTCGTTTTTACTTGGGCATTCGTCTCTAAATATCCTTTCTTTAATAATCTGCAGGGCTTCACTTATCCTCGGGAAGTCATCTTCAAAACTGAAATTTCTCTGGAAGTTTGCAATCATGATAGACCAATGTTGTTTCTCTGCGAAGTTCTATGTCTCTATACAAATTGTTTGGAATCTGATCTAGTGTGTGCACAAACAGATGAACCCATTCTATCTGTGGTCTGTTTATCCATGCTTTTGAACAGATCTCTATGTGATCCCTTGGATTTGTTTGTCCATTATACTTGACCATATTCAACGCGGCTTTCTCTATGAATATGATTTGCATCATGTGCTTGCACTGTTCCCATGTGGTCAAATTTTGCTTATGTGTGGCCCACCATCTGGCAGGTGTAGCGCGCAGTGCTATATCCAATGCTGGTATCCGATGTTCAGCTGAAATTGATACAATATACTCTTGCAAAAATGTATAGACGTTATTTAAGCCATCATAAGTGGGGATTGGACTTACCTATGTTCCAATCTAGCGTAGTGATCTTGTGATCTGCGTGCAACTTCTTGTAGATACTTCATGCATTCTGCTTTGCCAATTCTCCAGTCCTGTATCAGAGTCTGATATGCAAGAGATGTCGCAGCGCTAACTAAGCATTCCATCAGTTGTAGGATTGATGTAGTCGGCCTGATTCGCAGTCATCTTGTAGATGCGATCTAGATCATGATCTCTACATTCTTCTCTGATCGGCTCAGTGTATCTCATTCCTTGTAAAGGGTCCAAGGGCGCGATGACCCTGATATCCACCCCTTCAAATATCATATGTTTTTTCTTCAAGTCGATGATCGCGAGGTTATCCATCGCCCAGTCTATCCCCAATAATGTTGGATATGGGTTACTGTCGTCGATGATCTCAATAACCTTGAAGTCTACTGAACTGCTTACTCCATCAATGTCCACAAGTACATTTGCTAGCCTTCCAAAGGGTATGACCTTCTGCTTATTGGCTAATCTTAGTTGTATGGGTGACCATTATAGCCTTGGTTTCCCCATCTGTTCCCATGTTTGCTTGGTCAAGACATTCACTTCTAATCCCAGATCAAGGATGATCTCATCCATCTCATAGTCTCCAATCTATGCATTGAGCCTCATTTCTCGGCATGTTCTCTTATGACTTTTTATGTGGTGAACTGCGCTATGAACATTACTCGTGCAACTATGTTTCTCATAGTGGTTTATTAAATTTTTCATTTCCACTAAAGCATCTTTGCTTTTCAGTAGTTTCATACAGCTCCATAGGAACTGTGCAACAGAAGTCCTTATTTCTTCTATGGTGCATGTTTTATCGTATGCTGCTGGCATATCCTTCATATGCGTTGTTTCACTTCGCAATGGGATTCTTGATGTCATAGGTGCTGGTTCTTTGAAGGTCTCCCTTGCTTCTGCGAAGACTTCTTTGTTTATTTCTAGATTGAAAGCAGGTGCTTTCCCAGTTGCTTTTCTAATCCAGACCCCTTCAGTAGGTATCTGCTGAGCTTGTTGCTCTCCAGAAATCGAAGCTTATGGTTCTTTATCTCTTCCTATTGCAACACCACTTCGCATCACAACATTGATGTTTGGATCTCTTTTCTTTGTTGCAATCATCTGAACGTTCAGGTTTGGTGCTTATGTTCTTCTCTCCTATATCTTTTCTTGCAATATTGGGCATGCTTCAATAACATGGTAAAAAGACTTATAGTATCTATATGTAGTACAAGCGTTGGTACCATCTCTAGATAGGTGACCAGGCTTAGCGCAGTTACAACAGATCATCTAACCTCTTCCTCTTCTTGAAGCAGTATTTCTTCCTCTTCCTCGAAATCTACCACGACCTTTATACGTGCCTTGATCATACTGCGCATTATCATGGTGCTGCGGTGTTTCTTCTTGAACTCTGTAAACATCATGCTTCCTTTCTATCATTAGTTCATATGCTCTACAGTTGGAATCATCATGTCCAACTGACTTAAAGAATGTGCAGTATAAATTCTTGGGTGTTTGCACATATTTCTGGATCAAGTAACAATCTTCAAGCTGATGTCCTCTGCATCGACAGATTTTGCACCACGACCTTGCTGCTAATTTAGTGGATTTGGTGCTCCACTATCAATGTAATCTTTGAAAACTGGACAGTGTTCTATTGGGTGTCCCTCTGCTTTACATTTTGTACACTAGAGTTCATTTCTGGTTTCTTTGCCTTTCTTAATGTCTTGTAGTTGTAACGTTAGAGTTGCTAATTGGTTCTGGATTTGGACCATGCCTGCACTTGTTTCTCCTATGGGTGAGGCTTCTAGCTTCATGGCAATCTCTAAGGCTTCTGTCTGTGACACAACCTTCTGTTGCATAAATGGAAGACTGATATGTGGCAACAGCACAGCTATGAACCATTCTTGGTGTTGTTGTGGTGCAATGTCAAAACTTACTTGGTCTAACAATGCTTTAAATTTCAGGTCAAATTCTCATACCGACTCAGTTGTTTTCTGCTTAATCTCAGTTGTTTTCTGCTCTGTTATACATTGTGACTCATAATTCAGTTTCTTGAATTCTCTTAAGAGGACAGCCTTGATTTCCGGTAGGGTCCTATTCTGTCCGACAGAATATTTCATGAACCAAGTTAAGGCTCTGTCCCTGAATGTATTAATGAGTTGTGCGTGCTTAACAACATCATCCTGGACTTGCTTGACGTTCCACACGGCTTCACAAAGAAACTAGTGTTGCTCAGGGTCTTCTAGACCCGTTCCTTTAAATATCGGCAGTTTTATATTGTCAGTCGTTCTCCTTCTAGGTGGTGCAGTTTTTTGCGCAGTGTTTTGTGCGGTCTTAGGGATGTTACTGCGCAAAATGTTTTGAGTACTCACTCCTGTCGTGTTACTATTACTGACGTTCTGTGGAATGGTAGGCGCAGTGTTCTGAACTGGCGAATTATTTGGAGTGATGGGCTGATAGGTAGCTACGCGAGGAGTTTCTCTATCAGGCTCATCTTGGAACTCAGTTTCTACGCAAAGTTCATGTTATTTAAGGTTTTTTTTTTATGTACTAACCTTATATCTTTTAGCACTTCTTAATATATGAATATCTTCTTTTGTATCACTGTAAGTATTATCGACCATTACAGACTCAAAACAACTATGTATCTTACTGCATTCTTAAAACTCCTTTCTCAACTAAAAGCATTTTGATATATAAACTCAGATTGTTGAGGAACTTACCTCTAAAACCCTTGAAGAACTCTGCTTCTACTGCATTGTAGGACTTCAACATGTCCACAGCAAACTCTGTCACAAAGCCCTCTAGGATACTGTCAACCCAAAATTCGATTGCTCACAAGAGTGGACTATCTACGGCTTTAAGTCTCTGAATGAGCTCTGGGGTCCACTCGGTAGGTACTCCTTCTTGGAAACAGTTCTTTTGCTCTGTGAGTCTTGATAACCACTCGTGCAACTTGTTTCCAAATGATGCAAAGAAAATTTCATAAATGTCCGCCCATAGGTATCTCTGCAACCACTCTTCGTCAGAGAGACGCGGATGTCTATTCTCTTTTCTAGCAAACTCCTTTTCTGTCTTGTCCACCCAGTTCCATATTTCTATTTTCTCTGGATTCCAATTTTCGGTGCTCATAACTAGTTCAAGCACGGAAACATAACCATTTGTTGGCTCGTTATTTTTCTTTAGCTTTCCAAGATAGACCCAGGTTCTGCGCGGTTCAAGGAACCAACAAAACCCCTTTTCACCAGCCCTTTCGGCAACAGTCTACGAGCAGACTCAGGTCTCACCCGAGGAAAACTTATGGGGAGGTTGCGGAATCAGGTTTCCACAACCGGGTGTTGCGCGCTTCAATGAAATGGGGGACTACGCAAAGTTCACCTACTTCACGGTTAACACTTAGGCTATCGCGCATCCAGGTACTGCGCGATACGAAACGACCGCTTAACAACAGGATAGCACAACTGAAGACTGCGCTTCCTCTTTAACACTTACACAACTTCAACAGAATTTACTTAGTGTAAGTTTATGCATTCAACAAACATCTTAAATTGTAACCTTGCAACTTATACAACATGATGAACTACAATGCCAATGCGCACTTCCAGTGATGCGCTTTAGGGAATCACACTATACAGACTTCGTTGACTTAAGTGTTTTACCCATTTACTTATGCATTCAATATGTTCCGAAATACTTGTGCATTCAACATTTGCTCATATGTATTCAACACTTAGCATATTATTCCTATCATTCACTCATATGGAAAATATACATGGAAGCAAAGATACATTTACTCATAAGCAAGAACTTAACCATTCAACAAAAGCAAATGCACATTCAATCACACAACACAGCGATTTAACGTGGTTCACCCCTGGGATGGGAGATACGTCCACGAGAACTGTTGTTATATTATCAATAGGAAGGGTTCAACAATTCCAGTCTGCGCACTCAGCTGCAGACTCTCTTCTCTCTTCGGTAGGTCTCTGCGCACGCAGCTACAGAGCCTTTTTACAATGTTTAGTCTCTCAACAAATATCAATATTCAACAATAATCTCAATCAATATCTAACCCTTTCCCGTACAAAAGTGCCCCTTTATATAGATCGTTCCCTTAGGTCACGTCTGTTACAATGCATGTGGGCCAAAACCCTAAGGTTACCCAAAACTGGTGTGGTTACCCACCACCCTGCCTGTCGCCGTCGACAGCTTGCTCCACTCGCTTCAGGCCGCCTTGTCGGGCCACTCATGGCTCACACGCCCTTCTGACAGTCGCAGTCATCATAAAAACGGTTACAACCACATCGTGGCCAATGGCTTTCCACCCCCTTTAGCCTTGATGTTATTATCTACCCATCGATTAGCCTCTAACGGTTTTCTGCCACTCCGAATGATAGGTCGCTTTCCTCTATCTCCACTCTACTCCTTACCCAACTGCTAGGAATCCAGGATTTGCTTACCCAAAACAGGTCGCTTTCAATAGATCGACCTTCCCGTATACTCTTTACCCAAAATAGTTGTTTCACTGGCATTGTGTTGACTCAAACCCAGTTGACACGGGTTCCCATCACTGTCGACACCAACCCACCGCGATCTCCCTGAGCACCGACCTAGATAGGTTTTACCCCATCCAACAACACCTGCGGAGCAGATGAGGTCTCACCTGAGATGTTCAAGGGAGAGTTGACGGAACCATGTTTCCATCGAATGAAGGAGGATGTTTGTCGGGATATATGAATATATTCTTTTGTATCACTGTAAGTAGTATCGACCGTTACAAACTCAAAACAACTATGTATCTTACTGCATTCTTAAAACTCCTTTCTCAGCTAAAAGCATTTTGATATATAAACTCAGATTGTTGAGGTACTGAGAGTCAGGCGCATCATTGTGTAGCGTGGGCCACCAGATCCCTACATGAAACACCTTCCTGGCAGTAGCACGGCCGCCATAGTGTCCTCCAGCCACACCTACATGTGCTTCTGACAAGATCTGCGCTTGCTCATGTGGCAAGACACACCGTCGCAATATCTCATCTACGCCCATCTTATATAACTCTCCCGCGATTAGCTGGAAATATGCAACCTTGACTACCAACTACTTCTTCTGACTAGTGGTGAATTCTTCTGGTGCAGTACCTATTTCCAGAAACTGAATGATTTCTTCAAAATAGCCATCGGCTACTTCAACCTTAAACAGTTGCGCATTAGGTAACCCGTCTTCAATGTTAGTTGTCTCCTCTCCTGTTTCAATCCGCGATAGATGATCAGGGCCAGCATTCAACCGCCTTGGCTTCACAATTACTTCAAAATCGAACTCCTGAAAAAGAAGTAGCCATCGACATATCTTTCCCCCCAACACAGGCTTATTGACCAGGTATTTCAATGCGGAGTGGTCTGTGAAAATCTTAAAATGTTCGCCCAATAAGTAGTGTCGAAACTTCTACAACGCATAGACCATCGCCAAGCCTTCCCTCTCGGTAGCGGTGTAGTTCCTTTCTTCAGATGACAGCTTCCGACTTGTGAAAGCAATAGGGTGATTGAGATCCCCCTCTCCTGGTTGCGCTAGCACCACACCTAGTGCAATCGACGATGCATCAACATGGACATGGAACTCCTTACTCCAGTCCAGAAAGACCAGTGTCAATGCCAAAGCCATCTTCGCCTTCAGCGTCTCAAAGTTATCCTGACATTCAGGACTCCATTGAAATACCGCATCTTTCTTCAATAGCTTCTCCATAGGGGCGGTGATCGCTGCATATCCCCTGATGAACTTGCGATAATACCCAATATGCCCCAAAGTCACCCTCAACTGCTTAACATTAGTCGGCAGTGTTAAGCTCAACATGAGTGCAATATTTGCTAGATCGACTAACAACCCTTGTTTGCACACAATGTGACCCAGCAATATCCCAAACAGTGCACAAAAGATGCACTTCTGCAAATTCAATGATATCTGATGCTGTCGGCAACGATCCAGCTTCAACCGCAGATTGGCCAGATGATCACTGATCAAACCATAGACTGTCCAATTATCCATGTATACCTGCAAAAACTTCTGTATGAAATCCCAGAATGTAGCAACAACAACCAGTCAGAAGATCGCAGGTGCGTTCTTCAACCCAAACGGCATCACTGTGTACTGAAAACAGCCCCAATCTGTCACAAAAGTTGTCTTGTGGCGGTCTTCCTTTGCAATACGGATCTGATGATAGCCCAAGAACCCATCCGTGAAAGAATACATCTCCTGGCCGCACACACCTTCGAGTACTTCATCAATAAACGGGGTCGGAAAGGGATCATGCAAACAGACATCATTCAACTTCCACAAATCGACACAAATGCGCACCTTGCATGTCTTCTTGTCCCGCACCACCATAGCACTGATCCATTATGACTCTTCGACCAGTTCAATGATACCAGCATCCAACATGCGATTAAGTTCTATCTTGACCCTCTCCTTATGTCGCGGATTCAGCCGGTAGGGTCGCTGCCTGATCGATTTAGCATCTGGTTTCAAGGGGATCTTCATCTCACCTAAATCACCCAAGATACCTTTCATCTCAAAAAACTTCGTAGGAAAGAGGTCTTGGAATTCATGCAGCAAATCAGTGACCTTTCCCATCATCTCATCATCCCAATAATCTCCAACATTCGCGAACTTGGGAGTGGCCTCCGTCCCAATATTGATCTTATGAAACTTCAATGGCTAGCTGATCGGATCTCTTGGCGCATCAGGTGCTATCACATCGTGACTCCCTTTAGACTCAGGAATATTGACATTCTACGGATCATCACCATCTTCGGGCCCACCGGTGATATTGTAACATTCCATCATGGATTGCATCTAGCAGTGTGCATGCGGATCCACGGGATATGCTACCGGAACAACCTTCAGAACCACATCACAGATGAGCTACAGAGTAATATTGACATCAGGGTTGGCATCCGCGAATCTGAACGTATGAGTGAAGCATACCGTCAACTCCACCCAAGTGGTAATTTCTCCTCGCAACACGGCTACAGTATACCAGGATCACGGCATCTCATCTAAATTATGGATAAAGGCATGGACCCACTCATCCCACGGTTGCGATGCCCACAATGTCTGACAATCCCTCAGATGACGTCCAGGGTTATTCCGGCCATCATATTTCCATGCGTGGTAGACCTCGGTATCACCGAAACGAACCGTCATCAATCTCCTGCATTGCGACCATTCATTAATTGATTTCTTGTGTGTTGCCCACCAGCGTGCTAGAGCAACCTTCAATGCTTCTTTTAATGCCAGCAGTCGCTGGGGTTCTGAAACGCTTTCCTTGAACTCTGCGAGAAAGTTGGACAAACCAGGCAGCCCCTCATATACTGGAAGTGTAACCATTTCAATCGCAATGCGGCATAATGATTGCGTGACTAACCCGCACTTGCAGAGGAATACCTCATGCAAGCGGTTCTGCCAGTGTTCTAATGCATCATCAGAGTCGAAAGATGCAAAGCTGTCACTGCGCCATCCCAGGTCACCATTGGAAATCAAATGAATATAATCTTCGGAAATATTGAATGCATGGTCCCATCTGCTGGGATCTTCGTCCTTCACTGGCTCAATGTATCTACGTCCTTAAGCCGGATCCAACAGGGCTATGACTCTGAGATCGCGGTTTTCAAAATTCATCATCCGTCACTTGAAGTTGATTACTGCTCCACTGTCATTAGCCCATCCGATCACCAGCAACGTGGGATACGAGCTTCCTCCTTCAACCACTTCGATGACGTCAAAGTCAGCATAGGTCTTCATGCCCTCAATGTCCACCACCAGGCGTGGGACTCTCCCAATTGGTGTCACCTTAGCGTGATTAGCTAACCGGAGATGTACAGGAGACCAGCTCAATGGGGGGCTCCCCATTTTCTGCCATGCTTGCTTGGTTAAGATCCAGAATAACTGATCCAAAATAGCTGAATCAACATCATAGTCCCCAATTTGTATGTTCACGCGCATCTCCTTACCTGTCTTTCGTCCCTGTAAGGAGTTTACCGCGGACTCTTGCCATCCCCTGGTTGGTCGTTGCAGCAACCCCTCGATCTCAGCTAGAGCAGCAGGATCTCTTGCCAATAATAAGCAGCTCTCGAAAAATTTATGCAAGGTTCCAGATGGCGTCGATGGACCTACCTCTATAGTAGCATCAAAAGTAGCGGGCATGTCACAAATGATAGCTTTACCACGGTCCTGGTCCATCGCACGACGCACGTGAAGGAACGCATCACGTTCGGATTCAATGTCAAATGAGACCTTCTTATGTCCGGCCAGTCGAATAAGCGGTTGTGAGCTATCCCCTTCAAATATTGTAGTTGTATGGTCAAGTTAGCCAGCTGTGTCTGTATCTGCGACATCCCAGCTGTATTTTCACCTATCAGCGATGCCTCCAACCGCATTGCAATATCCAAAGCTTCACTAGGCGTCGTAATGTTCTATTGCATCAGTGGTAGTCGAATGTGCGGTAGCAGTGTGTAACATCCTAAAAATTACCAAAAACTAAAAAAAAAAAAATTAGCAATAATTATCAAGTTATTAATGCGGAAATATAAATTAAATAAACTTCTTCCCTCAGATAATTCAAAAACTATGACACGTCATACTTCCCAAGTAAACATGATACGGTTCATTTGCTATAAGATTTAAACGGATGCTAAACTTCTTGACAACAGATCTTTTTATGATTATGCAAGGAATACAGTTTACTCAATTTCTAAGTATAATTATATGCTATTATAAGTTTGTATTATTATGATGATATTGATGTTGAGCTGACAGTTTGCTTGTGTGATGATGAAGGGGTCCTACGAGGTACCCCGGAGTTTACTTCGCTATGATACCGGATCTATATTTAAAGTTGTAGGAATCTGGTAGAAAATGATGTTTACGCTTTGGATCTATCATTATATCTTTTACTTACAGAACTTAGACTATTTTAAGTCCTGGATTTGTCCTTTGATTGCACGGTTAGTAGATGTAAGTATAGTGACTCGAGCTTGTACTAAGGACCTAGCTTTAGAGTATATCTCGCCAATACTTATACTCACGATGATACCATAGTCTTACACTATATGGCAATTTCTATGGAATTTATTGTGAATAGTTTCTATGTTATGAACTAGCATCATCAAACTTCATCCTATAGCTTAATTGAAACTATAGAAATGAATTAAAATTAAATAGAATAATGTATGATTCTATGCATCTACCAAATGCATTGATTATATAATTCCAACGTTAATATGCCTACGTTCAAACTTATATCAAAGGTGCACTAATTATTTGTAACGATATGATTTTACAATACGCAATGTTACGATTTGAAATTCAATGGAGTGATGAAAACATTAGGTATGGACCATGCATTAAGGCTAATAAAAAATAGTGGGTGATATTACTATTATCACCATACCTACACAACCTTTGAAATCCTATAACATTAGCACACAAAGGTCTAATATGCAATACTATGCTATTGATGGCAGGTGGTAATGGCTCGGTACTTGACATGATTTCCAATCTAGCGTTGACAGGATTTGAAAAGCGTCAAACCACTTGGTGAGTGAAGTGGAAGCCACGGTGTGGGGTCTTCACGTGCTAGATGTTGCAATGAGTGCCATATTGACCGAGCTATGCCATGCACAAGATTTTTGGTCCACTTACCTGGCAGTGGGTAGATGCAGCTATTAAATAGCATTGATTGTAATGCAGGTTTGGTTATCAACGTGCCCTCCTGCCAGTTGTACCACTTTCGATCTCCCCAAGATCTCGAGTTGTGGGAAAACCCTAAACTTACGATGGTAAGTGATGGAGGAAGGTTTTCATGTTACCATTGTTACGCTCAGTGGTAAGATAGTGGATCCAGCCGATTGCTGTAATGTAGGAGTGTTTTCTTTTCTGAGAGGAGGACTCCTCCCTGGTCTTGAACCCGAGACCTATGTGAGATAGTTTTAAGGGTTGCAAGCTTATGCATCATGCCAAAGAGCTATGCTACAGTCGTGGTAGCTGTGTAAGATTCTTCTGTCAGTTGCTGAGAGTGATTTGAATTTGGGGTTCGAGTTCTCCATGAGATATTGTCTTCTGAGTTTTGAATTTGTAGTACCGCTATTTCTACTAGGCCTCATCGTCTTTTCTACTGGCGTGATGTGCCACTATTCCGAGCTGCGATAAAAGGTAATTGTTCTGTAAAATTTTCAGAATTTACTTCAATCTAATTTAGGATCTTAACTTAGAGAACAACATGTACAGCAAATCTACAGCATATCAATCATGGACACAAATGCAAGCACACAAGAGACACAGAGTTTACTTGGGGAAAACCATAAAGGTGAAAAACCCCAATAACTTCCTCAGAGATAGATAGAGCAATGATACAACCAGAATACAAGAGATAGTCTTCTCCTAGAAGCAGAGCCTCCTCCTCCACAAGTGCACCACTCTCCAAAGTGTGAGTGAAAGAATAGAATATGTAAAATGAGAGAGAGACACACTCTCTATTTATACACTAACTTGACTTGACCTTTACTCAACTAGGTCGGCCTCAACTTAACCACTTAACATAATGTTGATTGGGCCGACCCCCACTAGGGTGTTCTAATAACCCTTTGACCCACATGGACGACCCCCAATAGGGTGGTCTAATAACCCTTTGACCCACATGACTTATACAGGGCCGACCCCAACAAGGTGGTCTAATAACCCATCAAGTATAAGTTACGACACTTACAATATAAATGACGACACTTCCGTATAGAGGAATAATAACATCTCTATAGGAATACAACCACTTCCGTATAGAGGAATAATAACATCTCTATAGGAATACAATATACATATATGTGAAATACATTCTGAAGTTACATATACATCAACACTCCCTCTTAACTAGGAAGGTATTTCTCGACACAGGTCTTCTAGCACAAGTCATCTTCTCTGGATCATCGTCACTGCTGCTGCTATCTCAAACAATCTCTGAATCTACTCGTCATAGGAAGTTCTACAGAGCCAGTCCTTTTTCATACTGGATGTAGGCCCACCACCTGCAGGTTTTCGTCATCACTGGCCATATTGTGGAATCCTCAGGACTTATTATGTGCGTCACAAAACCTCGAAAGAGCATCCCATACTATTACAAGCACACAGCTCTACCTATAGGATCTCCCAGGGCCATATTATATGTGACCTCACCACAAAACCTCACAAGAGCATCCCAGGATGTTACGAGCACACAGCTCTACCTATAGGATCTCCCAGGGACAGATTATATGTGGTCACCACAAAACCTCGCAAGAGCATCCCAGGCTGTTACAAGCACACAGCTCTACCTATAGGATATCCCAGGGACAGATTATATGTGGTCATGGAAAAACCTCGCAAGAGCATCCCAGGACTTATTACGGGCACACAGCCCAACCTATCGAATCTCCCAGGGACATATTATATGCCATAGGACAAAACCTCGAAAGAGCATCTGCCAGATATCCCAGGGCCAGATTATATGCCATAAGAAAAACCTCAAAAGACTATCTGTAGATCTCCCAGGGCCAAATTATATGTCCTCCCAGAGCAAAAACTCGAAAGAGCATTTTCCAGATATCCTAGGGCCAAATTATATGCCATAGGCAAAACCTCGAAAGACTATCTACAAATCTCCCAGGGCCAAATTATATGCTCATCTGCACAACCTGATCCACGACCATAGAGTATCAATACTCACCATACATCATCCTGATGTATACATGATCATCCTGATCATCATCACTGCAACATCCTGCTGCATGTCATCTGGAGCAACATCCTGAAGCTCGTCATCCATGATCATCCTGATCATCCAATGCATCTACCTGATACATACCAAGTATCTACCTAATACATATCATCATACATGATCCACATGATCATATAGTGTATCCACCTGATACAAATACATGATACATATCACCATACATGATCCACCTGATCATACAATGTATCCACCTGATACATATACAGATACATGGTCCAAGCATCCAACATGGTGCATATACAAAAATACATACACATGATCCAACCGATCATATCTAGCATCCAACATGATGCGTACATACATATAAATGATCCAACTGATCATATCCAGCATCCAACATGATGCAAACATACATACATGAAAATGATCCAACTGATCATACAAAGCAGAAACCAGAACATCATCCTGATGCTCATCATCCAACGCTTACATCCACAGACATGTGAAGGATCCTCCTTCCAACATGCTTCGAATGGCTTCAGCAAATGTGTCCATCACTTCTTCCTCGAAGTGTCATCAATCCGAAGAACACCAAGCCTCTCTCTGAAGTAATCGAACTTCACTCTGGCTAGTGGTTTCATCAGCACATCTGCAATCTGCTCATCCGTCGCAATGTACAGGAGCTTCACAGCTCCTCTCTGCACCATATCCTTGATATAGTGATATTTGATCTCTATTTGTTTTGACCTGTCATGAAACACTGGGTTCTCGAACAGCTTCACACAACTCTGGTTATCACAAAAGATACCAGTAGCATCCAATGGGAGATCAAATAACTCAGACAGTAGCTTCCGTAGCCATACTGCCTCACAACTAGCTGAACAGGCTGCAACATACTCTGCCTCAGCTGTACTCAGTGCTACGCAGGACTGCTTCCTACTAAACCAAGAGATCACACCTGATCCCATACTGAAGCAGCACCCAGATGTGCTCTTCCAATCTGTAGCACTGCCAGCCCAATCTGAATCAACATAACCCTGCAAGTTAAACTTTTGATTCGCTTCATACTTGAGCCCATAATCCACTATACCCTTCAGGTACCTCAGAACATGCTTTACAGCAACCAGGTGAAAACTCCTCGGATCCGTCAGTAACTGGCTCAATGTGTTCATCGCAACGCAAATATTTGGTCTCATGCTCGTCAGGTACATCAAGGACCCAATCATCTGACAATACATAGAGACATCAACCGTCTCAGATGAAGCATCAAAAATAAGCTTCAGATTCGATGCCATAGGTGTGGCCATGGCCTTGTAATCCATCATCCCGAACCTCTTCAGGATCTCTACTGCATACTTCCCTTGTCCAAGGAAGATTCCATCTGCACTCTGCCACACCTCCATGCCAAAAACAAATAGTGCATCATCCAAGTTCTTCAATAGATAATTTTGTTGCTGAACAAATGTTGTTGTTCTTCTTTTGTAGGTGATGGCATACGATCTTTCCTACACAACAAGTTAAATTGCATGATTAGAAAACATCTCATAGTTTTCAGAACAAATTCTTACACATAAAGAAATATGTCATACAGTCATGCAATTATCTTAGCCAATGCTTCAATACAACATTTATCCATATCTCGTAACTTTCTAGATGCCTTCCAATCTCTACCAGAACATTGTTAAGAGTGTGCACAACTCCCAACATGTCAGCAAAGAGGTTTCATTCTAGATAAGTAGCAATGGAATGTTGTACAATGCCATAGGCCACTTACCCATGCATATTAGTAGTATATTGTTCATCAATGCAACTATTCTAATATGCATAATACACAACCTAATTCTAGGAACATCAGTATATACATTATTGAACAGTATTATTTAAACAATAAAATATGCAAGTAATGGCAATTCAAATACTTATCTTTGTTTGTTTGTTGGGTTGACTCCCTCTCATTCTTTGCTTCTTTTCTGCAACTTCATTCTTATGTGGATTGTGAGAAGTAGTCAACTCCCTCTGAATATTTGCATCCTTGCAGAAACTGCTGAAGTGTGCTCCTTTGCTTTCTTGCAAGAACAACTAGAGTGTGCTCCCTCTTGATCTTTGCTTCCTAGATTACCTGTCCTTGAACTTACATCCATCCTTAATCACTATGCATGCTTATTAGTATCATCATTGTGTTATCCTTGAGGTCTCATACATAATCACACATTTATTAGTATAATCTTAATACTATCAAAACACAATAATCTTAAACATGTATATTCATGATCATTCATAGATAATAAACATTAGTATTCAAGGTTTCAGGGAAGTCTTCTTTTACTCATACATATTCTTATTTGATCATAGGAATCTTCTGGTTAGTTGAATCATCAATCAAGATAAGAGATATAATATGCATAAAACCCGTGATTATTCAAACCTATACCTTCATGATTCTTCTTGTTAGTCATATCATCAATTATGGTAAGAAACATAATATGCATACAACCATGATTATTCAAACCTATGACTTCATGAATAATCATTATCAACAACACAACAGTATAATATCCTAACACAAGGTAGGATTCTAGCTTGATATAGGAAAAACATACCTGGATTAGCATGCTAGCTAGTTATGTCTAACATACCTGCATAATGTCTTCTGGTTCTCTTCAGTGACTTGTGCTAGTAACCTACATGTCTCATAAGTTAACCATTGTATGACCAAGTTATATATACCTCGAAAGTAGATCTTCTATGTGATCCATGACAATGGATGAATCTTTGTCTTCATGTCACCATGAGCATATGTTCTTGAAGTAGAACATGATTTGACTTTCTTGGTGTACCTTTTGTGTTAGCAAACAACATAAACCTCATACAACATCACAATGCATTAGTACAATCATAAGTGTCAAAACCTTAATCAATGATTATCTTCTATAAGGTAGTACGACAAGTCTAGGAATTAATCAAGATTGTACTGTAATGATATGAAGACAAACATATCATAAACTTAATCATAAACAGAATTCGAAACATACCTGTAAGCCATACCTGTCAAGATTGCTTGTAATCTTCTTATGGAAGGCCTTAGCCTCATCTCCCTCTAAAACAGGAACTTCTTCACTTATGTAGGTGACCAATCCATCCTCTTCTAGGATTAACCCAATCCATCCTCTTCTAGGATTAACCCAATCCACTTGATTTGCAGGAACTGGATCTGGAGCTGTAATAGGGTTTGTCAGAGAAACCCCAAAAATTCAAACTTTGAATTTCAAACTTCCGAAAGGATAGAAATATGTGCCTTCATGAGCTGATCAAGCTGGTATATTCAGAATTTGAAAACTGCAAAGTTTCACTCCTCAATTTTGCCTTTGAAACTTTTGGATTCGCTGGACGTGACCTTGAACTAGGGTTTGATGAATCCCACTCTTCTTCCCAATCAAAAGGTTTGATCCAAAGCTCTAAGCTTCTATTTTTATGAGGAGCTTCCAACCGTGGTCACAGATTTCAAAAATTCTCATTTTTGCAGAAGCCCTAATTTTCCACTTTTCTTATCAAAGTCCCAAACTAGGGTCTAATCAAGCCCGGCCTTCTGCCCAACCAAAAAATATGATCTTGGTCTCTAAATTTCAATTTTGATGAGTAGCATCCAGCTGTGGTCTCCGATTACAAAAATTCCAACTTTCTCCGAAGCCCTAAATTCCGGAAGCCATGAATGAAGGTACTCAAAAATAATTTTGTTTTGACATAAATATGTACCTGATTGTTTCTGGTGTAACTCCAAAATTTTCGATCCACAGGGTCTGAAAAAGTTTCTTGAGATAGCTAGACCTGTTATCTTTCCATCCCGATAGGTCTGACCTCAATTGGATTATGCCAAGTGTCGCAACGTGACCTGTTTATGGGATAATACAAGAGAGCGAACTTGTACGGCGTGCCACGTGTCACTGTTTCAACTTCAGCCTCTGAATTTTTTTTTGAGATATCCCGACCTGTTATCTTTCCATCTCGATAGGTCTGACCACAATTTGATTCTCCGAGAGAGAGTTATGCCAAGTTTCGTAACGTGGCCTTTTTATGGGATAATACAGGAGAGCGGACTTGTACAGTGTGCCACGTGTCACTGGTTCAACTTCGGCATTTGAAAACTTTTCCTGAGATAGTAAATTCTGTGTACTACCTATCACTTTTTATGAAATTTCATTTGGAGCTTCCTAGCCCAAGTTATGACCTTTTTCCCAAGGTCACCTCATTTTGACTCAGATCTGGAAGAGGCAGAAACCCTATATTGTACAGATCATAAATCACAAAGTGCAACGAATTAGAGGTTTTCCTTTGGACACAAGGTACATGGGGATCTTATCTTCGACCTGTAAAAGTTTCAGATCCGAACACTTTTCCAAAACTGATTTATAGCGAAAGTGCTACGATGACTGTTTTTTGCTATATCAAGCCCTAGCATCGTAAGTGCAACAAGTGTCATACATGCCATATCATGCCTTCTTTCAGGCTAGCTCTGATACCATGTTAAATTTTAAGAATTTAATTCAATCTGATCTAGGATCTTAACTGAGAGAACAACATGTACAGCAAATCTACAGCATATCAATCATGGACACAATAATGCAAGCACACAAGAGACACGGAGTTTACTTGGGGAAAACCATAAAGGTGAAAAACCCCAATAACTTCCTCATAGATAGATAGAGAAATGATACAACCAGAATACAAGAGATAGTCTTCTCCTAGCAGCAAAGCCTCCTCCTTCACAATTGCGCCACTCTCCAAAGTGTGAGTGAAAGAATAGAATATGTAAAATGAGAGAGACACACTCTCTATTTATACACTAACTTGACTTGACCTTTACTCAACTAGGTCGGCCTCAACTTAACCACTTAACATAATGTTGATTGGGCCGACCCCCACTAGGGTGGTCTAATAACCCTTTGACCCACATGGCCGACCCCCAATAGTGTGGTCTAATAACCCTTTGACCCACATCACTTATACAGGGTCGACCCCAACAAGGTGGTCTAATAACCCATCAAGTATAAGTTACGACACTTACAATATAAATGACGACACTTCCGTATAGAGGAATAATAACATCTCTATAGGAATACAACCACTTTCGTATAGAAGAATAATAACATCTCTATAGGAATACAATATACATATATGTGAAATACATTCCGAAGTTACATATACATCAACATGTTCACGATAATGTCATAGTATGGTGTTGCTTGCTTGTTTTCTTGTATCTTCTTTGTTTTAACCCCATCAAAATGTGACTTTGCAGGTGCCCACTTCATAGGATGGTTCCCGTGCAAGCATGAGGAATGAAATATGTTGTGACTTCTCCTGGTAAGCTCCGGTGGTTCTCGAAACCTTGTAGGTGCCCTTGAGCATGGTGTTGATGGTGACTATCATATGCTGAGAGTTGTAACTTGTAGACTTGTTTTTGGTAATGGCCGAGTGTTGAGGTTTGAGTCTTATTTGATGAATGCGATACAGTGGATAGTCTTTACTAGTTTAAGTGGTCATTCGGCTCTTGATTCCTGGCTGTATTGTTCATTAAGAGATTCGAAATCGCAGTTTTTACATGCTATTTGATAAGGGTATAACCCTATGTTTTATGTAACCCCACGGTCGTGTTTAAATATTTGGTTGAAAAGGTTTAAGCCTTGCGGACTGTGGAACCCTAACAGGTCCGATAAATAACTATGATTTATATTTGAATGGAAAGACTCAGAACCTAGGGTTCTCTTGCACCTATGAACAATTGGTTTGATTCGCAAATGAATGTTGTGCTTTTGAAATAAGAAAGAAAATAAATGTTATTTGAAAGGAGGAAGCCACAGTGTCCTTTTTCTTTTATTTCGTAAAGAATCCTACCTATAATTTTGATTGTTGTCTGGCTTGCAACGTGCCTCGGTACCCAAAACTTAACCTATAAAAAAAGAGGGTATGATAATGTAAATGTATTTGATGTTGTAAAAGGATTCATGCTAGGATTGTGGGCTATCATCCGTTATTAACACAGGATCGTGCTTTTTGTTGAAGATGTTTTACTGCCCTGTAAAAGTCTCGAAAACCTTAGTTAGGGTTTGGAAATCCATAACTAAGTAGCCTCAAAGTGAAATGCCTAGGGTTTTTTCCATGGATGGCGTGATAAGAAATATGAACTGTGAACCCAAGACACACCTGGAATCATAGTCATGGGATAACTTAGGGTTTCGATGCTATTGCACGCATAAATGTATCTTGATAACTGAAATCAAGTGGAAGTTAGTGAAGAATTGGTATGCGTCCAATTATAAAGATTTGTATAGGGAGTAGTTATTGTAGCTGCTAAAATACCTAGATTATGAATGCTTGTAAATATGAAATTTATGATAAAATATATAAAAAAGTGCATTTTACAAAAAAAAAGAACGAAAACGAAATGGAGAAGTATAGATCTATGCAGTAGTAACATGTATTCTTCCCTAAATATAAAATAGGTAAATTCTATGTCTTAGTAATGGGGACATATGAATCTTGTGCAGAATGTAATTCTTGCAGCTGCTATTATTCTTGAAAAGGCCCTTGCTAAAAAAAAAACATGGAAAGTATAAGATTGATGTGCATTTGCTTATTGGCTGGAAAACAAATAGAGTTAAAAGAAATACATAGAACTGTGCAGAAACTTGCTGTGTTTTTATTTCCTGTATTAATTAAATGAATTATATGTTGCGGTTGATTCTATACTGGAATGTTTACTGTGTTTTAAATATAGGATAGAATTCTGACAAGAACATTACCATAAGAGTCTAAAATAATCCTCTTAGCCTTTTGCTTACTAAATTTGGTCGATTTAATGCTACCTCTCTGTACTGGAGTACGATGCATACTCAAGCATGGGGAAAAATGCACAGGAGTCATTTTATGAGTCAAATAATAAAATTAGGTCAGAAAATAAAAACAGTTATTTCTACTTATCCTTAGTAAATTTTCTAAACCAGTTGCTGCAGAGATTCATATTTCTGAAAAATACAAACAAAATAAAGAAACTGTAGAACCTGCTAATTATAGGAGAAACAAATCACCCAAGGAGCCTGTTCCACCCAACCTGCTCCTAAAATAGCCAAGATGCCTGCCTTAGGATCCCCGAGCCTGTTCACTGAACCACCAGGAGGAAGAAACTTTAGAAGCTTAAGTCCTCAATCTTGCAGCAGCAAGTAGTTTTTCCAGTCTTACAGACTCTACAGTCAAAGAGACCTGCACCAGCACCTCTGGTTTTCCTTCCTCAGAAATAATCTGCAGACTTACAATTGCACTCTCACATAGCCTCCCTAATTCAAATCTCTCAGTCATCACCTGATGCACATGAGGAATATTTCTGCAGAAAATATTGTAAGAGCTACCCACTCAATTCGAATTGCCTTATATAGTCTTCCTAGGCCTTTTTAGTAGTTAACTAGTCATTAGTGAGCTGACTGCTCACCTCCCTCCACCTGGAGGGGGAATGCCACAAATTTAGGGGTAGTTGTCCCATAGCCAACAGCTAGTGGTAGAGTGCAAATGTTGCCATCTGTCCCATGCCTTCTAGCAGCTTCCATTCCTCCTAGTGGGTCAGTGAACACTCTTGCAACAGATTTCTTGAGTGTTTGTATCCTATTTTAATTTATTAAATAAAAATAATGAGTCATTACAGTCATCTTTGACCAGATTTGGTCATAATTACAAAAATTTGTAATTATAAATTAACATAAAGTATTTTGCAAAATAAAATAAATATCCTCAAAATTTGGGTAGGTGACATACACCCCCCCTTAAGTCCCAACATCATCCTCAATGTTGTTTATTCACTCTTTGAGTGTTCCCGAAATAGATTTGGGTATGCTGCCCGCATACTACTTTCCAACTCCCAGGTTTCCTCCGTTGGGCTAAGGTGCTTCCATTGCACCTTTACCTGCCCAAAGGTGCGATTCCAGAGTAAAGTTTCCTTCCTTCCGAGGACACAGTTCGGTTCCACCGGAAAATCGTCGTCTTGTTCCACCTGAACATCATTCCAATTTATAACATGAGTAGCATCGTGTACATATTTCTTTAACAATGAAATGTGAAAAACATTATGTATTTTAAGGTTTGAGGGCAAGGCCAATTGATATGCCACGGGTCCAATCCTTGACAAAATTTTGAAAGGACCACAATACCTGGGTGCCAGCTTGGCACAGCTTCCCAATTTCATGGAACTCTTTTTCGTCCTTACCTTAAGAAAAACATGCTCACCAACCTGGAACTCTTTATGAGTTCTTCTAAGGTCTGCTTGACTTTTCTGCCTATCTTGGGTAGCTTTTAGATTTCCCTGTATCTGTTTCACAATTAGTTCTAACTCCTGCAACAATTCAGGTCCTAAAATAACCCTGTTAACTGGATCACTCCACGAAACTGGTGTGTTACATTTCCTACCATAAAGAATTTCAAACGGGATAAGCCTGGCTGATGCCTAGTAGTGATTGTTATATGCAAATTCTGCTAAATGCAGATAGTCCTCCCATTTACCAGGTTGATCCTTAAAATACATTCTTAGCATGTCTTCCAAAATCAGATTCACCCTTTCTGTCTGTCCATCTGTTTGGGGATGAAATGCGGTATTGAAATTTAAGGTTGTATTCAACCCTTTAAACAAGGACCTCCAAAAATTTCCTGTAAATTTTGAGTCACGGTCCGAAACTATTACCTTTGGTATCCCATGCAGTCGAAAAACCTGCTTCATGAAAATTTCTGCGATGTCTGGAGCCTTATGAGTAGTCTTTACAGGGATAAAATGTGATGCCTTGCTAAGTTTATCCACTACCACCATGATGGAGTCATTCTGTTTTTTATTCCTTGGTAACCCAGTGATAAAGTCTATACTTATGATTTCCCATTTCCAGCTAGGTATAGGCAATGGCTGTAATAATCCAGCAGGATGTTGATGCTCCACTTTCACCTTCTGACAGTCAAAACACTTAGCTATATATTTTGCTACTTCATCCTTCATTCTGGGCCAATAGTACTCTTTTCGTAGAATAGTGATGGTTTTCTGATAACCTGGATGACAAGAATAGTGGCTTTTGTGCATCTCATCCAAAATCAGAATTTTTACTGTTGGTACGTTGGGTACATATAATCTATTTTTGTACAACAGCAATCCGTTTTCCTTCAAACTATAATCTGTCATAGTATTCTCAGAATTGTTTTCTGTTGTCTTTTCGTGTAATTTTATGTATTCCTCATCATCTTTAATCCCTTCAAAAATCTGTTTTTCCAAATCTGTGGTATATGGGCTGATGGCTACAATGAAATTTATCCTGGCATTACGACTTAACGCATCAGCAACTTTGTTCTCCTTCCCTTTAATGTGTTGAATTTCAAAGTCGTATTCACTTATAAAAGCTAGCCATCTAGCTTGTCTAGCATTCAAATTTGTCTGGGCTAGTAAATATTTTAGCCCCATGTTATCTGTCATTAAGGTAAATTTTCTGCCAATAAGGTGGTGACACCACATTTTCAAAGCATGAATTACTGCTAATAATTCCATATCATAAGTAGAATAATTATTTTCATGTCTTTTCAGCTTTCTAGATTCATAGGCTACAGCATGTCCCTCCTGTGTTAGGACTCCTCCTAGTCTGTCATTACATGCATCCGTGCATACTACAAAATACTTAGTATGATCTGCAATCCTCAAAATAGGCGTTGTAGTCACTAATTCCTTCAACTTTTTAAAACTATCCTCGCACCTTTGATCCCATACAAACTTCTTTCATTTCTTCTACAAGGACATTATGGGGTTTGCAATCCTTGAAAACCCTTCAATGAATTTTCTGTAATATCCAGTAATACCCATAAATGATCGCACATCCGACACATCTTTAGGGACTGGCCATTCATTAATGGCTTTTATCTTAGCGGGGTCAACTGAAATTCCTTCCTTATAGATTATGTGTCCTAAGTACTGGATCTTGTCTTTGTAAAAATCACACTTACTGAACTTAGCATATAACTGGTGATCTCTCAGTACCTGCAGAATGATACGCAGATGTTCATCATGCTCTTCCTTGTTCTTAGAATACACTAAAATGTCATCGATAAACACAATGGCGAATTTATCCAAGTATTTGTGCAGAATCTTATTCATTAGGCACATAAATGCTACCGGGGCATTAGTCAACCCAAACGGCATGACCACAAACTCATAATGTCCATATCGAGTTCTAAAGGTTGTTTTGAAAATGTCTTCATCCTTCACGCGAACCTGATGATATCATGATCGTAAATCAATTTTTGAGAATATCGTTGCTCCACGCAGCTGATCAAATAGATCGTCAATACGGGGCAATGGGTATCTATTCTTGATCGTCATTTTATTCAGTTGACGATAATCTATGCAAAGCCTTAAGGTGCCATCTTTCTTCTTAACAAAAATGATCGGTGCTCCCCAAGGAGACACGCTGGGTATTATGTACTTTTTATCAATCAGTTCTTTCAACTGAGATTTTAACTCATTCAACTCTAGTATATTCATCCTGTATGGAGCTCTGGAATTTGGCACTGCACCGGGTATTAACTCAATAGTAAAAGCTAGATCTCGTTTAGGAGGTAATCCTGGAATCTCTTCAGGGAAAACATCTTGGAATTTATTTAGGACAGGTAGGTCTTCTATTTTCAATTTGTCTGTTGTAGTACATAACTCCTCATTTACTACATTTATTGCAAACATTTGGCACCCTTTTCTAACTACTTTCTTTACCTGTATAGCTGAAATCGGTCTAAGGGATGTGTTTCTAGGAACACCCTTCACTTCTGATGTCCTCCCTTCATCATTCAAACAAGTGAAACTTTTCTCATAACAATTTAGGATGATATGATGGGCTTCTAACCAGTCCATCCCAATTAAGATGTCATATGATCCTAGAGGTAAAATATTTAAATTGATCTGTGTTGTTAGCTGATTCATAGATAAAACACAACTTTCCACGAAATCATAAACTTTTCTTTTCGTTCCTGTTGCTAGTCTAACTAACCAGGACTTATTAAACTTTTTTGTTTTCAACTTACAACTTTCTACAAAATCTGGTGATATATAAATCAGACTAGCACCTGGATCAATCAAAATAGAAACTGGATGGTTTTGTAGCATACCTTCAACCTCTACCATTGAGACTTGGTGTTCTGCTTGCCGATTGTCTAATGCTGCATTAATTCTGGGTACTTCTCTTGCCAAATCTCCTACAGTAGCTTCAAATTGTATGGAGTGAATATGGTTAGTTGACTGCTTCCTAAGGGGACAATCTGAGGCATAATGAGGACCTTGACACTCAAAAATTTTATAGGTGGCTTCTGTTCATTGGTTCTGGCAACATTGGGAACATTTCTGGGGGCTATAAATTTCTGCTACTGATTATTTCTGGAACTGTTCCCTTGAAAATTTCGATTCTGAATTTTTTTCTTTTGGAAACCATAATTTCCATTAAACCTGAAAATTTTCTTTTTCTGCTCAAAGTTACTGGGTTTATGATTTTTCCAGCTAGATACTCCTTCTCTTTTCATGTTCTGATCAAAGCAAAAAGTTGCCTTCCTCATGGCTTCTTCTAACGTTTTTGGGCTATCGTACTCTATTATGTCCTTGATGTTGAAGGGTAGGCAACTCAGGTATCTTTGAACATTCGGTTTTTCTTCCGCCAGGTATGGCACATACCTTAGCAAATTTAGAAGTTGTTGTTCAGTTCTTTCATGTTCATCATTCCCAGCTTTAGATCATAGAATTATTTGGATTTTTCTTCATAATACTACTCAGATAAGAATTTCTTTTTGAAGTATCTTTTAAATGTACTCCAACTCACCTCTCTGTCCTTTATGCCTTTTACTCTTTTGAGGTCCTGCCACCAAATATCTGCCTTCCCGGTTAGGTTATAAATTATCATTTTTGCCTTTAAGGATTCTGAGTAATCATAGATCTGAAAATACTTTTTCATGCCGGATAGCCATGCCTCAGCTGTCTCTCCTTTCTCTATTTCTCCATCGAAAGTTGGGGGTTTGATTTTCTTGAACTCCCCAGATATCTATTCGTACTGTGTATGGCTTTTCCTTTTGGCTTGTAACCTCCTTCACTGCTATCACTAGAATAGTTGCATTTCTTTTTACGTGGGTGGTTGGCAGTCCCTGACGATGTTGAGCTGTTGTTTTCATCATCAGTTTTTACTTGCTTACTCTTGCCCTCATAAGGTAAGTCTTCAGTTTTGGAAGTATGTTCAACTTCTCTATCCTGTTCATCTGTTGGGTATTGAACGAACAGTACTTGCTTTAATTCCTCTTGTGTTCTCAGAATTCTCTCATTGTCCTGCTTTACTGATCTTGTCTCTGCTTTCAATTCTTGAAAGACATGTAATAGCTCTGATGAATTGTCATTCAGGGTGCCATGGACTTCTCTTTCAATTTGTTGTCCTATACTATGGCTGTTTGGTGGAAATCTTCCCTCCATATGTTCAACTGATCCTTCCATACCTGTAACTTAAAAGCAATTTTTTGTATATGACAATAATTTACTTTGAGTTAGTAAGAATTTTCGCAGTCAAAAAATTTATGTTACGTGTTTTCTTGGACCTTTTTTAGGCCTAGAGTTCGAACGTGAGCTCCGATACCACATGTAACATCCCGAAAATTACCAAAATATAAAATACAATAAAAAATAGCAATAATTATCAAGTCATTAATGCGGAAATATAAATTAAATAAACTTCTTCCCTAAGATAATTCAAAAACTATGACACGTCATACTTCCCAAGTAAACATGATATCGTTCATTTGCTATCAGATTTAAATGGATGCTAAACTTATTGACAACGGATCTTTTTATGATTATGCAAGGAATACAGTTTACAGATTTTCTCAATTTCTAAGTATAATTATATGCTGTTATAAGTTTGTACTATTATGATGATATTGATGTTGAGCTAACAGTTTGCTTTTGTGACGATGAAGGGGTCCTACGAGGTACCCCAGAGTTTACTTAGCTATGATACCGGATCTATATTTAAAGCTATAGGTATCTGGTAGAAAATGATGTTTACGCTTTGGATCTATCATTATATCTTTTACTTACAGAACTCAGACTATTTTAAGTCCTGGATTTGTCCTTTGATTGCACGGTTAGTAGATGTAAGTATAGTGACTCGAGCTTGTACTAAGGACCTAGCTTTAGAGTATATCTCTCCAATACTTATACTCACGATGATACCATAGTCTTACACTATATGGAAATTCCTATGGAATTTATTGTGAATAGTTTCTATGTTATGAACTAGCATGATCAAACTTCATCCTATAGCTTAATTGAAACTCTAGAAATGAATTAAAATTAAATAGAATAATGTATGATTCTATGCATCTACCAAATACATTGATTATATAATTCCAATGTTACGATGCATATGTTCAAACTTATATCAAAGGTGCACTAATTATTTGTAACGATGTGATTTTACAATACGCAATGTTACTATTATGAAATGTTACGAGTTGAAATTCAATGGAGTGATGAAAACATTAGGTATGGACCATGCATTAAGGCTAATAAAAAATAGTGGGTGATATTACTATTATCACCATACCTACATAACCTTCGAAATCCTATAACATTAGCACACAAAGGTCTAATATGCAATACTATGCTATTGATGGCAAGTGGTAATGGCTCGGTACTTGACATGATTTCCAATCTGGCGTTGACAGGCTTTGAAAAACGTCGAACCACTTGGTGAGTGAAGTGGAAGCCACAGTGTGGGGTCTTCACATGCTAGAGGTTGCAATGAGTGCCATATTGACCGAGTTGTGCCATGCACAAGATTTTTGGTCCACTTACCTGGCAGTGGGTAGATGCAGCTATTAAATAGTATTGATTGTAATGCAGGTTTGGTTACCAACGTGCCCTCCTGTCAGTTGTACCACTATCGATCTCCACAAGATCTAGAGCTATGGGAAAACCCTAAACTTACGATGGTAAGTGATGGAGGAAGGTTTTCATGTTACCATTGTTACGCTCAGTGGTAAGATAGTGGCGCCGGCCGATTGCTGTAATGTAGGAGTGTTTGCTTTTCTGAGAGGAGGACTCCTCCCTGGTCTTGAACCCGAGACCTATGTGAGATAGTTTTAAGGGTTACAAGCTTATGCATCGTGCCAAAGAGCCACGCTACAGTTGTGGTAGCTATGTAAGATTCTTCTGTCAGTTGCTAAGAGTGACTTGAATTTGGGGTTCGAGTTCTCCATGACAGATTGTCTTTTGAGTTTTGAATTTGTAGTACCGTTATTGCTACCAGGCCTCGTCGTCTTTTCTACTAACGTGATGTGCCACTGTTCTGAGTTGCGATAAAAGGTAATTGTTCATTATAATGTCATAGTATGGTGTTGCTTGCTTGTTTTCTTGTATCTTCTTTGCTTTAACCCCATCGAAATGTGACTTTGCAGGTGCCCACTTTATAGGATGCTTCTGGTGCAAGCATGGGGAATGAAATATGTTACGACTTCTCCTGGTAAGCTCCGGTGGTTCTCGAAACCTTGTAGGTGCCCTTGAGCATGGTGTTGATGGTGACTATCATATGCTGAGAGTTGGAACTTGTAGACTTGTTTTTGGTGATGGCCGAGTGTTGAGTTTTGAGTCTTATTTGATGAATACGATACAGTGGATAGTCTTTACTAGTTTAAGTGGTCATTCGGCTCTTGATGCCTGGTTGTATTGTTCGTTAAGAGCTTCGAAATCGCAGTTTTTACATGCTATTTGATAAGGGTATAACCCTCTATTTTCTGTAACTCCACGGTTGTGTTTAAAGATTTGGTTGAAAAGGTTTAAGCCTTGCGGACTGTGGAACCCTAATAGGTCCAATAAATAACTATGATTTATATTTGAATGGAAAGACTCAGAACCTAGGGTTCTCTTGCACCTATGAACAATTGGTTTGATTTCGCAAATGAATGTTGTGCTTTTGAAATAAGAAAGAAAATAAATGTTATTTGAAAGGAGGAAGCCAAAGTGTCCTTTTTCTTTTATTTCGTAAAGAATCCTACCTGTAATTTTGATTGTTGTCTGGCTTGCAACGTGCCTCGGTACCCGAAACTTAACCTGTAAAAAGGAGGGTATGATAATGTGAATGTCTTTGATGCTGTAAAAGGATTCATGCTAGGATTGTGGGCTATCGTCCGTTATTGACACTGGATCATGCTTTCTGTTGAAGATGTTTTACTGCCCTATAAAAGTCTTGAAAAGCTTAGTTAGGGTTTGGAAATCTATAACGAAGTAACCTTAGAGAGAAATGCCTAGGGTTTTTTCCATGGACGGCGTGATAAGAAATATGAACTGTGAACCCAAGACACACCTAGAATCATAGTCATGGGATAACTTAGGGTTTTGATGCTATTGCACGCTTAAATGTATCTTGATAACTGAAATCAAGTGGCAGTTAGTGAAGAATTGGTATGTGTTCAATTATAAAGATTTGTATAGGGAGTAGTTATTGCAGCTGCTAAAATACCTAGATTATGAATGCTTGTAAATATGAAATTTATGATAAAATATATAAAAAAAAAGTGCATTTTACAAAAAAAAAGGAATGAAAACGAAATGGAGAAGTATAGATCTGTGCAGTACTAACATGTATTCTTCCCTAAATATAAAATAGGTAAATGCTATGTCTTAGTCTATATGATGTTGTACTTTTCTTACGTTTGTACTTATGTATGAAATGGGGACATATGAATCTTGTGCAGAAATTAATTCTTGCAGCTGCTATTATTCTTGAAAAGGCCCTTGCTAAAAAAAACATTGAAAGTATAAGATTGATGTGCATTTGCTTATTGGCTGAAAAAAAAATAGAGTTAAAAGAAATACATAGAACTGTGCAGAAACTTGCTGTATTTTTCTTTCCTGTATTAATTAAATGAATTTTATGCTGCGGTTGATGCTATACTGGAATGTTTACTGTGTTTTAAATATAGGACAGAATTCTGACAAGAACATTACCATAAGAGTCTAAAATAATCCTCTTAGCCTTTTGCTTACTAAATTTGGCCGATTTAATGCTACCTCTCTGTACTGGAGTACGATGCAGACTCAAGCATGGGGAAAAATGTACAGGATTCATTTTATCAGTCAAATAATAAAATTAGGTCAGAAAATAAAAATAGTTATTTCTACTGATCCTTAGTAAATTTTCTAAACCAGTTGCTGCAGAGATTCATATTTCTGAAAAACACAAACAAAATAAAGAAAACTATAGAACCTGCTAATTATAGGAGAAACAAATCACCCAAGGAGCTTGTTCCACCCAACCGACTCCTAAAACAACCAAGATGCCTGCCTTAGGACCCCCGAGCATGTTCACTGAACCACCAGGAGGAAGAAACTTTAGAAGCTTAGGTCCTCAATCTTGCAGCAGCAAGTAGTTTTTCCAGTCTTACAGACTCTGCAGTCAAAGAGACTAGCACCCGCACCTCTGGTTTTCCTTCCTTAGAAATAATCTGCAGACTTACAATTGCACTCTCACATAACCTCCCTAATTCGAATCTCTCAGTCATCACCTGATGCACATGAAGAATATTTCTGTAGAAAATATTGTAAGAGCTGCCTGCTCAACTCGAATTGCCTTATATAGGCTGCCTAGACCTTTTTAGTAGTTAACTGGTCATTAGTGAGCTGCCTACTCACCTCCCTCCACCTGGAGGGGGAATGCCACAAATTTAGGGGTAGTTGTCCCATAACCAACAGCTAGTGGTAGAGTGCAAATGCTGCCATCTGTCCCATGCCTTCTAACAGCTTCCATTCCTCCTAGTGGGTCAGTGAACACTCTTGTAACATATTTCTTGAGTGTTTGTCTCCTATTTTAATTTATTAAATAAAAATAATGAGTCATTACAGTCATCTTTGACCATATTTGATCATAATTACAAAACTTTGTAATTATAAATTAACATAAAGTATTTTGCAAAATAAAATAAATATCCTCAAAATTTGGGTAGGTGACACAGTGTCGTGATGAACCACTCTTTGTGTTGGGCAGCGCTCATATCAAAACTTACCCTCGCCATCAACGTCTTAAACCGCTGATCAAAATCCCACCCCGTCTCATTGGGATACTGCTTAATTTCTTTCAATTCTGTAATATATTGTGCTTCAGACTTGGGTTTTCTGAATTCTACAATCAAACCATCCCTGATGTCATCTAGTGTCTTCTCCGGAGCTCCTGTAGGGACTAGAACAAACTTCACAAACCAGTCTAATGCGCGACCTCGCAGAGTTGTCGCTAACTTTCCTTTCTTAGCATTCTCATCAGTGATCTATTTTACGGTCCATACCGCTTCACACAAAAACCGGTACTGCTCTGGGTTATCTGTCCCGTTCCCGTGGAACAGCAGCAATTTAGCGTCCTCGCTCACCATCCTGGGATTCCTTCCTGCGGTCGCTGTACTACTAGCAATCAAGTTTTGTTGACCCGGTGGGGTCGAAGTTGTGTTTCTTACTGGTTGACAAATAGTGAGCGGAGGTGTGGGTACGTTGTTGTTGCGGTTTGGTCCTGCCTCTATCATGGGTGTAGCCTGGTTGTCCTTGTCTGGACTGTGAGGTCGCTTCGTCCTGTGTGGTCTTCCTTCGTGAACTTGCGATTCGATCGCAGCAGGACCTTCTCCTATCCTCTGCCTCTTTTCCTATCGAAACCTCACTCCTCCCCTTGTAATACCACTCTCTTCCTCGACTTCGCTCATAGTCTCGTCATGACCTACACCCATCTACCCCTTATCATTCCATATACCGGCCCCATGCCGTCGCGATACCCACGACCTCCTCCCACCAGGTTGTTTACTAATCTAGATGCATCTTCAATATACCCTTCTCGCAAATAAGCAACTTAATAGACCGTTGGAATGACAACAAAACCTTCCCCGGGGTTCGCAGAAGAAATATCTTTCAACCTCACTATAAGACTTTTGCATATCAACCGCAAATTCAGTGATATACCCTTCCAAGATGCTATCGAGCCACACTTCGATAGCTTGTGACGCTTTGTTGTTGACTTTCGGTAGTTCTTAGATCAACTCTGGGGTCCAGGTCGTCGGCTCACCGCCTTGGAAGTTCCTCTTCTGAAAGGTCAACTTTGCCAACCACTCGTACAAAATAACTAGGAATCCACAGAAAAAACATCTGTGTGGACCATCATGAATATATCTCCCCAACCACTGATCTACTGTCAGTCAAGTGTTCCGACTTTCTTCTTCAGCAAATTCCTGCAACTTCTGATCAAACCAACTTTGTATCTCCAGTTGTGTCAGATGCCACAACATATACTCCTTTCACTTCGCACACGGTCCTGGCAACGGAACCATTCGTTGACTCAAACCCAGTCGACAGGGGTTCCCATCACTGTCGACACCAACCCACCGTGATCTCCCTGAGCAGATGAGGTCTCACCCAAAATGTTCAAGGGAGAGTCGACGGAACCATGTTTCTGCCAAATGAAGGAGGATGTTTGTGGCAACATTCACTTAAACTTATTGCGACATTCAGAAATAGATCTATGCATTTAACTTCGACATCATTGTATTTATTGCATCATTCAGCAGAAACATTCATCGCAGCAAGTATAACAGTAAAGCATTAATTGCAGCAAGAAAACATAGCATCATTCATATATTGCAACATGCATTACCATAAGTGAACAGAAGATACACAAAGATTTCACAAAACAGCTCCATCATGTCATATTAGCTCAGCAAAACCCAGATTCAATATCTCCGCAAAACACATATCTCGCAGATAACTCAGACACATACTAAGATCATATCTCCATTCACATTAAGACTCGGTTATGCTCTCATTCGGGATATCAAACACACATGACTCTATGACTATAAATAGGCTTCCACCTTTACATTGCTTGTCCACTTACTAACAACTTCCTAACTGACACTTTGAGCAAATGACCCAAAATCTAACTGACGCGGTCCAAATGACCCAAAAACCCGCATACTGCGGTACAATTGACCCAAAATTACATAACATACAGTCCAAATGACCCAAAACCCGCATACTGCGGTACAATCGACTCAAAAATACATAAAATAATCTCCTTTGCGCCCAGCTCTCCGCCTTCTACGATATCTTCTGACTTGTCGCAGCATCCACGATGTTGCAATGCTACCTTACCAAACCGCCTGCCAACACATTGCACATCAGCATGACTGTGCATCTCTGACTTTGCACCCTCAAGCTGCGCTATCGAAAAAACTGTGCCATCTGAACTTCACAGTCCGAACTGCGCAACTTGCCAAAACTGTACTTCTTCAAAAGTGTGTCAACTTGGGCCATGCCCAACACATTATGCATAGCTTTGTTCCATACGCTTAGAACTAGTCTCGCATGTCCCTGGCACTCATTTGCTCCCATTATGAGCATTCTTCCACCTTTACTTCGAGCTCGTTAAAAACAGTAAGGAGGTAACGAGCATTCTTCCATCTCTCCTTTGAGCTCATTAAAAACAGTAAGGAGGTCACGATTTTACTTTTTCGGGCTCGTTAAACCTTTACGGAAAATATTTTTATAAAGTATTTTTTAAGCCCTTGTTAGAATTTTTCAAATCAAACAAGATTTCCAACTATACTTGTCATTTCAGACTCATTAAAGGATTTGAAGCGACATTCACTTAGGTATAAGTTTACCCCTTTTTCGGACCTTTGTGGATTAATTACGAAAAAGGTATACTCTAGTCATATGTGACTAGAAGAGTTATTCTCTCATTTGTTTTACACTTTTTCGAGTGAGGAGACTAACTTTACAAAAAAGGACTCCCCGTTTATGTCGAGTTGTGAATGCATTGCATTATCTTGCTCTCCTTTGAGCCTTCTTCCGGCTCCTTCTTTCTCAGTTATTAGCCATTTTCCTGAGCACTTTGCCTTCCAATCCAAGCAGAGCCATAATTTATCCTTTGTAGCTTGATGACCCTTACCTTGAGGGAACCCCCCCCCCCGAGTGTCCACATCTTGCTTCTTTGCATTGAGCATAGGTATGTTCCATTGCCTGGAACTAGTTTGCTTTCCCATGACACTCATTCCCTCACCATTGTACTATAAGCAATTTTATTCTTTTTCAAGCTTTATAATATGAAAAAGACCAAAAATATCATATAAATTAAAAATCTGGATGGGAAAAATTTTACTACCTTCTATTGTCAGTTGTCATGTCACCTTTGAACAGAGAATCCATCTCCACTCCATATATCATGAGTCGGGACATTAATATGACCTTAGGAAGTTGTACTCGTTTCTCAGATCGTACTCCACAGGCCGATTAAGCTTCCAGTCATTATGGAGCCTTTGTTGATTCCTCGTGCGTCACAAAGTATTATCAGTATCTAGTATTTGAGTCTATGTTTCTTGAGTCTTTTCATCTGCTCATGCTCTTGTTCAAAGGAAGTCTTGAAACCAGAGTCGGACACTCCTCAGACCTCTTGACTATTGCATGTCGGCCATCCCTTATGTGTCCAGTTCGATCACATTCTTCCAAATATTTCAGCCTAGCTTCTACCTCGTGCTCGTTGATGGGGGATCCATTAATGCCCTCCTTCGAGCGAATCTCATTCCATCGACTCCAAATCATTTATTCTGGAATCGAGATTTAGAGTCCTATTGAGTAGCTTGAGAATTGCAGTCATTAGTGGTAGGTCCTATCACCATCGACAGTTGGGAATTCATTAATGTATCCTGATCGATGGATTCATTAGAGTGTTCGACCTCAACACATCTATTCACACTTTGATGAATGTACTCAGTACCTTGATGCCCATTTTCATTATTGATGGGTTATCTTGCGTCTATTAACGGTATACATCATTGACCGGTAATCAGACGATGTCACATTAGGTTCGACATCAGTACCCTTATTCACTTGGTGGGACATGCATGGCAGACAGTTTGTGTAGAAGACCCCAGAGTTCAATGGCATTCAGTATGCTACTTGCGATCGTGATTGTACCTATGGGATATTATTCTCATACATCAGCAGTTTGCACCAGTTGTTTCGTCTTCAATAGGAAACCATATCTTACTGTATTTGGGTCATGGCTGTGACCATTCATGACATGTATTCACTATATACTTCCTATTCATGGCCATTGTATCATATTGATATGTATTGTACCGATATGTGTACAGAGGCATCATTGTATTGTGACGGGTGGGATACTCCTGCCATTTGTGCCTCCATCACTCCACTTCTGATATTTATAATGTATTTCGGCCATCGTAGTACCTTCTTTGACCTCACACATTAGGGGGCATCTGTTACACCATATTTTTCCACCTTGTGAGCATTAGCACTCATTGGCCTCTATTATCCATTTATGGACTCAGAACCACTTTTTGTCCTCCAGAGACCCTTTTTTGCCCTATTTTTACTCCTATACACGAGCTGCTTCAATGCAACTCACGCATATGCGGGTTGCACCATTATAGCCCACGTACATCGAGTTAATTGGTAAAAGAGAGTAAAATATCCCTTTTTCACTCCAAAAAGCCGGCCATTGTGACCTTTGGACCTCCATGTATCTCGAAATGACTCGATCCGACCTTTCACTTGCCTTTGGAAGGTTATATATTGAGCCATTATGCATGGAAGGAGGGAAGGAGGAAGAGAAGAGCATCGAAACTCTATTGGAATTTTTCCATAGCTTGAGTCTACATCCATTGATCCTTGTTGTTTTGAACCTCTTATGTTCACCTACCAAACTCTTCCATATCTTGTGAGGGATTTACTCCTTTACTCGTGAGTTTTTCATTGCATGGGGGATTGAAGTGGTGGAGGCACAAGTGGAGGGACCTAGTTCTTGGTTCAGATGAGTTGCCGACAGGAGGTTGTATCTTTTACTTCTTGTTCATATGAATAGAAATATTCATTTTTCTCGTCCAATTGATATTGTGAATGGTTTTTTGTTATCATTGGGTACATTTACTTATGCATATCATGGATTATGCTATTGTATGTGCTAACATCTTTCATATATCATATGCACTTGCTTGTGTTTATTGTTGAGACTAAGCTGCAAGTTCAAGTGTGTTGATTCGAAAGCTCAACGGGGATCTTCATCGAACATTCGGATTGAGGTTGGTCTTTTATTCCACTTCTTAGCATTTACATTTATATAGCATGCATTGGGAAATGAGTTTGATTTCTGGAAGTCATCTGTCTGTTGTGGTCTACCCCAAGCCATAGGAAGTTTTTCTACGTAACATCGTGTTAGGCACACTGTTATGCAGGTTTAAAAGTAATACAAGTTAACTTGTGCACATCTTATGAGATATACGCACTAGTTGTTTTTATTTATGAAATAAGCATCGTTTAGATTTGATTTTTAAAATGTTAATATCTTTAGTTGTGCACCATAGAATATGTGCACTAGTTCATTCTTACATAAAAATTGCACCAATGCGCTTAGCACTATTGCATTAAAAGTCAAGGGTGTTGAGTTGTTGTTCTATGCACACCAATCGGCTCGAATATTTTTTTAATTGAATTCTTTATTTTTTGTATAAAAATAATTTCATAATTTATGTGTTTCATTATGAATGGAATTTATTGATAAAACATGGCCAATAGAAGATCATAGAATAAAATCATTGTGAAAGGAGCGAGGGAAATACATCTGAAACAAAGAACATGACAAGTTTTATGCAATTTTAATATAAATGCAATATATTTGAATTATATGTACATGGTTTCATTAAGAACTTAAACTCTACACAGGTATCCAATCCCCCTTGAAGATATATGTAATTTTAATATATATAAATGCAATATATTTGAATTATTTTGAACAAGTTTTATGTAATTTTAATATAAATGCAATATATTTGAATTATTTGTATATTTGAATTATTTGAGAACTTAAACTCTACACAAGTATCCAATCCCCCTTGAAGATATATGTACATGTTTAAATGATATGTATTGGTTTATGTGTGTCATGCAAAGCAAAAACTTAAGGAAACTCTATAAGATCGTTTGTAATTTGAGTGAAGAAGAGATAAATAGCTTTAAGAAATTATTGGAAACAAAGGAATTATGTGGATCAAAAGGTGATAAACATGAGGGTTTTGTTTGACTTATCACTAACAATGCTTCTCAACAATAATTGCTAACATGTTTCAAAATTTGGATTCCATATTTGTTGAATGTGGTGGAGGGACAAACAGTGAAGAAATAAGATGCCCTAAGAAGATAAAAATTAAGAAGAATGTAAATGATGATGCATTGTCATCAGTTCAACTGGAGTGGTGATGGAAGCTAATGAAAGGGGGAAACAATTTTATAAAACTTTGAGGGATATAGTGGAAAAAACATACGAACATTCTTTTCATATACAATACAAAAATCAATCCAATGACTCTAAGAATCGGGTTATAAGGAGACTACGGGAAGCATTTTCGGAGTAGTGGGCACTAAGACCACTAATACTTGCAATGGAAAAATCAACCAATAACAAAAAGGAATCGCTTAAAAAGTATTATTGCTAAAAATGTTTTTCTATGATATGTATATACTAGTCCAAGAATTTACTTATTATTTTTTGTATTCTTATTTTCATATAATTATTAATCAATTTTTTCAATGTGTTTTTCATTTCTCGAGAAGATTGCTAAAATTCCAAAGGAATAATGACATGATATCTGAAAGATGTTGGTAGGGATGTCATAAAAGGTGTACCATGAGATGGTCAAAGAAATGAACATAACCACATCATAGGGGGATCCATCCCAACAACAACATGCATCAAATGTATGTAACCATTGCTTTATTTTTAATGTGTGGAGAGTTACTTATCACATCAAAACTTAATTTTCAATTGTTTTGTTTTTGCAGAAAATAAAATAAAATGGCACACATTCAATGCAAAAGACAGGATGACAAGGCAGAAAATGGTTAATCGCAAAGTTTGTGAGTACTTGTGGTTTGCTTCAGATTTCATATTTTGAGTGATGTTTATATCTTAATTAATTTAAAATTGTACATGGATGTTTTCTAATAGGTCCTAACATATGGTGAAGAGCCATCTAATCATTTGTTTGACATTAGATTAAGGGTTGTGAGTATATGTTGGGGTGTCAAGGGTTAATTGAACAATTTGTAAGTAACTATGTTGTTTTACATCCCTGATTTTATAATTAATGGAACAATAAGAAAACTTTCATTATATGTTTGATTTGTCATGGCATATGAAACTCACTGGGAAAAAAAAAATATGGAGTGGAGCCAACATAAAATTTATTGACACACAGCATGAGGAATGGTTTCGAAAATATGTTTGAATTTTATGATTCACTCATTGAACTGGTACACTTGTTCATTTGCGTAGTTATGTATATTATATTATCTATAAATGTAGATATAATCATCACATTTTATTTTATGCTTGTAGATGGAACATGAAAATATGGAACAAAATGAAATCACTTAACAAAACATTTCAAATAATTCAGGTACAATATCCCCTGAAGGTGATGAACAGATGAGCCATGGAAGTAGCTCAAAGGACTATAGTAGTTCGAGTGATGAAATATTATCAATACATTTAAATGTCGTTACTACAAATTGTATATTTTTGAATTTTTTTTGTGAAAAACAAGCATTTTGTTCAATGTGGACATATCATCCCAATTGGATGAGGATAAGTTATCAATAATTGTAACAATGTCAAATTGACATTTTGATTATAGAGGACCTTTGTGTTGTCCCATATTTTGGATTCATATTCGTATATAATAAAATGGGTTTATTCTTCTATAACATTCTCAAATGCCACAAAATGTTTTATTGATTAAATATATGAATTATTTACAATGTGATAATGAACAAAGGTGTAATTAACATGCTTATCGAAACACAATAATGAAAATATAAAAAGTAATATTATTAAAAAAATATTTGATTTTGTGATAATTAATTCAAATGCTAAATATATGAATGATTTAACATGGTTACAATTAACAAATGTGTAATTGGCTCGTATATCCAAACGTAATAAATAAAATATAAAAATAAATATTATTATAAAAAAATATTTTATTATCAAATGATTAATTGAAAATTTGTAAAAATAAAAAAGAAGAAACTATATTTGCAAATCCACGGCATGGAAAAATTCACCACTGAGTCATACCAAATTTTACCCATCGGATCACTTTTATATAACATAAAAATCAGTGGTCTTCATATAACTAAAGCAATGGTGCTTATTTTCAAACAAAAGAACCGATGCTTTTTACAAAAAAATACGCATCGATGCTTTTTACAACAAAAAAAAAAAGCATCGGTGCTTTTACAAAAATAAACATTGGTGCTTTTAAATGAACATTCAGCATTGATATTGATAAAGAAATTTTACACACCGATGCTTTTTGGGGATGATATATTTACTGGGTTTTTATAATACAGAAAACACAGTAGTGCATATATATATGACAACATCAGCACCGGTGTGTTTATGTGGTGTTTATATAACTAAAATGCAATGGTTCTTTTATATAATACATGATGCACCATTGCGGATGTAAATGTTACACACACTGGTGCTTATTAGAATGGTATATGCATCGGTTTTCATATTATAAAATGCATCGGTTCGTTTACAATATAATGTAAGCTTCGATATGTCTGCATTGAAATATACGCATTGGTGTGTTTGCTACACATATATGCATTGGTGCTTATTATTTATAATAGATGCACCGGTGTGCATAATAAATTAAAGAGCACCGAAGAAAACCTCTGCTATAACCTCTAGCCACCCTGAATTTTTTAGTTTAATTGAATATCCGTTATAGCTTCTGCCAAAACCTCCACTACCAAAAATGGAGGTTCTAATGGAGGTTTTTTAGACAATTTTTATCTTGTAACACTAAAAACATCCTCTATAGCCTCCGCTATGTGGTGTTTTCCTTGTAGTGGTAAATTGATTTGAATTGATTGAGACTATCTTATTTATGCAAGAGGAGGAGTGACCCTTGGTTTCATATTCCAAAGGTATGTTTCTCATTCTCATATGACTCTTCAGATTCCTATGATTCATCACAGCTAAATATTTACAATATTCACATTTTTACCATAATCCCATAAGATTAGGTTTCCAACACCCACCCCCTTAATCTGAAGGGGCATTCATGGGTCCAAACATATTTCTGAACTTTTCAAGATTTTCTCTTCCAAGTGCTTTGGTGAATATGTCTACAATTCTCTCTTTTGTGGACCATTGTCTCAAATGAATTGTCTTGGACTCTACATGATATTGAATTAGATGGTAATTTTATGATGATGTTCTTATTTTGATCATGGAATCTAGTATTCTTGGCCAACTTGATTGCAAAAGTATTATCAATCCATAGAGGAGTGGTATTCACCCATTTCTTCTACAAATATTCAAGTATTTTCTTGCTCCACACAATCTCCTTTCTTACTTATGTAGCAACCACATATTCTGCATATGTTGTGGAATCTATTGGAGTAGATTGTTTGTGTGATCTCCAGGAGATAGCTTTTGATCCAAGACACCTGAGGTAGCTTGAAGTAGACACTCCAATCTCTTTGTTTCCATCAAAGTTTGAATTAGAATATCTAATAAGTTTGAATTCATCCACCTTAGAATATTTGAGTCCAATGAGTCCCCTTGAAGTATTTTAGAATTCTTTTTGCAGCAGACCAATGTCCTTCACAGTGTTTTTGGATGAACCTAAAAAGGATCCCGACAACAAAAGAAATATTTGGTCTAGTGGTGGTAAGGTAGATAATACTCCCCATAAGTTGTTTTTACTTGGGTGCATCCTCATATTCATTCCCTTATTTTGATGTGAGCTTCAAGTTCTATTCCATTGGAGTATAGAGAGGGTTACACGCTGTCATGCCAAACTTGTTCAATAATTCTCGAATGTACTTCTTCTAGGAGATGAATATGTACATTGGATTTTGGATTAATTCAGTTCCCAAGTAGTAGTGAAGATGTTCCAAATATGTCATCTCAAATCCTTT
The DNA here is from genome assembly GCA_027924585.1 of Larix kaempferi. Lineage (NCBI taxonomy): Eukaryota > Viridiplantae > Streptophyta > Pinopsida > Pinales > Pinaceae > Larix > Larix kaempferi. The sequence goes on from BSBM01000114.1 coordinate 7,532,170, forward strand.
GTTGAACTCTTTCTTTATGGATGCAATGCATCTTTCATTGTTCCCTGCCATCAAAATATCATCTACATACACCACGAGATATACAACATATCTTCCAATTTTCTTTACAAATAGTGTTGCATCATCAAGATTAAAGTGTTTGAAATTTAATTTTAGAATATGCTCAGTTAGCTTTTCATACCATGCGTGAGGTGCTTGTTTCAAACCATACAATGACTTGATGAGTTTGCATACATTTTTTTCTTGTCCCTTCACAACAAAGCCTTATAGATGAGACATGAATGCGTTCTCTTTTAAGTCTTCATTCAAGAAAGTAGTCTTCACATCCATTTAATGAAATTTCCACTCATTATGTGTATCCAAAGACAACAGAGTGCAGATGGTAGCCCATTTTTGGGGGGGGAGAAAGTCTCCTCATAATCAATGCCTTCTTTATGTGCAAAATATTTTTCCACCAACCTCACCTTATGCTTATTGATTGAGCCATATGATTTGTACTTGTTCTTGTAGACCCACTTGCAGCCAATTGGTTTGGTTCCAAATGGAGGGTCCACCAACCTTCACATCCCATTCTTGATGAGAGCATCATATTCATTTTGCATGGATTCTTTCTATTGCTCATGAGTAGTAGCTTCTTCAAAGGAAGTTGGTTCAAGGTTAGTAGATAAATTTAATTCACAATCATATGAAATATCCATATCTTCCGCATCACCTCAACTTGAATTATCTACATCTCCTCAATCTTCTTGCCTTGTCAAACTTCCAGTTCCTGTATTTTTTACTTCATCGAAATGGACAATTTCAAGTATCTTCATGACCCACGTTGGAACTTTCTGTGAGGGTCTAGGCTGATCAGCTAGTGGCACTTGACTTTATTCAAGATTCGGTATTCCAATACTCTCAATCACATCATCCATGTGAACCTCATGTACTAGTGAAGTGGTAAGAAATTCTTCATGAGGTGGATATGGTGCTACAAAAGGAGATTCTGAATATTGATCCAAGATAGAGATCCCCCTTTCAAGATGTGGAATCTCATTGTCGAATTCATGAATGTCTTTACATGGGTAAATTTATACAAATGATCAAGTTTCCTATCAATAGACTTGTCATTTTTTTTCATTTGAATAAAAATTACTTCTCTAGAAAGTATAAACTTTTTGTTTACCACATCGTAAAGATTATATGCCTTGGTGTTTGAATACCCCAAGAAAATGCACATTTTACTCCTTACATCGAGCTTGTTTATTTGTTCCTTTGGAATTAAGGCATAATAGGTGGAGCCAAAGGCCCTGAGATGCCTCACTGAAGGAATGAGACCATACCACATTTCATATGGAGTCGTGTTTCCAAGAGCATGAGTTGGACTTGTGTTTCTCAAATAAACTTCACATAAAATTGCATCACCCCAAAACATCAATTTCACATTCTTGAAAAATAGCATGGAGCGTACCATATTCAAGAGCATCATGTTCATTCTTTTTACCAGACCATTATGCAAGGATTATATGGAATAGTTGTTTGATGCATAATCCCATTTTGACAAAGATAGTTTTAAAAATCATTGCGGTATACTATTTTCCATTATCAATACAAAGAGTGACAATGTGAGATTGTGCTTCATTTTCAATCCATACACAGAAAATTTAAATGTTTCGTATGCCTCTGATTTTTTCTTTAGTAAATAGACCCAACACATCCTGGTGTAATCATCAAAAAAATCAATGATATATTTATTACCATTTGCAGAAGCAACAAGCATGGGACTACATAAGTCATACTGTATCAACTCTAGTTTTCTACATGCTTTGGAATTTGACTTATGGAAAGGCCGCTTACTATGTTTGCCAAGAATACAAGCATCACACTTTTTCAACTTCTTTGGAATGGTGGAAAAACCAAAAATACCATTATTTTTCAACATTATGAGGTTGTTATAATTAATGTGTCCATATATAGCATGCCACATGAGACTAGATGACAATGTACTTTCTTCATGCTGAGAGAGGCCAGCAAAACTCTGAGCTCTTGTAAATCTTCCTTTTAACTTCAATAGTTTCTCATCTTCATACACAATCCTAATGACTTGGTTGTCAAAGGATCTCCTTATATCAACTATACCATCTATCATGTGGATGGAATGACCTTGTTTCCAAATGTGCACAAGGGACATCAAGTTTCTCTGCAACTCTGGAAGATAGAAAATGTTAGATTTTGAGCATTAATTCAACATACTCTAGGATCTTTACTGAGAGAATAACATGTACAGCATATCAATCATATCAAGCATGTATCAAGCATATCAAGCAATCACATAAGACAATGGACACACAGAGTTTCACTGGGGAAAACCATAAAGGTGAAAAACCCCACAACTTCCTCAGAGATAGAAAGAGAAATGATACAACCAAAGTACAAGAGATAGTCTTCTCCTAGCAGCTACTCCTCCTCCTCAACTAGTGCGCCACTTTCCGAGTGATGTAAGAGTGAGTAATGAGATGATCAAATAGATATCTCCTGATCTCTATTTATACATGACTTAACCTGCCTAATAACCTAGCAAGGCCGACTTGTCTAACTCAGTCTAATAACCCGTGGTTATACTAATCAGGGCCAACCCCACACTTGGTGGTCTAATAACCCATCACAGCAATTTACGACACTTGCGACACTTGTCAATACAAATGACGACACTTCCATATAGAGGAATAATACCATCTCTATAGGATTACAATATACATAGGTGTAATACATTCCAAAGTTACATATACATCAACACTCCCTCTTAACTAGGAAGGTATTTCTCGACACAGATCTTCTAGCACAAGTCTTCTTCTCTGGATCATCGTCACCGGATCATCGTCATCGAATCATCATCATCGAATCATCGTCATCGTCACTGCTGCTGCTATCTCAATCAATCTCCAATCTACTCGTCATAGGAAGTTCTACAGAACCAGTCATTTTTCATATTGGATGTAGGCCCGCCACCTGCAGGTCTTGATCATCTACAGATCCAGCCCTTTTTCATGTTGGATGAACATCATCAACATCTCTGCAAGCAAGCCATCAAGTACGTACACCACAGGACTGATTATATTGCTTCTGCAAAACCTGCAAGATATCCCAGGACTGATTACACTGCCTCTGCAAAACCTGCAAGAGCATCTCAGGACTGATCATATGCCTCTACAAAACCTATGTGTCATACTATCACATCATCGTCTTCAGATCATCGTCATCATCCACGGAGCATGACGCAGATGCACACACATAGCACTTACACTCACCAAAATGGAAGGACTTTCCTCTGACCATCTGGGAAAGGCTCACAGCACTTACATCAACGCCCATGGTAGGACCAACCTACCACCATGTCGGAATGGCACAGCACTTACATCAACAACCATGGGAGGACCAACCTACAACCATGTCGGAATGGCCCAACACTTATATATTACCATGGGAGGACCAACCTACCACCATGTAAGAATGGCTCCAACCCTTACATCTTACCATGGGAGGACCAACCTACCACCATGTAAGAATGGCTCCAACCCTTACATCTACACCATAGGAGGACCAACCTACCACTATGTGAGAATGGCTCCAGCCCTTACATCTACACCATAGGAGGACCAACCTACCACTATGTGAGAATGTCTCGTGTGCATCTGTGTCTCTGGACTCATCACTTCCCCATGGAAGGTATCTCGATCTGAAGTACACCAAGTCTCCCTCTGAAGTATTCAAACTTCACTCTGGCAAGCAGCTTGGTCAACACATCGGCTATCTGCTCATTTGTCGCAACATACAGGAGCTTCACTGCTCCTCTCTGCACCATATCCCTAATATAGTGATACTTGATCTCAATGTGCTTCGACTTGTCATGGAACACTGGGTTCTCCGACAACTTCACACAACTCTGGTTGTCGCAATATATACAAGTAGCACTCAGCTGGAGATCAAACAAATCAGACAGTAGCTTCCTAAGCCATACTGCCTCACATCTAGCCAAACAAGCTGCGACATACTCTTATTCGGCTATACTCAGTGCCACATAGGACTGCTTCCTGCTAAACCAAGAGATCATACCAGATCCCATACTGAAGCAGCACCCCGAAGTGCTCTTCCGATCAATGGCACTGCTTTCCCAATCCGAATCAACATAACCCTCCAGGTTAAACTTTTGATTCGCCTCATACTTGAGCCCATAGTCAACTATACCCTTCAGGTACCTCAGAATATGCTTTGCAGCTATCAGGTGAACATGTCTCGGATCTGTCAAGTACTGGCTCAAGGTGTTCACCGCAAAGCAGATATCTGGTCTTGTATTCGTCAAGTACATCAAGGACCCAATCATTTGGCGATACATTGTAGCATCAACCAGCTCAGATGAAGCATCACACAGAAGCTTCAGGTTCGATTCCATAGGTGTGGCCATGGCCTTGCAGTCAATCATCCCGAACCTCTTCAATACCTCTACTGCATACTTCCCTTGTCCAAGGAAGATTCCATCTGCACTCTGCCACACCTCTATACCAAGAAAGTAGTGCATCATACCCAAGTCCTTCATCTTGAACTCGGTAGCAAGCTTCCTCTTCGTGTCGGCAATCAATCTATCCTAACCTGTTACAACAGGTCATCCACATACAATATTAGTATAACTGGATTGCCTTCCTCAACCTTGTAGTAAAGGTTGGAATCCGCTTTACTCTTGGTAAAGCCCAAACTGGATAAGAAGCCATCTATCCTCAAACCTGAGTGGCTGCTCCACATACACTTCCTCTTCAACTACACCATTCAAGAAAGTTGTCTTGACATCCATCTGGTGTACCTTCCATTTCATCACTGCAACCAGAGCAAGTACTGATCTAATGGAAGTGTATCTGGCCACAGGAGAAAAGGTCTCTTCATAATCAATCCCTTCTTTCTGGGAGAAGCCACGAGCTACAAACCTTGCCTTATATTTTTCTATGCTGCCATCTGTAGCATGCTTGATCTTATAGATTCACTTGGAAGTCACCATAGACTTCCCATCTGGTCTTGGGACCACATCCCAAACATCATTCTTCATGATCGACTGGTATTCCTCGATCATGGCATTCTTCCATTACTGCATCCCAAATCCTGGGAACTTCAGATTCTTCAATAGATAGATTTGTTTGTTGAACAAAGGTTGTAGTTCTTCTTTTGTAGGTGATTGTACATGGTCTTTCCTACAAGACAAGTTCAATTGCATGATTAGAAACATCTTATATATTTCAGAACAAATTCTTATGCATAAAGACATATGTCATACAGTCATGCAATTATCTTAGCCAATGTTTCAATACAACATTCATCCATATCCTGTAACTTTCTAGATGCCTTCCATCTCTACCAGAACATTGTTAAGAATGTGCACAACTCCCAACATGTCAGCAAAGAGGTTTCAATCTAGATAAGTAGTAATGGAATGTTGTACAGTACCATAGGCCACTTACCCATTACATGCATATTAGTAGTATCTTGTTCATTAATGCAATCATTCTAATATGCATAATACACAACCTAAGGCTAGGAACATAAGCATATACAACATTGAATAACATTATTTAAACAAACAGAATATACAAGAAATGGCAATTCAAATACTTATCTTTGTTTGTTTGTTGGGTGGACTCCCTCTGAATCTTTGCTTCCTTGTAGGAGATGTTGGAGTCCAACTCTGACGTAGCTTCTTCTACTCCTTTCTGTTGTGGATTGTAAGGAGTGGTCAACTCCCTCTTAATCCCTTAATCACTGCATAACTTCTTGAAGTCTCCTGAAGTAAATTCTCCGCCATTGTTGGATATGAAGATCTTGATCTTCATCTCAATTTGATTTTCTATCAAGGATTTGAATTCCTTGAACTTGTCAAACACTTCATCTTTGTTCTTCAAGAAATAAACCCAAGTATTCCTAGATAAATCGTGAATGAAAGAACCATAGTATACATACCCACTCAGAGAACTAGATGACATCAGACTGCATACATCGGAGTGGATAATTCCTTTTTCCTTACTTGCTTGTAAATGCCTTCTTTGTGTTCTTTCCTTTTGCACAACCTTTGCAAATGCCTTCATACTTTGACTGAATTTCAGGAAGACCTTCTACTGCTTTGCTTGCAATTGGTAATGCCCTATAGTGCATGTGTGCAAGCCTTCTATGCCAAAGTTCACTTGGCTCTACTGAGTCATGGACCATGGCTTGTTCTGGTTGGTCCTTCATTTTGTATAATCCTCCCTCTTGCTCTCAAATCACCACTGCATCATCTATAGTCTTACCCTTTGGCCACATTAGGACTTGGCCATCTACAAATGCAACCCTCATGCCTTTTGCATCCAGATATGGAGAGTAGATTCTTCTTGAGACCTGGAACATATAGTACATCTTTCATCTTCATAGACTTTCTAGAGTCTAGTTTATAGGAGGCTTCACCACTCCCTTTTATTGGATATTGGTAGTCATCCCCAAGTTTCACCTTGTGGGGTGATTCATGTTCAGATAGGTTCATAAAGGATTCCTTGAATCCTGTCATGTGTTTAGAAGCCCCACTATCTATAAGCCAATCATTACTACCATGAGTAATGGTTCCAGTGAGAGCAGAAATCAAAACATATTCTTCATCACTAGAAGAATCTTCACTATCTTCTCTAGCCCTCTTCCTGGGAGATTCATCATCCTTTGCAGCATGAGCATGATGTCTTCTTTTGAAGTTCTTCTTCTTGTGAGAACCATATTTCTTATTTCTGGGACAATCTCTGGAATAGTGTCCTTTCTCATCACATGTATAGCAACGGGCATGGGTCATATTTCTTCGAATTCTGGGACTACCCCTCTGATTCTAATGGTGATGTATTTCTTTCTTGCCATGATGGTGAGTCTTTTTGTCACCATGACTTTTGGAGTGTTTGTGAGAGATTGGTATTCATTCCCCATCTTCTCTTCTCGAGCTATAATTCGAGCTTCTTCCTATGAGCATTCTTCCCACAGTCTACTGAAAGTGATAAGTTTCTTCCTAGCACAAATCCCTTGGATGAAAGAATCCCATGACCTAGGAAGGCCATTAAGAGTGGTCATTACAACTTCTCCATTTTCTATGTCTTCTCCCACAGCTTCAAGTTGTTCTTGTTAAATTTTTAGTATTAAATCACAATACTATAGGATCTTTGCTGAGAGAATAACATCTACAGTATATCAATGCATGACAATCATAATATGACAAGCATCACAAGCATCACAAGAATCAAAAGCATAGAGACAAGAGACACAGAGTTTCCATGGGGAAAACCCTAAGGTGAAAAACCCCACAACTTCCTCAGAGATAGAGAGAGCAATGGCTCAACCAAAATACAACCAAATAACACTAAGATAGTCTCCTAGCAGATGATCCTCCTCCTCCTCACTAGTGCGCCACTTTTCAGAGAGAGAGATGTTACTTTTCCGAGTGAGTAAAATAGAGATCTCCTATCTCTATTTATACTCACCTTTTTGCCCAGTGACTTACTGGGGCCGACTTGTCTACTTAGATACATCCACATTATATTATATATATAAAATAGGGCCGACCCCATAAGGTGGTCTAATAACCCATCGGCAAGTACACACACTTGCGACACTTGTCAATCCACATGACAACACTTCCTTATAGAGGAATAACACATCTCTTATAAGGGTACAATAAATATATATAATACACTGATGAAATACATTCCGAAGTTACATATACATCAACACTCCCTCTTAACTAGGAAGGTATTTCTCGACACAGATCTGCTAGACAAGTCTTCTTCTCTGGATCATCGTCATTGATGCATCGTCATCATCATCGTCACTGCTGCTGCTATCTCATCCAATCTCTGTCTCTACTCGTCATAGGAAGTTCTACAGAGCCAGTCCTTTTTCATACTAGATGTAGGCCCACCACCTGCAGGTCTTCGTCATCACTGGCCATACTGTGGAATCCTCAGGACTTATTACGTGCGTCACAAAACCTCGAAAGAGCATCCCAGTATATTACGGGTACACAACTCCAACCTGTAGGATCTCCCAGGGCGCTATTACATGTGACCCCACCACAAAACCTCGAAAGAGCATCTCAGGATGTTACGGGTACACAACTCCGACCTGAAATCTCCCAGGGAACAAATTACATGTGGTCCACCACAAAACCTAGCAAGAGCATCTCAGGATGTTACGGGTACACAACTCCGACCTGAAATCTCCCAGGGCACAAATTACATGTGGTCATGGCAAAACCTCGCAAGAGCATCTCAGGATGTTACGGGTACACAACTCCAACCTGAAATCTCCCAGGGCCTAAATTACATGCCATAGGACAAAACCTCGCAAGAGCATCTCAGGATGTTACGGGTACACAACTCCGACCTGAGATCTCCCAGGGCACAAATTACATGTCCTCCCAGAGCAATGTCTCGAAAGAGCATCCCAGGCTGTTACGGGTACACAACTCCGACCTATAGGATCTCCCAGACATGCTCATCTGCACAACCTGATCCACGGCCATAGAGTATCAACCTGATACTCACCATACATCATCCTGATGTATCCATGATCATCCTGATCATCATCACTGCAACGTCCTGCTGCATGTCATCTGGAGCAACATCCTGAAGCTCGTCATCTATGATCATCCTGATCATCACTGCAACATCCTGCTGCATGTCATCTGGAGCAACATCCTGAAGCTCGTCATCTATGATCATCCTGATCATCACTGCAACATCCTGCTGCATGTCATCTGGAGCAACATCCTGAAGCTCGTCATCTATGATCATCCTGATCATCACTGCAACATCCTGCTGCATGATCCACCTGATCATCAATGCATCTATCTGATGCATACCAAGTATCATACATGATCCTCCTGATCATCAATGTATCCACCTGATACAAATACATGATACATATCATCATACATGATCCTCCTGATCATCAATGCATCTACCTGATGCATACCAAGTATCTACCTGATACATATCATCATACATGATCCTCCTGATCATCAATGTATCCACCTAATACAAATACAAATACATGATACATATCACCATACATGATCCACCTGATCATACAATGTATCCACCTGATACATATACAGATACATGGTCCAAGCATCCAACATGATGCATACATACATACATAAAATGATCCAACTGATCATATCCAGCATCCACATGATGCGTACATACATACATAAAATGATCCAACTGATCATATCCAAGCAGAAACCAGAACATCATCCTGATGCTCATCATCCAGCGCTTACATCCACAGCCATGTGAAGGATCCTCCTTCCAACATGCTTGGAATGGCTTCAGCAAATGTGTCCATCACTTCTTCCTCGAAGTATCCTCGATCTGAAGCACGCCAAGCCTCTCTCTGAAGTACTCGAACTTCACCCTGGCTAGTGGCTTCGTCAGCACATCTGCAATCTGCTCGTCCGTCGCAACATACAGGAGCTTCACAGCTCCTCTCTGCACCATATCCCTGATATAGTGATATTTGATCTCTATGTGTTTCGACCTGTCATGAAACACTGGGTTCTCGGACAGCTTCACACAACTCTGGTTATCACAGAAGATACCAGTAGCCTCCAACGGGAGATCAAATAACTCAGACAGTAGCTTCCGTAGCCATACTGCCTCACAACTAGCTGAACAGGCTGCAACATACTCTGCCTCAGCTGTACTCAGTGCTACGCAGGACTGCTTCCTGCTAAACCAAGAGATCACATCTGATCCCATACTGAAGCAACACCCAGATGTGCTCTCCTATCTGCAGCACTGCCAGCCCAATCTGAATCAACATAACCCTAGAGGTTAAACTTTTGATTCGCCTCATACCTGAGTCCATAATCTATTGTACCCTTCAGGTACCTCAGAACATGCTTTACAGCAACCAGGTGAACACTTCTCGGATCCGTCAGGAACTGGCTCAATGTGTTCACAGCAAAGCAAATGTCTGGTCTCGTGTTCGTCAGGTACATCAAGGACCCAATCATCTGACGATACATAGAGACATCAACTGGCTCAGATGAAGCATCACATAGAAGTTTTAGATTTGATGCCATAGGTGTGGCCATGGCCTTGCAATCCATCACCCCGAACCTCTTTAGGATCTCTACTGCATACTTCCCTTGTCCAAGGAAGATTCCTTCTGCACTCTGCCACACCTCCATGCCAAAAACAAATAGTGCATCATCCCCAAGTTCTTCATCTCGAACTCGGTAGTAAGCTTCCGCTGCGTGTCGGCAATCAATCTATCTTCACCATACCAAGTTCTGCACATATATGATTTCCTATCATGTGTCTCAGAACCAAGTGGCTGCTTCTTCTTCAACTACACCATTCAAGAAAGCTGTCTTGAATCCATCCGGTGTATCTTCTATTTCATCACTTTTATATTTCTCTATGCTGCCATCTGCAACATGCTTGATCTGAAAGTTCTATTTGGAAGTCACAACAGACTTCCCTTTAGCTCTTGGGATCGCAACCCAAACATCATTCTTCATGATCGACGGATCATGGCATTCCATTTCTTCATCCCAGATCCTGGGAACTTCAATATCTTCAATAGATATCTTTGTTGCTGGAACAAATGTTGTAGTCCTTTTGTAGGTGAAGATATACGGTCTTTCCTACAAAACAGGTTAAATTGCATGATTAGAAACATCTCATAATTTTTCAGAACAAATTCTTACACATGAAGAAATATGTCATACAGTCATGCAGTCATGCAATTATCTTAGCCAATGCTTCAATACAACATTTATCCATATCCCGTAACTTTCTAGATGCCTTCCAATCTCTACCAGAACATTGTTAAGAGTGTGCACAACTCCCAACATGTCAGCAAATAGGTTTCATTCTAGATAAGTAGCAATGGAATGTTGTACAGTGCCATTAGGCCACTTACCCAACACATGCATATTAGTAGTATACTGTTCATTAATTCAATCATTCTAATATGCACAATACATATCCTAAGTCTAGGAACATGAGCATATACATCATTGAACAATTTTATTTAAGCAAACAAATATGCAAGATAATTAAAATACTTATCTTTGTTTGTTTGTTGGGTGGACTCCCTCTGGGTCTTTTCTTCCTTGCAGGAGCTGTTGGAGTCCTTCTACACCTTCTTGTTGTGGAATGTAGAGATATGGACAACTCCCTCTTAATATCTGCACCCTTGCAGAAACCACTGGAGTGTGCTCCCTCTTGATCTTTGCTTCCTGGATTACCTGTTCTTGAACTCATATTCATCCTTGGTCCCTATGCATGCTTATTAGTATCATGATTGTGTTATCCTTGTAATCTCATAAAAATTATACATTCATTAAAACACAATAATCTCAAGTATGTATAGTCATGATCATTTCAAACAGAAATAATAAGCATTAGCATTCAAGGTTTATATAGGACTCTTATGGTTAGTCATATCATAAGAAACATAACATGTATAAACCTGTAATTATTCAAACCTATGACTCTTCTGGTTAGTCATATTATTAATTAAGGTAAGACACATAACATGCATATGCCCATGATTATTCAAACTTATGACTTTATGAACAATCATCATCAATCATGCCATGCATACTTATATGATAGATCCTATGATATAAGAAACACATACCTGGTCACCATATTTGCTAGTTATGTCTAGCAATGTGTTCTTGTTCTCTTCAATGACCTACATAACTCATTAGTTAACTTTTGCAAAAACAAATTATACATACCTCTATGTGATCCATAACTATGGATAAATCTTTGTATTTATGTCACCATGGCATGTTCAGGTTGTCCCTTCAAATTGTACAAACCTCCCTCTTGCTTTCCAATCACTACTGCATCATCTATGGTCTTTCCCTTTGGCCACATTAGGACTTGGCCATCCACAAATGCAACCCTCATACCTTTTGCATCTAATGCAGAAATGGAGAGTAAGTTCTTCTTGAGCCCAGGTACATAAAGTACTTCTTTCATCTTCAATGATTTTCCAGAATCTAGATTGTAGGAGGCTTCACCACTTCCTTTGATTGGGTATTGATAATCATCCCCAAGTTTCACCTTATGGGGTGATTCATGTTCAGAAAGATTCACAAAAGATTCCTTGAACCCAGTCATGTGTTTGGAGGCCCCACTATCAATCAACCAATCATTACAACCATGGGAGATTGTGCCTGTGAGTGCAGAGATCAGAACATACTCTTCTTCACTTGATGAGTCATCATCACTACTACTTTCTGTCCTAGCCTTCTTCTTTGGAGGTTCATCATCTTCGGCAGCATGAGCATGATATCTTCTTTTGTTATTCTTTTTCTTTTTGTTGTTGTTGTCTTTCTTCTTCTTGGGACAATCTGAAGCAAAGTGTCCCTTCTCATTGCAAGTGAAGCATCTGAGATCTTTCTTATCTTTATGATAATGGTGGTGAGAGGATCTTCTATTATGAGATGATTCCTTCTTGGATTTACCTCTTTTGGTGTGAGCTGCAAGAGCTTGATCTTCACCTCCCATCTTTTCTTCACGAGCTATAAGTCTAGCTTCTTCTTGAGAGCATTCTTCCCGAAGTCTACTGAAGGAGATCAACTTCTTTCTTGCACAAATTCCTTGAATGAAGGAATCCCATGACCTGGGTAGGCCATTTAGAGTGGTCATCACCACTTCACCATTCTCCACCATTTCATCTACTGCTTCTAATTGTTCCTTGATCTGGGAGACCCTTGAAAAGCAAGATTGAATGGTTTCTCCATTCTGAAACTTCACTGCTTTCAATTGGTTCCGCAGGGTCATCTTCCGATTTATGTTCTTTCCTTCAAATAGCTTGGTCAAGTATTCAAACATCTCTTTGGGTGTCTTAAGAGAAGACACATGAGGTATGAGATGGTCTTTGATAGAATCAGCAATGATTCTCTTTGCCTTGACCAAGTTCTTCTTGTGCAATGCCTTGGCTTCTTAATCCTCTGGGATAGGGATGTCTTCTTTCACATATGAGTCCAACTCATTCTCTTCCAGGATTAACCCAATCCTATACTTCCAGGCTCGGAATTTGTCAGCCCCTTCAAGCTTATCCTCAAGCTTAGTGTGGAGAGACATCTTTAAGAGTACTTCAAATGGAAATAGAAAAGATTTAGGACTTACCACTTGAAGTGCTGAAAACTGGATCTGGTCCCGGATTAGGGTTTGTCAGAGAAACCCTAAAAATTCAAAATGTGAATTTCAAAATTCCGAAAGGATAGAAAGATGCTCCTTGGAGAGCTGATCAGCCTAGTACATTCAGAATTTGAGATCAGCAAAGTCTTGCCCTTCAAAATTGCCTTTTTGTCCTCCCGGGTTCACTAGGGAGAGCCCTGAATTAGGGTTTGAGTTTCCCGGAGATCTACCCAGCCAAAAATCTCGATCCAAAGCTCAAACCTTCGATTTTTGCAAGGAGCTTCCAGCTATGCCTTCAGTTTCTAGAAATTCCTATTTTTGTGGAAACCCTAATTTTTTAGGGCCAAAACTAAAAATGCTCGGAACTGAAATCTGATTGGACAGATAGATGCACCTTGATGAGTAGATCCAATCTACTATACTGAATTTCAAAAATCTGTGGAGAGAAACCCAATAAACAAGGAATACAAGCTTCCGTCACTGCAAAATGTCTTCTTCTCAGTTAAGCTCTGATACCATGTTAAATTTTTAGTATTAAATCACAATACTATAGGATCTTTGCTGAGAGAATAACATCTACAATATATCAATGCATGACAATCATAATATGACAAGCATCACAAGCATCACAAGAATCAAAAGCATAGAGACAAGAGACACAGAGTTTCCGTGGGGAAAACCCTAAGGTGAAAAACCCCACAACTTCCTCAGAGATAGAGAGAGCAATGGCTCAACCAAATAACACTGAGATAGTCTCCTAGCAGATGATCCTCCTCCTCCTCACTAGTGCGCCACTTTTCAGAGAGAGAGATGTTACTTTTCCGAGTGAGTAAAATAGAGATCTCCTATCTCTATTTATACTCACCTTTTTGCCCAGTGACTTACTGGGGCCGACTTGTCTACTTAGATACATCCACATTATATTATATATATAAAATAGGGCCGACCCCATAAGGTGGTCTAATAACCCATCGGCAAGTACACACACTTGCGACACTTGTCAATCCACATGACAACACTTCCTTATAGAGGAATAACACATCTCTTATAAGGGTACAATAAATATATATATAATACACTGATGAAATACATTCCGAAGTTACATATACATCAACAGTTCTTTTATCTGGGAGACCCTTGAGAAATAAGACTACATAGTCTCTGCATTTTGTATCTTGACATTCTTCAATTGATTCCTCAAGGTCATCTTCTGATTTATGTTCTTCCCTTCCAATAGCTTGGTCAGGGAATCAAACATCTCCTTTGGTGTCTTTAGGGATGACACATGGGGTATGAGATGATCTTTGATAGAATCAGCAATGATCCTCTTTGCCTTGACCGATTTCTTCTTATGAAGAGACTTAGCCTCTTCTCCCTCTGGGACAGGGACCTCTTCACTTATATAAGTGTCCAACTCATTTTCTTCCAAGACTAACCCAATCCTATACTTCCATGCTTGGAAGTTATCAGCGCCTTCAATCTTATCCTCAAGCTTGGTGTGGTGAGACATCTTAAAGAGTAATTCAAATGGAAATAGAAAAGATTTAGGTCTTACCACTTGATTTGCTGAAAACTAGATCTGGTCCCGGATTAGGGTTTGTCAGAGAAACCCTAAAAATTCAAACTTTGAATTTCAAACTTCTGAAAGGATAGAAAGATGCGCCTTGATGAGCTAATCATCCTGGTATATTTATAATTTGAGATCTGCAAAGTTTCACCCTTCAGAAATGCCTTTTAGTCTTCCCGGATTCACTAGGGAGGACCCTGAATTAGGGTTTGAGTTTCCCAAAGCTTCACCCAACCAAAAATCTAGATCCAAAGCTCTAAAATTCAATTTTTCCAAGGCGCTTCCAGCTATGTCTTTAGATTTAAGAAATTCATATTTTTGTGGAAACCCTAATTTTTAGGGCCAAAATTGAAAGTGCTCAGAATTGAATTCTGATTGGACAGAAAGATTCTCCTTGATGAGTAGAGTCAATCTACCTTACTGCTTTTCCAAAATATGTGGCGAGAAACCCAATAAATAAGAAACCCTAGTTTCCGCCACTACACAATGTCTTCTTCTCAGGGAAGCTCTGATACCATGTTAGATTTTGAGCATTAATTCAACATACTCTAGGATCTTTACTGAGAGAATATCATGTACAGCATATCAATCATATCAAGCATGTATCAAGCATATCAAGCAATCACATAAGACAATGGACACACAGAGTTTCACTGGGGAAAACCATAAAGGTGAAAAACCCCACAACTTCCTCAGAGATAGAAAGAGAAATGATACAACCAAAGTATAAGAGATAGTCTTCTCCTAGCAGCTACTCCTCCTCCTCAACTAGTGCACCACTTTCTGAGTGATGTAAGAGTGAGTAATGAGATGATCAAATAGAGATCTCCCGATCTCTATTTATACATGACCTAACCTTCCTAATAACCTAGCAGGGCCGACTTGTCTAACTCATTCTAATAACCTGTGGTTATACTAATCAGGGTCGACCCCACACTTGGTGGTCTAATAACCCATCACAGCAAGTTATGACACTTGCGACACTTGTCAATACAAATGACGACACTTCCGTATAGAGGAACAATACCATATCTATAGGAGTACAATATACATAGGTGAAATACATTCCAAAGTTACATATACATCAACAGAAAACAATATGCAACTAAAAGTCAAGGAATCCAAGCAATTTGATCTTGATGATTCCAATTTCCTTTGGTTTGAGGCTAGAATTATCTACAAAATATAATACACCATCTATATTTTTATTCAATTCTTCAGAGAAATATTTTCTAAATGACATGTGGTAGATTGCACCAATGTCAAGTAGCCAAGTATCTCTCCAAGATGCAAATGAAGTATTGAACAAAACTTCATTTATTCCAACATTATAACGTGCAATAATAAAGTGAGCAAATTCATGAGCTTTACCAGATTCGTGAGCTATACATTTCTCTTCTTTATTCTAGTTATGCTTATCTTTAATTGTCTCCCATGGAGCCCAACAATGTTAAGCATCATGTCCATTCTTGCCACAATGGCCACAATCAAGATAAAGTCTCTTGTTGTGATTGTTTCTACCCCTTGTCTTTGAATTTTTTTTCCATGTCCTCTCTTGTTTCTTTCTCCTTTAGAAGAATCATTTGATTGATTAGGATCATTTAATTGATTCTTCTCTTTCTGATCAAGGTACAAAGTCTCTCCAATGGGATGAGTTGTCTTCTTTCCAAAAAAATTATCTCTTTATGCAATCTTCTCCACCATAGTGAGGTCTTTCAAGTTACCACTAGCTTGAAGTGATTCAAGATAGTATCAGTATGTGGGGTAGATGACCTTGATGAAGGTTTCAAGATCAAGGTCTATCCTTACACCAGTAGCATCAATAGCATGCTTAGTTGCTCTAATATCATATGTTGCAGCAATGGGATCATTATCGTTCAACTCTAGGTTGAAGAGCCTCAACAGTAATTGAATTAGCTCCAATTTTGAATGTAAGTCATACAAATCCTTTAAATTATTCAAAGCATCACAAGAAGTTTTAGCCGGTGTAATATGTTGACTCGCCTATTCACTTATTGTAGCAACAATTAGTGCATATGCCTTCTTGTTTCTGCTCTTCCATATGGAAAGCTCTTTATTTGTTGTAGTTTGTTTGTTGTGCAGCAAGAGTAGCACCATTTGCTCCATCAACAATTTTTCCTTCACAAATATCATCCCATAAGTCATTGAATATTGTGATATGCTTGATCCTCCTTAACCACCATGGATAGTTTTCTTTGTCACTGAGCACAACTCCAACAATAGAAACCAAAGAATGCAATTTTGACAATACAATCTTTTGTAATGAAAAACACAATATTTGAAATATCTACAATTTATGCAAACAACTCAACACTGTGATACAGTTTAAGAAATACAAGGTGTAGGTCTATGTCTCCGCAAATAGATTCCAATACAGTGTTTTCTTAGTACAATAATAATATTGATATTCTCTAAGATATAGCCCTCTACAAACTACAATTTCTATGTATTATAATTTTAATACATTCTATAAGATCCCATCCAAATCAATGTATTACAAGATTCTAAGGTGAAAAAAATCTAGGTATAAACTCTATGGAGGTTTTAATCCCACAACTATGCCATCATTCAAACAATGTTCCTTCCTTGAAAGGGGTTCTATTTATTATTCGGCCAACAAGAAATCAGATGATTAATATCACCACCTGATATGCAAAGCAAACCTTTTTTTTTATTATGATTACAATGAAGATGACGAAGATTATCCCAAGTTGAAGGAAATCTTTGAGAACTCCACATACGGATATTGATGCTGCTAGGCACGATTATTTACATTGGGTGTATTTGATTAGTTTTATTGTCATCAGGGATTAAATTTACACGAGGAAAGTTTGGTCACATTTTTCGATGCTTGAAATGCATCTCATCCCATCACTAACCCCACCTCAATTAGGATGGGTTGAGTCTCATGCAGCACATAAGTGATCATGACGAAGGTATCTCTCAATGTGGGTCTTATGACAAGGGTCTCACTTAATGTGGGTCTTATGACAAAGGTCTCACTCAATGTGGGTCTTACGAAAAAGGTCTCACTCTAGAAAACAAGTTGATGATGTTTTCCATTTATGCGCATTGTTCTTCAACAACCATTCTTCACCATTGATTGCTTTCAAAGCTTGTTCACGAATGTGAGGAAAACCTTTAGAGAATATTTCCCTCAAGATATGAAAATAATAAATAAAATGCATGGGAAACCTTGTCACTTCAAGGAGATGGCATCTATATAATTACTCGTGTTGCTTAAAGGAAAGGATATTTGCTCTTGATATGAGAAAACAAAATTGATTTGTATGGAGATTGTTGTTGCCAAATTTCACTAAGGTGAAACAATGTTGCTTAAAGGAAAGGATATTTGCTCTTGATATGAGAAAACAAAATTGATTTGTATGGAGATTGTTGTTGCCAAATTTCACCAAGGCGAAACAAAACAAGGATTTCCATGAAGGAGTCACGAGCTTGGAAATTCTTCACATGGGCACATGAAGTGAGGAGAGCACATGGATTAGGGTTTCTGATACCTCGACTACACAAGAAGGGGTGTCTTGCACACATTAGAGAACTTTGAGTTTTATCATAAACATTGAGCACGCAGAGGTATACCAGAAACAAGAAGAATAATGGAGGTAATGGATTGAAGTTAAGTGAAGGTATGAGAGACATGAAAGACATTTAATATGCCAAAAATGAGGAGGTAGAGGGAAGACTTCAAGCACTCACAGAGTTATGACAAAGACCGGGGTCTAATAGCACTATCAGATCTGGAATGACTCCAAGGTAAATTGATTTGAATTGATCGAGAATGTCTTATTTATAAAAGAGGAGGAGTGACTTGTGCTTATTATATGACTCTTCACATTCCCTATGACTCATCATAACTAAATATTTACAATATTTACATTTCCACCATAATCCTGTAAAATTAGGTTTCCAACAAGGTACAACACATGACATGGATATGGTAACAAAGTTGGAAAAATTAAAAAAGGTGCACAGGATACATGATTTCAAAAATAAGTTACTTTTGTAATGAGTGAGTAAGTGTCATAGATTAAAAATAAGAAAAATAATGTGAGAAGCATTATGGCTACTTACTCTAGTCTCGAGAACATTGTTCATTGCGATATTAAATTTGTACATTTTCTTCATGTACATGGTACATTATATGTTTTGATGTAGCTTTGCTTTGTGGGTGTTATATATTTTGATGTAATTTTGCTTGGTGGGTGTTATAAGTTATAATGTCAACATGTTATGACAAGTTTTTTACATGTATGTTGATGTTATGTTGTTTCCATCTAGTTTTTGTACATGTACTTACTAACTTTTGAATGTCAATGTTTTTGTATATATCTTGTGCACCTCAATTGCTCTATATGTTCTTTATAATTATTCTCACATTTAAGGTGAAAAGATGGAGTTTGAGATGAATCTAGAGAGAAGAGGATAGATTTTAAAGTCATGGACATTTTATTTATTTGAGCATTGTCATGATATTCCAAATGTGATAGCCATAATAAGGTTAAGTGTTAAGGCATAGGCATGCTTACTTCCATGCATGGCATTTCCTTAATAACTCATATATATCGTTGTTAGTGACATCTCATATCTCAAAGGGTCGACACACCCATATAAATGTGTGATCAATAATAAAATAGACAATTAGAAATAAAGTTATGGAGTATCCTAGTGTTCGGGGAACTAAGGTCACATAGATCTTTGCATATTTTAGGCTATCCTCTATTATATGACCCTAAGGGAGTCAAATATGGGGTCAGGTGTAGATATAATAGAGTAATTGTATATGTAATAAGGGTTGGTCTAATAAAGGGTCCACATGCCCCCCTTGGGGTCACATATACAATTACCCTATTACTTATATAGTTACCTTATCACATATACAATTACTCTATTATATATAGCCCCACATTTTACCCCCTTGGGGTCACATTGCACTCTCTCTTAAGTTATAACATCGTGAAGTTGTAATCACATTGTTATTTTCTTATACAACTAGAGTCACAACATTATCATAGTGCTTCAATCCTTGTTAGTTTATTAGCTCATTTGAATCGACAATAACAAGTGCATTTGAGTAATCTCCAGGGTATGGTTCACATTCTCTAGTTTGATTGTCTCGATTTACTTGCTAAGTTTACAAATGCATAGATAAATCACACATATGTTATAAGCACATTATCATTTAGGCTTAATTTCTTAACTTATTTTTGTGTAGTGTTTTACTATTTCTATCACTATTTACTGTATAATTTGCACAAATGCCCCTATTCTTTATATTTTGTGTGGACTCTCATGGTTTATTTTGTGCATATTTATTAATTTCTAAGCATCCATTCTTAAAGGAGTAAGTTAATAAGTGGACAAACCCACCTCCTTTTCTATAAAATTTCCCTCGAAATTTAAAAAGAATTTGTTGAAAGTTATAGCTCCACCTAATTAATGGGAACTTCAACTATGGAATTTTGTCTCCAAGGATTTTGGCTCATTTTAAGATGACTTTAATCTTGAAATTTGGAAAAAATGAGGTGATTAGGGCAAAACTTCACCTCGTTGAGAAAAAAATGGACTCACTAGAAAAATTGTCTCTCCGCTCATTAACTCACTCCATTCTTAAATCATATATGCACAATTTCATTATTGGATTACCATTTTCATAAGTTTAACTATTAACTACAACAATTACCTTCTTCCATAATTTCTATCATGACTAATTTGGATTCCTTGACTTCAATGCAACCACATGACACAATTCAACATTTATCTCCACATATTGAACAAGGGAAGATGCAAAGCAACAAGTCCATACCTTAAGCAAGGACTATCTCGGTTTTTTTCTTGAACCATATATACACCTACACATTGTTATCACAGTGATTACCACATGAAGGGTGTTGACCTAGTCTATTTTGGGTAGATGGTATGGATTAGCCTAGATTAAGAAGCAAAGCAATGATTTCATAAGCTTGATCCCTCTTTGAGTAAGGAGATATGTTGTGGTGTTCGTAGCTCAAGTAAACACCACATGTTTCACACCACAATGACAATTGGGGATGCAACAGTACGATTGTAGATGGTGATTCAAATGGGTTGACGCATGTAACTAATAATCATCTTGATAGATACTATATGTAGTAATTATTATATATATATTAGATCTACACCCAACACTATCATATTCATATTAGTTAGCATCTCACTAAGGTCGCTAGAGTTGGTTCCCTTGATAAATCAGTTGAACACATGAAGCTATCTAGTTAGTTGAGCCCTCACTAGTCTAAGGTACCAATACGTTGCTTGCATGAGTAGTATGTAGATTGCATCCCAATTATCAAATACCTGATGACATCTACACTATCGATGTGTGTATAGATGATGTTCTTTGGTAGTGATGCATGTGTTACATCTAGCCTCGTAGAGCTAATCTCATTAATGCATCCCTTGTCAATTTAGCCATTCTCGTTTCATGGCGGTTTTAAAGTTTCAAGCCTTTGCATTAATGTGGGCACCAAAGCGAGGATATAGCTAGGGAAGGGAGGGAAACTTCGTGAATTGAAGAAAACTCGTATCTCATTGTGAATCTATGAAAGCTTGGATCTAAGGTGGATGCATCCAACAAAGTAAGTATCTTATCTGGGGTGGATGCCCAATATGTATCTTTGTTCTTTGAACGTCCCTAATGAGGCATCTATTCACCCTACAAATCCATTAGGTAATTCATGAATGATTGACAATTCGCTTTGCAATTTATTGATTCCATATACATCTATGGTAATATTGATTCCCATTCTTTATTTTTTTTTGGCTATGTTGACTCACTTCCTTCTACTACTCGAGGTATCTATTTCTCGCTAATATTAATTGGTGATCCTTAGAGATGCGCAATGGGTGTGATATCCAGGAAGGAAACCAAGACTCTATTATGACCCTCCCTGTTACGAATAAAATATTCATATGGCTTGGGGTAGAACCACAACAAACAAAGTGACACCAAAAATCAAATCAATTCCCAAATATGCTATATAAACAGGAAATGCCAAAAATAAAAAGAGAAAACCCTTACCTCGGTCCTCAACCGGATGTCTGAATAAGACCTCTGTTAAACTCTCAATCTAATGCTCTTCACCTGCAACTTTTCCTCAAAAACCAAGGCATACAAGCACATAAAATGTATATAAATTATTAGCATATAATCTAGCATAATCCATGAACATATTAAGCAAATATACCCAATAAAAATAATATAAACATTTTCAACATGAATTGGACGAGAAAAAAGTATTTCTATTAATATAATGAACAGAAGTACATAGTGACAACCTTCTTCCGGCAACTCTTCAAAACTGAGAAACTAAGTTCCTCCACCTAGGCCTCCACCACTTCAATCCTCCATAAAATGGAAAGCTCACAAGTTCAGGGAGTAACTGGGTTCCTCCTTCACAAGATAGGGAAGAGCTTGGGACATGAACATAAGAGAAGTTCAATCTTACTAGGACAAAGGGATGCAGACTCAAGGCATGGAAATAGGGCAAAATTCCTCCAACGTTTACTTTCTCTCCAATTTCTCCTCCCTCAAATGCTTCACAATGGCTCAATATATAGCCCTCAAAGGAGGTGGAGGGTCGAATCATAGCGTTTTCCAGTATATAGAAGGCCAAGGATCATAACAGTTGTGACTTGGCAAGGAAAACGCAAAATATTTTCAATTTTGAGCATGAAACCCAATGTACACGAGTTGTAATGGTGCAGGTTGCGTATACGCATGCTGTAGTGATGATGACCTGCGTACATCAACAAAAATATGGTTTTGGGGGGTTTTCACTAAGCAAGAGGGGTAGGATGAGTCTGCAGAGGGACAAGGTAGGCCATCAAGACATGTTGTATAGGGTGTGGAAAATCATGCTATAACATATTCCCCCTAATGTATGAGGTCAGAGGGGTGATCACGATGGCCAAAATCTCATAAGTGGAGTAGTGGAGACCCAACCGGAAGGACTAGCCACTCATCAAATCATTACAATAATGACTGAGAATCTTAAGTACATAGCAATTACATACTATAGGTGTTCGTGGCCATGAATAGGCAGTACATAATAAACATATGTCAGAAGCGGTCACAACCACGAGCAACACATAGTGGAGTCCAGTCTCCAAATCAATTGTAGACATCTTGTATATACTGGAGTACAAACTGCTCTACCATGAGAACTGAGGTCCCATAGGTACTGTCACGATCAATGATAGTAGCATATATGATGATGCCACTATAGTCTGAGGTATTTTACATGAATCATCGATGGTGCATGTACCATCATGTGAATACAGGTTTTGAAGTCGAACATGATGAAACATCATCTGATTACTGGTCATTAAGGTATATCGTTAACAAACATGAAATTACCCACTAATGATGAAAATGGGTGTCAAGGAACTGAGTACATTCAACAAGTGTGAATAAAGGTGTTGAGGTTGAGCACATGCAGAATCCATCGATTAGGAGACATTTATGTATTCCCAACTATCGATGATGAGAGAACCTGCCACTAATGACTGCAAGTATCAAGGTACTCACCTAACTCTAGATCCCAATTCCATAATAGATGATCTAAAGTCAATGGAATGAGATCCACTGGAAGGATGGAATGAAGGCATCCCCCATCAACTAGCACGAGGTATGCATCTAGGCTGAATGATTTAGAAGAACTCAGATGAACAAGATGTAAACCAATAGCCATGTGCATCTCTCGTGTGTACTAGATGCAAGTAATGCATGAAAGAGACCCTCTGAATAGCAAGCAATGATGAAAACTACTGACAGAAGCGAGGAAACCACCAATGAGGTCTAATGGAATCCAAGACACTGCACGAATCCCAATGTGTGAATATATTTCTTGATGTTGAACACAAGGGAAACCACTTATTCAGCAACCAATGATGATGTGTCATCTACTGAGTTCAAGGTCACCTGCCACTGAAGAAAGTAGGCCCAGGGTGCTAGGTAGGACAATAGCTTCATGTAATTTTGGAATGCACTTATAAAGGGATGTCCGACATGCAAAGTCAAGAAATCTAAGGAATGGTCGACTAAGGTTTATAGACTTCATTTGAACAAGAGCATGAGGTAGATGGATAAACTCAAGCAGCATAGACTCAAGACTAAACATTGACACAACTCGGTGATGCAAGAGGCATCAACAGAGTCTCCATAGGGACTGGAAGCTTAACCAGCCAGAGGAGTAAACTATGAGTAATGATTTCAGCTTCCTAAGGCCATACTAAAGCCAAACCTTTAATGGATAGACTCAAGATTTTGTGCTTAGTTCAAAGATGACACGACTGCTACCAATATAACACAATATCATTTTCTTGTCCAGCTTTTTATGTTTTTCAATTTCTTTTGTCTTTTTCATAATATTATAGAAGCCTGAAAAAAGAATAAAATAGTGCTTATAGTACAAATGAGAGGAATGCATGTAGGATAAGGAAGCTCGGGGGGGATGTTTCCTCTGAGATAAGGGAAAATTAAGATATAAATATTAAATGATAGGCTCTGCTTGGCTAGGATTGAGAAATGCTTAGGTAGTTTGTCTTATAATGATAAAGCGGGAGTCGACATCAGGCTCAAAAATGCAAGCAGGTTAATGATATGCAATTGCAACTTGATATACAAGGGAGTCCTTGTGGGCGATGGCCAGAATAAAAGATGAGAAGAAACATGAGGTTTCCACAGAAAGTCATGACGGGCCTATAAGGGACTCCCAAACCTAGGGAGGAGTTGTAGCATGGGCTCCAAATAACAAGATGGGTTCTAACTAGAGTACCCATGGTCGAGAAAGCACTATCACTTAGATAATGACACTTCTAGAAGCATCTAGAAGGTTCCTTGTCGCTAAAAAGCGGGTTTGTACCTAGGGCTTATGAATCGTGGCCACGGAACAATGCAAAAATGCAAGCAAAGTGAAATCCTATCCTATATGATGGGGTCGATATATACCTATCGAAGGCACGAATCATGCTAAGTAAGGCTAAAATCCGTTACAACCCAGAGAAACTGCTTCAAAAAGTATCTAACACCATAACATTAGTCCATAAGGTCCATAAAATATAAAAATTAGGGTGGAAACTATATAAAAGTGGGTAAAATTTTCTTTAAATAGTAAAAATATGATTTTTACCATATCATTTTCATTTTTACCACAATAGTGCTTTGAAGCCCATTTCACCCTCCAACTTCATTCAACGATTCCAGGAGCTACAGGGGACAAAATCGTGAGTTGTCTAGACCAAGTAAGTCTACTCATCCCGCTCTTTCATTTTGAATGGTTTAATTTTTGAATTTGATGGTCAATTTTTTAGTTTTTTGGCCTGAAAATTGGGAAAATCGGTGTACGCGGGCAGTAGTTCATCGGGTCGCATACAAGGGCGTATGTGCGCGGGAAAAGTGAAGCTTTCCCACGTACATGCATGACTGCCAAAACTGTGACCCACGTACATCACCATGAGTGGTGTTTTTTAAGGGTTTTGACTCAAAATTCATTCTCTCTCTTGCAGGATGGTGATTGAATGGAGAGAGAGGGAGCATGATGTGATAGACAACCAAGTGCAAGGAGATTTATCCATGCAACAATCTCTACAAATATGTGGGTTATACAAATTTTGGAACATTGGTAGCATGAGGGCACAACCTAGGTTGCTCCAAATGCTAATCAACTACTGGGATCCAAATATGGAGGCCTTCAACTTGGATGGCCAACCTCTAAAAATTGAGGTTGATGATATTTATTTCATTACTAGGTTGTCTCGCAGAGGTGAGATGGTCAACCGTAGGGCTTGAGGAGTTGGCGGTGGGATGACCATTGAGGAGTAAATTGTTGCATATTGTATTCCTGACACACAAAAGGTGGGGAGCCAAGTCCCCAATCAAGGCTATCCAGAGCCTAAGCCTGAAGATCAATATACTAGTACTTTCCCAGATATCAGGTTCATCTGTACTTCATCAGACTTCTAGACCCCTTATGTTCTATGCAGTAGAGTGTCTAAGACCCACTGTATATGATTGGTGTACATCCCTGTTAGAAAACATGAAGAGCCAATTGATCGAATGCAAACTTGGGAGAGCAAAGAACTTTGGATTTGCAAGCATCTTATGCAGTTTCTTCTTTGAGAGGATTCCAGGACTTAGCCTGAGGGTAGACGTTCCTCCTCACGGTCTACGAGATCCATCCCAAACACACTGGAATGAGATTATGAGGCGGTTGGGAGGTGGCAAAGTGCCCTCTCCATATTAGGATGACTTTTTCCACTGGTGGCGACGACGAGTGATTGCCATCGATGACTATCCCTATGAGGGGATCAAATTTAGTGGAGATAGAGACATGCCATTAGCATAAGGGTCTACCTTTGGGGACATTGGTAAGGAGTATTTTGATTTTTTAAATATTTTATTTTTTTGGATTTTTTTATTTAATGAAAGAAAAAAATGTTTTTGGGTGGCATAATATATTAACATTAAAATATTTTCCGCGAACATCGGTCCACGATGACTAGAGGGATACCCACGACACTGGTGTAGAGGCCGAGGAGAGGAGCTAGTTGGTGGAGATGTTGAGCAGACATTGCAAAATGTACAGGGAAACCTAGCTCGGTTGACCCATAGGGTACTGATGGTTTAGATTGAGGATCTACCGAAGGCCATGCAGAGGCATGTAGTAGGGGTACCTCATCTGTGGGTGAGGCTTTTTCGGTGTCTTGGAAACACCATAGTATGTTATCATGAGGCACATCCATGACCTAAGGCTTAGATGACATGTTTATATTATGTATCGTCTGTGTATATTTTGAGGGCTACTAGCCCAATTTTTGTACTATGATACCACATTTTGAACTTATATGGAAATGGAAAAACTTATGGCTACCAGTTTTATTATTATTTGTGTATGAATGAATGCTTCTTTTGCTTAGCTATGAGATAAATGACAATCTAAAATATAATTTGCATATGCATCGGATACTTAATTAGAAATTCTAGGTATGTGAATGTATGTGATGATATCAAAATGTTGTTCCGAAATTCTTACCCATAAGAATCTTCTCAGCAACGTAGGATCTCTAACACGATACCGGCCATTCAATTGGGAAACAACCAACTGTGAATCCAGGAGAACTTCTAAGGATTGAATACCATTAAAAATGGCATCACGTAATAGCTCAATGATGGCACTATACTCGCCCACATTATTCGATGATGGCCTTAGACATACATCTCCTGAAGACACAAGTTGACCCTCAAGTGAATAGCAATGGAAGATAAGTTCTGCATATGATGGCTAGAACCATCAGCAAATCCTAAGTACGTCAAAGACTCTTTTGACATCTTCCAACCAAGAGGAAGCATTTTTTTTCCAGCGAAAAAAAAGCATACTATTTACATTCCAAAATTGAATAAGAAACGGTACAATGATAGATCGGTTACATGAAATGAACCAGATCCTGTTCCAAAAAGAAACCCCATACAGTTCCTTCTCAAAATTACAAAACATTTGACCAAAATTTTCTCCCTATCCATATCGGCAAATATATAACTAACATTCAGTTCATATAGTATATTTCACTGTGCTAGCTATCTAATCTAAGAAATATAAAGATCCATGATCCTGGATCTCCTCCTCAAAGTATTCTTCCCATTGTAGATAGCCATCAAAACCTGTAAGTGCCTGCTTGGACATTTTATCTTCCATCTAATTGTGCTCTCTGTAGACGTGTTCAAAAACAATGTTCTTGATTTGATCAATCTCGTCTCTAATCCTGTTACACCAATGTGTTAGAGCAGTAAGAAAATTGGTGACACCAAAGGGAAAAACCAAAATATATATAGAAATATACAATAAGGTACAAAGTACCAGCCTAAGTTAGAGGCTCAAGCATAGTACTTTTTGAGATAGATCCCATTCATGGGCTCCTTTAGCACATTCCCTTCATAATATTCTAACTCTCAAGCTCGATTTTCTAGGACACGCTTCACAATGTAAGGACCATGCCACATCAGGTTAAACTTGCCTACCCCCAGCAGTTCTTTAGCTTGGTCATACAAGAGAACCAAGTCACCCTCAGTGTATTGTCGGGGATGGACAAACTTATCATATTGAACCTTAACACGACGTTTATTAGCCTCTATAGCCATAGCGGCATCTCGACGTTGCTCATCAAGTTGATCAAGGTGGATTAAACGTTGTTCTAACTCATAAGTGTCAGGCAAGAGCTCGATGGCTAATTTCAAAGAAGGGATTTCACATTCAATAGGGAGAACAGACTCCACTCCATGAACTAACTGGAAAGGTGAAAAATCGATGGAAGTCTTTATTGTGGTTCGATATGCCCACAAAGAAGGATATAGCATAATGCGTAGTTGGATTTGCTCTATCTGACAATCTTTTGTAAGATGGCCTTGATATATTTACTAACATCTTCCATTTGGCCATTCGTCTGGGGATAATAAGACGATGAATGATCCTATTTGAACCCCAGTTTTAATGCTAATTCCATCATCATTTTATTCTGAAGTGACTACCATGATCTGTGACAATCTCTTTCGGAATCCCAAACTGAGCTATAATTTGATTGAATATGAAATGGGTTGCAGTCTCACCATCAACTTTAACAGTTGCCATGGCCTTCTCCCACTTAGTGAAGGGTCCGACAGTGATGACTAGATACAACGAAGCAGGACACGAGTGCATATTGCAAGAGAACACCTGACAAGGGTGGCATCTCTTGACCGCATTAATACAAGCTTTAAAGATGGACGACCAATAGAAACTAGCTCACAAAATTTTCTGAGTTGCCGCAAGCCTGAATAAGTGACCACCACATGCCCCACTATGGCAGTCATTTAGCACAGCATCTGCTTCTTCGTGGGTTGAACAATGATGCAGAATATAATCCATCCCCCGGAGATACAAAGTGTCACCGATGAAAATCCCCAGTATGGTCACCAATTTTGTTATGAGAAAATCTTCCTATGGCTTGGGGTAGAACCACAATAGATAGAGTGACACCATAAATCAACTCAGTTCCCAAATATGCTATATAAACATGAAATGCCAACAATAAAAAGAGAAAACCCTTACCTCAATCGGATGTCTAAAGAAAACTTTTGTTGATATCTCAATCTAATGCTCTTCACCTGCAACTTGTCCTCAACAACCAAGGCACACAAGCATATAAAATGTATATAAATTGTTAGCATATAATCTAGCATAATCCATGAACATATTAAGCAAATATACCGAATGAAAATAATATAAACATTTTCAACGTGAATTGGACAAGAAAAGAGTATTTCTATTAATATAATGAACAAAAGTACATAGTGACAACCTTTTTCCAACAACTTTTCGGAACCGAGAAACTAAGTTCCTCCACCTAGGCCTCTCCCACTTCAATTCTCCATACAATGGCAAGCTCACAAGTTCAAGGAATAACTGGGTTCTTCCTTCACAAGATAGGGAAGAGCTTGGGAGATGAACATAAGAGAAGTTCAATCTTACTACGACAAAGGGATGCAGACTCAAGGCATGGCAATGGGGAAAAATTCCTCCAGAGTTTACTTGCTCTCCAATTGCTCCTCCCTCAAATGCTTCAAAATGGCTCAATGCCCTCAAAGGAGGTGGAGGGTCGAATCAGAGCGTTTTCTAGTATATGGAAGACCAAGGATCATAGCAGTCGTGACTTGGCAAGGAAAACTCAAAATATTTTTAATTTTGAACATGAAACCCGATGTACACGGGCTATAGTGGTGCAGGCTGCGTATACACATGTTGTAGTGAAGATAACCCGCGTACATCAACAAAAATATGGTTTTTGGGGTTTATACTGAGTAAGAGGGGTAGGATGAGTCTGCAAAGGGACAAGATAGGCCATCAAGGCATGATGCATAGGGTGTGGCAAATCATGCTATAACACTCTCTGGGGGGGAGGGCCCATTAGTGTAATAGTGGAGGCCATTCAATGTAGAGTGAACTAGGTCCACTATGTATGTTATTATTAAATAAGGCCCATTATGGTAGTAAATAAATGTAATGGGACTTCATTAAAGAATGTCTACTAGGTAGTTAGGAGGTTAGAATTCTAGTGTGATCTAAAAATAAGGATGGATTCCTTATGAAGGATGTGTGGAAGTATATTGTAATGAGATCTTATCTCATAAGAGGTTTCTCCCTCAAAGAGGCAAGTGAACAAGAGTTGATTCCTCCCTTACAATAATCAAATGTAGGATTCTCCAACATACTTGTTCAAATGCACCCGCCTATGCTTACTTCACTTTGGTTAGTGTTGATGTTAATGCATCCATTGTTCTTTCAAGATACTCATTCCTAGAAAGCGTTCATTCATGCTAAAAGACAAGGGCAAGATGAAGCCATCAAGGTATTCATTTCTTGGAAGCATTCAACTTAAGGAATTCAAGAATTCAATTCAATGATACAACACAAAATGAGTACTTGGTCATTATTTCTCCTTCATTAAAATCCAATAGCATGTGGAATAGGGAGACATGTCGTCGAAGTTGAACTCTACGAAGCCAAGGAGCTTCACTTAATTGTTGGTGTGCTACCTTACCACTAACATGTTCACGGGGGTTCTACAAGATGCCTCTATTTGCCACAATTCTACAAGAAGTCTATATATACCATGTTATCCGTGTACATGTTATGTCGTTTTCAATGTAGTAACTTTGCCAGAGGTAGCAAAGTTATCAGTTGCAACAAAAGCGATGCAAAGGTCGGCAATAACTATGCATTAATGTTAACTTCAGTTACTGAAGACTTAGGCAATGGAGTATGCATTAATATTAACTTCATTAGTTAGTAGCTTAGGTAATGGAGAATTTGCATGATAAATGAAAATCTCGAAATTGGTGTTATGTTTCCAATATCATTAATTGATCTTTCTAGATGTATAATAAAGTGAGAATCCAATTGTATCTTCATATAAAAATTTTTTTAAAAAATGCACTATCAATATTTATCAACCTCAATATAAAACCAAATAAAATCTTATTCTTAAAAATATATGATGTGTAAAAAAAATTCTAATTATATATATATATATAAACAAACCAACAACTATCATGATCCCATATTAAAAATATATGATGTGAAAAAAAATTATAATTATTATATATATATAAACCAACCAACTACTACCATGATCCCATATTAAAAATATATGATGTGAAAAAAAAAATTATAATTATTATATATATATAAACCAACCAACTACTACCATGATCCGACTGCTCAATACTCTTTGGCATGAGTGAGAGGTCACGAGACTCAAATAGGAAAAAAAGGGGAAAACGTTGTGTATACGCCAACTAACAATAAAAAATAAAAAAGAATTCAACGGATCATTGAAATCGTGCTTAGGTATGTTTCAAAAGTGATCTTAACCACAAAAGCCAAAATTAGTTTGGTGGCAAAGCACGTCTCATCGCCGACGACAATGAGACATGATTCCAATTAATCTAATGGTGGGACCCACTTTCACCAGAACATTTTTGTCGTTTGTGATGCGTGGCAACACGTGCTCAGTCAACTGATTCCACGAGGGCACCGAATTGATTCCAGTACACCCACGATGAAGCCCAACGTTATTGGAGGATGCACTAGTGCAATTTTATAATTAGATTAATGAACTCTTATTTTGGAACTCTTTAGAAGGATTAAGAAATGTTGAGATGTAGGTCCTCGCAATTGCTTTCTTTATTGTTTCATTGTGTTTCCACAAAGAGGAGGATGATTAGTTTATGTTTTGGGTGGAAGATTTTATTGAAAAATAAAATAAAATGTTATAATATTGTGAATGGGTTTGTTTGGTGGGTAAAAAGTAAAGTGTGGAAATTTTTTTGGAAAAATAAAATAAAATGTTATAATATTGTGAATGGGTTTATTTGGTTGGTAAAAGTAAGGTGTCGTTAGTCAATTGAGTGTAGATCGGGTGGTTGGGAGGAATATGTTATCCTCCCCATCCGGGTTCAAATCTTGCTTTGTGACACTTACTCCTTGGGAGTCGACTTTCTATATAATGATTATAAATCTGGTCATACCTTGATTCTTTCATAATAGCAGGTGTTGGCATTTTCCGCAAAAAAAAAAAAAAAAAGTGTCGTTATTTATTATGTTAGATTTGTATTTCATATGTTATGTGATATACATCAATAAGTATATTTATATTTATATGTTGTAATTTCAAGCAAATTTGATAATATAGTATTTTTATTTGTTGTGAGATGTATTCTTTTATATATATTTAATTTTTATATTAGAGAAAGTGGGAAGGTGTTAGTTATAAAAGTTAGTGAATAAGTGGATAAATTTTTTATCGTAAAACTTTTTTTTTTTAGAAAAAAATATTATATTTGATATTTCAAGACTGAAATTAAAATATACATTGTCCAGTTTGATGACTCTTTTAAAATTCAAAAATGTTTTTAGATCTAGCTTCTTCTTCTTCTCCTTCTCTTTCTTCTTTTTATCTTCTTCTTTTTCTCATGAAATACATATCTCGAGGAACCCGTCAGGCACAACCCCTCATTTCGAGGATGGTATCTACGGTAAATTCGATTCTTCAGGGCTCAAGGCATATACAACAATATACTCATTAAGAGCTCAACATGTCACTCACGAGAATTTATTTTGGGTGGGGAAGATAGCACTCATTCTCTTGACCACCTGGGCTAAACCCAATTGATATCACCAGATGTACCTTATCTATCATGTAGCATCAACAATGTTCCATATATCATTTTGAACAATTTCGACCTAGATGTCTATACCATTAAATATCCTTGGAGCATTAGCATTGTCAATAATACTTTGACTAAAACATAATGAATCATAGATCATAGAAGGTACAATGTAGATTCAAAGGAAAGCACCTCTCCCCGAATTCTTAAATAACCAAGGTACCTTCCCGCATAGAAGAAACATCTTTAGAAAGGGAATGTGCCTTTGAATAAAATTCCTAAAATATATGGGAGAAGAAGATGAAATCCAACTTAACTTTTACCTCTAGAACTCTATGCATAATAGGTCCTAGAGCCAAGTTTGTGATTTGACACTTGTTGCTATCCCAATGCATCAACAACTTGGAGTTCCCAAACACCTAGAGATATTGAACACCTTTGTTTGTAGCAAAATTCCACAAAATCCACAATGCAAAGAATTAAACTATGTTATTAGTGCGAAGGCTTGCACCATATTCAAGGAGAAAAATTGACGATGAGAAATGAAAAGATATGCCCCAACACCACACACCTAGGATTCTTTAGAAAGCACCATCAGAGACTTCCCGAGATTTAGAGACGTATATTACAAGCTCGTTTAAAATCCTTACTACCTTTAGCTTAATGACCTTTGAATTTTCCTTGTATGAGAGCCTGATATTATGAACCATCATACCAATGGACATAGTTTTTCTCTAGAATATCCTTTTGTTTTTTGAGACAACCATAAACCCCATAAGACATATCAAGATAGAGCCACATGCTCCTTGAGAGAAACCATAAAACTTTGTCGTAAGGAGATTTGGTTCACTTTAAGACTCCCAGATCACAGAATTTTGAAAAAAAGAGTAAATTAAGACACAATTTCAAAATGAATGAATTAAGACATAATTTTACTTTGCCAAAAAAATAAAAGTAAAAATATAGACTCACTAGAAAAGTTGAGGTTGCCAACTTTTTAACTCATTCGTCACTCTTATAGTTGACCACTTTTTAACTCATTCCCACTCATATAGTTGAAAAAAAACATGTACTATGAAATAAATATTATAGTATTGGGATGCATAATGATGCTTTTCTTTGCACATGTTTATTATCAATAATTTTTGGACACGTTGTAAAATAAAAAGTGGGAATTGATTGTCTACAAAGAGGCAATGAAAGGGAGACACATGTAAAGTTAATAAATTAAAGTAGAATAATTTTAATACACTAGCATAGCATAGATTCAATTTGATTTTGTATAATTTTGAGATGATAAAAAAATTATATTTTTATTTTTATTTTAATAAGTGTATTTTTTTATTAGTATTAGTCATTTTTCTAAGAAAAAGATATAAATTTAAAAGATGAAGATAAACTTGTGTGTACACAAATGGACAATTTTAACCCACCACCATTTTTTATTAGTCGTAGTCTAAACATGTTACAAATTAATCTCTTTTTGGCCACTTAATAATGGTGGGAAGAGAAACTAGCCCATAGGGCGTATAATAGACAATGAATGGGTGTATCGTTAAGGCACTCCTTGTGTTAGGTCACCGGTTCGAATCTCTGTGGGTACTAGCTTACCAAAAAAAAATTGTGGGAAGGGAAACTGTCATTTTTGGCTTGGAATTTGACAAGAATCATTCTGGTGATGGACTTGTAAATATTAGATGTTAACATTGCACAATCCAAATACAATAGGGGTATTGGAAGGTGTTGAATCCATTTCTATATTGAAAACAACAATTCCATCGATTCCATTTCTAAATTGAAAACAACAATATTAATGTAAAAATGGATTCAACTTTGGAATTTGATGAAATTGTTGTTTCAATGTAGAAATAGATTTAGCATCCTCGAATACACCTATTACAAGTGGGTTGTGTAATGTTAATATCTAATATTTGCAAGTCCATCAATCCAAAATAATTATTGCCAACTTCTATACCAAAAATGCTAGTTTTCCTTCCTGTTATTTTTTAACAATTATAAAAAAGCCAATTTGTAACACATTTAGACTATTGCTAATTAGAAATGGATTGACAAAATTGTAAATGTCGGATGTTAACATAACAAAATCCATTTGCAATAAAGGTTTTCGAAATTGTCAATTCGATTTTTACACTAAAAACAACAATTTCATCAATTCAAAATTACAATTTTGACAAATATTATATGACCAAACTCTATTCATAATAACCTACAAAATATCATAAACATAAAATGTTTAACTTTCTTTTATTTTTTCAATCATTATATATATATAAACATAAACATTTATATAACCTATTTTTTAATAAATCTAAAATTAAAATAAATTATATTTAAATAAATCTTTTAGAAAATTAAAATGAATTTTTATAACCTTGTAAATCTTTTGATTAGTAATTAAACAAATCTTTTTTAAAATTAAAATGAATCTTTTATATCCTTAGCAAAGCTTTTGACTAGTAATTATTTGGATCAATTTTTTTTAACAATCGTTTTTGCAAATCTTTTGACTAGTAATTATTTATTTGGATCAATTTTTTTTGGAACAATGCAGTGCAATTCTCAAGAAAATGGATGCTTTTCCAAGCTCCACCTTTATGGAAAGAGTGTCCATAGTGATAGTTGGTACCTATGGCATGGATTCTTTCACAAATGTTTCATAATCTTGATGGATCGTCATCGGAGAGGATGAGTTGGGTTTGGTTAGTGAGTATTTTCAATAATGTATCATATTTTTATAATTGATATTATATTGATTTTTTTAATTGTAATTTTATTTATAAGATAAATATGCATATGGTATATATTTAGTATTTTGTTAATTGGATTTGATTTAAGTGATTGTAGTATGTAGTGTTATTGTTTTTATCTTTATTTTATTTTTATAAGTAATATGTTAAACTCATAATAAGTTTATTGTTGAAATAGTTTTGTGTCTCGAAAAATTTAGGATTTATTTTAGGTACCATCCTCAAAATGAGGGGAAGGTGTTTGGGAGTTTGCTCTGAAATAATTTACCTAGAAAAAATATATATTCAGTATGTTTATTTGTTTAAAAAATAATAATAAAAGTATCATTTATGTATATGTTCTTTTATGTTATTGTGGAAAATTTCTCAAAATACTTCTAATAACATATGATTAAAAAACTATAGTTCGATATATTTACTCGAACAAGAGACATTGTATGATTGATTAGTATCAATAATCCATAATCATCAAGCAAAAAACTAAAAACTAGTATGGTTCAAGACTCTAGTAGGATGTCCTTAAGTATAAAAAACAAAAAATGCAAATATTCAAATAGCTAGCCTTTGATATTTTCATGTATGATCCATTTCCCTTGATCCAATTGAAGCCAAACTTTTGAAATTCCATCAACAATTTCATTCCTCTCCTTGTAGACATTTTGAAAAGTTATGGAGTTAAAGAATGGAATAATGCTTATGATCTCATCTAGTAATAGTTGTAACAAATAGTTCCTAATTTCATTCCCTCCTCATCCATTTGATCACAAGCAAGGATTCCATAAAACTCTGTAGTTTTGTTACATTTTTCTTAGCGGCCAAGGTAATAGTCAATTTTAAAGCCATCATCTCCGCATAGTTATTTGAGCATGGTCCTAGTCCAACAGTAAATTTTAAGGAATGATGATCATTTGGGAATATTATTCCCCCAACACCACTCCTTTGTTGGTTCCCTTTAAAAGCACCATCAAAGTAAGCCCATGCACTAGAGTGATCAATATTGCATTGGCTAAGAATTCATAGTGATTCATATTGGCATCTGATGGAGAAGTTGCAATAGAATCCATTTGTTTGTCGATGTTTCAAGCCTTGTCTTAGGTTCATCCTCAAGACAACAATGATGTCTAGAAGTCTCAAACCTTTTCCAAGTAATAAATACCAAAAACATTCTACTTGTTTTGAGGTCAACCATTCACAAGAATCAAACATTGACTAATTACATAGCAAAGAGGTTATCCATTCAAAAATTAGAGGAGAATGAAATAATTTAATTAGATCCAGGAGTCAAGTTCTATTGATGCTTAGACCATCACCCAGATATAGGCAGTTGGAGTTTTTAACAATTTCAGTGGCCTCAGTCACCCTTCTTTTGGACCAATTATCAACCCTGACTAAAATTGTCATGTCCTTGATTTTGATGGGATGCTTTATGTTGTGTGAAGTTCAGCCAATGCTGATTTATGAATTCTATTCAACTGAATGGCTGCATTTTGCTCTTTAATTCTTGTTTGGACAAGCCTCCTTGTTTTTCCAATGCAAGTTCTTTTCACAACCACAAGGAATTTGATAAACCTCTTTTTGTAACCTTGGGTCAATAGGATCTTTCATGGATCTAAGAAGTTTCTTGATGTTTTTCAATGGATGAGGAGACCACATTGATGTTATCCTTCCCCGTATGCTTGGCGATTTTATTAGTAACCCTTTGAATGTTTGGAAGGAAAGCTTTTTGGTCTCCTATGTTACTTTCCCTGGCATATTCTTGAGTTCTTCTATGATGTCCATTTGCCTTGGCGAAGGATTTATTAATTTGAGACATGGTGTACCCATTGCTTAAGAAGACTTTGTGAAGATGCTCTTTTTCTTATTCAATGTGATTTTTATCAGAGATTCGTATGGCCCTAGTGATCAAAGTGTTAAGGACCCCTAACTCTTAATTAGGGTGATGGTGAGAATTCGCATGCAAGTATTGATCTGTATGTGTTTTCTTTCTATAAACCTTATGTGCCACACCACCATCTTGTTTTATGATTATCGAGACATCAAGAAATGGAAGGGGTTGGTTTTCTTCTAGCTCCATTGTGAATTTGATCGAGTTGCAGTAGTTGTTCAGATGTTCAATGAATTTATCTAGTTCATCTATGTCATGGCCCAAGATAACAGAAGTGTCATCAACATATATGGACCACCAATCTAGTTTATAATTATCTTTGGTGTCTTGGTAATCAGAAAACAAGATGTTGGTGTGGCACATAAGGTTTATAGAAAGAAAACACATACAAACCAATACCTGCATGTGAATTCTCACCACCACCCTAATCAAAACGTATCAATACTGTTAATTATAAACTGGACTGGTGGTCTAGATATGTTAATGACACTTTTGTTATGTGGGACCATGAAATGGACAAACTAGATAAATTCATTGAACCTTTGAACTACCAATGCAACTTGATCAAATTCACAATGGAGCTAAAATAAAACCTATCCATTCTATTTATTAATGCCTTGGTAATAAAAAAACAAGATGGCGGTGTGGCATATAAGGTTTATAGAAAGAAAACACGCACATGACAATACCTACATGTGAATTCTCACCACCACCCTAACAAAATCTAGGGGTCCTTAACACTTTGATCACTATGGCCATACAAATTTTTGATTCAAATCACATTGAACAAGAAAAAGAGCATCTTCACAAAGTCTTCTTAAGCAATGGAAACACAATGTCTCAAATTATTAAATCCTTTTCCAAGACAAATCGACATCAGAGGATAACTCAAGAGTCTTCTAGGGAAAGTAACATAGGAGACCATAAAGCTTTCCTTCCATACATTCAACTGGTTATTGATAAAATCACCAAGCATCTAAAGAATAAAAACATCAATACAATCTTCTCTCCATTGAACAACATCATGAAACTTGTTAGATCTGTGAAATATCCTATTGACCCAAGGTTACAAAAAGGGGTTTATCAAATTCCTTACGCTCGCGGAAAAACTTACATCGAAGAAACAAGGGGGTCTATCCAAACAAGAATTAAAGAGAATAGTGCAAACATTTGCTTGAATAGAATTCATAAATTGGCATTGGAAGAACATTTTCACAACACGGAGCATCCCATAAAAATTGAGGACATGACAATTTAGCCAAGGTTGATAATTGGTCCAAGTGAAGGGTGAGAGAGGCCATTGAAATTGATAAAAACTCCAACTTCCTAAATTGGGACAATGGTCCTATCATTAGTAGAACCTGTATCCCAACTCTAATTAAATGATTTCATTCTCCTCTAATTTTGGAATGGATAGCCTCTCTGCTATGTAATAAGTCGGCCTTTGTTTCTTATGAATGGTTGGCCTCAAAACAAGTGCATTGCTTTTAGTATTTATTACTTGGAAAAGTGTTGAGACTTCTTGGCATCGCTTTTGTCCTAAGGATGATCCTAATATAAGGCTCGAAACGTTGACAAAAAATGGATTCCATTGCAGCTTCTCCATCAGATGCCAAAATGATCAATATTATCTACCAATATTATCTACCACAATATGTCTTGTCCTTTTTCAACTAAAGAAAACTATATAAAATACTAATCCCATATGCAACACATTGAATAAAAAAATTGAATTTGTCATAAAAAGGACCAGCATTCCTTGCAAGCTAAATACCTTATAAATTTTAAGACTTAATACATAAATAACAATAATATTAGTGAAAGAAAAATATACAAATAACCAAAGAATTAACAAACAAAAAAAATACAAGAGATATCATTTTACATAAAATAATTGATATAGTTATATAGTCTAAAATCTATTTCTCGCATAGAATACTCCCATGACTATAGCAATGAATCGTTTTATCTTATATTACTATGAACTAGTTGTGCCAAAATATATAATCACAAACACACTACTCTCTCTCTCTCTCTCTCTCTCTCTCTCTCTCTCTCTCTCTCTCTCTCTCTCTCGTGCGCGCGCGCACACACACACACACATGTGTTGTTAACTACAAGAGATAATATTTTACATTAAATCATTGATATAGTTATAGTCTAAAATATATTTCTCACATAGAGTACTCCCATGACTATAGCAATGAATTGCTTTATCTCATATTACTATGAACTAGTTATATTGAAATATATAATCTCTCTCTCTCTCTCTCTCTCTCTCTCTCTCTCTCTCTCTCACACACACACACACACACACACACACACACACACACACACATGCGCGTGCACATGCACACACACACACGTGTTATTATAATTGAAAAGTGTTCGAGGGATTAAAGATGTTTCATGAATTATTTGTTAACATTCATAAATTTGAAAAGAACAAAAATATATTAATCTTTAACAAGGTGATGTGGTAGCAGATACTTGTCAAAATAGTCAAAGTAGTTTTAATAAAGCTACAATGTTATTGTATCACGATATATAAAGAAAATGATACCTACTTTTTAAGGGCTATTACAATTTGATCCTACTAAAGCCAAAGTCTTGAAGTTTTATTCTACTTCAGCCAAAAATTAAATTAGGTGGTTGCAAAATATTATTGATTTTTCTAGTGAGCCTATCTATTCATATATAAAGCATGGAATCCCTAGCATATGTAGACGAATATGAGTAATACCTACTTGTATTACTGTTTCTGTTAAATAAGCTTAAACTATGTTAAGACTGCAACAATCAGAACAAAACTTTATTTAATATCACCTGGTGTCGTTCTCAATCTTTCTACATACAATTGGTTCTACCTTACCTTCATTTTGGAATGCATATATTATGAATTAATCCGATGATGAACAATATGATGCTTTGAGTTATTATTAATATCGATGTTTCCAAAAAAATTTCCAAGGATATCATGCACAATCATGTGGGGTCTAGAAACAAGAGGAGTTGTTGAGCCCAAAATACCGATATGGGGCCTCACATAGGGAAAAGAAACATGCATTGCAAGAGGTATAATGGATATTTGGGGCCGCATGATAAGCATCGACATGGAACTTGCAAGTCTTATAACACCACTCTAAGGGGGTCTTTGCAAAGAATGCATATATTCCAAGCTTTCCAAAGGTTAGTTTGCTTGAGAAATTGAGATGAATAAAACTAAACCAATGGGCACTAAAGTTTATAAATGTACTTGTAAATGAAATCCCAGAGCCACAACAAACCTGTAAGAATCAATACACCTATTGGAACTGTGATGCATTAATTACAAAAGAAATTGTTGTAAAACTACAAAAAATAGATTAATGGGCACTTGAAAAATCACCTCTATGGATGAATAGTGAAAAATAATTGTTGAATTGTCAATAGAAGAAAAGATTGTTGAGGTACAACAAAGCTTAAATGGAGAGAAACTACAAAGGCTGCTTTGCACATATAATTTGATCTTCAATGCATCTATTGGAAAATATGTAAAATTACTACGAACAAAGAGGATGATGAATAAACAAGAGTGCTCATAATCAAGAAATTCATTACCTATTTGGAGATTTGAAACACAACTTATCGATTGATTAATGTTTGATGAAAGGACAACAAACAGAGTGTGAGAACCAAACTTAAAACAACTCACCCATAATCACTACAATCTCTAGGAGGAACCTTGCTACTGGGCTCAACCAACAAAGTCAAGGGCTTGCATGCATTGGAAGACTCGTGACACTTGGATGAGGCAAAGCCAAAACTTATACGACCATGCCAAATTTGTTTTGACATGTGTTAACATTGGGATGGCATTTGTTAGTTAGTTTACAATATCATGGCAAGCCTCTAGCAATTGTCTTGACTAAAGTTTTTTTTTAGTTTATTGGTGTTTATGGTTCATATTTGTAATAATATTACTTGGAAAACATATTGTTCAATGCATGAACTGAAGGTCCCATCCCTAAAATTCCATTTCCTATGTGTCATTGGTCAAGTCAAACATGGGTTGTATATCCAATGAAATGTCCAATCAACACCTTCTTCATCAGCAAAAACATCATTGTAATTTTGATCTCTCACAATAATTGGTAGAGAAGCTATATTGAAGCTCACAATAGTTGGTAGAGAAGATATATTGAAGCTTATAGAGATGCGTTCCATAATAAAGAGAAAAATGTGTGTGTGTATGTGTGTATGTGTGTGTGTGTGAATATTACATATTAAAATTGCTTATCATATGTGAAAGTTTATTATCTATAATTAACATTTATAGATAAATAATTGATAATTCCAAAATATAATTGAAATAATTAACAATGTTGTTATATATATAGATATTGCAATAACATATTATACAGTAGTCATTGTTGCAAGTTGGTGTATACATACTTAACATCAAGATACTAACATAAGTAATATTTTGATATTATTGTTGCCTATATACATTCGAAAGGAATATCAAAATGTTAGTAGAGGGAACTGTAAATACGCATTACAATAACACATGCAAATTTATTCTGGTTGTTTGGAGTATATACATTATTTGTATGCCATCATGAAATCACAATGCTAAACAAAGTTGAACATGAGAGTTATGTTGATATGTACAGGTGTGATCATAGAGTGTCATGCATTGAAAACTGTTGAATTTTGGATATTTGTGGAGCCTAATGAGAATCAACAACATTATGAAAACATCAACAAAACAATAAATATTACATATGTTGAAATTTTGAATATTGTTTGATATGCAAGACTTCTCCTAACACCACCTATATATTATATGATATATCTAAACATATCCTAACATCAATAAAGTAATAAATATTATATATACAAGTGGATATAAGATAGTGTAAGATCCTACAACAGATATGCTACATTTATCACTTTGCATTGCAGTTGGGTATAATTTTTTCCATGATAATCCTCTCACTACCCATGAGTGTGTATGCATGTCTGGTGTGATGACATATAAACCCATTGAATAAGGTATCTAACTATGATTAAATGATTTCTTAACAACCCACTACATGATTAGTTGATTGACACTACCCATGTGTGTCAGGAATATGTGGGCTCCAATTGGTTGACTTCTTTGGCTGAAACAAAGCCATGCCAATTATTTTTCCTAGTTTTTGGTGAGTGTACATGTACATCCATGTGTGGCTAGAGTGTCTTCCTAGACCCTTTCATTGAGCAAATGCTTATTGATATATCTATGAGGGATACACAATGAAATGAATAAATAGATAGGTTGACCAAATTGAAACTACTTGTTGTCCAAATTAAAACTAATTGTCATCCATAGAAACATATTTAAGAACTATAGCATCAACTATGATAGAAGATAACCCATATTGTGATGTTTGCAAAATCGTATGTTGTGGATTTTGTATCTCCACTTGAAGTTTTAAATGAATGAATTTTTAGGGTTTTTCCTTAATGTATTTATTATTTTAGGTTCAAGTTGCATCAGTTGAGAATTACCACTTCATTCATGGCTAGATATGGGGCTTCGTCCTCATCATTAAAACTAATTATATAAACACCATATATAACACCAAGAACATCTATATGAAGTGGTTAAATATTGAATAGAAAATAAAAATAAGACCTCAAAGTTAAAATGGCTCATAGTGGTCTTATCACCAAGCTCTTATAAGCGTATCCATGTGTTAAATTCCTCTAGAACCGAAAAACATTGATACGAGTATATATATCAATACATTCCAATTGAAAGTCATCTCCTAACTACATGGCCACCAAGTGTTTGCACAGTAATAGGCATCTCTAGGTCATCCATCTAGTCTTTGAGAATGGGCCATTTTGCACCTTCAATGTCCATTTTCACAACCATCGTGTCTATGACCGTCACTTTCAACACCTCCTTCAGGAATTGGTTTATGTCAATATCATTAATGGAAGGGTCGTCCTTATTAGACACTAGCTGATAGTACACCTTCAGGTGATCCATCATCTAGTTTTGGATGGAGGGAGTGGATTTTAGGCAGATGGGATTTGACCTCGGGGCAATGCTCATTGACATGTTAGCGTCCTCGTGTAATTTATTCTTAGGAAGATGCCACCATTGGGGATTTACTTCGAAGGAATGGACTTCAGTGAAGTCGCAGGGGTACATTTATAGAAACCATTTGAATCTAGAGGAGAACCTATTGCCCCCCATGTTCAAATGTATGCACCTCCTCCTAATCCCTAGCTCCATTGTTTTAGAGGCTAATAGCCATGGTAGGAGGTGGGTCACAACTAAATGTTCAAGGGATGTATCCTGGGGCATGATAGAATCAATTTCCTATTCTTGGAAAGAATTGAACCCTGCATCGATGGACATTGTTTATTATTTCTAGTTTTCTCTGGTTTTATAGTTTGAAGAATATAGCAAATGTGAAATAACTTATATTTGATTTAGAGCTTATGATAAATAAGATTCTATAGTGCGGTTTATTTTAGTGTGTGTAGATGCATTCAGTTGGTTGTAGCATACTAAGCATCAATTGACCCCATAGTTACTTCCTTATGGTGTAGCTTGAGTTGGCTCAAAGGACATTGGTTTGCTCCACAATCCATATTGCAACATAAATTCTAGTGTTCCTTCCAAATTAATAGTAGATATTGGTCTTATGGACAAGAAATAGAGCCCATTTTCAAAGAGGGGCCAGACTATGCATATGCTAGATTGGTAAGCTCTGAAGAGAAGAATTGATTTCCTTATATGCTTAGTTGAAATAAATAATATTTCTTTCATAATTCAAAAGAATGGATTATATTTGTAGGGTTATGTTAGGTTAATCTTGACGTGGTTATAAAGTGATTAAAGATAACCTTGATTCGCTCAATAATGGGTTTACCATTAGTGGTTTATGGGCCCGTGGTTTTGGGTAACCATGGTATTTGCTCATGGTTTTAGCATGTGGTGAATCCTATTTAAAAGTTTGGGTAACTCCATTGTACGATGCCAAAAGTGGTCGATATTGGCAGCACAAGACTAAAATATATATACTTGGTGGTGGTTGGTGGTGGTTTTCCCTATATAGGGTTTCCATAGTAAAAACACTTGTTCCTCTTATGTGCTTGTTTTT
This sequence comes from Larix kaempferi, assembly GCA_027924585.1. Taxonomy (NCBI): domain Eukaryota; kingdom Viridiplantae; phylum Streptophyta; class Pinopsida; order Pinales; family Pinaceae; genus Larix; species Larix kaempferi. The sequence goes on from BSBM01000114.1 coordinate 7,576,516, forward strand.
GTGCATTATTATTATCTTCTAACAAGTGGTATTGGAGTGAGGTTGGCTTGGACTCCTCATGAGAGTGGCTAGGGTTCTAATCCCAGAAAAGTTTGTGGATTATATCTAGCATCGATTTAAGAAGCACATGGAATTTGGTGGATGAAGAAGTACTCAGTTAAGGAGTGCTTGATCCAATTTACTGTAGTAGAGATGGATGAGGGTGAAGAAGCACGTGGATGTTTCTTGCATCACATACTCTTGTAAACAAATTTTATGGAGTTGGAATTAACCACAATGTAAATGGACATACAATTGTAATACCTATTTAGGCATATGTACCCCTAGCTTGGTGGGTCACCTATGTAAAGTCTAATGTAGGTTTAGGTAGACTAAAGAGGGGGGCATGTTGTTATTCCCGATACGTGGTTAAAAAAAATTGAGGGGGGTTGGTGCTTACCCCAAGTCAAGTTTAAAGGGGGGAATGTTAGGTTAATCTTGACTTGGTTATAAATTGATTAAACATAGCCTTGATTAGTCAATAATGGGTTTAAAGTTAGTGGTTTACGAGCCCATGGTTTTGGGTAACCCATGGTATTTTCTCATGGTTTTAGCATGCGATGAAGCCTATTTAAAGGCTTGAATAACTTCATTATAAGATGCCAAAAGTGGTCAATGCCAAGACTAATAGATATATAATTGGTGGTGGTTTTCCATGTATAGGGTTTCCATAGTAAGAACACTTGTTCCTCGTATGTGCTTGTTTTTGTGCATTATTAATAGTAGATATTGGTATTATGGACAAGAAATAGAGCCTAGTTTCAAAGAGGGGCCAGACTATGCATATTCTAGATTGGTAAGCTCTGGAGAGAGAAATTGATTTATTTATATGCTTAGCTGAAATAACTTATATTTACTTCAGAATTCAAAAGAATAGATTATATTTGTTGGGTTATAACCTTAGACTAAATATCCTATGGATCGATCTTATAAAATTAAATTTCAAGATAAGAGCAAGCATATCATGTTTCCTAGTTTCCATAGAAGGTGAAGCATCCAACTTTATTAATCAAAAGGCTTAGTTATAGGGATAGTCTGTAGGCATGGATAGAGCATGAAGACGTGGTAATAGAGGCTTCATGGGCATGAATAGAGTAGATAATCTATAGGCATGAATAGGCAGTAATGGCATGAATATGCAATAACAAAGGATCTGTAGGAATGAATAGGTGGTAACACAGGCCCTGCAGGCATGGATAGAGCATGAAGAGGTGGTAACATAGGAAATGATAGTGGCATTGTCAGAACAAGTAGTGCAAGTAGTGCGGTGCATTCATTATAACAATTCCTTGAGTGAGAGAAGGTGTAGTAAATTGAATTATTAGATGCTTATTCAATGAGAAACACAAAAACCAAGCATCTTGTCGTCGTTGCCAGAATAAGAGGTGAAATTGAAGATGGATAAATTTTTTTTGGATAGTATGAGTAAATGAAATTGTGAATTAACAAAACTTCGTTTAATGTAGGAACGACGTGCAAACTAATGACCATCAAAGCAAGTAATAACCAATCAACACTAAACTCATTATAATATACACTACTGATTGGTAGGTATAATAATGGCCTCTCACACATAACTCACTCACTCATTAACCATTATTTTAATAAGATATATATTAACATCACACATTCATTCATTATTCATCTTTCAAGAAATATATTAACAACACAACAAGGATCAGTTAAAGGAATGTGTTAGAATTTGATAAAGTCAAAATAGAGAGGGTTATATCTAATATGAATTTATTTTAACTTTAGATTTATTAAAAATTTTAAAACTTACAACTAATATAAATTTAACGTTGTCTTGTTCTTTGTATTGAAGATATATAGTTAATAAACTTAGTTAAATTATTGAATATCTTACATTGAATATAGATATAGACATTACACATGGATTAAAGAGAGAGTGCAAGGCCCTAACCTTGAGAGGATTTGGGAACCTCCTTTGCAAAATCGCCTTGGTGGTTTCTAGTTAGCACAAATAGACATGACATGAGGTTGATGGCTAAAGGAGTCAGTTTTGGAGTTCCTTACCCCATTGAAAAGGCACACCACAAACATGTTGGGTACCTTTGCACAAAGGCAAGGTGTTTTGTAGACATTGGTAGATTACATTAGTTCATCAAATCAAGAGAAGCTTGGAGGGAACTTGGCGAGGCATAGAAGGTTGTTGCGGGAAACCTCATTCATAGGAAAATACTATGCATGAAAGACAAAGTGGCAAGAAGAATTGACTTGCTTCGCCATCTCTACTTGTTGTACTTGGAATTCTTCCAAGTCTTCAAAATTTGCCTTCAAAGGATAATCAATGACAAAATGATTTTGACTACATAACAAACAAACAACATTTTACCTCTAAACTTAGGCAATTTATGTTGCATCTCTACTGCGAAGTTGGCCTCCTTCCTTTCAAATGACTCAAACCTATGTGCCCAAGTTTCAAATTTGCTTTCCAAAGTATGCACCTTTTGAGTTGAAGCTTCAACCCTCATGCCACTAGTATGTTCTAGCTTCATCACATGTGCTCAGTAAATCTAATGGATAACATGATCCCAACATTCCTGATCCATGATCGTGACTTCAATCTTGTTCTCCCATGACTCTTTCTCTGCACCATCCATGTTGTAACCAAAAGTGGTTTGACCCTCCTTGGAACATATGAAAATTCTATCCAAGTCTCCAAGACTTGATTCACCTTGTTGTCTCAAGCCTGCTCTTGTCCACCTACATAACCTGTCAACGAAGTCTTTTACTCCCTTCCAAGTCATGGTGAAGAGTGCTTGAATTGTCAAGTTTGTGTGAAAAAACTGCCTTGAGTTCCTACTGCACTTAGATAGAAGTCTATGATCACAAATTTTAGGTTTCCCTTCACAACTACCTGCCAACCCACCTCAGGGTTTGTGCCCTACCTCAAGTTTTCCCAAGTGTGAGAAGATGTGCACCTAAACTACTTGCTACCAACTTTCCTTCAAAAGTGGTGAAGAGTTTCTTTCATACCACCTATCATGGGAGTGTCAATGATGAAGAGCATTGTAGCTAACCACTATTCATCTCTGATACTACTAGTTAAGGATCTACATTTTTCCCATACTTTTTTCTTCAAACTTACAACTAGTTGAGTGAAAAATGAAGAGGTGAATAAAACCTACAAGAGGTAGGCATGCGGTAGCTTCAAGGGTTGGTTTATACATTGACTATTGGGCATTGGCACAAGGCTATGTTGCTTTAAATCCTTTGTACTTTTGTAAAAGAATGGGATGCACGTGGCCAAAATCCCTTGTGTATACTGTAAACATTCTTCTCATAAATAAAGTTTAAGGCATCCGCCTTGGGTGGTGTTTGTACATGTGCATGTGTATTGTGGCTTGTTTTTTGGGATGAATTTTGTTCTACTTCTTGTGATGCTTTATGTTGGTTAACTATTTACATTAGCTAAGTGTTGAATCTTGTTAAGTATAAGTATTGTTGGGATATTTTAAGGGCTACAATTGGACTCATGCCAAACACTTGAATGCACTTGGTTGAGTAGGACTTAGTTGCATTTGATGGTCTGTAGCCTAAGGAAACGTTATGGGTAGACCTTAAACGAAGATGCATAGTTTGGTTGTAGTAGCCGTAGGCTCTCCAAGTCCCTGAGGCCGAGGCAAGGCAGTGTTGCATGACCTCGAGTGTTGAAATGAAGTTGAGAAATTCCTATGTTTGAGGAAAAATGTTCGAGCATACCGTATGTTCGTGATAGAGAGCAATGGAATTAATAATGACCTTACACCCATACCGCACATAAATCACTCATTCATTACACATTCCTTTAAAATATACAATAATAAAATTATGAACAATGAGGATGAGTTAAAGAAGTGGGTTACAACCCATAACCAAAAGGATTGTTTCAAAGAGACGAATGCCATAACTAGCATAAATTTATTTTAATGAGTTAACATGTTATGGAGTTTAACTTTATTACAAATGTTTTGAAAGTTGAATCAATGTCTTTGTAATGTGTTTTTCATCTTCTATATCAGTAGTCCAACGAATTTTACAAATGATTTTGTGCTAAGGTGTTTTAGGTCTTTTCTAATGCCTTGTTTCACATTAAGCTTATTTTTACAATATTTATTTTCTTTCTTGCACTAACATCAATGAAGAGACAATTTTGATATTTTAACTGTGGTTAATTATTTATTTGTAATGATTTAACATTCTCTTGTTCTCAAGTTCCTTATCACTCAACATTTTCATTTAAACTTAGTTATGGTAGCGCTTTTTAACAATAATGAAGTCTTGGAGGGTGTCTTCCTCAATTATTCCCAAATGATTGAGCAAGAAACCTATTTAGTCCAACCTCTTTTGAACTTTAAGTGACTTTTTTTTATGTAACTAACATAATTTTATCTTTAGCATGGATGAAGAGGAATTATAAATATGGAGGTAAAGTGTATTTTATTTTTGGTTTCAAAGGAAATTCTCGTGAGGAAACCTAAAGGATGCTTCCCCATATTTATGGACGATATCTTGAGTAAAGTCGTAAATGGATCTCATATATTAATTTAACGTAGTTAGACCCTTACTTTAAATTAAGTTATTATTATAAGTTACTATAATTAAGATAAACAAATTTTGTAAGGTTCAATATCTATTAAAAAAAACCAAAAAGTTATAGATATAGCTACGGTCGGTCGACTAGTCGAGAAGCCTGACCAATCACTCCTCTAGAGTTTAGAAACTAAGTTCCAATTTGAGTTACCACTAAGGAAAATTTCAACACAAGATCTAGAGTTCCAAATATTGAAAATTCTAAGCAAAATACCCCACAAACCGAGGTTAATGACTAGATTAATAAAAAAAGCCAATTTAATCCAAAACTAGAGCCTACACAGAAACACCTAAAGACCAGATGATCCAGAGAGATAATCAAAAGACTTGAATTTGGAGTAGGAGTCATGACAGAGTCAGTCATTATTAGAAAGAATGATAGGATGAGCCACCACATTGTTTGTAGAGTCATGATATTCCTTCAAGCAAGAGGGTTCACCTTTCGGTTGAAGATCTGTCTACCAACGAAAAATAAGGCCTGGGTTGATCACATTAGCATTGGGTTTTCCAAAGACTCTGCCAGTCAGTTCACGGAAAAGGATGTTTATTTTGGCATCAAGATCCATTTGTGATTTTTCCATTTGATGAAGCCAACCCTCCAATTAATCCATCCGTGTGGCAAGATTAGTGCCCTAAGTGTCCTCCTATGACTTTCCCTCCACGCTCTCCATTATAGCCTAACGAATCAAGGTCTTAATGTACCAGAGAAGCGTGAGGTTTTTGATATACTGAGTTTCCCTTGTCCAAGTAATGCCCTAGTCATCCATGAGTCTACCCAAATCCGTGATTAGAACCTTAGGATCAAGATGATTTAAGTTGTTCTGAAGCCAATTTTCCATGTCTTGAAGATGACGACGCGTAGAAGGAGAGACCAAGCCAAAAAAACTGGCCTTTGCCTTCTCTTGTTCAACAAGCACTCGAGGCATGTGGGAGCGACAAGCTCCGGCTAGGAGCTTGAGCTTTTTCCTCTTAACCTACACCATATTCACACCAAAAAAGAGCTCAAACAAATGAATTGAAGACCAACACAAAGAGAGATGAGGTTTCCTGAACCATAAACCACAAAGTCTCTCCAAGTCCACTTTGGAATGAAACTTTCTTCGATTGCCTTTGTAGTGATATGAGTACACCCTGCTTCTCATCATGATAGTATCCCAAACAACCACCCAGGGGTCATGAACACATTTAGAGGGGAGAGCAACAATTTCCATAATGATCTACAAAATTTCGAACAATAGCTGATGCAAGCGAGACTTCAAGCAATATCTTCATGTGGGGGGAAAGGACCTTCCATTAGCCGCAATGACATTCCAGTTTAAACCATTATGAGTCTTAACTTTTCATGAGCAGCTTGTACCATAAACGCGTCCACCTAACATCAAACAAGATGTGAGGATGACGCGTGACACCCTACATGGAGAATAATTAAGATACAATTATTTTAATTTTTTTTATAATCATAAAAAATTTGAATTGTTTATCAATATAAAAATTTTGAATAGTTTATCAAAAAATTAATATAAATAAGAGCCACGAGGTGGAAAATGTCCTTAGACTTTAACAGCATGATGTTTTGAAATTTAAAATAGCTTTATTTTGCCAATGACTAGTTCACCAATCCACTTAGCTTCATTTATGTATTTTGTCCCTTCATTTATTGTTGGTTTGGGCTAGTACACATGACGTTGCAATCAATTTCATTGCTTGCTTCTTCCAGCCAACGTCCACTGATTTTAAAGTAGAATAACAATGAATGTTTGGTGGACAACCCATTTCCACCATTTTATCAATGAGATTGACCACCTCTTATAAATTCCCAGGATAAAAAAGAATAGTGTTAGGCATCGAATAAGTATGAATGTTGGGCTTTAATAGATTTGGGAAAATAGAAGTGGTGCCAAGGCCGTAGACATGTTAGGAACCCATATCAACCCTTCTATTTACTTTGTTAGTATATTGTTGTTGGACGCATATGCTTTGTAAGTCGTCCCGTAGTATTTGTTGATCCATAGTTTGTATTATTGTTGTTGGACGCATATGCTTTGTAAGTCGTCCCGTAGTAATTGTTGATCCATATTTTGTATTGGCCCATGGTTTGTATTGACACATGGTATTGGCGCCTAGACTTAGTATATAAGTTTTTGTTGAGACCAATGAAGGTACCGTGAAGTTATTTGTATTGAGCTTGCTCAAAGGAGGTTTCCCCCTCGAAGTGGCCTATGATCAATATAAAAGTGATTCTGAGTTCTGTTATTTCTGCTATCTCGTGTGTTTTCATTAATTAATTATTGTAGGTTCTTCACATCTGGTATCAGAGCACTTTCTTGGGCTCGTTTGGTGAAATTTCTGCCAAATTATTTTTTCGCATCTCTTGCAGCTTCGGATCTGGGAATAATCCCTATCCGCTTAACTGTGGGAAGTACTTGGGCATAAGCCCTAAAACTCATTGTGAGGAGTACCACGGGAACCCCAAAGTAGCTATCCCATTGAGAGGACCTGCCAGCGAAAAGGGCAACGACCCCTACCTGATTGACTAGTTCCCACCCGTGAGGTAAACCAAGAGCTGTCATTTGTGGCAAAGCGGTTATCAGTTTTACTTGAGCCGTGGAGTGAGGGGTACTGCCCCAATACGCAAGTCGTCAAACAACATTGGTGGCTGAGTGAAACCCCTGAACTATTAGGAAGCCGCACATACCTGGGGTCCATATCTATTTTCAGTTGAACTGTTGTCGATCATTGTCGCGCCATTTCAGATCCATTCTGAAAGCCGTTCCACATACAGCCGTTTCAGATCTATTTCAGATGCAGTCGTTTTCGATCTAGTCGACGCCGTTTCAGATCCCTCTGTTTTCGATCACTTCCGTGTCGTTGCAGATCTATCTGTTTCAGATCCCTTCCGCGTCGTTGCAGATCCATTCTTGAAAAAAATAAATAAATAAATAAATAAACTTCTGTTTTTTGGCCATATCTCCCTTATTTTCACTCTGTTTCCCTTGAAACTTCCCTGACACCCCGATAATCCCATTCTACATATTTCATTCCTGAGGACCCTATCCCAAATTCCACTTCCCAAAGCCCGAAATCCCACATTTGTCTATTTTTAGGGTTTTCCATAACTTCTTCGGATTTCACCCAATCGCCTTCAAATTTTACCACCGAGTTCCTTTCCTAATTTTGCTTCTTTGTCCCTCTCTGCCAAATTTTCTCATTCTTTCACCCCGCTTCTGAAATCCCCATTTTTTGCTTCCCTGCCCATCAGAAAGTGTCCAAAACCTAGTCAAACCCCAATTACCCCTCCAAGTTTTTCCCAAATCCAAATTTCCCTTTACTAAATAAGCTTTTGTTTGTGTTTTTCTATCCATTCCCCCCCCCCCCAAAAAAAAACTCTTAGTTATGGTTGTCACCCGCGCAGGAGCAACAACCATGGAGGAAGCACTTGCAGCCATCCAAACCAAACTCCAAGATCTAGATGAGAAATTTTTCAGCCTCCATCTTCAGCATTCAGCCATGAACAATAACCGACAACATGAATCTTCGGCAGCCAATGGGTTCTCTTCTTCCAACAATTTTCGTGGTCCGAAGCTTGAATTTCCTTGCTTTAATGGTATTGATCCAACTGGATGGATCTATCGTGCAGAACAATATTTCAGTATGCATAATACTTTTGATGTCCAAAAAGTTCCACTCGCATCCTTTCATTTGGAACTAGAAGCCCTTCAATGGTACCGTTGGTACATCAAGGCTCATGACGAGCCAAAATGGACATATTTTTGCCAACTCCTTTTGCAATGATTTGGTCCTAGTGCTTTTGATGAGTTCACCGGAGCACTCACTAAACTTCGTCAAAGTGGCACTATGAGAGAGTATCAGACAGAATTTGAGAAACTAGCCAATCGCACAGAAGGATTGTCTGATGAATTCTACAAGAGTTGTTTTATCAGTGGTCTTAAGGATGAAATCCAGTCAGAGGTTAAAATGTTTTGTCCCAACACAATGATGGAAGTCCTAGCGTTGGCTAAGTTGGCAGAAGACAAGATTGCATCCCAACAGCGCTCCAAACCCACTTTTGTTCCCTTCCAAAATATGGGTTCTCAACGACCTCCCATTCCGCCAGCTCCTCAACCAACTCCTATCAAGCATTTGTTTGAAACATAGATGCAGGCACGCAAAGAAAAAGGGCTTTGTTATAATTGTGATGAGAAATTCACTTGGGGACATAGATGTGTTCAACAAAAGCTCTATCTCTTGGATATGGCTTCTCCGCCTGCCTCTACAATTGGTCAAGAAACTCCATATACAATGGATGATCAGGTCGACATTCATGAGCCGCCTATTGACCCCCCATCTCAGGATGAACAACCAAATATATCTCTCCATGCTTTATCCGGCGTCACCACCCCCCCAAACAATGCGGGTCAGGGGTTACTTCAAGAAGCTTCCTCTTACAATACTCATTGATTCTGGTAGCACTCATAACTTCATTGACCCTCAGATCGCCAAACATGTTGATTGTTTTGTCCATCCTTGCTCCAACTTTGAAGTCATGGTTGCCAATGGGGGTACCTTACCTTGCAAGGGGAAGTGTCACAATGTGCGTATCTCTCTGGAAGATTATAACCTGCGCTCTGACATGTTTTCCTTGTCCCTAGGCAGATGTCATGTGGTTTTGAGCGTTCAATGGTTACGCACACTTGGCCCCATCTTATGGGATTTTGCTGAACTTTGGATGCAGTTTTCAGTCAATGGGAAACAACACAAATTTAAGGGCTTACAACAAGGGTCTCTCTGCATCATCAGTTCACATTGCCTGGAAAAGATCCTTAAGAAGAATTCACATTGTGTCATCGCTCAACTCCATTCCATTCAGATGCACCCATCAACGGTCTCCCCTACTTTGTTGGATAGATATGCAGGTGTCCTTGCTGAACCAGTGGGCTTGTCGCCTTCAAGAGACCTTTCCGGTACGAATTTAGCCGCATCTACATCTCAGCAGGAAATGATGGCTATTTTGCATGCAGTACATAAGTGGCAGCCATACCTATTAGGGAATTATTTCTGCATCAAGACTGCTCTCTAGAGTCTGGAAAATTTCCTAGAACAATGGGTCTCCTCCCAAGCACACCTGAAATGGGTTATCCAACTCATGGGTTATGCCATTGCGATCACTTATAGGAAGGGTAAGGACAATATGGTGGTAGATTCTCCTTCTCGCACATTTGATGACCTAGTTTTTCTTACAGTTATTTCTCTGCTTGTTCCAAATCGGTTGCAATCTGTTCAACAAGGCTATCTCTTCTATGAACTCCATGCTTCTTCATCAGCAGGGCACTCTGGGTTCCTCAAATATATGACCGGGAACAATGTAACTTCTTTTGGTAGGGACTGAAAATGACAATTCAACAGATGGTGGCTTACTGTGATACTTGCCAGGTCAACAAGGGTGAAACGACACTCCTTTCGGGACTGCTCGAACCCTTTCGTATCCCTACACAGATGTGGACAGTTATTTCTATGGATTTCCTAGAAGCGCTCCAGTGGTACAATACCACCTCTAAAAGGACACCATATGAAGCAGTTTATGGAGAGGAACCGCCAGTTCTTCTTCCATACACACTCAGTAGCTCCCCAGTTCAGGAAATTTACTCGGTTCTTCGAAACCGCGATCAGATTCTTCTCATTCTGCAGGACAATCTTCACATGGCAAGAATTCGACTGAAACAACAAGCCGATCAGCACCGTTTTGAGCGCACTTTTCACGCAGTTGATATGGTCCTTCTTCGTCTACAGCCTTCCAAGCAATCCTCCCTGAAACTCAAAAGGCGTCAGTGGGCCGGAATGCAACCCGAGGATGGTACAAGGGAACCACTCCTTCATATTCTGCATCAATTTCTACATCTAAAGCTTTGAGGACAAAGCTTTTTCTAAGTGAGAGCGGATGTTAGGAACCCATATCAACCCTTCTATTTACTTTGTTAGTATATTGTTGTTGGACGCATATGCTTTGTAAGTCGTCTCGTAGTATTTGTTGATCCATAGTTTGTATTATTGTTGTTGGACGCATATGCTTTGTAAGTCGTCTCGTAGTAATTGTTGATCCATATTTTGTATTGGCCCATGGTTTGTATTAACACCTGGTATTAGCGCCTAGACTTAGTATATAAGTTTGTGTTGAGACCAATGAAGGTACCATGAAGTTATTTGTATTGAGCTTACTCAAAGGAGGTTGCCCCCTCGAAGTGGCCTGTGATCAATATAAAAGTTATTCTGAGTTCTATTAGTTCTGTTATCTCGTGTGTTTTCATTAATTAATTATTGCAGGTTCTTCACAAGACAAGAATAAGAGCAGCTAGTACTTTGGTCCCAAAAATGAGAGTTACTTGAGCTGTGCAGGAATTCGGTCTCCTAGTGCCTGGGCTGGGCTGGAGATTGACTGTGTTGGAAAATTCTATAATTCTTCAATTAGATTCATAGAGACCTTCCTTTGTGAGCTCAATGAACATTCCACATCTATTGCACCAGTCAACGTAAAGGAGAGCATGCGATTGTAATAGGCTCCTTTCCGCCCATTAAACATCAAAACACTTGACCTCCACTTGCAGAGAAATTGTGAGTTTGTCCTAGTCTGATGAAGGGGAGAACCATGTTTCAACCAAAGAATAGGGGATTCAAGAGAAAACGGTCGATAGCGGGTTCAAGAGACTTTGAAAATCTCATAAATGGGTATTGAGGTAACAATCAAGATTGTTCCTCCAATAAACACTCCATGTACTAGATTTCCTTACTTTAGCTCCAAGTCTCAAGTCATTTTAGAGGTAGAACATTATCTATTCCACGATAAAGCATAAAATGTTATTTGGGGTTGGGATGGTGTATATGTTGTTGGATATGAAGTAATTTATATTTTCATAAAATAAATTAGATAGTTGTCAAAGAGAATATTAGGTGACAACTGGTAACCACCATTTGTATCATATTGTTTGGCACATATTAGAATTGTCTAAAGTTGGAAAAGAGTTATGGTTAAATATTCTGTTTTAATGGGTTATGGAAATGTAAAGAGTTTGCTCATGAACGAATTCTAGGTTTATGGTTTGATCTTGATTATATATAGAGAGAAGTAGTCAATAGATTTTGCATTGTATGGCTCTATGATAGCCGGTATGGTATCCATGTAGAGGGAATTGAAATATGGAAGGAAGATAAACATAAGATTTCTTGACTCAGTTAGAACCGTTATATAGATCAATGTGTGCAGAGATAACATAAAGAATCATACAAATGAGTGCATAAATTAAGTTAATGCGATGACAAAATACCATAAATAAATCAAGAAAACAAACAATATACCAAATGTTTCAAAGCCAAAACTGCATGATTGGATTAATTTATATCAAACCATTTGTTTAATATATTCCATCCACTACAATCGTATTAGTCAACAAAATCGAAAGAACAAATCACAAAATATTGAAGTGGGAAAAAACAAGTAGAGAAAATCATTATAAAATGGTGGCCATATGCATTATACAACTATAGTGGAGAGTTAAGAGTTATTTTGTTGATGTTCTAGTAGCACATCATTATCATCATCGATATCTGTTGGAGGTAGGAAAGGAGGCTTGAAAACGAACTCCAATTGGTTCCATCGTAAGCCATGGAAGAAAGGGTGGTCCTTCACTTCAGCGGAGGACCCCCGTCTTTTGGACGGGTCCTTTACAAGTAGTTGTCAGATCAGAGCTTTCAATGCCCAAGTACCTCGTGTGAAACAAGGCTCTTTGTTTAGAATGTTAAGGAAAGTCTCCTTTCTATCCGACCCATTAAAATGAGTATTCCCGTGACTCATCTCATACAAGAGAATGCCAAAGGACCACCAGTTCACTGGATACAAGTATGACTTCCCCCACAGAACCTGTAACATCCCCCTCACCCAATCCGACCATCGGGAGGGGACGCTGGCCAAATCTGGGCTCTCAAATTTCGCCCCAAGTCCATAATACGTTTTTTGACAAATAGAATGTGTGCAAAAATGTAAATAAACATGCACAACGGAATTAAAATCTATCCACACACATCTAGCATGCAAATATAAGCATAAACATTACAGGTATGAAAGTAAAACATTTCAGATTCAAATGCATGAGAATACTTATCTTTATCCAACGCAGATCCAAGCAACTAGCTGTGTAAGAGCGATTTTTCACCCAACCATAGGCACTCCATCCAGCATATACTCTTTCTGTTAGGAGGCCACCCCTAAGATGGGATATGAGTCGAGCAGGGCGAAGGAAACACCTACAGGATTCTCTCTCTCATCCCACAACCCATTTTTCTCTCTGTGCTTAGCCAAATTCCCATATAGAGCTCTACAGGGATCTCACTCATCCCTCACAACCTTGGTTTCCACAATACCTGCCCCACAAAACACCCTTCTAGATCAGGCATCCCCTTCACCGATCCACGGTTCTCTTGGGAGATCCATCTTGCTCAGTGCTTCCAGTGTGTGCATAGAAGAAATCCAACTTAATATTGGATGCTATAAAATCACCTGCAGCCACAATCTATGGCTTCTCAAGCGCCTACGAGCAACATAACTCAATGGTAAGGGTTCCTAGCTTGCCCAACCTCTCTGCTCACCTACAACCAACAATATTCACTTCCAAATCTGCAGCATGGTCTCCAAATTCGAATTTATGGGTTCAAAACAGCATGGTAAGTTCATCCACAACAAGGGAGAGCTCTTCATCTTCTAAATCTGCATGAAAGAATGAGAGAAAATGAGGGTTGACTCCAAAGGATACGAGAAAGCAGTGAAAAGACAACTGACATAACTTCTGCCAATAGAAGAAAGGACTCCTGACAGCTACAGGCTGACTTCTGTTATGACAGAACTGTCACAAAAGTGTAGTCAGTCCCATGCTACAATAACTACATGAGGTGACTTTTCCCACCAACCACACAAATGCATTAATGATTGGAAAATGGTCAAAAAAGGAGATAATTGGTTTATTCTCATCACATGACAGAATTTTGGGTGAGTTCTAAGGTTGAAAATTGGTAGCAAGGATTTAGTCACCCATGGACCCCCCTTTCCTCTTCCCCTCTGGTGGAATCATAACCCCTTTAGTGCTCTTTACATAGCCATTGTTGGACCATTTTATTATTTATGCACATAATATTTACATATATTCTAGATCAACATAAAATCCAACCAAACAATCCAAATAAAATATAAACATCATAGATGCCTAGATATTCACTAGTCGGGTCTTGGCCTTGAGCTCTGTACTAGGAATTCGCACTAGCATGTTTACATCATTTACATAATTTTGGATAATTACATTCTAAGTCAAAACTAGGGGTATTACAGAACCTCAGGCGCAATGTAATCCATTGTACCCACCACTGAATATGTTGCACCACTGTATTCGTTTTCTTCATTTTCGTACTTTTTCTCACGCTTGACAGGCATTAGACGCAGCGAGAGATCGAAATTGGTGAGCATTATGTGTCCATTCTCTTACACTAATATGTTCTCTGGTTTCAGATCCCTGTAAACTATTCTCTGCTCATGTAGATACTCCAACATTGCAACAACTTCGGTCGTGTAGAATCTACATGTGGCACAAAATATATATTACATGTGATGCCACCAAGAAAAAAACCACCAAATCTTTTATTGAAATCCAATAGGATTGAAAGAATACAAGGAGAGAGAGAGAAATCCAACTGTTATCAGCCAAAATGGCACTTCTCCGTTCATGACTACATTGCCTTGTCGGTCACACAAAAGAACATTATGGATGGAAAAGCCTATTTGATCATAGATGCTTTGACCTATACTTTGCAATGTTCTCCTTAACAAAACTATTTTTTGTGACAAATTCCGAGACTTAACCGTGACTCTACCATCAGCCACCTCGCGGGTCACTCGCGACAGTCTATACAGACAACCCGTGGGTATCACCCTAGAAGTTGTATCCCCGTGTTGCTGGATATTATACTCGTGAGTCATTCGCTAGTTGTCAAGAGAGACACTCGCGGGTATCTATAAATCAAGATAAAAATATTTAAAGATGATTAGGGATTAGTCAAGGGCAGTTATTCTAACTACCCTAACCTCCCCAACCAATTCCCTTTCGAGTCTATCCTCCCAGCCTTGCTATAACTACAAGGGGAGGGCCTTGAGAAGAAAAAACCAATTTTTGCTAAAGAAATGCTGGAGAAAATTCTACTAAAGGAACAGGAGCAGGAACCCAGGGCCAGGTTTCAATGGTGCCAGTTGTAGTACAGTTTTGGCTGATTGCATTTAATGCTAATAATACAGAAACTTCCTTTCCCATAAATATTTGTCCATGGTATGAATGTATGTCTTTGAATATTTCATGTTTATTATATATGAGTTTCTTATAAAGCATTCATTCTTATTTGGATCATAAGCTTTGAGAAAGGTATGTGTTTTATTGCAAGTGATCTCTCTGGAGCAGTGAAGCAAGAGTCTGAACTTTTGAAAGCTTGGATCAAATGCCAATCATTCATGTATCTAATTTCAACTATATATCTTAGTTCATCTCATTAAAAGAGTGATTGCTTGATGTACCTATGTGCTTTCTTATCTTTGTAACTAAATTACATGTACGTTGATGATCTCAAAAGCGACATCACAAGTGTTAAGAGTATTTAAAAAATTCCAAAGGTCGTCAATGTTTTTAAAGAAATTCTATGTGACTCTTTGCTATAGGTATGGATCTCTTATATGTTCTAAAATATGATGTTATGAACATGAAATCATCTTACGTCATTAGCATAGTTTTCAATCGATACTTCTCTCGGAATGAATATGTCAACAAAATGCTTTTGTCGAAGGCTTGTTATGAAATAGGCTAGAATACAAAACTAAATATCATGATGATACTTCTACTATCTAATTCAATCATTAGTGTAATATGCATTGATCTATGGATACTTGACTGTGTGTAGGCTTTGAAACTATACAAAATTACTACATGAAATGTTATGATGCATTTAGACTTTTAATTTAACTCTACTTGAATTTTAGTAACAATTTAAACTATGTAAAAACCATATATATATACAAATCCTAACTAGAGAATACGAATTGGATTAATATGTCAAATATGAATTCTAGGCATCGCTCATACGAGAACTATATGAATTAATCGATGGTGCAATACTATGAAGTTTTATGGAATATATAATATATTCTATAGTCAACCGATACAACAAATTCATTCAACATACCTTTGATATTATTTAAAACAATGGAATGATATGTTAGTGCATTAACGTCGAGGTAGTGACATGGCAGGTGTTACCATCGTAATGAATATTGAGTACATAAGGGTTGTATCACAACGTCGGTCCTGGTCTTGGCATTGAAGTCTACTGACAGTGGTAATTAGTGGAAACATGAGTGTAATGCTACCGTGGCTATGGATGTGTGAAAGAGTTTGCTAAACAAGTGATACGATTCTTACCTGTAACTATCCTTACCCTTTGAATTGTTGACTTGGCACTTTGTGGTTGTAATAATTAATAGAGTAATAAATATGGTGGTTGTCCATATTCCAATACACCCAGTTGGCAATGATCTCCACTGTTGATTTGTGAAACCTTGAGATTGTAATGAAAAACCCTATTTGCATACTACATCAACTTTGAACGTGTTCTCGGCATTCATTTTGCTGGGTAATGGTTCGGGAGAGAGGCCGATAGGTCGAGAATTTTTAGGGTTTGTTAGTGTTTGGTTCTTCGAATTCGAACCCTTGACCTCTATGCGTTCATCCTGTAAGTGTCAGTTCTGTTTTTAAGAAGCCTAGCTACGGTTTTGTAAAGTCACAGTGATTTACTTGTTGAAGGGTTTGAGCCTGCAACTTCTTTCACTGTATGAGTTTGAGAGGTGTTTATCTAGGGTCTTTATTGAGCAATGGCACCGGTTTTGAACCTCGGTAGGTGGTAATCGTTGTTGTTTCTCAGAACTATGCATCTCGTTTTCTGGGCTGGACGTTGGATTTGTTAATCGTTTCTACAGGAAGTCTCCTTGATACGAAGGTAAGAATCTTTCTTACCCATCTCTTGTTGAAATATTGTAACTTCAAAGAATATTATATTTGTATATTATTTATTCCGGAGATGTTCCATACCTCCGATGTGATTATACTATAAATCTGGAGATGTTTATTCCTCCGAGTTGGGTGTGGTAACTAGGGTTATTAGACCCACCATGTGGGGGTCGGCCCAGTCAGTTATAATGGGGTATTTAACCTAATGGTTAAATACGAGCCTACATGTACTTGTGTAAAATACATATCAGAGTAGTGTATAAATAGAGGAGGTGTGTTCCTCATTTGACACACACTCACTCACTTGAGAAAGGCGCATTTGTGGAGGAGAGGTCTGCTATGGAGGAGAAGGAGCTTATGCTCAGGGTTTGCATCTTTGTATATTGTTGGTCATCTATATTGAGGAAGCTTTGCTGGGTTTTCTACCCCATGAGGGTTTCCCAGGATAAATCTCTGTCTCTTGTGTTTATGCTATGCTTGTTGTTTCTTCAGTGATCCTGTATATGCTATTATTGTGAAATGGAATGTAATGCTGCTATTTTCTGTCTTAGCATATTGAATTTTAACATGGTATCAGAGCTAACCTGAAGGAAGACAAGGTATGGCACTAAAGACACTTGCTTTACTTACGACAATTTGAAGGTTAGGGTTTTACATAGAAAAAACCAGTCATCGTAGCACTTTCGCTATAAATCCGTTTTGGCGAAGTTTTCGGATCTGAAATTGTTACAGGACGAAGCTAAAATCTCCAGGTACCTTGTGTCCAAAGGACAACCTCTAATTCGTTGTACTTTGTGATTTATGATCTGTACAATATAGGGTTTCTGCCTCTTCCAGATCTGAGTCAAAATCAGGTGACCTTGGGAAAAAGGTCATATCTTGGGCTAGGAAGCTCCAAATGAAATTTCGTAAAAAGTGACAGGTAGTACACAGTCTGCACTATCTCAGAAAACTTTTTCAGAGGCCGAAGTTGAACCAGTGACACGTGGCACTCCGTACAAGTGCGCTCTCCTGTATTATCCCATAAACAGGTCACGTTGCGACACTTGGCATAACTCTCTCTCAGAAAATCAAATTGAGTTCAGACCTGTCAGGATGGAAAGATAACAGGCCGAGCTATCTCAGAAAACTTTTTCAGAGGCCGAAGGTCAAACAGTGACACGTGGCACGCCATACAAGTTCGCTCTCCTGTATTTTCCCAAAACAGGTCACGTTGCGACATTTGGCATAAATCTCTCTCAGAGAATCCAATTGAGGTCAGACCTGTCAGGATGGAAAGATAACAGGTCAGGCTATCTCAGGAAACTTTTTCAGACCCTGTGGATAAAAAATTTCAGACTTACACAAGAAACAATTAGGTACATATTTCTGTCAAAACAGAATTATTTTTTGGTACCTTCATTCATGACTTCCGGAACTTAGGGCTTTGGAGAAAGTTGGAATTTTTGTAATCGGAGACCACGGCTGGATGCTACTCATCAAAATAGAAATTTAGAGACCAAGATCAGAATTTTTGGTTGGCAGAAGGCCGGGCTTGATTAGACCCTAGTTCGGGACTTTGATCAGAAAAGCGGAAAATTAGAGCTTCTGTAAAAATGGAAATTTTTGAAATCTGTGACCACGGCTGGAAGCTCCTCAGAAAAATAGGAGCTTAGAGCTTTGGATCAAACTTTTTGATGGGGCAAAAGAGTGGGCTTCATCAAACCCCAGTTCAGGGTCACGTCCAGTGAATCCGAAAGTTTCAAAGGCAAAATTAAGGAGTAAAACTTTGCAGTTTTCAAATTCTGAATATATCAGTTTGATCAGCTCATCAAGGCACATATCTCTATCCTTTCGGAAGTTTGAAATTCAAAGTTTGAATTTTTGGGGTTTCTCTGACAAACCCATATCCAGCTCCAGGTCCAGTTCTTGCAAATCAAGTGGATAGGGTTAATCCTAGAAGAAGATGGATTGGTCACCTACATAAGTGAAGGAGTTAATGTTTCAGAGGGAGATGAGGCTAAGGCTTTACATAAGGAGATTACAAGCGATCTCGACAGGTATGACTCATCGAGGTATGTTTTGAGATTTGTTCATGATTAAGTTTATGGTATGTTTGTCTTCATGTTATTACAATTAGTACAATCTTGATTTTAGATTTGTTGTATCACCTTAACAAAATTATGAATGCATGATAGAATATATTCATTGGTTAGGGTGTTGACACTTATGATTGTACTAATGCATTATGGTGTTGTGTGAGGTTGACGTTGTCTGCTAACAAGATACAGGTACATCACAAAAGACAAATCAGGCTCCATGATCATGAAAACATGAAGACAAAGACTCATCCATAATCTTTGTTCTACTTACGAGGTATGTATGACTTTGTTATATTATGCTTAACCTATGAGACATGCAGGTTCTAGCTCAGGATCTCTAAATCATTGAAGAGGTTGTTTAGGTATGTTGTACATAACCAAGTAGGTATACTAATCCAGGTATGTTTCCCATGAATCTTACCTTGTTTTAGGATCCCTTATATAAGTATACTTGGAATGATTGGTTATGCTTATTCATAAAGTTAGTAATCAAGGGATTATGCATATTATATCTTTTATCAATGATATGCATGAGTAAAAGAAGACTTCCCTGAAATCTTGAATACTAATGTTTATTAACTATAATCATGACTATACGTTTTCAAGATTATTTAGTACTATAATGTTTTGATAGCATTTAGAATATACTAATGAGTGTATGTTTGTGTATGAGATCATGAGGATGACTCTTGAGCATGCACAGTGGTACAGAATGAATAGAAGTTCAAAATACATACAGAAGATCAAGCGGGAGGCAGCCACACAAACATAAAAGATAAGTATTTGAGTTGCTATTTGAAATAGTAATGATATTGCCTGCATGCATATTTGTATTCCTAGAATATATAATGTTGAGTGTAAACATTCATAGAGCATTGAACAGTATACAACTAATGTGCATATGTTTGGACAAACATTCCATTGTTGCTTGACTAGAATGAAACCTCTTTGCTGACATGCTGAGAGTTGTGTGCACTCTCGATAGTATGTTCTGGTAGAGATGGAAGGCATCTAGATAGCCACTGTATGCATACAGGATATGGGAAAGTGTTGTGCCAAAGTATTGGTCAAATAGTTGCATCACTATGTAAATGATATCTGTATGCATAATGGATTATCTTTTGATGATTATGAAGTATTACTAATTATGTACTTAATTTTGATTTGTAGGAAAGGTCATGAAGAATGATGGACACCGTACAAGTGGTGGATGTTCAAACAAGAAGATTTACAAATCAAACAAAATATAGAAGGCTCATGGCTAGAAGATTCTCTTAGAAAGGGGAAGAGAATCACGACAAGATGTTTGCTCCAAGTATGGTGTAATTAAAGAAGAAGTATGAATCAGGTTCTGTATAGGTACCTAGGATCGATAATAATTTGATAAAGCTTAATGATCACCATGGGTGATGTGGATCTCAACCTTTGCTACAAGGTTGAATATGATACACATATGACATGGATGCAAGAAGGAACTCACCACAGAGTTTGAATGATATTGAGGCTCATATAAGTAGACCCATCTAATGAGAGATGGCTCAGATAGATATGCAGAAGTTCATTCAATGCAGAAATGAAAAATGAAAGATCTCAAATTGATGCTTTACTTCCTAGGTCTGGAAGTATGGCAAGACTCAGAAGGAATATTTCTCAACCAGGGAAAGTATGATGAGAAATATGACTTGAGGTGTTGGAATGGCCACTCTTATGGATTCCAACTTGAAGCTGTTAGGGGATAACTCATCAGAGTTAGTGGATATAACTCTGTACAGTCAATTTATTGGGTCTTTGATATATTTAACATATACTAGGTTAGATATATGCTTTGTTATGAACACCTTGAGTTAGTATCTAGTGGAAACTAGATGTGTTTACCTGATAGTTGCAAAGTATGTGATGAGGCACATAAAGAACACGATAGAATTTGATCTATGCTATCTTAAAGATCATGACTTCAGATGGCTATTCAGATTCTGTTTGGGCAGGAAGTGTATCAGACAAGAAGAACACATCGAGAGGATGTTATCGTCTGGGATTAGCCATGATCTCGTGGTTTAGCTGGAAGCAGTCTAGTGTGG
This sequence comes from Larix kaempferi, assembly GCA_027924585.1. Taxonomy (NCBI): domain Eukaryota; kingdom Viridiplantae; phylum Streptophyta; class Pinopsida; order Pinales; family Pinaceae; genus Larix; species Larix kaempferi. The sequence goes on from BSBM01000114.1 coordinate 7,597,390, forward strand.
CTCTCAGCACAAGCGGAATATATGGCTGCTTGCTCTGCTAGTTGTGAAGAAGTTTGGCTTTAGGATTGTTTGACTTAGAGATGGAGCCAACTGAGATCCTATGTGATATTTAGAGTTGTATCAAGATGACATAGAATCTAGTGTTCCATGATAAGTCAAAGAACATAGGGAACTAACAAGTTATGACACAGAAAGGAACTCTAAAAGTTTGAATTTGTAACAGGTTACCGTTGTACTAACCAAGCCTCAACGTCAAGTGAAGAAGTTACCAACCAAACCTCTGTCTCGAGTGAAGTTTGAATACTTCCGAGACAAGCTTGGTGTAGTTCAAAAGGACCCTCCTCGAAAGGGGGAGTAGTATAGTCACTGCTGATGAGATTGTCTCATCGAACAACAAGGTCGATGATGAGGTAACCTGTTCTCTACACCCAGTTACTTAGAAATATTTAGATTTAGGACTCTCTTACTTAGAATACTTAGTTTTACTTATACATGCTTTTGATGATAGATGTATTGGTGAGAATACATGCTAGATGTATACATGTTTTGATGTATTAGTAAGAATACATGCTAGTTGTGATGTATACATGTTTTGATGTTAGATGTATTAGTAAGAATACATGCTAGATGTGATGTATACATGTTTTGATGTATTAGTAAGAATACATGCTAGTTGTGATGTATACATGTTTTGATGTTAGATGTATTAGTAAGAATACATGCTAGATGTGATGTATACATGTTTTGATGTATTAGTAAGAATACATGCTAGTTGTGATGTATACATGTTTTGATGTTAGATGTATTAGTAAGAATACATGCTAGATGTGATGTATACATGTTTTGATGTATTAGTAAGAATACATGCTAGTTGTGATGTATACATGTTTTGGTGTGATGTATACATGTTTTGATGTATTGGTGAGAATACATGCTAATGTGATAACTGCTCTTGTATAGATGAGAATACAGAAGGGGATTGGATCATCCCTGGACTTTCAGTCCTAAAGAGAACCGTAGACGTAAGGTCTCCGAGAATGAAGTCCTTAGTGGACAGTTGAGGGGATTGGATCATCCCTGGACTTTCAGTCCTAAAGAGAACCGTAGACGTAAGGTCTCCGAGAATGAAGTCCTTAGTGGACAGTTGAGGGGATTGGATCATCCCTGGACTTTCAGTCCTAAAGAGAACCGTAGACGTAAGGTCTCCGAGAATGAAGTCCTTAGTGGAAAGTTGAGGGGATTGGATCATCCCTGGACTTTCAGTACTAAAGAGAACCATAGACGTAAGGTCTCCGAGAATGAAGTCCTTAGTGGACAGTTGAGGGGATTGGATCATCCCTGGACTTTCAGTTCTAAAGAGAACCGTAGACGTAAGGTCTCCGAGAATGAAGTCCTTGATGGACTTGAGGGGATTGGATCATCCCTGGACTGTCAGTCCTGAAGAGAGCCGTAGACGTATGGTCTCCGAAAAGTGGGGATTGTATCATCCCCGGACATAGGTCCCTGAATTGATCCGTAGACGTGAGGTCTCCGAGAAGTGGGGATTGTATCATCCTCGGACTTAGGTCCCTGAATTGATCCGTAGACGTGAGGTCTCCGAGAAGTGGGGATTGTATCATCCCCGGACATAGGTCCCTGAATTGATCCGTAGACGTGAGGTCTCCGAGAAGTGGGGATTGTATCATCCCCGGACTTAGGTCCCTGAATTGATTCGTAGACGTGAGGTCTCCGAGAAGTGGGGATTGTATCATCCCCGGACTTAGGTCCCTGAATTGATCCGTAGACGTGAGGTCTCCGAGAAGTGGGGATTGTATCATCCCCGGACTTAGGTCCCTGAATTGATCCATAGACGTGAGGTCTCCGAGAAGTGGGGATTGTATCATCCCCGGACTGCGGTCCCTGAATTGATCCGTAGACGTATGGTCTCCGAGAAGTGGGGATTGTATCATCCCCGGACTTCGGTCCCTGAATTGATCCGTAGACGTATGGTCTTCGAGAAAGTGATTTTTGATGTGGTTACTTGTATCGGTAGGATACTTGTATTGATGATGTGGTTACTTGTATCGGTAGGATACTTGTATTGATGATGTGGTTACTTGTATCGGTAGGATACTTGTATTGATGATGTGGTTACTTGTATCGGTAGGATACTTGTATTGATGATGTGGTTACTTGTATCGGTAGGATACTAGTATTGTTGACGTGGTTACTTGTATCGGTATGGATACTTGTATTGATGATGTGGTTACTTGTATCGGTAGGATACATGTATTGATGACATGATTACTTGTATCAGTATGGATACTTGTATTGATGATATGTATACTTGTATTGGCATGAATACTTGTACTGATGATGTGGATACTTGTATTGTTATGGATACCTATGTTGATGACGATGCTGACGATCGTGTGATGATGATGCTGATGATCGTGTGATGACGATGCTGATGATCGTGTGATGACGATGTTGACGATCGTGTGATGACGATGCTGATGATCGTGTGATGACGATGCTGATGATCGTGTGATGACGATGCTGATGATCGTGTGATGACGATGCTGATGATCGTGTGATGACGATGCTGATGATCGTGTGATGACGATGCTGATGATCGTGTGATGACGATGCTGATGATCGTGAGATGACGATGCTGATGATCGTGTGATGACGATGCTGATGATCGTGAGATGACGATGCTGATGATCGTGTGATGACGATGCTGATGATCGTGTGATGACGATGCTGATGATCGTGTGATGACGATGCTAATGATTGTGAGATGACGATACTGATGATCGTGAGGATCCAGATGTTGATGTTGTTGTAGTTGTTCGAGTGCTGCAGAAGATAAAGACTCAGTACTGAAGATGTTGATGTTCCAGTATTGAAGATGTTCCAGTAACTGCTTGAGTTACTGATGATGTTGAGAAAGCTTCCAATGATTTATAGATGTATCATGTATGATGTTGATGACTCCTTGCTCGTGCAGATACTGTTATAATATCCTTCTCGTTAAGGGGGAGTGTTGAAATATTGTAACTTCAAAGAATATTATATTTGTATATTATTTATTCCGGAGATGTTCCATACCTCCGATGTGATTATACTATAAATCCGGAGATGTTTATTCCTCCGAGTTGGGTGTGGTAACTAGGGTTATTAGACCCACCATGTGGGGGTCGGCCCAGTCAGTTATAATGGGGTATTTAACCTAATGGTTAAATACGAGCCTACATGTACTTGTGTAAAATACATATCAGAGTAGTGTATAAATAGAGGAGGTGTGTTCCTCATTTGACACACACTCACTCACTTGAGAAAGGCGCATTTGTGGAGGAGAGGTCTGCTATGGAGGAGAAGGAGCTTATGCTCAGGGTTTGCATCTTTGTATATTGTTGGTCATCTATATTGAGGAAGCTTTGCTGGGTTTTCTACCCCATGAGGGTTTCCCAGGATAAATCTCTGTCTCTTGTGTTTATGCTATGCTTGTTGTTTCTTCAGTGATCCTGTATATGCTATTATTGTGAAATGGAATGTAATGCTGCTATTTTCTGTCTTAGCATATTGAATTTTAACATCTCTTTGTTTTACAAGCCTTCAAACATAATGTGGAAACCTTGTTTAACCAATGTGTTGTTATTGTGGCAGGTTAGCCTTTTTCAGAGGACCATTCTCTTGGAGATGAAGGGGGAGTCTTGCGTGTTCACCGGTAAACTTCGGTGGTTTCCTTATCTCGTTGGACATCCTGTCAGTTGAAGTCCGTGAATGGTGTTTGACACAGTTCTGGGTGTTTGGATTTGACACGGTTTTTGTTCAAGAACTTTGTGGATAGTAATACTATGTTCTTAGCTCCACTATCGTGCTGGCTAGTAGTTTTGATGCAGTGTCTATTGTAAGAGTTTAATGGAAAAGTGACTCGTTGTTGGTATTGTAAACTCTAAAGAGTAAACCCTCGTCATTTGATGGTTACAGTAGTTTGAAACTACCAGATTTACTGTGTAATCTTGAGATTCCCAAACGTTGATGATGATATAAAAGCAAAGTGTTTTTAATGACAAATGTTATGATGCTGAAATCGTTTTCTGTAAACGAATAGATGGACTGTGGTCTTTTTAACAAAACATCAATGATTTAAAGTGTTAATGTTTTAGTATTTGAATGTTGACCGAGAGTTTAAGGCTTGCTTACTTAAGTGCCTATACATTGTTTTTGTTGTTGGATAATCATGATTTTGAAGTAGTTTGCACGAAAAGAAGTTTGTGTGAAGGTTTTGTCTTCAAATTCTAGTTTTCGTTTATGATGGATAACCTACCCGAGACCTTCAAATGTCATCGGCCTAAGCTAGGGTTTGTCCAACTTTTTCTTTTGGCTATATAAATAATTGATGTATAAATACTTTGTGTAAACAGAAGTGTTCGATACCAAGAACTAGTTCCTCACTTTTAAAAATGCGAATGTTTTCAAGAATTATCCATGTTTGCTTACTAGAGTTATAACCTGTCATTTAAGTAACAAAAACAGGGAATGCATCCTACTAAATGAAGTTTACTGTAATGTAATAGTCTCAATTACTAATTAGGGTTTGATAAATTATAATATTATCATGCTTTGAATGAAATCCACAGTTTGTCTTTGAGATAGAAAAGATGATGCTTGTATACAGGGCTAGGGTTTACAATGTATTAGGTTTTGATGCTACTGAAGTAAGTAATTGATACATGAAATCAAACAGGAAAATAGTGAAGAAATACAGTATATGTAAAGATAAGAAAACTATTTATTGATCAATTCTAGTAGATGTTAAAATCATTGGAAAACACTATTACTTGGAAAACCTGATATGTATGATTTTAATTGCATTTGTTTTCTATTTTGATTGAATAGAAATAAGAGGAAAATACATGACTGCACATAAATTAAACTAGATTTATATTTTATGAGATAACAAAAGAATCCTATAACACTATTTATGCTTATACAATAAATTCTTACTCTGTTTAGATATAGGTCAGAATGGCAAACAAATCACTTACTATAATTATTTATCCAATCAAATGGCAATATGTCTATCTCTCATCTATTATTTAATTTGCTTCTCTATACTAGAGTACGATGCAAATAACAACATGTGGAAAAATATAGAGTTGATTTTCTAATCAGATTTTAAACAAAGCTTATCATTTAGACTTTAAACAAAGATCAGAAATAAATACATTTACACAACAGAGTTTGATGATTTCACTAAATAGAATTATTAAACTGTAAACAAAATAGGAAACAACAAAACTTGGTTAATCTGTAGGGAAACAAACAGCCCAAGGAGCCTATTCCACCCAACCAATTCCTGAAGACAGCCAAGTTACTTGCCTTAGGACCCCTGAGCCTGTTCACTGAACCACCAGGAGGAAGAAACTTAGAAGCTTAGGACCTCAACTTGCAGTAGTAATAGTTATCCAGTCTTGAAAACTTAGCAGTCAAAGGGACCTGCACCAGCACCTCTGGTTCTTCTTCTCAGAATAATTTGCAGACTTACAATGCACTCACATATCCTCCCTATTCGAATCTCTCAGTCATCACGTGATGCACATGAGAAATATTTCTACAGAAAATATTGTGTAAGAGCTGCCTGCTCAATTCGAATTTGCCTTATGTAGGCTGCCTAGGCCTTTTCAGTTGTTAACTGGTCATTAAATGAACTGCCTGCTCACTCCCTCCACCTGGGGGATAATGCCACATTTGTAGGGGTAGTTGTCCCATAACCAACAACTAGTGGTGAAGTGCAATTGCTGCCATCTGTCCCATGCCTTCTAACAGCTTCCATTCCTCCTAGTGGGTGAGTGAACACTCATTTAACAGTTCCCTTGGGTGTTTGTCTCCTGCTTTAATTTATTAAATAATAATAATTCAGTAATTACATTCATCCTTGAACAAACTTGGTCATAATTACAAAACTTTGTAATTAAATTTAACATAAAGTATTTTGCTAATAAAATAATAATTTCAGAAATTGGATAGGTGACATACACCTCCCCTTAAGTCTCAACATCATTCTCGATGTTGGTCAATCACTCTCTGAGTGTTCCTGAAACAGAGTTGGGTATGCTGCTTGCATACTACTCTCCAACTCCCAGGTTGCCTCTTCCGGGCTAAGGTGCTTCTATTGCACCTTCACTTGCCCAATGGCGCGATTCCGGAGCAGAGTTTCCCTCCTTTCGAGGATACAGTCCGGTTCCACTTGAAAATCTCTGTCTTGTCCCACCTGTACATCATTCAAGTTTACAACATGAGTAGCATCGTGTACATACTTCTTTAAAAATTATATATGAAAAACATTATGTATTTTTAAATTTAGTGGCAAGGCCAGTTGGCATGCCACTGGTCCAACCTTGGTCAATATTTCAAAAGGACCACAATACCTGAGTGCCAAATTGGCACAACTTCCCAATTTCAATGAACTCTTTTTTGGTCTTACCTTGAGGAACACATGTTCACCAACCTGGAACTCTTTATGAGTCCTTTTTAAATCTGCTTGACTCTTTTGCCTATCTTGGGCAGCTTTTAAATTTCCTTGTACTTGTTTCACAATTAGTTCTAACTCTCGCAACAATTCAGGTCCTAAAACAACTCTATTTATTGGGTCATTCCAAGAAACAAGTGTATCACATTTCCTACCATAAAGAATTTCAAATGGACTAAGTCTAGATGATGCATGATAATGGTTATTATATGCAAATTCTGCTAAGTGTAAGTAGTCTTCCCACTTACCAGGTTGATCCTTAACATACATTCTCATCAAGTCTTCTAAAATTTGATTCACCCTTTCTGTCTGTCCATCCGTTTGTGGATGAAATACTGTGCTGAAATTAAGGTTGTATTCAACCCTTTAAACAAAGATCTCCAAAAGTTTCCAATAAATTTAGAGTCACGGGCTGAAATTATAACTTTTGGAATACCATGTAGTCGAAAAATCTGTTTCATGAAGATTTCTGCAATGTCAGGAGCCTTATGAGTAGTCTTCACAGGTATAAAGTGTGCTGCTTTGCTCAGTTTGTCTACTACCACCATGATAGAGTCATTTTGTTTTTGATTTTTGGGTAGTCCAGTAATAAAGTCTATGCTTATCACTTCCCATTTCCAACTCGGTATAGGTAATGGATGTAACAATCCAGCAGGATGTTGGTGTTCAACTTTCACTTTTTGACAATCCAAACATTTAGCTATGTACTTTGCTACTTCATCTTTCATTTTGGCCCAATAGTATTCTTTCCTGAGCATAGTAATGGTCTTCTGATAACCTGGATGGCCAGAATAATGGCTTTTGTGCATCTCATTTAAAATCATAATTTTTATTTCTGGTATGTTAGGTACATACAATCTGTTTTTGTATAGCAATAGTCCATTTTCCTTCATTCTGTAATCTGCCATAGAATTTTCATAACTATTGTTTGTTGTCTTTTCCTTTAATTTTCTGTATTCTTCATCTGTTTCACTGCTTTCAAGGATCTGATTTTCTAAACCTGTTGAGTAAGTACTGATGGCTGAAATAAAATTCAGTTTTGCTTTACGACTCAATGCATCTGCAACCTTATTCTCTTTCCCTTTAATATGCTGAATTTCGAAATCATACTCACTTAAGAAAGTTAACCATCTAGCTTGTCTAGCATTCAGATTTGTCTGATCTAATAAATATTTCAGACCCATGTTGTCTGTCAATAAGGTGAAATTTCTGCCAATAAGGTGGTGACGCCACATTTTTAAAGCATGAATTACTGCTAATAATTATAAATCATAAGTAGAGTAATTATTCTCATGTATTTTCATCTTTCTTGATTCGTATGCCACCGCATGTCCTTTTTGTGTTAGGACTCCACCGAGTCCGTCATTACAAGCATTTGTGCAAACTATGAAATCTTTATTAGGATCTGCTATCCTCAAAATAGGTGTTGTAGTCAACAATTCCTTTAACTTCTTAAAACTGTCAGAACATTTCTGATCCCACACAAATTTCTTCCCTTTCTTTTGTAAGGAAGTTATGGGGTTGACAATCCTCGAAAAATTCTCTATAAATTTTTTGTAATATCCAGTAATACCCATAAATGATCTTACATCTGACACATCTTTTGGAACCGGCTAGTCATTAATGGCCTTTATCTTGTCGGGGTCAACCGAGATTACTTCTTTAGAAATTATGTGTCCTAAATACTGAATTTTATCCTTGTGGAAGTCACACTTACTAAACTTAGCGTATAGTTGATGATCTCTCAGAACTTGTAAGATAATCCGTAGATGTTCATCATGCTCTTCTTTGCTTTTAGAATACACTAAAATGTCATCAACAAACACAACAACAAACTTATCTAAGCATTTGTGCAGAATATTGTTCATCAAACACATAAATACAGCCGGGGCATTAGTCAAGCCAAATGGCATGACTACGAACTCGTAATGTCCATATCGAGTTCTAAAAGCTGTCTTGAAAACATCCTCATCCTTAACCCGCACTTGATGATATCCTGACCTTAGATCAATCTTTGAAAATATCGTTGCACCACGCAACTGATCAAATAGATCGTATATGCGGGGAAACGGATATCGATTCTTGATTGTCATCTTGTTAAGTTGGCGATAATCTATGCACAGTCTTAAAGTTCCATCTTTCTTCTTAACAAATATAATAGGTGCTCCCCAAGGAGACACGCTGGGTCTTATATAATTCTTATCAATAAGTTCCTTCAACTGTGATTTCAATTCGTTTAATTCCAGTATATTCATTCTGTATGGAGCTTTAGAATTCGGTACTGCTCTTAGTATTAACTCGATGGTAAAATCTAAATCTCTTTTAGGAGGTAATCCTGGAATTTCCTCAGGAAAAACATCCTTGAAATCCTTTAGGACAGGTATGTCTTCTAATTTCAGTTTGTCCTCTTTACAAATAAATTCATCATTTACTACATTTACTGCAAACAACTAACATCCTTTCCTAACTGTCCTCTTAACTTGCATAGCTGAAATCTGTCTAAGTGTTACCTTTGTTGGGATACCTTTTACTTCTACAGTTTTTCCTTCTTCATTTAAACATATAAAACTTTTTTCATAACAGTTCAGAATGACATGATGGGCTTCTAACCAGTCCATTCCGATTATAATATCATAGGATCCTAAAGGTAAAATATTCAACTTGATTTGTGTCTGTAACTGATTCATGCATAAAGTACAACTTTCTATAAAATATGATACTTTCCTCTTTGTTCCAGTTGCTAGTCTAACTAACCAAGATTTACTAAACTTTTTTGTTTTCAATTTAAGACTTTCCACAATATCTGGTGATATATAACTTAAGCTAGCACCTGAGTCAATTAAAATAGTAACAGGATGATTTTGTAACATACCTTCAATTTCTACCATAAAGATTTGATGATCTGCTTGCCTGTTGTCGAGTGCTGCATTGATTCTGGGCATCTCCCTCGCTACGTCTCCAATAGTGGGTTTAGTCTGAATAGAGTGAATGTTGTTAGCTGTCCGCTTCCTCTTGGGACATTCTGATGCATAGTGAGGACCTTGACATTCGAAACATTTGATAGGTGCCTTTTGTTCACTAGTCCTGGTATTATTGGGAGCATTTATGGGTGTTGTAAAATTCTGCTGCTAACTGTTTCTGAAATTATTTCCTTGAAAATTCCGATTCTGTAAATTTTTCTTTTGGAAACTGGAATTTCCACTGAATCTGAAATTTTTCTTTTTCAGTTCAAAATTGCTGGGTTTATGACTTTTCCAGTTTGTCATTCCTTCTCTTTTCTGATTAGTGTCATAACGGAAAACCGCCTTTCTCATAGCCTCCTCCAAGGTCTTTGGACTATCATACTCGATTATGTCCTTAATATTGAAAGGCAGGCAGGTCAAGTATCTTTGAATATTTGGTTTTTCTTCTATGAGGTATGGCACATATCTCAGTAAGTTCAGAAATTTACTGTTCATTTCCTTCATGTTCATACCTCCCAGCTTCAAATCGTAGAACTCTTTGGATTTTTCTTCATAGTACTGTTCAGATAAAAACTTCTTCTTAAAGTATCGTTTAAAAGTACTCCAGTTTACATCTTTATCCTCGATGCCCTTTACTCTTTTTTGATGTCCTGCCACCAAATATCCGCTTTTCCAGTCAACTTATATATAGCCATTTTTGCTTTCAAGGATTCTGAATAGTTATAAATCTGGAAATATTTCTTCATACCGGACAACCATGCTTCAGCTGTCTCGCCCTTCTTAGTTTCTCCATTAAACGTTGGAGGTTTAATCTTTTTGAACTCCCCGGAAATCTGCTCATACTCCTTATGTCTTTTCTTTCTGGGTTTGTAATCTCCTTTACTACTATCGCTTGAATAGTTACGCCTCTTTTTACGTGCTTCAATAGCATCTCCTGATGACATTGAACTACTGTTCATATCATCGATTTTCATTTTCTTACTTTTGTTACCATGAGGCAGATCCTCAACCTTGGAGATATCTTCATTATCTCTCTCCTGCTCATCAATTGGGCATTGTTCAAACATCGCTTGGTTTAACTCTTCTTACGCCTTCAGAATTATTTCATTTTCTTGTTTCACATATCTAATTTCTACCTTTAATTCTTGAAACGCACGTAACAATTCTGACGAATTGTTATTTAATTCCCCGTGGCCTTCTTCTGCATAGTGCTGTCCTGAGCTATGGCTGTTTGGTTGAAATCTGTCTTCTACATGTTTTGCTGAGTTCTCCATACCTGTAACTTAAAGTAATTTCTGTATAACGCCATAGTTAAAATTTTAATTAGTAATATTTTCTGTTGTAATAGAATTTCTGTTGCGTGTTTTTGGACCTTTTTTCAGGCCTAGAGTTTGAACATAAGCTCTGATACCACATGTAACATCCCAAAATTTCATAAAAATTTAAAACTTTTAAAAACAACATTTAATATTAAAATGCAATGCGGAAGTAATAAATGTTTATTAAAACAATATTAAATAAAAAAATCATTAATGTAGAATACAACTTAACTATTGTGTCCTTTTAACCAAAGACATGTTAAGATAGCGACACGTCATACTTCTATAATGATTAAGATGCTAAATTATTTTGTTTGTAATATTTCTTTAAGACAGAGTTCTTTTGAGAGGGTACTAACAACTTGTTTCTTATTGATGATGAAAGGGGTCCCTCGGGGTGCCCCGAGGCTTACTTAGCATTGTTGGCTAAAGCATTTGTACTCGTCCTTCATGCGCAGATTCACAGGTTAGAGAAAAAGCGACAGCACAAGTGTTAAGAGTATTTAGAAAATTCCAAAGGTTGCCAATGTTTTTAACGAAATTCTATGTGACTCTTTGCTATAGGTATGGATCTCTTATCTGTTCTAAAATATGATGTTATGAACATGAAATCATCTTACGTCATTAGCATAGTTTTCAATCGATACTTCTCTCGGAATGAATATGTCAACAAAATGCTTTTGTCGAAGGCTTGTTATGAAATAGGTTAGAATACAAAACTAGATATTATGATGATACTTCTACTATCTAATTCAATCATTAGTGTAATATGCATCGATCTATGGATACTTGACTGTGTGTAGGCTTTGAAACTATACAAAATTACTACATGAAATGTTATGATGCGTTTAGACTTTTAATTTAACTCTACTTGAATTTTAGTAACAATTTAAACTATGTAAAAACCATATATATATACAAATCCTAACTAGAGAATACGAATTGGATTAATATGTCAAATATGAATTCTAGGCATTGCTCATACGAGAACTATATGAATTAATCGATGGTGAATTACTATGAAGTTTTATGGAATATATAATATATTCTATAGTCAACCGATACAACAAATTCATCCAACATACCTTTGATATTATTTAAAACAATGGAATGATATGTTAGTGCATTAACGTCGAGGTAGTGACATGGCAGGTGTTACCATCGTAATGAATATTGAGTACAGAAGGGTTGTATCACGACGTCGGTCCTGGTCTTGGCATTGAAGTCTACTGATAGTGGTAATTAGTGGAAACATGAGTGTAATGCTATCGTGGCTATGGATATGTGAAAGAGTTTGCTAAACAAGTGATACGAGTCTTACCTGTAACTATCCTTACCCTTTGAACTGTTGACTTGGCACTTCGTGGTTGTAATAATTAATAGAGTAATAAATATGGTGGTTGTCCATATTCCAATACGCTCGGTTGGCAATGATCTCCACTGTTGATTTGTGAAACCTTGAGATTGTAATGAAAAACCCTATTTGCATACTACATCAACTTTGAACGTGTTCTCGGCATTCATTTTGCTGGGTAATGGTTCGGGAGAGAGGGCGACAGGCCGAGAAGTTTTAGGTTTTGTTAGTGTTTGGTTCTTTGAATTCGAACCCGTGACCTCTGTGTGTTCATCTTATAAGTGACAGTTCCGTTTTTAAGAAGCCGAGCTACGGTTTTGTAAAGTCACAGTGATTTACTTGTTGAAAGGTTTGAGCCTGCAACTTCTTTCACTGTATGAGTTTGAGAGGTGTTTGTCTAGGGTCTTTATTGAGCAATGGCACCGGTTTTGAACCTCGGTAGGTGGTAATCGTTGTTGTTTCTCAGAACTGTGCATCTCGTTTTCTAGGCTAGACGTTGGATTTGCTAATCGTTTCTACAGGAAGTCTCCTTGATACGATGGTAAGAATCTTTCTTACCCATCTCTTTGTTTTACAAGCCTTCAAACGTAATGTGGAAACCTCGTTTAACTAATGTGTTGTTATTGTGGCAGGTTAGCCTTCGTCATAGGACCATTCTCTTGGAGATGAAGGGGGAGTCTTGCGTGTTCACAGGTAAGCTTCGGTAGTTTCCTTACCTCGTTGGACATCTTGTCAGTTGAAGTCCGTGAATGGTGTTTGACACAGTTCTGGGTGTTTGGATTTGACACGGTTTTTGTTCAAGAACTTTGTGGACAATAATACTATGTTCTTAGCTCCACTATCGTGCTGGCTAGTAGTTTTGATGCAGTGTCTATTGTAAGAGTTTAATGGAAAAGTGACTCGTTGTTGGTATTGTAAACTCTAAAGAGTAAACCCTCGTCATTTGATGGTTACAGTAGTTTGAAACTACTAGATTTACTGTGTAATCTTGAGATTCCCAAACGTTGATGATGATATAAAAGCAAAGTGTTTTTAATGACAAATGTTATGATGGTGAAATCATTTTTTGTAAACAAATAGATGGATTGTGGTCTTTTTAACAAAACATCAATGATTTAAAGTGTTAATGTTTTAGTATTTGAATGTTGACCGAGAGTTTAAGGCTTGCTTACTTAAGTGCCTGTACATTGTTTTTGTTGTTGGATAATCGTGGTTTTGAAGTAGTTTGCACTAAAAGAAGTTTGTTTGAAGGTTTTGTCTTCAAATTCTAGTTTTCGTTTACGATGGATAACCTACCTGAGACCTTCAAATGTCATCGGCCTAAGCTAGGGTTTGTCCAACTTTTACTTTCGGCTATATAAATAATTGATGTATAAATACTTTGTGTAAACAGAAGTGTTCGATACCAAGAACTGGTTTCTCACTTTTAAAAATGCGAATGTTTTCAAGAATTATCCATGTTTGCTTACTAGAGTTATAACCTGTCGTTTAAGTAACAAAAACAGGGAATGCATCCTACTAAATAAAGTTTACTGTAAGGTAATAGTCTCAATTGCTAATTAGGGTTTAATAAATTATAATATTATCATGCTTTGAATGAAATCCACAGTTTGTCTTTGAGATAGAAAAGATGATGTTTGTATACATGGTTAGGGTTTACAATGTATTAGGTTTTGATGCTCCTGAAATAAGTAATTGATACATGAAATCAAACAGGAAAATAGTGAAGAAATACAGTATATGTAAAGATAAGAAAACTATTTATTGATTAATTATAGCAGCTGTTAAAATCATTGGAAAACACTATTACTTGGAAAACCTGATATGTATGATTTTAATTGCATTTGTTTGCAATTTTGATTGAATAGAAATAAGAGGAAAATACACGACTGTACAGAAATTAAACTAGATTTATATTTTATGAGATAACAAAAGAATCCTATAACACTATTTATGCTTATACAGTAAATTCTTACTCTTTTTAGTTATAGGTCAGAATGAAAAACAAATCAATTACTATAATTATTTATCCAATCAAATGGCAATATGTCTATCTCTCATCTATTATTTAATTTGCTTCTCTATACTAGAGTACGATGCAAATAACAACATGTGGAAAAATATAGAGTTGATTTTCTAATCAGATTTTAAACAAAGCTTATCATTCAGACTTTAAACAAAGATCATAAATAAATACATTTACACAACAGAGTTTGATGATTTCACTAAACAGAATTATTAAACTGTAAACAAAATAGGAAACATCAAAACCTGGTTAATCTGTAGGGAAACAAACAGCCCAAGGAGCCTGTTCCATCCAACTAATTCTTGAAGATAGCCAAGTTACTTGCCTTAGGACCCTCGAGCCTGTTCACTGAACCACCAGGATGAAGAAACTTAGAAACTTAGGACCTCAACTTGCAGTAGTAATAGTTATCCAATCTTGAAAACTTAGCAGTCAAAGGGACCTGCACCAGCACCTCTGGTTCTTCTTCTCAGAATAATTTGCAGACATACAATGCACTCACATAGCTTTCCTATTCGAATCTCTTAGTCATCACCTGATGCACATGAGGAATATTTCTGCAGAAAATATTGTGTAAGAGCTGCCTGCTCAATTCGAATTTGCCTTATGTAGGCTGCCTAGGCCTTTTCAATTGTTAACTGGTCATTAAATGAGCTGCCTGCTCACTCCCTCCACCTGGGGGATAACGCCACATTTGTAGGGGTAGTTGTCCCATAACCAACAACTAGCGGTGAAGTGCAATTGCTGCCATCTGTCCCATGCCTTCTAACAGCTTCCATTCCTCCTAGTGGGTGAGTGAATACTCATTTAACAGTTCCCTTGCGTGTTTGTCTCCTACTTTAATTTATTAAATAATAATAATTCAGTAATTGCATTCATCCTTGACCAAACTTGGTCATAATTACAAAACTTTGTAATTAAATTTAACATAAAGTATTTTGCCAATAAAATAATAATTTCAGAAATTGGGTAGGTGACAATTCCTCAATCGGTTAATATCTTCTCCATAACAATATTTGATGGCTAGAAACGTGTGTTTCTCCGACTCAAATTGATTGACAAGGGAGGGAAGGAATGGATGGTCGAGAGAAGACAATATCTCCCTCTCGGTCGTTGCCAATTTATGAGCATTTTCCTCTTCTTTCTTCATCACTTTCACATCACATGGATTCTTCATTCCATAGTCAACAACCAAGAACACTATGCTCTTGTTGCATGTGTCTAGCCTCTTCACAAGCCCCAAATCCTCACAATTATACTCATTGTCATCGATTATAGCAATGGAAGTTCCATCTATAGAAAAATGCTCCATTTGTTAATCCCTAGCTTCTTCTTCTTCTTCATTCACAAGACAATACAATGAAAATGAACGAATAATCCCATTGACATCTTTCACAATTTCGTCTATTGCTCGACAACATACTTCACATACCCATAAACATTTAAATTGCATAGTTATTAAATTCCCAGTGCAAGATCCCTCCTCACGTTGCACAGAACGATAGCGAGGTAGAGATGAGATGAGCAGAGAAGCGAAAAGTTGGACTTGCCCTGCTATGTTGCCCCATGTTTAAAATGGGGATACAATGTTGCTAAATTGATAAAGGATGATCCTCCTTCATTCACTGCACCTTTCGCCTCTTCCTTCAACCTCACTGACGTTATCACACCATTTTTCAGAATGACTGAGAGGCATGAGAGTTAAGCCCCGCTACAGTTCTGGTCATGAAATCTATGATTTATTGAAGGCAATACCCGTTCTAAATTACTCACCCTGATCCTGATAGCCAGAGAACACCCAGAGCAGGAAAACTACATGCAAGGCCACTTGAAGTGCATGCATGTAGGTTGTTGCATGTTTCCTGCGTGTCTCCATGCATGGACAGTGGACCGCCAACTAATCCCGTGCCTCGATTGTAGCTACTCCATAGAAAACAGAAATCCTTATCAGAGTTGTCAGGGCTAGCAGGTGCAGATTGTAAGAAAATGAAAAGGGAAATCTCGCAATAAGGTGATCAATGAATAAAATTTAGTAAAACATGGTGTATAATGTCAAAAACTATAACCTAAAACACAGTGAACAACTGTAGGAACCTTACATCAGCCAGCCGCTGAGAAATGAACAACAAATTTCAAGAATGACATCATACATGTTAACCAATAAAAACATCAATACTTATTTTATAAAAAATTCAAAATAAATAAACAAAAATCTAACCATATGAAAACATTACAAAGTGATTTTCAATAGAATCCTATTAATACGTCTTAGGGAAAACTATAATGTGCAAGTGGAAAACTATAATGTGCAAGGACATAATAAATGTATTATACAATTTACGATAAAATGATTAAATAATGTATTATACAATTTACCATGAAATGATTAAATAAATGTATTATACATTTTTTTAAAATAAACGTATTATAAAATTGATCATGAAATGAATAAATAATTGCTAAATTGAATTACTCATCTTATTCCACCATATGACATCCTCCCTTTTAATAAATGCTAACGCCAGACGCACTTACGTAAATGGGAGGTCTCCGAGAAAGGCGGAGGAAGAAGAGCAATAAGTAGGAGGTCTCAAAAGAGCAAGGCCGAGGAAGAAGAGCCAATGGATTTACAACAGCTCAACTAATATTGTAAATGGGAATATTGAGGTGTAAGGGGGCTTATTAAGGGCATCGGGCATCGCCTCTGAATTTCCAAACTTGAGGACCTAATTGAGTAAAACTCCATTCCGCTCGATTTTCATCATTTTCATGGCTTACAACCGCCACCATGGTGCCGCCGCCACCAGCCCGGACAGCAGCCCGGCCTCAGACAACGAGTCGGGCGGAGGAGGAGGAGGCGGCGGGGGAGGAGATGGGCAGTCGAGGAAGAATGGCAACTACATTAGAGAGCAGGATCGGCTCCTCCCCATCGCGAACGTGGGACGTATAATGAAGCGGGCGCTGCCGGGGAACGCGAAGATCTCCAAAGACGCCAAGGAGACAGTGCAGGAGTGCGTGTCGGAGTTCATCAGCTTCATTACCGGCGAGGCTTCTGACAAATGCCAGAAAGAGAAGCGGAAAACCGTCAACGGCGATGATCTTCTCTGGGGAATGACCACACTCGGCTTTGAAGATTACGTGGAGCCGCTAAGGATATATTTGAACAAGTACAGGGAGCTTGAGGGCGAGAGGTCGTCCATGGCGGCGCCACCCAAACCGGGCGACCTCCAGCAGCAACAACAAGTGAACGGAAACGACCCGCATGCATATGGCCATTCGCCCCACGGTCCCCTGGCTTACCATGTGCCTGGAAGCGGAGCTTTCCGGAAGGGGAGGTGACTGTGGCGTGTTCGTTATGTTATTGTAAAGGAATGATGGAGGAGGAATTGGGTCCAGGTAATGCTAAAATAAAACAGTTGACTGTAAAGTTCTTGACTATAAAATGTAAAGTGGAATTCCTCTCTGACGTTCAGTTTTTATGTTTTTTATTTAAATTAATTTTCCCTTTTGTAATGTACAGTCTGTAGCTGTGCATGTCTAACTGAAGCTGCATTCTTTTTGGTATTTAATGACGGTGGCAGTTCATGTGCTCTTTGTGTCTGTTTTCCTTTCAACAATCTCCAATGGGCTTTTCTTGTGCAATAATGTTACTTTTGGGTTTTATCGATTTTATCAACAGTTGGTCCTTGGCTTTCTGTTTGTTTTTGGCGGTTATAGGAATTTTAAATTTTTTCAAGTGCTTCAAGGAACATGTTCCCGGGCCTGTATTTCGAAGAATAGTCTCTGGATTAGGTGTTGAGGGGTTGGGTATATGCTGTTGGACCAAGGAACATGTTCCCGGGCCTGTATTTCGAAGAATAGTCTCTGGATTAGGTGTTGAGGGGTTGGGTCTATGCTGTTGGATCAAGGAACATGTTCCCGGGCCTGTATTTCGAAGAATAGTCTCTGGATTAGGTGTTGAGGGGTTGGGTCTATGCTGTTGGAAGTGGGAGTGGCAGCGGAGCAAATTTTGAAAAGTTTTTGTTATAGATCCATCTTAAAAGTGGTTTTACTAAGTGTTCAGAGGGATCAAATCTCTCGAGGTGTAAACCCTTCCTCTGCATTTGTATTCTAAAAAGGGTTTCCTCTGTAAATCCTTTCTTCCTTCCGATATTTATTATGTTTTGATTATTAAGCCGGTAAGTTTTTCTCTATAATCAAATTTTTTGATTCTAATTAAGCCAAATTTTTTGATTTTAATTTATGCTGATTATAAGCACGGCAAGAGTTACACATCCCCCTACTGGGCTGTAGAATGTGCCTCTCGGCGCAAAAAACATGTAGGATGTTGAATTAGTTATAGAAAACATGGATTAAACCATATATAACATCAATCATGTAGTTGTTATAACTTATAATATTGTCATCAAATGAACCATAACAACTTTTATAGGAGTTTGGGCCTTGGCAAAGAAGGGAGGACCATAACATTGTGATCAACCTAGTATAGGAGCTTTTAGTGTAGGAGAGGTAGGGAGCGCCTCGGGAGCATCCTCCCAAAACTGTGAGTGTTTTGGGAGTGAACTCCCGAAGAGAGCGAGCTTCGGGAGCAGGAGTGAGGGGGGGTGCTCCCCATCAGCAAAAGGTTGGGTAACTATTCTGTCAAAATCGCCCCAGACTTGCACCTGGTCTTGTCTCATCACTTTGAAGTTCATGCCATTCTGGTGGGGCAGACTATCAGCCAACCCTTGCTTAAACTCTGAATGCCCCATTGGTAATTTAGTTTTCTCTCCTTTAAGTTTTGCTCTTTCAACTGTATTGAACTCTGCTCTTTGGCTTTCTGCCTATTACAATTGGACAGGAGGGTTGCCAAGGTTTTATCTTGTGCTGACACATTGAATTTTTATCCGCTTGGTTCCATTCGTAAGTCTGCCCTGTGCACTTTTCTCTTTGTTGCTTCCTCACATGGGTGTCTCCAAGGTTGTCTTTCTGGCAACACAATGAATTTCATTGGCTAGGCCCTGAGCTTGAATTTCTGGAGAGCAAACTTATGGGCTTCCATTCATGCGCTGGATCAAAGAGTGTGGGCAGCAGATTTAAAGTGGCTTAACTTATGCTGGACAGCTAATGCCTTGCTTGTTCATGCATATTATTTTCATGCCATGCTGCACAGGCAGGATTCATAATGTAATGTTCTCAACCTATTTAGGTTCAGTGTTACCAATTGAAAGGTGTAAGAAAAGGGCTCAAATGGATCGCAAACACTGGCCATCTTTTTGAACTAGATTTGGGGCTATTTTCATGCCATGCTGCACAGGCAGGATTTATAATGTAATGTTCTCAATCGACTTAGGTTCATTGTTACCAATTGAAAGGTGTAAGAAAAGTGCTCAAATGGATCGCAGTGGGAAGGATTCATAATGTAATGTTCTCAATCGACTTAGGTTCATTGTTACCAATTGAAAGGTGTAAGAAAAGTGCTCAAATGGATCGCAGTGGGAAGGATTCATAATGTAATGTTCTCAATCGACTTAGGTTCATTGTTACCAATTGAAAGGTGTAAGAAAAGTGCTCAAATGGATCGCAGTGGGCAGGATTCATAATGTAATGTTCTCAATCGACTTAGGTTCATTGTTACCAATTGAAAGGTGTAAGAAAAGTGCTCAAATGGATCGCAAACACTGGTCATCTTTTGTGAACTAGATTTGGGCTGCCCCTATGCCATTTTCTCTTTTAAATTTGCAAATTGGTATTGTGCATATTATCTTACAAAATTTTCCAATTGGAGTATCAATGCAAGGCATTTCACTTTTTTTTGGATGGGAAATGAATGCCAGAAAAGGAATTCTGCCTCAGTTTCTTACCCTCTGAATCTTTTCATCCTCAAACACCTCACAAAACCGGCCCATTGTTTTTACTCATGGTGCCTTCTCATTGCACTGGTGGTGCGTTAGCTCTGCCGTTATGTTCAAGTTAACAGATGTGGCCTCTAGGTCACTTGTTTGTATTTTGAAACTATATTTTGCCTCTTTTCAATAAGAATTTTATGGGCTATCACAAGACTTTTGAACTTTTCTACATGAGGGGACTTGTGTTATCTATCAGAACATCAAATGCATTTTAATAGTTTTGAATTTGTGATTCTAGTTCCAAATCATTCCACAGAAATCCCTCAAGTTGAACGACCCTTTCTTAATGAGAGGAGGTCTACAGGCTAAATAGTAGGAGGCAAGATTATACAAAAATACAATGACATTAATCATTATAAATTTACTGCAAAACACAGGTCTTTGCTCACTTTTTAATGGGAGACTTGGTCAGCGGGAAGGAAGAGAGTATGGTTTTTAGGTGAGGACAAGCCACTTGCACTTTTTCCAAGGATGCATTTGTTTTGTTGGAATGTATCCCGTTATACAGTGGCTCTTGAATTTATCTGGAGGGCCAGGTGGCAAGGCCACTGAATGCCACAGTCTTCACCCAGGGTTATATATATCTATATATTATTCTGACCAAAAAGCTACTTGTCATGATTGTGCTTCAGCTGCTTCGAGCATACTTTCAGTAATAGGCTGGTTTTTCTTTGATAATCTTCTTTTGTTTAATTTTATGATTCGGCCGGGCATGGTTCTAACATCTAGTTTGTTTTTCAAAGTGCTACTGGCATTTAGATTTGAATTTTGCATACTGAGAATTACTGGAATGTGTTCTGTTCCCTTTGTGATGTCTTATCTTATTTGACAACTTGCACCCTCATCCCTGCATTTCTACTTGCTCGTATGAGAATACTAATCAAGCAGAATAAAATCTACTTGGCCTTTTACTTTTACCCGTCTGGGAGATCACACTTCTGATATTTAGTTTACTTCTGTGCTATTATCTGGCGTGTGAATAAGCACAAGGAAATAAATTTTCAAAATGAAGTATGCATCTAAAAAGTAATTGTAAATGTACGATGCATAAAAGTGGCACATCTACCGTATGGCAGGGCAGTGGTGGAGACTCGAGAGGGTCCAATTTGAAATTCCCTTTACATGAGATTAAGATAATAACTTTAATCAATGAAACAGGACGCCCTCCCAGGGCCTCCTGTCTACGCCCTCCCAGGGCCTCCTGTCTGGGTGTAGGACTCCAGGGCATGTGGGATACAAGACTCCTGAGTGTCCGATAGGGACAGAACGTTTTTGTGTCCCAGTGTTAGTTGACCTAAGATTTAATCATTAATGGAACATTAATTCATGATTCCATTTTTTTGTTGGATGGCTACCTTGGTAGTGACGTCCATTGTTTTATCATTTTCTGATAGCATGCTTGTGGAAACTTGTAATGGGCCTGTCTTACTCTGTTAATAAATACGGAAAAAATGAGCAGAGAAGTTCCACTTTTCAACACAGTTACGAGGGCACACATTACCGAGGGTAGGGAATGTGTTCCCCACACTCCCAGGATGTCGGTACTCTAAGGGGGACTTTTCCTCATTTACCCTTTTTGGAGGGATCCAGTAGGGACGCCGCCCTCAAAAAAACAGATGCTCTCACGCTCCCTTATACCAAAGTTCACCATTTTGAGGAAGACAAGACAATAAATAAAAATAAAAAAATAAAATGAATGTAAATCTAATGCACCGTTAGATGAGGAGGGACCTGATGAGGTACAACTCAGGTTATTTGGCGTGTCATTGAGTATTCTTGAAAATGTAAATGATTCAGATTCAGATAGCGACATTCCCATAGTGAGTCCTTATTCCTTTGTGCAATAGCTGGATGCAGAGATTAGTAGGGCATTGCCTTGAACAGTGGCTCATTTGTGATTGACTTGTTTTTACATCAATAACCATATTTAGATCTTTAACTTCTAAATTTTCTAAATATAATGAGAAATGCAATGGTAATACATTTGTGATTGACTTGTTTTTACATCAATGACCATATTTAAATCTTTAACTTCTAAATTTTCTAAATATAATGAGAAATGCAATGGTAATAACATTTGTGATTTACTTGTTTTTACATCAATGACCATATTTAGATCTTTAACTTCTAAATTTTCTATTTCTAAATATAATGAGAAATGCAATGGTAATAGATGATTTGTGAATCATGATTTCTATGTTATGTTACATCATTACATTATTTATGTTTCAATTTTCATGTATATTATTAGCACATTATTATATATAAGGTTTCAATGGATTATATTTCATTTTCATATATTTTAATTTTAAGTTTTTAGTATTTTGAGTGGATCCATGGGATTATGGGATCCTGTTTGTCGGAGACCCTATTGTCTCGTATGACGTTCTCTTGAATTTGGGATGCTTACACATGTCTCTCGACATGCTTCTGGGGGTTTCAATGGATTATATTTCATTTTCATATATTTTAATTTTAAGTTTTTAGTATTTTGAGTGGATCCATGGGATTATGGGATCCTGTTTGTCGGAGACCCCAATGTCTCGTATGACGTTCTCTTGAATTTGGGATGCTTACACATGTCTCTTGACATGCTTCCCCACGTCCCAGAAACTTGGTGGAACTTTGCTTTTCAATTGTCACCATAACGTGACCACATAGCATTTTTAACTTTGCAATAGTCTAAAATTAAATAACTTGAACGCATGTAGCTTATTATATGTGGATTATCTGTGTTAATATAACAAAGCATGGAAAGTTGAATCTTAAAACACATGTTTTAATGAGCATTTCATGCATTGCTATTCTTTTAATCAATACCCAAAAACTTGAAGTGACAAAGTTAAGATAAATTAGTGACATTTGGAGTGGTTACCGCTATTTTTTTGAGCTTGACATGGGATTGTTCTGCTGTTGGATTGTTCTTTCTGAAGTATTGATTTTGATTCGTGATTGATTGTCACAAACTGTCATGGCAGTCTCCACATGTTCTCTTGTGGGCCAATTGTTTTTTAAACTAGCTTGGTAAGTTGGTCGTGATAAGACTTCAAGATCTTATAGAACCCATATTATGTAATGTGAGGACACTACTGTCATGCACTTTTTGATGCTACAGTATTGATGAGTGTTCCTAAAACACAAATAAGATAAACACAGCTACTCATTGCTGCCAGGTTTAATCTAGCATATGAAGTAAATTGAGCTTAAAAATGGGAAATAGCTTGGGATGTAGAAGATTAGATTCTGTTCAATTCCCTTTCCGAATCCTGAACATATACAACTTATTTAGTAGTTGCACCACTTGATGTAGTTATGTCATAAGATTTATATGATAATATGAGCAAGATAGAGGGCATAAGATAATTTTATCATTAATCTCCAACAATTGACACAGTAAGTTAATAGGACTAAGAGATATCCAATGTGAATACAATGTGGGAGTGCAAAAGCAACACCTACATCAATGCTAAAAGTAAAAGAAGCAAAACGAGTGCAGCATAACTAAGTTTCTAGCTAAGCGAATTGCTAAGTTTGACCAAACGATACAACAATGGTATCGGTGCACTGATAGAATAGAAGGCCCTGAGACGGGAGGTCTCAATGTAGAGAGAGAGAGAAATGATGTCAAGGCCTTTGATGATTGAGGGTTGGGGGAGAAGGGAGGGGAGGGGTGCAAAGTATTGGCTCAATGTCAAATTTGTTCATCATCATGAAAGGGCTGATGTAATTGACCAAAAGATACAACAATGGTATCGAGAGAGAGATGAGAGAGAGGGATAAATGATGTCAAGGCCTATTGGTCTTTTGATGATTTAGGGTTGGGGGAGAAGGGAGGGGAGGGGTGCAAAGTATTGGCTGAATGTCAAATTTGTTCATCATCATTAAAGGGATGATGTAATTGACCAAAAGATACAACAATGGTATACATGCAGTGAAATAATAGAAGGGCTTGAGATGGAGGTCTCAGTATTGAGAGAGAGAGATGATGTCAAGGCCTATTGGTCTTGATGATAGAGGGTTGGGGAGGGGGAGGGGAGGGGTGCAAGGTATTGGCTCAGTGTTAGATTTGTTGACCATCATGAAAGGTCCAAAGGGTCGATGCGATGGCAGATGATGTCCTTTGGAGAGTGGTTAGGTCTCAAGGGATTTGATTGTATGATCCTAGGGAGGGGATGTAGGAACGAGGAAGCCCTCCTCTCCTAGCATCTAGCATTGAAGGAAAGAAACTTAGAATAGATCTTGAGTTGCTTGGTTGAATCTTGGGGGTAGTCCAACAAGAAACTTTGGACCCATTTGGCATTGTCTTGTGTATCAGTGTAATGATGCATGGTTTGTGGCTTGGTGTGATAACCCTGCATAGGCCTTGAAGATGTAGGTCAACTACTCGAGGAGGTGGGGGCCAGTGAGGTCGAGAGGAGGCTCGAGGCATCATTGCTTTGTGATTACCTGGTGATTTCCAGTCACTTGTTGCCCCTAGCACTATACTCCTCTGAAGCCCAGTCTCAACTTGCTCCACAAGACATACATGGGTTTGGTACTCAAAGGCTTCTCAAATGAACAAGACTTTGGACTTTGTTGGGGCAAACAAGACCTTGGACTATGTGTAGGAAGAAGAACATATGAAAGATGAACTCAAGGCAAAAAGGATGGGCTTTGAACTTAGCCTGAACAATGGGTTGGGCGATCATATGTTTGCATTGGATGATGTGCCTTATGTAATGCCTCTAATGGCATTATAAATTTTAATTTAATTAAACATAGATTTTATGACTAAGCAGCATATAATCAACTTGTAACCCTAACAACATATAAGCATTTTGCAATAGCATCAAATAACTTATAATTTACAAAAAAACTTCATGGTGATTCACACAACATAAATTAACATCATAAATCATGTAGCAATAGCATCATATGAGAAGTTATAACAACATATGACAATTTAACATCACAAGAAAAACACCTCTATTTAAGAATGGTGACGAAGTCCAAATTGTGCAAGCCTCCATCTTCTCCTCGAGTAGCTTCCCTCTTCATTGCCCAAAGCGGATCCACGGTTTTACCTCCCAGCTACCTAGGGGCCTAGCCGACTCCCTAGCCCTAGGAAGTCATTGAACGGTCCCATCCAAATGGCCTTCTGGCCCTCCATGCCCGAGACCCCAGAGAACAGAACAATGATGCACTAGTAGGCTATGTATCAAATCTTCCAAGAGTTCTCAAACTCTTCCAACTCTTCCAAACTTCTCATACCCCAAAATATCCAAAACTCTCATTCCTAAAACAAACCATATGCTCCAAGAGAAAAAGAACCTCCCCTCTTCCAATCTCAAGTCTCCTATTTATATCAAAACTCCTCATCCTCCTCATCCATAAATAAATTCCAAAAATAATAGTCAACAATCAATAAATTCATTTTCTAAAAAAAATAGCAATTTGATTTAAATTAATAAAATATTAATACACATGGTTGCAAAGTCTCACTTGCCATGCTTCTACCTTAAATGCAACTATGACAACTCTTTTCTAAAAAATTGTGCAATCCTATCTATTCTTTATTTATATTATCCTCTCATACATAAGTCAAATAAGATATTTTCATATACTATATTATACTATGACATAAGTTATATTATTTGTATATAATTATATATGTTATTCAATAATCCAATCAATTTATATAAATCTAAAACATATTAAACAAGTCAACAAACTCATACTTTCAACACACAAGTAATACTTTCAACAATTCATCAACCAAGCTATTATTAGCTAATATAACCATATTAATTTATTCATCAACCGACCAATCACAGTATTGTACTCACGAATTGGCGTATGCATGGCTAGTGCACACGTCTTAAGTATGTGTACTAATAATCACATTTAATGCTCCTAATAAATCATTATTACATGCTCGCAAACAACATATAGAAGAACAATTAAACAATGCATCATTCATCATTCATAATCATTCATACAGAAGCAATAAGAAAGAATTAAATAAACATAATGATGAAATCCAACATATAATCACAATGGTTAATAACAATCAAGAACACCATCCAATCCATCATTGGTCCCATCCATCTCGTTAGTACTCCAACCACCTAATCACCACTACTTCCAACTCTTGACCTCACCATCCCATCCTCTACTGGAATATACCATGGAATCTCGACTATGCGTATGACCATGTATAGAACCCGTAAGCGGAAGTGTCGGTTGACCACATCGATCAAGCTTCCCCAACAGGCATCCACTAGTCGTCATCCCACATCCACGGGAGCATGCTCAGCACAACCCTCCCACGACTCCGGGTTTCGGAGGTTCAATGGTGGGAAATGCCTCCACCCCCCCTGATAGTACTAGGGTCAACACCCTACATCAACCATACTGTGCCATCACTGATCTAAGGGGTCTCGTCATTGAACAACCACTTTGGGAAAGTCACAATTCCTATCAAAACACACAATCACCCACAAGTCATAGAAATATTGGAATTTACAATTAAATAGCATGAAAAATTGATATAACATCACAATCCTCCCAATGTCCAAGACATCTTGTGCCCCTTGGAACTATAGGAATCCACCTATCTTGTAGCCAATCAACATGTGGAATGGTTCATCATCAACATGAAACTCATGTATAAACACACCCAACTCTTTCAAGTGTTAATCGATATCATTAAAACGACATCTACATATAATCATGCAAGTTCTTTTGCAACAACTAAATTAGCATTCTACACATGGTTATTCTATATTAAATTTGCATGTTCAATATGAAGTAACATATTCATTTCCATTAATGAATTCAATAGTAAATTCCACTTACCATACACACCTCAAGGGAGTTCACATGTCCATATAACAATAGTCTTAATCAATCTATCCTAGTCAACATATAATAAGCAAATAAAATGGTAAGCTAAATCACATTAGAGTTTTTAATTAATGACTGTCAATATATGGGGCGTTACACCTTAGAAGCATGGTTTGGACTCTTTTAACCCTTGCCCAGTTGGTTTGCAACAAACTCGGCCCCCATAGAGGATCGTAGGATTAATAATTGTCTCCAGGAGGTGTAGTTGGGACAAGATGCCTTGAAACTATGATGCTCGAGGAGGGTGAGGGAGCCATACCCTTTGCTATGTTGGGGCTGAAGGGCTTGATGCACACTAGAAATG
The DNA here is from genome assembly GCA_027924585.1 of Larix kaempferi. Taxonomy (NCBI): domain Eukaryota; kingdom Viridiplantae; phylum Streptophyta; class Pinopsida; order Pinales; family Pinaceae; genus Larix; species Larix kaempferi. The sequence goes on from BSBM01000114.1 coordinate 7,624,649, forward strand.
ATGCCCACAAATTGGACCCTCCCAAAAGTAGAAATATAGATTGGAGATCTCTTCTATGCATTGAAGATCAAAACTTGGGATGGCTGTCAACTATCGAAGTTCACAAAATCTATCTATGGCATCAAGCCAAGCCATCTTTTTAGGCCCTTAGGTAGGGAGGCCAACATGATCAAGTCATTAGTGATGAGTAGGGATATCGACACTAGATGAAGGAGGCAACCATCTTTATCTTGAATGTGCTTGCAAAGGAATGATTCCAGCTTGTCAATGTAGACCTCAACGAGAGTTGGTGAAAGGGAGTACCCTTGCTTAATTCCAGTGGTGGTATTTGAATGTGCTTGCAAAGGAATGATTCCAGCTTGTCAATGTAGACCTCAAAGAGAGTTGGTGAGAGGGAGTACCCTTCCTTAACTCCAGTGGTAGTATGGATGGAGTTCAAGAGGTAATCTGTTGTACGAAGACAACCAAGATAGACTCATATAGCATCATGATTTGAATGTGCTTGCAAAGGAATGATTTGACCCTGTCAATGTAGACTTCAAAGAGAGTTGGTGAAAGGGAGTACCCTTGCTTAACTCCAGTGGTAGTATGGATGGAGTTTAAGAGGTAATCTGTTGTACGAAGACAACCAAGATAGACTCATATAGCATCATGATGGCCGCTGGGAGAGTATCTGAAATGCCAATGTCATAAAGCTCTAGAATTCTTTTTGAAAGTCTATAAAGTAGGAGAAGAATATTGAAGAGTGATGACAAGCCTCCTCGATAATGGCCCTCAGCGGGAATATATGAATAGTCCTGTATTACTCTGGGCGGAACCCGGTCTACCCCCGGCCCTGAAGTGTTGACTCTCCCTCTCATAGGATTTTAATGGAAAGGCAACTTGGATTTGGTTATCACCTCCATCAAGCATGGGGTCAATGGGAAATGAACTTGAGACATGATGTGGATGATTTGAACAACATGCCATTTTGATAAATGACATGTTCATCTTCATACTTTATCCAATTTTAATTTGCATATTCATATTATTTTTCAAAAACTACTTCTAGAGCAATCAAAGTTTCTATCAAATAAAGTAAAAGAGCATGCTTCTGTTATTGCACATGTTTCTCTCGAATATTTACTGTAAGAAGAATCTTTATATGACAGTAATTGAATGAATGAATTAATCAGGGTCTCAGATTGATTAGTTTGTTGTTAAGTTGCACGAAATGTGGAAATGTGTACAAGTTTCCAAAATGGAAACGTGATTCCCAAAAAAAGTTGGTATGTGAGGGAAATGTGGTATATAAAAATATAAGAATATAGATATATAGTTTTTTTTTTAAATAACACATTATCTTGCATTATCTTACAAGAAAATAAGAATGATATACATAAATGATATTTTAGAAGGGAAACCCATGTCTATATTTTTATAGATGATTACATGACGCAAAATCTTATAGCTTGGTGGTCTTGACTAATACCAATCCCATACCCTCATAGGCTCATACATAGTAGGATCTAGTGGAAATGCTACAATCTTGCCTATCCAAAAATCCTGAAAATTGTTAAGTCTACTGAATTCTAAATGGATTATGAAATTTTACTTTCTCCCTATCAAATTTGATCAGATTAAAGTTTGATGAGATCGGAATCGCTCTTAAACATCCTGAAACAATTAGAAATTTGCTTTAAAAATTTAATATTATCATTAATTACAAGTGACAAACTCCTCAGAGCTCCATCCCCTATCTTTGTGGCCTTGGAAACTTCCAAAAGCATGCCCAAAATGCCACTGGAACTAGCCAAAATGCCTTGGAAATGTCCTTGGCCATACCGTACGGCGTCTCGTATCCATTTCTGCATTTTCTTGCGTTTCCGGGATGGGTATGGCACCATTCTAGGAATTTCCTGCAGTTTAGGTCTGTTGGACTGGTAAGAGAGATTTTTGCCCAGCTTTGAACTTAGCATCTGATTTAATGTTTTAAATTTTTCGTAAAAGGACTACCTAACTACTTTTATGTGAGCATAACTATTGTTATGCATTGTCTGTTTTTGAGGCTGTAAGCAGGTAGAAATGCAGCAGAGAAGTTTCCTCACATTCTTTTGCTATTGAAATTTTGATGTCCTATATTGGTTTAAGTGATGATATTGAACAGGACAATGTGGAATGAAACATGTTAAGACTGAACTTGTATGTGCATTGTGTATAATTGCGGAACTGAATGTGATTGAATTCATGTAGAAGCTGAGGTGGTTCTTTGAAATTCTCATAGATTATAGTTGATTGACACAATTTGCTTATCTTCCTTCCGCAACCAACCTTGGATCTATTTGTTGATTATTTTCAAGCTTTAAGGAGACATGTCAATTTACTTTCGACACTATATAACAGATACCTCCTCTGCATCTGTATATGGAATAAGACAGTTATTTCCAATTTTTCCTACAAAAGATGGCAATGCAGATTTTCAATAAATATCAGTGCAGGAAGGTAGGATTTTATCAATTACCTTCTCATTAATTTTAGTAAAAGCATTCTTATGATCCTACTTTTATTCTGCCTCAAGACACTGACAGATTTAATGGAAACACCATTTGTCTTTCAGCTTGCTAGGAGTAATGGCCTAGAGTCACATCGATCCAAATTATTGCAGCCTTATTCAGCCCAGACATGCAAGTAAACAGGTGGAAGTGATTGCTAAACTTGGGACATGGACTTTATGCTTGTAACCTTACTGCGAGCATAAATGGTTTTCAGTGAACAGTTTGGATAATACTGCTGAACAAAGTTTTCAACATGGTCCATGCATGGTTTACAATTTGGACACGTATGTTTTCTAATTATACCTTAAGGTTTTAACTTTCCACTTTTTTGGCTTGGTTCTTGTGCATGGTTGTGGGCCAATAATCCTCATTGTTTTCTTCTTTATATCTTCCAAAAATGTCCCAGAACTACACCTTGAATAAATATTGTGGTGCCTGGTGTATGAATCCTGATATGCTTCTTACCACAATTCCATTCTTTTGGAGTCTTTGCTATGTCTGTCGGATTGTCATGAGAAAAATATACTGACTTGTTTCTGGCAATTAGTCTTCGTGAAGATGACCAATTCATTGACTTTGTGTATGTTCGCACAATTCTGGAAGGAGACAGATTTCCTATATGGCACATTGATGTCAGTACTAAGGGCTACTCATTCAAACTCTGGTTTAGTTGGCATAATATGAAACTTGTTGGCAGTATTAGAATTTAGGATATCAAAATATTTATGTTCGTGGACAGAAGCAGCATTCTATGATTTACACATACTTTTAGATGCAGTTTTTCCTCGTGAATAATATTATCGGTAGATTGGAGGTCTTAATGTAAATAATTGAAAATGATGTCAATGATAATTTGGAATGAATAACTGGATTATTCATGAAAAATATCCTTTGCGAAGTCATTCTTAGTCTTATTCTCTAGCTAGATGTTTGTTTCTTAACTTCATCATCCTTTTGCACACAATTTTAGATCATGTTAGATGGTTTACGCAATGCGCACTGTATTCCATCAATTTAATTGTGTCTGCAAAACTGTAAATTAAGTTTATTTAATGTTTTTTGAGGTTTTATTCAATTATGACTAAATATAGAAATGGATCTGGAAGCTTATTGATGTTTCAATTATTTGTGTATGTTTTGAAGTGTTATAAGAAAACTGTGATTTGGATACAATGCACCAAATTTTGGTAAGGGTTTTGGAGCTGTCATTGTTGTGGTATTCTCACAATTATGGCACACCTAAGGCTTGTTTCTGGCAGATCCAAATGAGCAACTAAAAAGTCTGGTGGATGGCTTGGTGGGAGAGGATTAGTGGGGTCCCTCTAAATGAAGACAGAGTTCAGTTTTTTTATGCATATAGCTGACGTGATCAAGTTTTCCAGTTTGGAAACAATCGTGGCACAAAAAGGCCATGTTTGGCATCTCTGAATGAGCGCAACCAAACAGATGAGTGGTGGGTTATCAAAACATTTATTGAGCAGCTCACTCTGTCCCAGTCTCTATAGACGGAGTAATCCATATTAAAATGTCACACTTCCAATGTTGGATTGTTCTTTCTGGAGTATTAGTTCTGACTCCTTCGTGACTTGCCATATATGCTGGAACTTGGTATGAAAGGAATTTTCAGAGTTAGTCCTGGTAGTTTCTTGTTTTATTGTGAGCAAATTGTTTCTAAACTATCTTGGTTGCAACAAGACTTCAAAATTTAAAACCTCTGCAATGTGAAACTACTGTGATGCACTTTTAGCTTGTTAGTAACAGTGCTTCAAAATCCTATAATCATGTAGTGTGAGAAAAATTATGAAATGCACTTTTAGATGCTACAGCATTGACAAATATTTATAAAAGACAAATAAGATTGAACACAGCTATTCTTGCTGTTAGGTCCAAGCAAACAGATAAAGTAAACAGAGCTTGAAAATGGGCAGTAGCTTGGGCCATAGAAGGTTAGATTGTGTTGTATATTCCCTTTCTAACTCCCTATTTTATAGAACTTATCTATATATTCCACCACAGGATGCGGTTACTTCAATGGACCATGTATGAGGATATAAGCAAGATAAAGGGAATTGGATCCCAAAGGCAGCGAGCCTGATTTTGGTTACGGCACTCCGTCAAACTAAGTGCTAAGATGTATGGAACTTGGGACATGATGTAGATGACTTGAAGTGCTTGTCTTTTGATCACATGTTGGTCTTCCTACTTCAACAGCGTCCTGGGCATATTGATACTCTCCAAAAATTGCTTCTTGAACAATCAATAACCCTCACAAAATAGTGCAAAACGACACACTTTTGCTTGTTGCACTGATTCTCTTGAAGTATTTATTGTAAAAAGTATCTTTATAGGTCAATTAATGTTGGAGATTTTTACTGTTTTACTGATTTTCACTGCTTTTCAGCGGGGCACAAAGCATGGCTTTCACTGCTTTTTACCAAATCTCTCTAGAATCAGAATAATTACTATGGAGTATATCATAAATAATTTTACTCATTCGATAATAAATATTCATTTTTTTCTCTCAAGCTTGTCTCGCTTCTCTTCTCTCGTAAACTTAATATGAATTTTCTATTAGCTTCTCTTCTCTCGTAAATTCACTGTGAAAACTTCACAATTAATGAATGAATTATAAGTGTCACGGTTGAACTTGTTAATGCTTGAAACCCTCCAGTTCCAAGGAAACTGGAAACAGTGCATTGTCACCGCACACAATCTCCCTGCACTTGGGGTCATTGTTTGCTAACCATGGGGTGGGGGAAGGGACCCCTAGTGACTTTAGAGGTCAACTAACAATCAAACAAACGACCAATAACACTTAAATTGAAATAAAAGCTTGTTGTCCAAAAAATCTACATATGCGAATGAAAAAACGAGAGTTAATAGATGATTCAAGGGTTGAAATGCACGGAAATGAATGCAGACGAGTTTGGGCATGCGATCCAATGCAACTTGGATGAATTAAATATGCGAATTAGATGTAAAAAACAAAAATTACAGCAGCAAAAAACTAGGATTGGTTTTAGTACTGTTATTATTATTATTATTTATTTTGGGGTTTTTAATGAATTTTTATGATTGCTGTGTTTTTAATGAATTTTTATGTTGTGTATAGATTTTTTTTTTATTTTGTGACAAAAAAATTACAGCAAGCTAATCTTGCTGTATTGTCTCTAAAATATAATTAAAAAGTGTACACATGCCTATCTTAATGTCTATAAATGCAAGATTGAATGTTGTAGGTGAAAGTTCATTCTTTAGTACGAAATAGTAATGAAAACTTAGTGAACCAATACCTTTATGGAGTCAAAAAAAGGAGAAAGAAAGAAAAAAGTGTTGTTGAGATCAATATTAGTAATTAATCAAAGCCTAAGACAATAGAAGTTTCAATACATGAAAACTTGTAGTAGTCGTCAAAGATAATTATGCCATTATGATCATGAGATGTAAGAAAAACAAAGTCTTAATAAGTTTGGACAGCAATAATCCAAGGTACAAAACACTTTGTTGGATGGGACAATACTAGTCACGGTCCAACGAAGTCAACTCTTCACCACCTATACTTCATGCTAGTAGCCAATATCAATCTCTCTAGGAAGAAGTAGCAAAGAAGAAAGAGGGAGGAATATCCAACTCACCTACTTGTCAAATACAAATTGAACGAAAGAAAATGCTCCTCTTTGCTTCTTACAATATATACAAGAAAAAATGAGAAAAGAGTGAGGGAGAGAAAATATAAGAATAATAATTTCCAAATATAGCACTCATTCTCAAGTGAAAATAACATGTGTGAGAAAAGAAGTCTTCCAAAATATCCCTCTTCTTCCATAATAACCATGGAGAAAAGAAATTGTACTTGTAAATGGCTAATTACTTATTTCAATATACTTTTTTCATGCCTACAATAAGCCTACTAACTTTTTAAGGAAATAATTTCCTAAAATTAAGCCTTAAACTATGAGATAGGCGAGGATTAATTTAGAGATTAGATTTTAGGGTTCTCAAATAACAAATTAGGTTAGCTTATTTTTGGGAAAAACATAAAGCATAAAAATAGGGATTTGAATAACCCCATTCAAGATAGTAAAAATAACCAAACTTAACCCTAACCAAGATGCATTATGAAATCAATGGCTTTAGGAGGATCTAAAGTTGAATTAGGTCAAATAAAGGGTCACCAAGTAGGTCACACTAGATAAGGTCATATGCAAGACTCCTACTGTTCAACATTGTCGAAAAATAGCTAATATCTCCACCTAGGCACATTGAGCCATATATAGATGATGCCAAAATGCAATGGATCCCTAAAAATTCAAAGTGCTTGGAATGGTTTGAAATTTGACAACGATGTTGTTCACCATACTTGGTCCCCATATATCCAGTTGTTAAAAATAACATTGCTAAAAATAGATTGTCCTTATAAACTAATGAAATTCAAGCCATAAGCATATCTACAATTGGATCATCAATATGACTAGTCTCCAAAAATTGCTAAAAATAACAATTCTTTAGATTTGCCTAAAATTGAACCCCATGCATATCTCTCCAAAGTGTGTCCAAAACATGTTCAGATAATGTAAAATATAACATTGCAACTCATCATGATCACACTTTGTGGGGATCTTCAACCTTCCATACTCTAAATATTGCACTAAATCTATAAGTATGGGGCATTTGATGTAGCTATATCATTTGTCCATATGTACTTTTATAAAAGAAACCTATCTGAATTCTATACAAACATCTATCTCGTGATAATAAAAACATGTGTCTATGTGCTAAGTCTAGAAAGCACTCCACAAACCATCGATGCTTTGTTGGTGGATGGACTAACCAATGCACCCAATAATCTACTCACAAACCATTGGTCCCAAATGTTAAACTCTGTAACATTGAGCTCACCGTGAATGATATCCATGAATATCTACTATAGATTAACACTCTTGTTGCAACTATATCATTTGTCCATATGTACTTATATAAAAGGAACCTATCTAAACTCTATCCAACCGTCTATCTCGTGATAATAAAAACATGCGATTGTGTGCTAAGTCTAAAAAGCACTCCACGAACCATTGATGCTTTGTTGGTGAATGGACTAACCAATCCACTCGATAATCTACTCAGAAACCATTGATGCCAAATGGTAAACTTTGTAACATTGAGCTCACTATGAATGATATCCATGAATATGTACTGTCGATTAACACTCCTGTTGCAACTATATCATATGTCCATCTGTACTTGTATAAAAGGAACCTATCTGAACTTTGTCCAACCATCTGTCTTGTGATAATAAAAACATGCGACTATGTGCTAATTCTAGAAAGCACTCCACGAACCATTGATGCTTTGTTGGTGGATGGACTAACCAATCCACTCAATAATCTACTCACAAACCATTGATGCAAAATGGTAAACTTTGTAACATTGAGTTCACCGTGAATGATATCCATGAATATGTACTATAGATTAACATTCAGATTTATAAGGTCAAATTCGGTGTTAACAAGATCTTTAAGATACACACTTGTACCACATTTTGAACTTAGTGTCACTGCTCAAACTAGCACTTCTTTGCAATCCAAGGCTATGTAGGCCTAGTGTTATGACGGTAAGCTCAGGAGAGTTTTAGACACAATGTCACCATAGTCTAACCTCTCAACACTTTAGGTAACTCCAAAACCTGGGGGGAGACCCTAATCAATGAAAGATACCTGCAACCACCAACAAATCACAAATACCTTCCATAAAACCTTAATAGCTATGATTAGTGCCTTACAGAGTCAAACAATATGAAATCAAGACACAAGAATCATATATAAATGGAGTTATTCACCTGATCACAAACCCCAAATAATATCACACCTTTCAATGCAATTCCACACTTTCCTAGACAATGTCACACTTCCCAATGCAACCACCCCCAAAAGTACGCTCTCAATGGAAATATGACAACTGGACCAGGGCGCAATGGTAGGTAAAGCCAAAAACACCAAACACATTCCAATTCACCAATTGCAAGGTTTTCACGTATCATAATGCACTTCCTCAGAAGAGGACACCCTCTAGGGTTTGTGGATAAAACACTAGGAATTTTTTTAGGTAGAGCCATAAATACTAAATCATGGCTATTTTTGGATTTTTGGATTTTAGATTTTTAGGGTTTTTTTTATAGTAAAATATGTTTATGTTTTTTGCATAAAATAAAACATGTAAACATTGATAAAAAAGAGGATTAATAGATAGGGTATTAGATTCTCATCTCAAACCATAGGGCTATGAGAGATTGAGGCCAACGTCCCTCCTCTTAAGATGGTATGGTTAGGTAGCAAAACCCTAATTAGGGCAAATAGAGAAGTCATACCAATGGAGAGCTCCTTGGTAGGAAGGTCTCCTCAAGCAAGTTGATAAAATGCTAGCAAACAAACCCTAACTCAGTCCAAAACACTTCAAGAGTAATGTTAAACTAGGGTTAGGAAATAAACTTACCAACATTAATCAAGAATGAAGATAGTGCGTCTTAGGTCACCCTTGAGCACGAGTTATTACAACTAGTCTAGCATCAACTTGTCATGTGCAAAATCAAACCCTAGAACATCACCAATTTGTCCTTTAAGCAAAAAAGACTTCCAAGAGAGAGGTGCGCATAGCTTCAAATACTCCAATATACCAAGAGAAAAAGAAAAGATCCCATATTTTAACCCTTGCTCATGATTTACAAATGAGTTGATTTTGAGCTCTAGGAATCACTAGTAAATATAAGGCATTGAAATTCTTTGTGGCCAATCACACTGCATCTCTGTACTTTTTTAACTTCTGTTTTCACATACAAACTTTCCTTTGACTTGTATCACAATTAGGTTAGAGTTTCCAACAATATCTAAAAAGTCAATCCCATAATCTTTAGCTAGCTCAAGGCCATTCAAGAGAGATTCATATTCAACCGCATTGTTAGTACCTTCAAATTCTAGGCAGAAAGAAAAACAATGACTATCAACATAATTAGAAATTAATACAATACCTACATCCATACTTGACTGAGACTTGGCCCCATCGAAATTTATCCTCCAGAATTGATCAACAACATTGGTGGTGAAAGCTGTATGACTTGGTATCGCTTCGAGAGCAAACAATTTCATTCCTTGGGTCTTTTGGTTGTCCAAAACTTGCATCAATTTCTTAGAAGCATAACCGAGAGTGTTGGTTTATATCCACCCTAGGAGAGGGTAGACCTAGCTGATCAAGATATGCAATAGAAGTCTCCATATGCAACCTTATATCATCCTTAATGGTGAATGAATGTGGCTGAACCAAATCATGAGGGATCTGAAAGGTAGGTTTCTCGAGGTTTTCGACATTTAGACTTCCCTTACTGGAGGAATCATGTATGGGTTCTTCAACCAATTTCCAACAATCCATACCCACATCATTATCGCCATAAGAGAAATGCACAACATTATATCTGTGGAAACCATCTTCTTCAACTGAAATATCCTTAAACCTCTCATCTTCAAAAGATTTTTCTATATGGGTGAAAGAAAAATGAAGGTTCACCAAACTGTCATCATTAAAAGGAGAAGGAGAAGCATCCTCCACCTTCATCAACCATATCTTCGTTACTTTTCTTAGCTGGAAGCAATCCTTTGACAAAGACCTCTTCATATTGCTTGTTACCTATATGAAAATTTGGCTCAGCCTTGTCAGAGGAATTAACTCCCAGATTGCTTATTATTGAATGTGAGAACCCTTATTTATTACATTCTTAGGTGGCTATTGGTTTTCCATCTTCCAACAACCATTAGGAGTCCTACAGAGACTCTTGGTCTTCTTAAGCTATTTAAAATATTTACAATTTGGACCATAATCCGAGGATTAGGTCTCAAAATTCCCCCCCTTAATCCAAAGGGGTGTTTGTAAGTCCGAGCTGGTTTCTAAACTTTTCAAACTTCTCTCGTCCAAGCGCTTTGGTGAAGATATTTGCAATTTGATCATTCGTGGAACAATGTCGTAGGTGAACTGTCTTGGCCTCTACATGATGTCGAATCAAATGGTACTTCGTGTTGACATGCTTGGTTTGATCATGGAATCTAGGATTATTGGCCAACTTGATTGTAGAAGTGTTGTTGATCAATAATGGAGTGGAGTTCTCTTGTTTCTCTTGTAAATATTCAAGTATCTTCTTGAGCCACACAATCTCTTTTATTGCCTCTGCAACAACCACATACTCTGTTTTTGTTGTCGAATCTACTATTAGAGCAAATTTGGGGTCTAAAATGGCCATCATAAGAATACGAGCCACCTCATAAGAAAACAAGCCACCTCATAAGAGAAAAACCATTGAATCCAAGAACCAATATAATTTCAAGAGAAGAGTCAACCACAATGGTTGACATGGCATATTTGACATTAAAAAAACTATTTTTTTTTAATTCGTATTTTCAACATATCTCCCTTTCATTTTACTCAAATTTTGAGCGGGAGCACTCATTGGATGCATAATTAAATTCTACATCCAATGAATGCTCCCGCTCAAAATTTGAGTAAAGTGACAGGGAGATATGTCGAAAATACGAAGAAAAATTGTAGTTTTTTCTTTTCCTCAAAAATTCATAAATATTATTTTCATATTCTAACTATTATTTTATTATTTTCCTTAGGAGGCCCATTTTAGACCTCAAATTTTCTGTAATGTGGAACTGATTATTTGCGTGATCTCCAGGAGACGGCTGCTGATCCAAGACTCATCTTGTATCCAGAAGTAGACACTCTTGTCTCTTTGTCTCCATCAAAGTCTGAATTAGAGTACTCGATGAGTTTGAAGTCTTCCACCATAGAGTACTTGAGTCCAAAGTCACTTGAGTCCATTTCAAGTATCTTAGAACTCTTTTTGCAGTAGACCAATGTCCTTCACAAGGCTTGTGCATGAACCTTGAAAGGATGCCAACCACATATGAAATATCTAGTCTGGTGGTAGTAAGGTAGATAAGGCTTCCTACAGGTTGTTGGTACTTGCTTGCATCCTCGAATTCTTTTCCTTCAATTGATGTGAGCTTTAACTTTTGTTCCATTGGAGTTGAGAGAGGGTTGCATTCTGGCATGCAAAATATGTTTAACAATTCTCCAACATACTTCTTCTGGGAGATGAATATGTACTTAGGATGTTGAGTGACTTTAATTCCCAAGTAGTAGTGAAGATGTCCCAGATATGTCATTTCAAATCCCCTCTCCAAATTTTGCTTTATGGATGCAATATAACTTTCTTTGTTCCTTGTCATTAAAAGGTCACCTACATACACCACAAGAAACACAATAGATCTTCCAACTTTCTTTACAAACTATGTTGCGTCATCAAGATTATAGTGTTTGGAATTCAACTTTAGAAGATGCTCGGTTAGCTTTTCATACCATACTCGAGGTTCTTATTTCGGGCCATACAAGGACTTGAATAACTTCTATTCTTGTCCCTTCACAACAAAGCCTTTTGGATGAGGCATGAAGACATTCTCTTTCAAGTCTCCATTCAAGAAATCTTTTTTTACATCCATTTGGTGGACTTTCCACCCATTTTGTGTAGCCAAGGAGAGTAAGGTACGGATGGTATCCCATTTTGCTGTGGGGGAGAACGTCTCTTCATAGTCAATTCCCTATTTATGTGCATAGCCTTTCACCATGAGCCTTGCTTTGTGGTTGTAAAGTGAGCCATATGATATGCATTTGTTCTTGTATACCCACTTGCAGGCAATTGGTTTTGTTCCGACCGGAGGGTCAATCAACTTCCAATTTCCATTCTTCATGAGTGCATCATACTCATTCTGCATGGATTCTTTCCACTCATCATGAGTAGCATCCTCTTTAAAGGAAGTTGGTTCAAAGTTACCAGAGAAATTCAATTCACAATCAAATGAGACATCCATGTGATCACTTGAGTTATCTGCTTCTCCATCTTCTTGTTTGATAAAACTTCTTGTTCATGTCTTTCCAACTTCATCTAGATGGACACTTTCAAGTGTCTTTGTGGCCCATTTAGGAACTTTCCATGATGGTCCAGGTTGATCAACTAGTGGTGCTTCATTTTCTTAAAGGTTCAATCTTCCAATCCTCTCAATTACATCATCCAGCTGAACCTCCTGTTTAGGTGAAGTGGCATGAACTTCTTCTTCATGAGGATGTGTTGGTGCTTCAAAAGGAAATTCCACAAATTGATCCAAGATAGGGATCCCCCTTCAAGATTTGGAATTTCATTATCAATTTCATAATATGTCTTTAGATGGACAAATTTATCCAGATGATCAAGTTGTCTTTCAATAAATTGATCATTTTTATTAGTTTCAAGAAAAATGGCATCTTTGGAAACAACACACTTTTTGTTTACCTTATCATAAAGACGGTTGCCTTGGAGGTGTCTGAACATCCCAAGATCCGAAGTTTGTTTATTTGCTCCTTTGGTATCAAGGCAACCAAAAACTCCAAGATGCCTCACTGAAGGAAGGTGGCCATACCACATTTTATGTGGAGTCTTGTCTTTAAGAGCATGAGATGGACTTCTATTTCTCAAATAGGCTGCACACAATACTGCATCACCCCAAAACATTAGTTTTACATTCTTGAAAAATATCATTGAGCATACGATATTCATTATGGTTCTATTCATCCTTTCCGCCACACCATTTTGTTGAGGGTTATAAGGAATTGTAGTTTGATGTGCAATCCCATGTTGACGAAGATATGCCTAAAAATCATTAATAATAAGTATATTCTTTTCCATTATTAGTATGAAGTGTGCCAATACGAGATTGTGCTTGATTTCTATCCATGCATGAAAGTTCTTGAATGTTTGAAATGCTTCAGATTTTGTCTTTAACAAGTATACCTAACACATTTTAGTATAGTCATCAACAAAGGCCATGAGATACTTATTACCATTGGCAAGAGGAACTGACACAGGGCCACATAAGTCAGAGTGAACCAACTCTAACTTTCTACATGCTTTGAATTTAGACTCTTGGAATGGATGCTTACATGTTTGCCTAATATGCATGCATCACATTTGTTCTTTTGCTTAGGAATGGTGGGAAAACCAAATACACCATTCTTTCTCAACAAGCAAAGATTGTTATAATTCAGATGACCGAATCTAGCATGCCATAAAAGACTGGATGAAAGATTACCTTCTTCATACTGATAGATGTAGGAAAAGTTTTTGGCTCTTGCAAATGATCCCTTCAGCTTCAACAACTTCCCATCTTCATATATCCAGTCGTGATGACCTGGTTGTCAGAGGAATTCCTTATCTCTACGATTCCATCAAACATGTGGATGGAATGGCCTTGCTGTCAAATTTGCATCAAGGAAAACATGCTTCTTTGCAACTCTAGAAGATAGAAAACATTCTTTAACACAAAGTCAGGTAATCCAAGCAGCTTGAGCCTGATGGAGCCAATTCCCTTTGGTTTTATGCTAGATTTGTTTACAAAATACACTATGCTATCTACAATGTCATTCATTTCTTCAAAGCAATCTTTCCTAAAGGTCATGTGGTATGTTGCACCAGTATCAAGCAACCAACAATCTTTGTAAGATGAAAAAGATGTTATTTTATTTATTCCAAGATTACAATGTGCAACAATATAATGAGTAGAATCAAGGGCTTTATCAGCCTCTTGGATTTTATTTTTGTCTACTTTGTTATGGTGATGTCTTCCTTTGATGGAGTTCCAAGAGTCCCAAAACTGATCGACTTCATGTCCATTCTTCCCATAACACGTACACTTCAGATCTGATCTTTTGGTTGAGTTGTTTTTGCCTCCCCTTCCCCTGAAGTTTCTTCTTCCCTGTCCTCTTTTTCTGCTTACTCCCTTGGAAGGATCTTTTGATTGATTCTTTGCTTTTTGAGAAAGGCAAAGAGTTTCTTCAGTAGGCTCACTAGTCTTAGGATTTCCAAAGGTTTTCTCTTCGTCTGCAATCTTCTCCACCAAGATGTCAAAGGTGAGGTCCTTGAAATTATCACCGACTTTGAGTGACTCCAAATAGTTTGAATGTGTAGGATAGAAACACATTATACAACATGACGAGAACCCAACATTGTTCTCGTTTTTTTTTGGGTCAATTTTAGTAGCTGATTTTACTCAATTTCAGAAAGTATGTATACTGGTAGCACCATTTTTTATTTTGAGGAATTTTTTGCGATTTTGAAACTTCTTGGTTATAAAAAAAACTATAATTTTTATTTACAAATGCGTTTTTCCAAATTTTACAAAAAATATACATTTAGTAGCTAGTTATAATTAAAAAAATATATATTTTCAATAATTTTTAACATTTAAAATCTAGTTAGAATGAAAAATATATACATTTTGGAAGTTTTTTCTTTAATCTTTTATCTTAAATAAGTCATTTCTTGGGCAAATTTGTAAAAAAAAGAGAAAATAATGACATTTCAAACCATTTTTATTGTATTTTCAGCTATTTTATGTATAAAAAATGATACTATTTAACATTATTTTCCATAAAATAATAATTCACATAAACTCAACAACAGGTATACCATATATTTGCAAATAACAAATAAAAACATAATATTTCTTCTCAAAATAAAATCTTAAAAGTCCAAACATTAAAAAAATATCTTATAAATTTTTTAACAAATTTGATATTTTCTTCAATAACATGAAACTAATCAAAAATATCAAAAAATTCTTTTAACAAAATATATACTTAAATTAAAAATAAATACCATAAACTATAAAAACCATATAAAAACATTTTAAAACGATAATAAAACCTTGAAACAAAACAATTATAAAACATATAACATAAAATTAAATTTAAAACAATAAAAAAGCCAAATATAAAACATATTTCAAAATATTAAAAAACCAATTTGAAAACCATATAAAAAATATAATAAAACAACAAATATAAAACAAATTTCTAAACAAAAATTATAACAAAACAAGTTTTAATTTGAATATGGAGTAAGGTCTTAAGAGGGGCTCATTCTCGGAATCGGGCCACCCCTTAAGCACCACTCCAAGTGGTGGCGGGTGCCACCACTTGGAGTGGTGCTTAAGGGGTGGCCCGATTCCGAGAATGAGCCCCTCTTAAGACCTTACTCCATATTCATAAAAGCACATAAAACATATGATTTGATATATGGTTTTTAATTTTAATTTTTTTTAATATTTTATTATAATATTAACATTTTTTTATTTGTTTTTTATATTGTTTTCGTGTTTTATTTGTTTTTTTATATTGTTTTGGTGTTTTATTTTTATTATTTGTTTTTTTTATATGTTTTGGTGTTTTATTTTATTTATATTTGTTTTTTTATAAATATTTTGTTAATTGGTTTTATAGTATAGTGTAGATTTTTTTTTTTAATATATATATTTTTAATTTAGTTGTATCTTAACGTTTATATTTTAATGTTTGTTTTATTTAATTGTTTTTCATATGCTTTAAGTTTTCTTTTGTGTTTTTGTATTTTATTTTTAGTTATTTTGGTCCAACGATGTTGGTTGCTTGGTTTATAGTTTGGAATATGACGTAATTTTGATCCCCTGTCAAAAAGAGTGATTTTGGGAGCACCAATTTTTGATTGAAGAGTTGATTTAGGGTTTTGATTGCAATCGTATTGGCAAGGTTTAAAAAAAGTTGTAATTTTAGCTCCGAAAAAAAAGAGTGCTATCGATAGCACCACTTTTTAAATTGAGGGTTGTTTTTGTTGTTTTTAACGCAGAAAATGAGTTTTTATGGTTAGAGTTCTCGTTAAGTTGTATAACTTGTTTAGAGAGATTTGACAAATGCTGCAAGTGGAAGGTCTGGTTTCATGCCAGATGCCTAAATATTATGTATGATTGCTCTGATCTCAGATGCAACTAGCATGGGATCATTATTCTTTACCTTTAAATTGAACAGTTTCAACATTAGATGAATCACCTCCATTTCAGAATGTGAGTCATACAAATCCTACAATATTTCCAAGGCTTCAAAGCATGATGTTGCAGGCAATATGTGTTGACTCACCTCTTCACTTACTGTTGCAGATATCAACGAAAAGGCTTTGTTGTCTTTGGTCTTCCATATCTCTTATTCTTTTTCTGATGTTGCTGACTTTGGGTTATTTTTATGGTAATTCCTGGATCGGTTTTAACGGTGGTGCCTTCACAAATCCCCTTCCACAGATCATTGTAAATGAAGATGGCTTTGATCTTTCTCGACCATCCAGGATAGTTGTCATTGCCGGTGAGGACTATTCCAACAATTGATTGCAATGAATGCATCTTCTGTAGCTTGTTACCTTTGTCACCTGCAAGTAAAATTTGTTTTGGAAAGCAGATGAAAGGTGCAGGTCTAAGTATCTGCCACCTTTCTCAATACAATCCGATAAAAAATAATTTCTGTAATAATCTCTATCCACTACTATAGATCTGAGTCCTTGTAGTCTTGTTTACCACATTTCTCAAAGAGATAAATAATAGATTCAAAATTCAAATGGAAGTATATGTTTCCATCCCCAATATTAAATTTAGACTCTTCATGATGATCTCTACCACCTTATTACAAAAAGTGATAGTCTCTTGTTCTATAGACTATGAATAGGAGCTTTTAATACAAAGTAATTTCTATCAAAATACTTGACAACATACAATATTTAATATTTACCCTTGTCAATAGTCTTCCACGGAGTACCAATTTGTATCCACGCAGCTTCACAATAATACAGAGGTCGCAACAACTCTAAGAGATGGAATCTATCATCAGATCAACACAACTTCACATTGCTTATTCTTGAATGAGTTCACCAATGGAGGTCACCACAGTGAGATTCTAGTCTTCACACTCCATGCAGTCAAGGATGGAGAGGTCGTGCTTTACAATGAGTGGTCGCAACTCTCCAAATAGGTTGTAGCAGCTCCGTATCTTCTAAAGGAAACACTCTCCATAGCTCACGAGCAGTCTACGCGCTCTCCATGTTGTGAATGAACGAATGAGAAAATTCAAGAGCAGTCTACACAGGTTTGCTCCTCCAACGATCTATAGATTAGTAGTAGCACTACTCGTAGCTCTTCAATATGCAGCTCATTAAGAGAAATTGCAGTTCCAGCGTGAACAAGAGAGCGGTCTTTGGAATCTCTATTAATTGAATCTTCAATTCAGTGGAGTTCTATTACAAAAAATTAGGGTTTCCACCCTAGTCAACCATTCCTATGTCTTCACGCAACATACGAGCGTTGATGTCAATAATGGAAAGAGATAATTCGCATCTATACTTCAATGGGATGTATTAACACAGTTCTAGTCATCCACCAATACACACCATCCACCAAGGGATATCATGCTTTAACGCAACAACAAGATGATACCACATCCACAGGATTCAAGGGAGCAGTCTAGGGAGATGTCTTCAACCTATGCGCACCATGAGAGAGCTTTAACAATATTCATAGAAACCACGTTCTTTTAGGTAGCTCAAAAATTGAGAACAAACATCAACACCATTGTAGGTGAGCAAACATCAACGTTGTGGATACCAGTTCCAAAAGGAAATGTTACAGCTTCATTTGTTGAAAGATGTTTCACCCACACACCAGAGAGAGGTCGCAAGGATATATAGCAGTATTTACGTAACAAAGAACACCAATGCAGCTTCACGATGGAGAGAGAGCCTCAACACTATGACATAGATCATTCTTCACGTAGTAGATAGCCATCACCATTCACCAATGGGCACGCTCTTCATGAGCAGTCTTCACTCAATGCAAGACTGAGCATGCTTCATCAACAGAGATATGGAGAGTAGAACTCTCATCAATAGATTGTAGAAAGTGGGACCGAGAAGTGCATAGGAGAAGGGAAATACCTTTGCAAAGGGCATAGAATTTGACAAGAGGAGGGTAGAACAATGTTGAATTCTAGGTTTGAGCATTCAACAATATAACAATAGGAGTTATGAGGGCAGGGCTCTGATACCACTATCATGTTGGTTGTGGAGCCCGATCTTCCTTATTCAGATGTCGTGTTTCAACCTTGTTTGGATCCTAGCCAATGACAGGGAGGGTTTGGGGGGGGGGGCAAGGACTAGTTGGGTGCCCCCGTAGCGAAAATTTCAGAAAAAATGCCTTGTAAAATGTTGTAATTTCATAGTCATGAACTGGTATATAATGGGTGATTTATGGGCCCATGGTATTGGATGTTCCATAGTATTTTCCCATGGTAATTGCTCTTTAAAAGGAAGGCATTGTAATACGGTTGTGTATTGTAGCATTGTAAAGATCTCTATGATTGTGTGAGAGAGACTGTGAGAGAGTGAAGAGGAAGTTGCAGCGGATGTGCCGTAGGTTGTATCCTTTCATTTGTTGGATGATATAATAATAAGGACTGACAATTTTTGTGTGGATGTAGCCCATATTGGGTGAACCACATTATATTGGTGTCTCTCTTGTATTGTGTTTATGTATTTATATTTGCATCTTGTTTATTGTTATTGCTCTACGATCCTATTTTTTCTAACAATTGGTATTAGAGACAAAGGTCTATTTGTTAGATAAAATTGCAGGAAAGAAGGGTTCCTGGTTCAAGTGGGAGCAATGGCAGAAGAAGGAAATATTGAGGTCGATAAATTTAACGGCCAAAACTACCAGTTATGGAAGATGCAAATGGAGGACTATCTGTACAAGAAGGAGATCTATTCCTACCGTTAGGGGGAAAGGAAAACAACCGGCGACTCTGAAGGATGAAGAATGGGAGGTTCTTGAGAGAAAGTCACTAGGAACAATACGACTGTGCCTAGCTTTGTCCATGGATTTCAATATTTCAAAATAAAAGACAACAGAGGGTTTGATGAGAGTATTGGGTAAGCTATATGAAAAACCCTCGGCCTCCAACAACGTATTTATAATGAATCGTTTATTTAATATGAATATGTCAGAAGGTGGATCCATTTCTAATCATTTGAATGAATTTAATACGATTACAGATCATCTAAGTTATGTAAAAGTGAACTTTGATGATGAGGTTAGGGCTCTTCTAATATTGTGCTCATTTCCAGAAATATGGAATGCCTTGGTCATGGCTGTAAGTAAATCTGTCTATGGTTCAAACACTTTGAAATTTGATGATGTTGTTGGTGTTATTCTTAACATGGAAATGTGAAGGAAAAACACAAGTGAGACATCAGGTAATGCATTGGTCATGGAGAGTAGGGGAAGAAAAAGGGAGAGAGGAAAGAGCCCAGGTAATCGCATCAAGTACCGAAAGGGCAGATCCAAGTCCACATTGGGAAAGATAGAGTGCTGGACCTGTGGAAAGAGAGAATATATGAAGAAAGACTGCAAATCTATAAAGAAGAAAGGAATTGGACATCGAGAGACTACTCATGAAGCAAATGTAGCAGGTGATGTGTTACAAGATGTTTTGATTATTGCATTAGATAATACTAGTGATTACTGGGTAGTAGATTCAGGGGATTCATGTCATGCTACACCCCATAGGAAATTCTTTCATGATTATGTTCTAGGTGATTTTGGACATGTTTTATTGGGTGATGATGAATCGTGTAAAATTGTTGGAATGGGTAAGGTACAGATTCTTGGAATATTCCCACCATCTTATTTTGGTTTTGCATGCATGCATGCATTCCATGCATCCATGTGTCAACAGTTGAGTTTCCTAGCACCTAGTCCCTATTTTGCCCCCCTAGAGCTTGTTTTTAGCCATCATTATCCATCCTAGCCACTCAATGTGCATTGTTTCCATCACTGGAGTTCCAATGCACCCTCATGCACAGATTTAGGAGTTATGACAGTCCGTTCCATGATTTAGGGAAACTTCTCCCCTTGATTGCTCAATTAACTAACTGTATCTCCTAGTTTGATTGCTACTGAGTGTAGGAGCACCATCCTTGACCACTGTCATTTAGTTATGTACCCACTTGGAGTCTCCTCCCCTATTTTGGTGCCCACATGATTCAATTATGCTTAGTCCTACTCCAGTTGACTGATTATTCATCATCGGTGGCCACTAAACCTTATTGAGAGATAGTTTGAATGCAAACTAAGCCTATACTTGATGTGAATTCAAATCCTTCCAGGTGTATCGAATTCATTATATTGTAAAATTATTTGATTTCCATCTTACAACTAATTAATGTATCAACAACAATTTTTCATGTGTGTTTAAGTTTTATGAGTGAATTGATCCATGCTCTTGTCTAATTCTTCTCAGTAATTACATTGTGAGGTTTGTTCAAGCTCAATGATCTACCCCTGTGGAATATCACATGGTATAAGAACTTGTGAGAGATTTTTGAGTTGTAGCAATAGCCGTAATATTTTAGGAGTAGGATCTCTCAGAAGTAGCAGACCTCACTAGAATTCACTCATAAAGTGCAAGAAGAAGAGGAAGGAGAATGACTGAATCAATAAACACTCATTACACAGAAAATTGAGAAAACTGCTATATCATACATTAGCTGTAAGCTAGCACTCTAAATAATGAATAATACTGAATACAATACAATAAATTTCAAGAGAATTTGAATAGATCTAAGGTCATTCGAATTCATCCTCAGTGTCTAGCTTGGATAACATTGGAGACATCATCTAATTAGTAGTAGCAGTCATAAATGGTCAATAGTTAGTCAAATGAGTCTAACTGATCCATCTGAGCATAAATCAGGGGATGGAGACTCCAAGGAGGGCGTATGAGGCTATCAAAAGGTCAAGTGGCACTCCAAAACTAGCTAACTGGGAGCTACATGCAGTTAGGATGAGAAATTAATGGAATAAATGATCAATCAATGCTCTAATTGACTTTTAAACTCCTGGTAGGTGAGATAAGGTGTACATTTAAGCCAGGCGAGGAAAAGAAGTCGCATCAGGTAGGTAGGAGGGCTACTAGGGGCTGAAGACAGGCTCTAAGGAGATGAAAGTAGGCTCTAGGTGCTGGGGTGACCACCAAAATGATGACTAGATGCACACAGATGCACGCATGATCACTGGATGCATGCAGAATGCATGCATGCATGCATGCAAAATATAAAAATTATGGTGAATAATATTCCAACACCCTCCCTCAAGCTATACTATGAGGTAGTAACTGAAAAATGGAAAAAGTAGGGCCCTAGTGACTGAGACCAAAGGTCACCCCGTACACCAATCTAAATAATACAAGAGGAAAGATGGAAAACCCAGTGGGAAGAAAGCCCTCCCTCAAAATATACTAAAGGATGCTAATGTAGCATGTCATCACTCACCCCAAAAGGAGGCAAGTGTCCTTCTTTTCCAAAGAAGGATTGATCGATCTGAAATGGATCAGTAATGTGAGAAGGATGAAACATTCCATTCTGATAATCTGATCTGGTTCTCCGTTGATCAGTTGGATCACCAATAAGATCACCGGCACATCGGAGAGTAGTGGCTGCCCATATCGGAATAGGAGTATCATCAGGTTCTTGTGGAACTGGATCTCCCATTCGCTCATCTTCTGAATCAGTTGCTAGATCTTAAGGTTCTTGTGGATCTAGATCTAGCATTCACTCTTCATCATCATCACTCTGATACTTTGAATTTGAATTGTCATGTGATGAAGATTCACTCTCTTGGAGCTCATCAAGCAGTGGAGGTGTAGTAGGCAAGATATCATGCTCAACAGGATGAGCATCATGAAGAGGCCATTCCTCAAACTGTACACTCCTATCAAGAAATGTAGTCATGGTAGAGGGATCAAGCAACTTGTAGGCCTTTTCATCCAATGCATAGCCCACCATAATGCACTCTCTGCTTTGTGGATCTAGGGATCTCCTTTTCTCATTTGGAATCCTTTCCCATGCTCTGGATCCAAACACTCGAAGATGAGACACATCAGGTTTGTATCCCATCCATGCTTCGAAAGGAGTAATGTCTTTGAGTCCCTTGTGAGGAACTCTGTTATGAAGATAGGAGTCACAGTTAATGGCTTCTGCCAAAGACTAGGGTGCAACCCTTTTGAATTTAGCATGTAGGTGGCCATTTCTTTCAATGTTCGGTTCTTCCTTTCAGTTACACCATTCTGCTGTGGTGTATAGGGAATAGTATGTTGCATCTCAATTCCCTCTTCCGCACAAAAGGTTTGAAAATCACCTTTAATGTACTCACCTCCATTGCCAGTGCGAATGGATTTTATCCTCCTATCTGAAAATTTCTCCGTAGAAGACTTGAAAAACTTGAAGAATCCAAATACTTCTGATTTCAATCTAAGGAAATATACTCGTGTGAATCTGGAATAATCATCAATAAAGGTGAGTATATACCTTACTTTGTTTAGATATAGATCTAGAAATGGCCCAGCAACATCACTATTGATGAGAGGCTCTCCTTGCCTTCCCCTTCTCAAATTTCTTCTTAGGATGCTTGCCCATCAAACAACCATGACAGTTGCCCTTGGAAAACTTGATCTTGGGAAGCCCATCAATGATCTCCTTTGTATGCATGTCTTGCAAGTATTGATAGTTAAGATGCCCAAATCTTTCATGCCACAATCTGCTTTCTTCATTGGCATGAGTTTGGAAAGCAGATTGCATTGAGAGAGGTAAGAAGTGAGAGAAATCATACAACTTTGACTTATGATTTGCAACTCCTTTTGAAATGGTACATCCTGATACCATGTCTTGAATTTCATTCTCATTTGGAGAGAAGATCACCCTCTTGGGATCTCCAGTGTGGGTCATCTGATATACAGAAAGTAGATGAGCAGTGAGAGTGGGGATATAAGGTACATCGGTGAAGTATCCATGATCTAACTTGATTCTTCCAATCCCTTCAGAAGAGACTTCAGAATCATTCCCCAACATAATGGATGGTCCAACAGTAGCTTCGAATCCAGTGAAGAGATCCTTGGAGGAAGACATGTGTCTTGAAGCTCCAGAATCTATGATGAAGGAGGATTGAGTTGATGCACTTGCCATGAGGGCATGGCATCTCTCTTTTTTCTCAGATGTAGATGGTTCACTCTCTTTCTTCCTAGCACATGCAGGTACTGGGAGATTATTCTTCTCAAGGAGTGAGGCCATAAGATCTATGGTCTTCTTCATGCATGAACTTTCAGGATGGTATCCTTGATTACAGTATGTGCACTTGGATTTTCCCTTCGGAATTTTCTTGTCCTTCTTAGGATTCAAGGCTCCATCTGACTGTATGGGAGCTTCCTTTTGATTTTGATCATTCAAATTTCTATCAAATTTTTTTTGTTTTTCTTTTCCATTCGCTCTCCTTGACTCAGTAGCTGCAAGAGCTGAATCCAACTTGGATTTTATCACTCCCATGTGCACTAGCTTCTCCTCCTCAAGAGTTAGAGATTGGATGAAGTCTGCAAGCGAAGGGAACTTCCATTTTGGAATGGACATCTTGGCTGACTGGAAGTTCGAAAAAAACACTGAATAATCAGGGCCTAGCTTCGATAGGATGGCAAGGATGAGTTGTTTGTCCCCATACCTCTTCAACTGTGAAATCAAGTTCTTGAACTTATTGAGAAACTCAGTGATAGTTTCGAAACTGCTTGGGCTTATGAAGATGAGCTCATTTTCCAACTTTGGACCCTTAAAATCATCAGTATGACCAAGAAGAGATTCGAGCTTGTCCCAAACCTCCTTTGGAGTCTTAAATCGATAACATGAAAGTGGAGGTCTTCAGAAATGGAGAGTAGGAGCAGTCCTACTGCTTCATCAAGCTTGTCTAAGTACTTGGATTTCTCTACTACACAAGTGGGCTCAACTGTAGAGCCATTCACTACTCTGGAAAGAATCTTCGACTTCAAGAAGATTTCCATTTTTGCCTTCCATTCGAAGTAGTTGAATGAATTCAACTTGAGATCCATGATATTGCAGAATTTGAAGCTGAAAGAGGGGAGATTCCTGCAAAACAATGAGAATTATGAAAAGAAGATTTGCTGCAATTCGAATTGAACACCGCATTAGGACACTGAGCACATAGGAATAATTCCATCACACCTTGCTAGACCTCACTAGATTGGTCCAGTGAATTCAAGGTAATAGCACCAGGATTTGCTTTGGAAACACATAGGATTTTGGTGCTCAATGAAAGACAACTGCTCAAGGAATTGCTACAACTACTACATTGGATGCAACTGCTATTGCTGCAATTCGAATAGCTGCTGCCAAATCTTATACGATGTAATATTTTAGGATTAGGATCACTTAGAAGTAGCAGAAATCACTAGAATTCACTCATGTAGTGCAGAAAGAAGAAGAAGAATTACTGAATATATAAACACTCATTACACATAAAATAGAGAAAACCGCTGTATCATACATCAGCTGTAAGCTGGCACTCTGAATAATGAATAACACTGAATAAAATACAATAACTGTCAAGAGAATTCGAATAGAGATAAGGTCATTCGAATTCATCCTCAGTGTCTAGATTGGATAACATTGGAGACATCATCCAATCAGTAGTAGCAGTCATAAATGGTCAATAGTCAGCCAAATGAGTCTAACTGATCCATTTGAGCATAAATCAGGGGATGGAGACTCCAAGGAGGGGGCATGAGGGTGTCAGAAGGTCAAGTGGCACTCCAGAACTAGCTAACTGGGAGCTCCAAGCAGTTAGGATGAGAAATTAATGGAATAACTTATCAATCAATGTTCTAACTGACTGTTAAACTCCTGGTAGGTGAGATAAGGCGCACATGTCAACCAGGTGAGGAAAACAAGGTGCATCAGGTAGGTATGAGGGCTACTGGGGGATGAAGACAGGATCTAGGTGCAGGGGAGACCACCAAAATGATGACTGGATGCATGCATGCATGCAAAATATAAAAATGATGGTGAATAATATTCCAACAGTAGCAATAGTTTATTGAGCAGCTGTTTTTCAGTAGTGCACCAGAAGCCTATGGATTCCTACAACAAATCCCGGTGCCATTGCATTGAATTCATTGGTTAAATAATTTGAGGTATTGACAGGTGTGAAGGGTTTGGATAAAAGTGCCTACTGTCCTAAATAAGTGTTCAATATATTCTGTGACAATCCTCCAGATAAATTTTCATTGTTTTTGCAGGATATTCCATCATCATCATTACATTCAGTAATCTACAATGGATCTAACCTTGATTCCCAAGATCACTCCTTTCAACTTCTTTGCATGGAAGGGTCAAATAGATATATTCATGCTCAACAGAGGTATCTACATAGTGTTACAGGTCACTGAGGTAGAACCAAATGGCGCTACAGAAAAGGAAAAGTATCTAAACAAAATTGATGAAGCATTTGGATTGCTATGCCTCAACATTTCCAAAGATATACTCTTTCATCTCTCCATTTTGAAAAATCCCAAGGAGGTTTGGAAAAAGCTAGAATACTTATTTGGGAAACATGATTATTTGAGAGGACATCAATTGGAAAATGAGTTGATCTCACTGATCCCCAGTAGTTTCAAATCCATCACATATTTCTTTACAAGATTCAAGAACTTGGTTGTGCAGCTAAAACTATGTGGAATTGAGAAAGAAGATAAGCAACTGATTCTTGCTATTCTTTCAAATTTTGGATCAGACTATTCTGTGTTTGTATCCACCTTCCAAACAACAAATATTTCCATCCCAAACTGGAAAATTCCCACTCTAGATGCATTGATCCTCTCTCTCACAAAGGAGCAGGACAAATTGGTGTAGATGGGAGTAATAAAACCAAATAGGGATAAAGCAATTGCTGCAGGAGAAGGAAAGAATGCGAATGGTAAAGGAAAGAATAAGGGTAAGGAAAATAAACCTTATGAGTAGAAGTCAAAGGAGACTCCCAAACAGTTAGAAGGGACCTTGAATCTAAAGAGAGGCAAGAAAAACCAGAAAGAGAAGACTAAATGTCCATACTGGAAAATAGGTTTTCATCCAGAAAGTGCTTGCATGAAGAAGACCATTGATCCCATGGCCCAACTTCTAGATAAAAATATCTTCCAGTACCTGCAAATGCTAGAATAAAATAAGATGGTCCTAAATCATAGGACAAAGAGATGTGCGATGCACTCATGGCTGGCACTTTGAATGAAACCTCCTTCATCATAGATTCTGGAGCATCCAGACACATGTCCGCATCCAAGGATCTATTCTTTGAAATCAAACCCAATGTTGGGCCTTCTATCCTGATGGGAGATGATTATGAAGTTTCCTCAGAAGGAATTGGAAGGATCAATATGGATCATGGATACTTCAATGATGTGCTCTATGTGCCTACCTTGGCATCTAACCTCCTTTCTGTTTATCAAATGACCCATACATGAGTTCCCAAGAAAGTAATTTTTACTCTTAATGTGGTTGAAATACAAGAGATCTATTCCAGGAAGATCATTGCAGATCATCATTCTAAACTCTATGAGTTCTCTCACTTCTAGCCTTACTAAAAAAAAAGTGCACTTCTTACTCATGCAAATGAAGTGAGTATAATTTGGCATGAGAGGTTTGGGAACCTCAAGTACAAATATTTGCAAGAACTGCACAATCAGAAAATGGTTGAAGGGCTTCCAAACATCAGATTTGCGAAAGGCACCTGTAAAGTTTGCTTGATTGGTAAGCATCCGAAGCACAAGTTTGAAAAATGAAAGGAAAAGAGAGCCTCATCTCTTATTGACTTGATTCACAGTGACATATCAGGACCTATTCCTCACCTATCTTTGAATAATGCAAGATACATCCTAACATTCATAGATGATTATTCAAGATTCAGTTGGGTGTATTTTTTAAATTTGAAGTCAGAAGTATTTGAATACTTCAAATTTTTTAAAGCTTCTGTACAAAAGTTCACTGATAAGAAGATCAAGGTCCTTCATACTGACAATGGAAGAGAGTATGTGAAGAATGAGTTTCAGTTATTTTGTGCATATGAGGGTATTGATATGTAACGCACTGTTCCTTACACACCACAACAAAATGGTGTAGCAGAGAGAAAGAACAAAAAATTGAAATAGATGGTGTAATACCCCCATTTTGACCCTTAGGATATATTGGCTTTTAATGTAAATATTGTATACATGCGATGTATGTTTTCCTAGCGTGGAGCTCAAGGCCAAGGCCCCGCTAGTGGATTCTTGGATTTTATTTAAAAATGCAAGTATTTGATATTATGTTATCCATGTGTTATTAAGCCATGGAAATTGTAAAAATGATGTAAATAAACATCATGCAATAAAATACCAAAAACTGGCTATGGAAGCAACTAATAAGAGGGGGCTATGTGTATACACTAGGGAGTGGTGAGGGGGTTGTGGGGTTGAACCATATGCTTCCAAATTTCATCTTGAGAACCCATTTGAATTTTCTTGCTAACATTTAATTCTGTTGTAAGGAAGTAGTTGAAGAAATCAGTCCATGGCTTCAATGAAGCATGGGCAACCCAGAAATTTGTATGGAAGGGTATGGGATCTGTTTCCTTGACCCACAAGTCACTCTACCTCATGGGAATATGTTTTTCCTCATTCCCATTCCTTTGTGGAACATCTAAGCTTCATTTTCCATCCATTACACATGCCCAGCAGTGAGAAAAACAAAAAATTGCAATTCTATATGGAACCACATTTTGAAGTGCCAAAAACACTCAGAAATTTGTGTGGATAGTGAAATCCAATGGGGGATCCATAGACCTAAACCTTGGGGAAAATTTGAGAGTGTTAGATACCCAAAAATCCATAGGAAAACCCAATTTTGATATCCCGAAAATCCAATTACGGGACAGAGTCATCTGGCCACAAAAAATGAGAAAAATAGAACAAAGGTTGGGAATGCTTGATAAACCCAACTGTGGATTGGCTTACCATGACCGTCTGTGTGAAACCATGGCTGTGAGTGAGCCTGTTTAGTTCCTCCTTAGTGGATACACATACCAAATCGAGGGTGGTATCTAAGGTGAAATAATATAGGCTAGACAAAGACCTATGGTTGGGTGGAACATTGCTCTCACATTACCAGTTGCTTGGACAGCTTCATCTTAAAAGATAAGTGCTCTTCGTGGTTTAAATTATGTCCATTCTGTGTTATGTTATGAATGTTTAATTATTCATGTTAACTGAATGAAATGATTACCTTAAGTTAGTCAATATAAATCCCGTGCATAGCATGAGAAGGGGATTAATTATCCGTATGTTGTTTCCTCATTCTGCATGGGAGAAATCGACAGATGCATCCCATTCTGTGTGTATGTTATTATGATTTAGTTTCACTGTGTAATTTCATTTAAATTGTAAATTTTGTCATATGGATTTGGGGAAGAAATGGACACCCCATGTTGCGTTCATGTTCCCTTTGTGGGTCGGGATGATGGGAGGGGACGTGATAAAGTGGTATCAAAGCCCATGTTGCAGCACTAGGGCTGCTTGAGCCAAACTGTGAGTTAGAGGAAGATATCAGAATGTTTAAATGAGGTATTGATGAAGTTTGAGAGATATTTTGATTAGAAAAATGACAGAATTAGATTTCTCAGGTGTGGTAGGGGATCACACCATTGCATAGATCTTTCCAAGAGCTTTGCAATGGTACCAGACTCACCTTATTTGGTTAAAGGATGAGGGAGATATAAGCTCTGAAAGTTTGTGAGAGCAGAGAAGGTGTTTCTGCAATTCCACATTGCGGATTGCGGAGATGTAAATTTTTCAAATTTGCGTTTTAGCATTCCACATTTCTGAGTTCTGCAGTACAGATTGCGGATTGCAAATTGTGGAAGTGGCCTTTTCCGAAGTTGAAAATTTGGCGTTCCGCATTTCCGAGTTCCGCAGTAGGGATTGCGGATTGTGGAAGTGACATTTTTCGGAGTTGAAAATTTGGCGTTCCGCATTTCCGAGTTCCGCAATATGGATTGCAGATTGCGGATTGCGGAAGTGACATTTTCCGAAGTTGAAAATTCGGAGTTTCGTATTTTTGTAGTATAGATTGAAAATTGCAGATTGCGTAATTGACATTTTCCAAGGTTGAAAATTTGATGTTCCACATTTCCGAGTTCCGCAGTACGGATTGCGGATTGTGGGTTGCGGAAGTTATAGATTGCGGGTTCAAAAAAAAAAAATATAGAGCCCAAAACTCAATTTTTGGATAGCAGGAGCATGTGGAATCAGAATTGGATGAATCCTATGGTGTTCTGAGGCCATTAACGAAGGCCATGAAAGAACCAGTGAGGGTCCCGCGCCCATTATGTTCCATTTTGACATAAAAATTGGAATTAATGACTTTTATGAATCAATGTACTGAAGCTTGGCAGAAGATCGGATTGAGTTGAAATTGATATGGAGCGGCCATGGAGTAGGCGTAGTGTTAAGTTTGGAATATTGGAGCAAAACTCCAGATGATATGGAGTCGAGGTGGGCGAGAAGGCCAAAAAACACTATTTCGGAGCAGTTTTTGGGAATTTTGAAAAGCTTGCAGAGGGTGAAAATGGCCTTAGACGTTGGAAGCATAAAATTTTCTGAACTCAACATTTGATCTATTCATGTAGACAGACCTTTCCCGTAAGACAAATATTTTCTAGAAATGCTTAGTTTGGAAGATAGCCATTTTTGGCCCAAAATTTTGAAATTTTGGGAAATGTTTAAAGTTTAAAATAGTCAAAGCCATA
Organism: Larix kaempferi; assembly: GCA_027924585.1. NCBI lineage: Eukaryota > Viridiplantae > Streptophyta > Pinopsida > Pinales > Pinaceae > Larix > Larix kaempferi. Next base: position 7,654,776 of record BSBM01000114.1, read on the forward strand.
ATTTTATAGAAGTTGATTGGTGCATCAGAACAAGGATCTGGAAGTTTCTGAGTGTTCCTTGTTATAGGGACTAACTATCATGGTAGAAATTTTTTCATGATTCTTTCTATATTTTCTTATACAAACAGTTGAAGTTGGATTTTTAGAGTAAATTTGCAGCTGTGTAAAAGTGCAGAATTTTAGTAAAAATTGTCATTTTTGGAGTAATGTAATTTCCACACCCGAAGTTGGAATGAAGCATGTGGATAGACATTGGAAATATTATATAGCAGGGAAAACTGGTGCATAACCAGAATTTGAATGAGGTTTTCATATATCATGGATATTTAGAGCAGAAAAGTGCCAGCGGCTGTTTTGACAAAAAAGTGTTGTCAATATGGGCAATTTCTAGAATTGCATGCCTGGAAAGTAGCAAGTTGGAATATTATCAATGAGTATATGTATTGAATTGATGCTTGGTGAGAAAATCATAGCTAATTATTCCTTGTGTGCTTGTTAGAGGCCATGAAATCAGACCAGCTATGATGTGGAAGAGGAATTCCATGCTATGATGAGGAATTGGAAAGGGAGAATTCCTTAACCATTGTCTTGCTAACTGTATTTATATTTTATGAGCTTGATGTATATAAAATTATGGCATGGGAATGCTGAAAATGCAAGAGATTAGATGGATGGCATGAATATGTACTAGTTGTCATATTAATAAACATTGCACAATGCATGAGAAGATGTTTTTGCACGCATATGATATTACATATTGGTAAAAGTAGTGATATTTTACATGCAATGAACCACTAATGGTAAATATTGTGGTTGATAATCACTATTGGTGTTGGTATTGGTTGTAGGACCAAAGACAACAGAAGCATGTCTAAATATGTTGATGATGTTGTCGCATGTGACCAACAACCTTATGAAGAAAATGTTAGGGAAGCAAATCCATGATCAAGAGGTTGGTGGAAGGATTCTGTAATCCTATTTAAGAGACCAACTTATCAGGTAACATCAAATGTGTAATTGGGAGCGATGCAGGTAATGGTTTAATTATGATGATTGCATAAGTGTTGAGAGGGGATTGGGTAAGAATCCCTTGAACCATATTTAATAATCATAAAATGGTATGCATATAAGGTTGAAAGCATTCATGTGAATGCCATACTGCCATAGTGTGGTGGAGCATGGAGTGGTGAGGGAAAGAGGCCTCATACCATGTGATTGTTTAGAAATCTAGACTGCATTCATATAAAAATATATCATGCCATGTTATGTTGGTTATGAGCTTAATAACCAAAGCAAGTAAGGACTGGTGGTCCTGATTATGGTAATGCATGCTATATGAGGTAGTCATGGCTATGCCGTAATATGTTTGAATGCATAGTATTCATAAATCAATGCAATGTGGTATTGAGTGGATATGTATTAAGGGATTTTATAAATCTTGTGGTTGCATTGAGTGAATGCACATTAAAAGATAAGGTAAATGTTGTAAATGTGCATGCATGAGTGTGGGTGAACATGTTGTGATGCATTGCATGAATGCATAGGGAGGGTGTATGTGTTATTGCAAACTAAATAATGGATGATATGATGGACTGATGATAATACTAGGATCATTTCACGAGATGCTATGAATGCAGGATAGTAAGTACACAAAGAAGGTAGTCATGATCGATGGGCTGCCATAATGCTCTGTGGAAGGGCATAGTTGTTTAAATGATATGGCTGTGAAGTAATGAGTATCTAAGTTTCATTTAAATTGCATGAATGATGTGATGGTACCTTGTAATTTTAGTATGATAATGATTCACATGAAGTAAATAAGGGTGATATTGATATGCTAACAACTGGAAGTGTTTGAATTATGGAGTGTTATAATTCTAAAAATGCTTCAGTGAATGTTGTAGCAATGAAATATTATATGCATAGAGACTTACAAAGCGTTTGGTTGATTGAAGTTTCAGATTTCAGGTAGATTGTTTTGGGCATGGAAATGTGGGTAAGTCGATGATGAAGACTGGAATCTACCATGTGAAAGAGACAAACCTCATGAGAAGGATCTCATGGCTGTAAATATAGTTTACGTGCAGAACAAATTGTCAATTTTGGACTTGTAGATTTCAAATTTGAGAATTTGCTGATAATTTTTAATCACCGTTGGCTTGCATAGAACTGTGTTAGGAGGACGTGTTGTAAGTGGATGTTCATGTTATGGTAGCAAGCATAAAATCCTAATGGGCAGAGTGTTTCCACTTACAAGAGACAAACAATATGATGATAGCCTCATGACTAAGCAAATCGATTTATGTAGTAGATAGAATTGCAAATTCATATTGAATTCAATTATTAGTGCCATTGATTGGTTATGGAATAATCAGATTTGAATTTATTGTTAAATGTTGCTGACCATTTGGCTATTTGATAAGTGTTCCAGGAAGACACATTGCAGGAAGACCATGTGTGATGGCCTGTAGAAGCCAAAATCCATGGGAAGGACCCCATGCTTTGGAAATGGGTTTCAGGTGAAACGCCATTGCATATTGTAAGGATGGCATCTCAGCTGAACTGCATGTTGGACAACCATGTGAGTGAGATGGTAAAATTATTCCAAGAAGGTATATGTGGGCTATGGAATGTGAAAATATTGGGGCAACAAACCGAAGGGATTTCGACTCAGAGAAGGGAGCCCCCATCCTTCGCAAATGAAGAGAGAATACATCTAAAAAAGGATAAGTATTCTATAACCCTAGCTAAGAAAATGCATGTCTAATTATTAGGGTTAATATGTAGAGCATGTTTTATTTTATTTATATTGTTTCAGACTGCTTGAGTATGATTAGGGCCTACATGGCTCACATCGGGAAGGGGTGCACACCTTTCTGGTGATGGGTTATGATAGTGTTGTCAATATTGACTACACCCTAAGGGAATGGACACATTCTTGGTGTTTCAATATTTGATAGTGAATGTTATGAAATATGGTTACAATTTTAGAGCAACAATACTGATGAGCTTGCTTATCCATCTTGTGTTGTCATATTAAACAGATGCAATTTGGTGCTGCACATTGAAGAAGCAAAGTGAAAGGTTGTTGTGAGGGGTTGTGGTGGAAGGGTTGTTGTGTATGAAAGGTTGTTGTGAGGGGTTGTTGTGAAGGGTTGTTGTATGCCTACTAAACCCAGTCGGTGTACTGGTTTAGCATTAGTTACTTGGATGTTGTGGAGGTATTGGTGAAGGGATGTTATATGTCTATGGCTCCGTAGTAGAGCCTTGACCTAGAAATGGTTGTGGTGCAGTTTCCTTCCTTTGGATGATGACCCAGAGGAATGTGCTGGATTGGAAATGGAGAGGGAAAACCAGGCATGGGACTAGTTTGGCACCACCAATGCTTAATAAACCCGGTCAGAGTACTGGTTCGACAATGACTATTTGGATGGCATGGAGTCGCCTATGTGATATCCAACATCCAATTCCACAGGTGATCCCAAGGCTTGTAAAGTAAAGAAGGACCCTGTGGACCGGAGAGGAAATGTCCAATACAGATAAGTATTTGATTTTCATTTATTTATTATTTTGGATAATGAAAATTTCATGAACAATCTTATGAAAACCAAGCTGATACACTATTGTTTCTATGTTGGAAACCTGGGTCATTGCAGGAAGCAAGAATACTTGAAGGCATCCTAAGGATGCATTTAGACATGTGACTATCCTAGAAAGCTCAGTATGAGTAGAAATGATAAGAATGGTGTTAATGGACATTTGTGGGTCCTATCAGCCAAAGGTTCTATGGAAAAACCATGGGGAGGGGATTCCCTGATGGAGAAATCCTTGCACAAACCTTAGACACTAAGTGTCATAGCCAGAACAAGAAAGGAAAAGTTAAGCATTCACATTGAAGTGAAAGAGGCTAAGGAGCATATAACCATAATGACGGTGTGGCTTCGGATTGGAACAAGACTAAGAGGGGGAAACTCTTACTCTTCTCTTTCCTTTTTGACTGATGCATCTTAGAAACAAAAAATTGTTGAATGTATGTTATGACTAAGAGTGGATTGTGTTTATTTTCTTGAAATAAATTGTGAATGTTGAAATAGTTAATTCCCTGAGAAAGGATGAACATGAATGTGTTCATGTGTATGTTGGGAAAGCATCAAAAGTGTGGAAATATCATGAATAGAGCATGTGATCTCCATGTCAATTGGGAAAATAATTGACTGATTTTTAATGTTTATGTTATGCTTGGTCTAACAAGATTTGTAATCATGCCCACATAGGTGTGGCTCATTGGTGTTTCACTTGATTTGAAGTCACATGTTGTAAAGAGAGGTCACGAGTTCAAATCACACCCGACTTTACCCGTGTCCCATTCTTGCGGGGTGTGTGGGGAACCTAGGGTTATAGTGGTAGCGGGGATTGGATCCATGGACCTCGTGTCACGCGAGTACCATCCCAGTCTCCAGTTGCTGATTCCCCTAGTAAAAAAAACAAGATTTGCAATGATGAGCTTCACAGGTGAAAATTGAAGCAATTGATTGCAGCTGTTACAAGCAAGTGTTGCTAGTAAGCAAAGTGTGGTCAGCTATGCACATTGACCATGGCAGTAGAACAAAATCTATTTGATTTGGATGAAAATCTTCTCCAAACAATTTCTAAGACCCAAGAAAACCTTGGAGAAATGCTCAAGCTACAAAAGCAGCAGAATGAGATGAACCAAAAGGTTTTGGAGGACTCTGTTTTTCTACAAAAGCAGGTAAAAAGCATTCTGGAAGCAATCAATAGTAGATGGGACAATGGATCAATGAAGAGGAATTCATCCAATCAGTCCATTAAGAAACGTTCTAGTTGATAAGAATCAAAGGAAACTGAGCTAGTAAATAAGAAGCAACCACATAAATGTTGGGAATGTGGAGGAAATCATTGCCTCTGCAAATGCCCAAAAAGGAACAGTAAGAGGGATAACAACCATGAAATTTCCAGACTTGTAGATCAGCTGGAAGGTAAAGAAACAGAAGGGATTGTTGTGGATCAATTCCCACCTGCAGAGCGGGAAGATCAAAGCGAGCTGGGGAAACTTGTGGAAGCCAAAGGACTTGGTCCTGAAAGTTCAAGTAAGGGATAGAATGCAGGGAAGACCTGCAACATTTTTGAAAATTTTGGACATGTGTAAACTGTATATGTATTCCTATGTATTGGGACACCAAAGATGGTGTTATTCTAAGGGGGAGGGGATTGTAATACCCCCATTTTGACCCTTAGGATATACTGGCTTTTAATGTAAATATTGTATACACACGATGTATGTTTTCCTAGCATGGAGCTCAAGGCCAAGGCCCCGCTAGTGGATTCTCGAATTTCATTTAAAAAGGCAAGTATTTGATATTATGTTACCCATGTGCTATTAAGCCATGGAAATTGTAAAAATGATATAAATAAACATCATGCAATAAAATACCAAAAACTGGCTATGGAAGCAACTAATAAGAGGGGGCCATGTGTATCGACTAGGGAGTGGTGAGGGGGTTGAACCATATACTGCCAAATGTCATCTTCAGAACCCATTTGACTTTCCTTGCTGACATTTAATTATGTTGTAAGGAAGTAGTTGAAGAAATCAGTCCATGGCTTCAATGGAGCATAAGCAACCCATAAATTCGTATGGCAGGGTATGGGATCTGTTTCCTTGACCCACAAGTCACTCTACCTCATGGGAATACATTTTTCCTCATTCCCATTCCATTGTGGAACATTTAAGCTCTAGTTTTCATCCATTACACATTCCCAGCAGTGAGAAAAACCAAAAATCGCAACTCTGTATGGAACCACGTTTTGAAGTGCCAAAAACGCCCATAAATTTGTGTGGACAATGAAATCCAATGGGGTATCCATAGACCTTAAACTTGGGGAAAATTTGAGAGTGTTAGATACCCAAAAATCCATAGGAAAACCCAGTTTTGATATCCCAAAATCCAATTACGGGACAAAGTCATTTGGACACAAAAACTGAGAAAAATAGAACAGAGGTTGGAAATGCTTGATAAACCCAACTGTGTGTTGGCTTAGCATGACCGTCTGTGTGAAACCATGGCTGTGAGTCAACCTGTTTAGTTCCTCCTTAGTGGATACACATCCCAGCTCGGGGGTGGTCTCTCAGCTAAAAGAATATAGGCTGGACAGAGACCTATGCAGGGAAAATTTTAGGGGCTAATCTTAGCCCATGGGCTAAATTTAGGGGTTTTAATTTTTTAGTGGGCTATTTTTTTATTAAACCATCATTTACTATGATTAGCCCAATTTTTATGTATTTATTTTTAATAAATGACACATTAGCCCAATAAAATATATAAAGAGGATTTTAAATCTAACCATTTTGCCCAGATTTGATTCAATTTGGAGCTCCCATAGCCCGTAAAATAATCCAGCTCCCTCTATTTCTCCCAAAATCTATAGAAATGGCGGTTGCTGAGGGTAAATTTGCTCTTCAACGATCATGGAAATGTTGGTTTTTGGTAAAATCGCCCAAGTATTATGGATTGAAATAGATTTTCAATTATATTTTTATATATATATATATTAATTTGAGGGTTTTCAATTATATATATATATATATATATATATATATATATATATATATATATATATTCAATTTTTTTTAACCATGGGAACAATAACCTCCCAAGGGAGACAAACAATCATCTTGGGAGTCAAGAGATTCTTTGGAATACGAATCCAAAGGGTCACATATTATTGTATTTATATGTGTATATCTTAATGGACTGTATTGTGCTTTCACGCCATTATATTTGTCTTTGTGTTGGTATTTGGCTGTGTGTAAGCCAATATGCTATTTGCCCAGTACAGTGGAATCAGAGCTGTTTTAATCCCGTGGCCTGTGACTTGCATTTTATCCTTGTCAGTCTGCCCACATAAACCTGCTCCCATTTCCTAGCTCTGTAATATTTCTGAGTTGAGCATTTCTGCATACTGTAGTCAATTTGTGTGACCATCCTAACTTGTACTTGTTCCACTTTGGTGCTTCGAAACCCTAGTCTGCAAATTTGTGGAGCTGCAATCTCATCTGAGACTATTTGAAAGCCGGATCATGTTGATGAAGAGCGTGTGTAATACAATTTTCTGAAGCATTGTTCCTTTTGTTGCGTGGAGAAATATGCACAAATTTGTGGAGATGCGATCTCATCTGAGACTGTTTGAAAGCCAAAGTTTGTTGATGAAGAGCTCGTGTAATACAATTTTCTGAAGCATTGTGCCATTTGTTGCGTGGAGAAATCTGCATGGGAGAATATTTGGAGGACTACAACCTAATTGGGGAGCTGCAACCTTTGAAGACCACTCTCCAATATATGCTGTGATGAATGGGAAAGCGTGAAACCCTAATTTCTCTTGATCTGAACATTGAATAATTTGGTGAACTGTGAAGTGAAACAGGGAGCTGCAACCTGAGTTTAAAGCCCTTGTGATTTCTTGGATAAACGGGGAGCTAGGTGGTTAGGATTGTACTAATCTCTAGCACCCAGGTGCTCTGGATTTTATTAACTATGCTTAAAATCTCATAAAAGTGCCAATTAGTAAGCACAACTGTAAGTTATTATAAGCAACATTTCAATAAAAACAGACATAAGAAACATTTCCACACAAAGAAACACACAGTAAGATGAAGATGGAGATCTCCATTCATTACCATTAATTAACCGAAGTCTTTGAAACTTTCCAAGTCTAAATACAGTAGGTGATGATGTCGTTACCTTCATGGTGATCTTGTGGCTGCAGAGAAGCGCTTGCAAGGGAACTGCATATGATAAGCAAGGCCAAGAACTGTCTAACAGTTATGATGGCCCTGAAATATATAATAACTGTGCTGACAGAACTGCTCCTGAGGATCATATTTGTATATTCCTCTCTTGGGGGAAGATGCAGGTTTTAAACCTAAAATGATATGAGCTACACAGCTTAGGGTTTAGTCTAGTAGACTAAACTCTGGAAACACCATGTATTTGCAATGTAAAAATAGAGATATATATAGAATTATCTAATATAGGAGGAGACTGGTTGAACAAATACAAAAACTGTGCTTTGTTAGAGAGAATGAAACCCTGTGGACGTTGTGCATTTATACAATTGGGATATGGAGGCGAAGTGTCGGTGTGGAAGGAGTTATGATTACATAAAAAGCAGTTAATGATCCAACTGTGGAGGATGATGCTATTGTTCTGAGCTGGTCTCCTGCATCTCAGACACAACTCATGATTGCACTGCTTTCTTGGACTTTAAGCGTACCCTAATGTCGGTGAGGGATTTGGAGTGTCACCATGAAAACCGGGCAGAAGAAGGAGGAAAAATTACAATAGTAAAAAGGGCTGATTTGATTTGATACAGAAACATAGATTGGATAAAATTTGAAGACTCCAATGTCGCGAAATTACATTATAATTCCAAATGAAAAGCAAGTGGACTTCACGAAAATCTAAGCATGTCTTTAGAAATGGGAGTCCACGAAATAATCCTATGGTTGGATTTTCTAGGGCGTTGTCTATCTAGCAGATAAAACGTAACTGTATGATATTTTCTTGCCAGAATCCCGAAAACTAGTGCAAATTGTGCCCGAATCAGGGCATAAAATTACTGCGTTTCTGCGGTTTAGCATAAACGGTTTTCCAACAAACATTAAACTTCTTTTAGATCTCAAGAGATGTTGCAGGCTCATAAAGGCTGCAACAACCAGCAAACTCGGGCTGTGCAACAACCGTCAAACTGGAGCTGAGCCTAGAGCCACATCGGTTTGTCCCACGGTTTTCATCTATCTTGCCAAGCTGCCATGATTCCATTGCATAGAAATTTGTTTTCTTTATAGCAGAATGGATAGATCTGCATGACACTTTCATGTGTTCTCATTGAATACCGAGAATAAAAGTCACAAGTCCTCTTGTTCATGCCTCCATGAATTTCCAACTACCAATGCATTTTGTCATGTACTCTGGCTCTTTATGGCGAGCATTAATGTCTGAGTCAAGGCACTTTTATAATGGTTGGCATAGGCATTTTTACATTCACTTTCAAACTTTAGAAGAAGAAATTACTGTTTTTTGGGATGCTTCACACTTTAAAATGAAATGTGTTTCTGTCTCTTCGTTTAGGGAGCTGTAAAAAATACATATTCTTTATTCTCAAGTTTATTTTGGCCCTTTTTAGTCTCTCTTAGAAAGGAGTTGAATTGAGTTGGTCTATATAAGCATTTTTAAGTTCAGTTTGGTAAAATATGTTTTCAAATAAATTTAAAACTAGCAACAACCACATTAATAATATTAATGTGTCCGAATAGTGGATAGGATTAAATTTGGCACATACTATAGGGGGAAGCATCATCAATGTGCACAGGCTTAAATTGTGCACATACTATATGGGAAAGCATGATCAATGTGTCAAATTTAGGTCTATGTGCGTGTATTCTGACACATTAATATTAATATTATTAATGTGGTTGTTGATACACATATCTCCAAGTATTAATAGAATAAAAGGAAAATAAAAATGAGCATATTTGTACGTCATGATTAGAAAATGAACTATTTATCCAAGTCTGTGGTATCTATCTTAGCTTCTATAAAGCCATGGATGTTGGATATTTGTATTGCTATATTAAAATTTCTCAATGATCTATAAGATAATTGCTAATTCAATATCCCATCTCCGTATTGCTAATTGGATAATTGCTTAATATCCGTTCTCTTCTGGAGTTGCACGTTGGAGCCATTGCTGCATCTTTGCACTTGGAGCTGCATGTGAGCATCATTCACACTGCTGCATGGGATTGAGTCCAAGGATAAGTTTGGTGTCCAAGAGTAAGTCAATGGTTGCGTGCTGCGATTTCATTTCTCTCTGAAGAGAAAGCATTGAGATATGGTGGGAGGGGAAGTATCCGCAGTATAATGCCATTGCTCGGTGCCATCGACATCCTTATAGCTGCGTGGAAATTCCTCTTTGCGTGGTAACTTGAAAGCAAGACACCAGAATTCGCTACATCTAGGAGAGACACCACAGTCAGAGCTTGTATTGCAAATTTTGTTGGGTCTATCTGACATCACAACTAAGGTGCATCAATTTGCAGAGTTTGTGGTATTATTGTCTGGCATAACCATCGAGTTTTTTGTCACATCCCCATTTTCGACCCTATTACATTAAAATTGTAAATGATGTAAATATCGTTATTAAATCATGGTGAGGAGCTCAAGGCCAAGGCCCCGCCATAGATTTATCGTTTTATGTATCGGCAATTAAAAATAGATTCCTATGATTCTTGTGCTAGATAGGCACAATGTAAATGAAGACACCATGTAAATATGCAATTTTAATGAAATACCCACAACTAGCTATGCAATGCAACAAAGAGATGGGGGCATGATTCTACAAGGAATAGGGAGGGAAATTATTCAAACCCTTGAGCCAATGGTGATAAGCCAAATGTCAATGAATGAACCCCAACTACCCATTCTGACTTATGCACCCAATCATTTAATTCTTCCAAGAGTTGGTTGAGGTAGTTAATGCCTTGGGAATGAAGAGGTATGGCAGCCAATTTCGTGTATGGGCAAGCCATCAACCCAGGAAATCGTATTTTTTCTCCTTGGGCAAGAAAACACCCATGAAATTGTGCCCAAATCCATTATTCACGCATTGTCTTTCCTCTCTCACGCAGTCTGAGCTAGCTGAGTCTGTCTCCTTCACGTTTTCTACCATTTTCCTGTATTTTCCATGCCTGGGAACTCGTTTTTGTGTTGCACAGTGGCTGGGGGAAAGGGAGTCACGTTTTGGGGGTTTATAGAGGTCGTTTCTACCCCTAGAATGCATATAAACGTTTTTTGAAAATGAATTGCTCTCCTAGGGTTTATTCCCCATCTACCAGTTCGTTTTGGTTGCCCACGTTTTCCAGCAGTTGTGTTTTTTTTGTTGGGTGCATCCCTGTGTTGGTTTAAATTGTGAGCAAGAATTAGGAGTGGAAGTGGACCAGAATTGGCTTGATAAACCTAGTGAGGAGGTAGCCTCTCAAGAGTATCAAAAGGGCTGGTTGCTCTTCTATGCACACCTTGAAGAACACTAGAATGGAAGGTATGGCCTGAGGGACTGTGTAATAGTGAAGGGAATACTTCCTTGTGCCAGGTGTGTAGGTATTGTCGGGACCAAGTTAGATAGATCTTGCAGAGGGTATCCATAGCTCCGTGGATGAGCCACTAGCTTAGCCATTCATTCCTTTCCATTTCCTGAGTAGCCTGATAAACCCAATTGCAGATTGGCTTGGCTCATTTTGGTGTATGTTTGGCTATGTGTGAGTCTGTTGTTCCCTGGTTCCTTGTAGAAACCATGCCCAGCTCGGGGGTGGCAGTTGTGTTGTGAGATTCAAGCACAATTGGCCTATGGTTGGGTGGAACGTTGCGGTTGCATAGCCAGTTGCTCGGGACTACTTTGCTTTAAGATAAGTACTCTCTTGTGTTAATTTTGTATTGTCTTTAATTGATGAATCTCATGAATATCTTGAATGTACGATGGATGTGTAATTGAATCTATTTCCACTATGTTTCTTATATTTATACATTTGCATATGTCTTTTTATATTATGTGAATGTTTTATTTAACAAGTATGGGGCTAGATGCCCAGTTTTAGCATCACGATCCTCTCCATCGCACTGGTAGGATGGGTGGAAATGTGACATTTTTAGCCTTGGCACCACAATGTGCTGCGTTGAACTCTAATGATGGAGACTAGAAAGGTTTCCAACTAACTAGCTAGGCACTACTTTATGACTTGTGCTCTAATATCCTCTTTGAGACCACTAATGAAACATTCTTAAAAAAAGAATTACACAGGACCTCTTTATGGATTACCAATTTCTCAAAGGATACCAACAAGTATTGTAATGTGTTTGTTTGGTGCAACTTGGTCAACCATCCCAAATAGTGGGTGTCTCTTTCAAAATGAGTATAGATGGTTTTCACAATGTATATTCTGGTAATGTATCCACCATATGATTTCTTATTCTATTGCCACCATTTCCATCATTCTAGATTCAAGTATAATATCCCCAATCTAAGTTTCATTAGGCCATTAGTAATAGCTTGGAGGGAGAAGTAGTACTCCATCTGGTTAACCCAATCTATAGCCTCATAACCCTCAAAATTGTTAAGTTCTAATCTTTAGGAATTTTATGCCATACCTAATGTTGATGATCATGAAAGAGTGGCATTGAGAATTGCCTACCACTATTGGAGGGTTTAGCCCTATCCCAATATACTAGAAAATATTTCCATTTTACTTGGTTGTAGGGTGAAGAAGATAGAACTATGCATGCTATGATTTTTTGCATTAATGGTGGCTACAATCTAGGTTTGCATGCTCACAAATTGCTTCGTAACATTGGTTTGCATTTCATTTAGACTAGAATCACGTTTTTCCATCTTATATTGGAGCCCTTATAACTAATCTATATACTAGTGAGCTAATTATCAGTGGGCATGTTTCTAGTGGTTTCCACGGGGCTTGTGAATCCACCAAAAGGGTTACCGCAAACTTATACCAAAGTGAATATCATCTCACAAGGAGTTTATTAACATAGGTAACCCACAATAATATGGTTGAGGACTTCCTCTAAAGAAAAGTTTATGGGGAGTGGTACCATTGTGATCAATGATGTACATAGAATCTTTTTAGATAGGTCTCCTACAATAGTGTTGTTAGGACCAATAATGTTTTTTAAATTTTTTCTCTAGTAGGAGTAATACTCCACTCTAATTTAAGTTTACTATAGTGACATAATTCTTAAATTGTTGATATTCCATTTTATGTAGGAATTTCTTGGCCTATGTTGCAAAGGCTAGGGTTTGCAAGGTCCTACAAACAAAGGAGAATTAGGTGCTACATATCTATGGTATATGTGTGGGTTTCTAACAATAATACTCAATTGAATATATCATGCTAATTTAACTAAAGAGGCTAGACAATACCATTATCCATACTACCCAATTCCCAATACCTAGAGAGTGATATTCTTGAGTGACGTCCTCAATGTACTAAAGTAGCAAGACGACCGATAGGTTTATGTAAGGAAAGTTTCAAGTGCACCTAGGGAGATTTTTATATATTTAAGTTCTGTCGATGACAAATTCATATACATGTGTTGTTTGATGCAATACTAATTGAAGGTGTACTAAAAAAGGTTACAAGGGTACAATTAGGTGACACCATGTGTATTTTCTACATGTATTCTTCTCCAACTGTGAGTTTACCCATTGAATCCTAGATCTCTGTGTTATTTAAGGACACCATAACATGTCTCTATCCTATTTTAAAAAATAATTATGGGCACATATTATCTCAAGAAAGAGATCTAATGCCACTTATAGTGTACTTAACTAGCTAAAATAATAGAACATGAAAATGATTCAAAGAAATTAATTAAACCTACTAAATTAAGCCCTTGTATTGGATAATTCAAAAAGAGAAGCAATGGTCATGGGTCTCTTCGAGGGGAAAACCTCCTATGAGTACACATCCAAATACAATAATGACACTTGAAAAAACATTAGCCTTCTAATTCTATAAATAGTTATTAGTAGAAAAACTCTAAGTACTTGTGGTGTCATTATTAATGAGTACCAACCACTTAATGGGTCTTATTTAATGAAGACAACCCTTTTACATCAAGTAACTACCCACTAACTAAGCAAAAGAAAACAACCAAAAGAAGGCGAGAAGAGAGGATGAAAAACAAACAGACAACAGATTGTGGAGATAGGAACCAAACTCATTGAGTTAGGGAAGTACTCCACCATTAAGGCTGCCTTCTCAGAAGTTAATAAAGGTTAGTTAATGAAGGTCATCACATGGAACATCCACAGTGTAAACATGGTGTTGTTGATATAGTGTTTGACAAGGGGATTTCCAGTACTAGTGTTAGAAATATTCGCCAAGTCTTTATAATGTTTTATGATTTCGTGAAATATTCGCTAGTCTTTATAAGGTTTTATAATTTAGTGAAAGATTCGCCAAGAATTTACAAGATTATATAATTTAATGATAGATTCACCAAAAAATTATATATACATAACATAACATTGCTAAAATAGCCTTCATATTTTCCGGTATATCATGGGGATTCGCCCAATTTTTATACATAGAAATTTAGGGGGGGGTCTTAAAATTTTCCCTGGACCTATGGTTGGGTGGAACGTTGCTCTCACATAGCTAGTTGCTTGGACAACTTCATCTTAAAATATAAGTGGTCTCTGTTACCTTAAGTTATTCAATATAAATCCTATGCATAACATGAGAAGGGGATTAATTCTCTGTATGTTGTTTCCTCATTATTCTTGGGAGAATTCGACAGATGCATCCCATTCAATGTGTATGTTATTATGATTTAGTTCTGTTGTGTAATTTTATTTAAATTGTAAATTTTGTCCTATGGCTTTTCCAGAAGAAATAGAAACCCCATGTTGCGTTCATGTTCCCTTTGTGGGTCGGGATGACTGGAGGGGACGTGACAGATGGAAAATTGCATGCTTGAGTCTAAAGCATTGGCTCCTAGACTTTTGGCAAAAGATGTCAACTGTGCTGCGTACCTATAAAATAGAGTTTCTCACAAAGGCATATAAGGAAAAAATCCTTTCGAAGCATGGATGGGATACAAGCCAGATGCTTCTCATCTAAGAGTCTTTGGATCCAGAGCTTTGGAAAGGATTCCTTCTAAGAAGAGGAGATCCTTAGAGCCACAAAGAAAAGAGTGGATACTGGTTGGTTATGCACAAAATGTAAAGGCCTACAAACTGTTAGATCTATCTACCATGCAGACCTTCCTTGAGAGAAGTCTCCAGTTTGAGGAGTGGCCATTGCATGATGCCCACCATGTCGAAGAAGACACATTTCCAACTACTCCACCACAACATATTGAACAAGATAGAGAATCATCCTCTCATGAAAGTTCATATTTTGACTCATAAAGTGAAGATGAGCGTATGCTAGATCCAGATCCACAAGAACCTGAAGATCCACCTCCTCTTCCAAGATGGGCTGCCAAGACCCTTGAATATGCAGGTGATCTTGTTGGAGATCCACAAGATCCAAGAAGAACTAGATCTAAGTTTCAAAATGCAAGGTTTTCACTCTCTCATACAGATCCCTTTCTTTCTAACAGATGTTTTCTTATGATTGGATCAGATCCAAAAAAATTCTTTGAGGCCTCCCAAGATCCAAGATGGATATCAGCTATGGATGAAGAGTACCAATCTCTTCAAAGGAATGAGACTTGTGAGCTTGTTTCTCTTCCTCTTGGAAGGAATCTTGTTCAATGCAAGTGGGTATACAAAACAAATATGGGCTTAGATAGATTCAAAATAAAGTACAAGGCTCTCTTGGTTGCTAAAGGTTTCTCACAAGTTCAAGGGATTTAATATTCAGAGACCTTCGCTCCTGTTGCAAGGATGAACTCCATCTATCTTGTTTTGGCTCTTGCTGCATCCAATCACTGGGAAGTGCATCACATGGATGTGAAGAGTGATTCTATTCATGGAGATCTAGAGGAGGATATCTACATGAAGCAACCTGAAGGATACATTAATGATCCTTCATTAGTGTGCAGATGGAGGAAGTCCTTGTATGGGCTCAAGCAGGCTCCCCAAGCATGGTATTCTAAGATGGTCTCCTTTCTACTATCATAATATTTTTAGAGATGCAAGTTTGATTCAAATGTCTACATGAGACATGATGGTAACTCTCTTCTCCTTATTGTCCTCTATGTTGATGATTTACTGATTACATGGAGTCTCTCTTCATGTCTT
Source organism: Larix kaempferi (assembly GCA_027924585.1). Classification (NCBI taxonomy): domain Eukaryota; kingdom Viridiplantae; phylum Streptophyta; class Pinopsida; order Pinales; family Pinaceae; genus Larix; species Larix kaempferi. The sequence continues at coordinate 7,670,616 of BSBM01000114.1, forward strand.
ATATCTATCAAAAAAATCTTGCACAACTCCTTCTCTATGTCATATTTGGGTCTGCTAAAGCAGTTTCTTGGCCTTGAAGTATCTCAGAGTGATTCCAGAATCAAGATTGCACAGTCCAAGTATGCATTATATCTACTTTATAAGTTTCATATGATAAAATGCAAACCGACAACATTTCCTTTTCTTTCGGGTATCAGTTTTGAGGATGGTTCTTCTTCACCTTTGGTGGATAGTACTTTGTATTGGAAACTGATCAAGAGTATTTTTTTTCTTACACATACTCACCATAATATATCCTATGCAGTGAGTGCTATCTCCAGATACATGAAAGAGCCTCATGAGATTCACTGGAAGGAATACAGAAGGATCTTGCATTATGTGCAAGGGATTAATATCTATGGTATTCACTACGCAGCTGTGTCTCCATTGAACGTAGTTGGGTATATAGATTCAGATTGGGTTGGAGGCAGCTTAGATCATAAGTCTTCATCAGGTTTTGTCTTCATGATTGGATCTGGTCCTATCTATTGGTTGAGAAAAAAGCAGAATTCTCTAGATCTTTCATCAGCCGAGGCCGAGTACAGTGGTGCAATGAATGCATCCACACAGTGCATCTGATTGCAGGGCATCTTGTCAAAGTTTTGGATTCTCTACAGTACTCCAACATTCATCTATTGTGACAATCAAAGTGCTATTAGGATTTCTACAGATCCGGTTCTAATACAAAGAACCAAAAACATTGAGATATGTTGGTTGTGGAGCTTGATCTTCCTAATTCAGAGATGTTTTTTCAACCGTGTTTGTACCCTAGTTTTATATGATATGCAGGTGGACTGCACACTCACACCAGCGGGGGGAAGAATTTTTTGGGTTGTTTTGTTAGCCAATAGATTACAGGCCCATGGTTTTGGATATCCCGTGGTATTTTTCCATGGTAATTCCCCTTTAAAAGGAAGACATTGTAATACAGTCGTGTAATGTATTGTAGCATTGTAAAGATATTTGATTGTGTAAGAGAGACTATGAGAGAGTGAAGATGAAGTTGCAGCGGATTTGTTGCAGGTTGTATCCCTTCATTTGTTGTTTGGTATAATAATAAGGAATGGAAATTTTTGTGTGGATTTATCCCATCTTGGGTGAACCACATTATATTGGTGTCTCTATCGTAATTTGTTTTTATGTGATTTATATTTGCATCTTGTTTATTGTTATTGCTCTGCGATCCTCTTTTTATAACAATTTGTATCAGAGCCAAAGGTCTATTTGGCATATAAACTCGTAGGAAAGAAGGGTTTGTGGTTCGAGTGGGAGCAATGGCGGAAGAAGGAAAGTTTAAGGTTGATAAATTTAGCGACCAAAACTACTAGTTATGGAAGATGAAAATGGATGACTATCTATATAAGAAGGATTTATTCCTATTGTTGGGAGGAAATGAAAAACAACCGATGACTATGAAGGAAAAAGTGTTGGTTGTGGAGCCAGATCTTCTAGTCTCATAGATGATATTGTATCAGCCGTGTTTGTACCCCAGTTCTATATGATATGTAGGTGGACTGTACACTCACCCCCTGGCTGGGGGGTCCGGGGGCAACGCCCCCGAAGAAAATTTTTTGGGCTGTTTTCGCTAGCTGTTTTGCGGGCCCATGGTTTTGGGTATCCCGTGGTATTTTCCCATTGTATTTCCCCTATAAAAGAAAGACATTGTAATACAGCTAGGGTTGTTGATGTATTAGGTTTTATGCATTGTAAAGATCTTTGAGATCAGGAGAGAGATTGTGAAACAGAGAAGAGGAAGTGCAGCGGTTGTGCTGCAGGTTGTATCCCTTTGACTTGCTGGACGGTAATAATAATAAGGACTGGCAAATTCAGTGTGGACGTATCCCAAGTTGGGTGAACCACGATATATCTGTGTCTCTCTTGTAATGTGTATGTGTGATTATATTTGCATTTCTGTTTATTGTTATTGCTTTGCAATCCTGTTTTTCTGACACAAAGAATGGGAGGTTCTTAACATAAAGGCACTAGGAACAATACGACTATGCCTAGATTCGTCGGTGGCTTTCAATATCTCGAAAGAAAATAAAACGGAGGATACAATGAATGCATTGGGTGAGCTGTATGAAAAACCCTCATCCTCCAACAAGGTATTTCTAATGAACATTTGTTTAATATGAAGATGTCAGAAGGTGGATCCATTGTTGATCATTTAAATGAATTTAATACGATTACAAATCAACTAAGTTCTCTTCTAATGTTATGTTCATTTTTAGAAAGCTAGAATGGCTTGTTCATGGCTGTAAGCAACTCTGTCTATGGTCAAACACTTTAAAATTTGATGATATTGTTGGTGTTATTCTTAGTGAAGAAATGCAAAGGAAAAGCACAGTTGAGACATCAGGTAATGCGTTGACCATGAAGAGCATGGGAAGACAAAGGGAGAGAGGAAAGATCCCAGGTAACCGCAACAATTATAAAAAGGGCAGATCCAAGTCCAGACTGAGAAAGATAGTGTCCTGGAATTGTGGAAAGAAAGGACATCTGAAGAAAGACTGCAGATCTATAAAGAAGAAAGGAGATGGGCAGTAGGAGACTACTCATGAAGCAAATGTAGCAGGTGATGTGTTACAATATGCCTTGATTCTTGTTGGCATGAGGTTAGAGCGCATGAAGTGCGGAAGATGAAAACGACAGAAGGGTCATAAGTGACAGAAAGGACCATTTGTGAAGGAGTAAAAGCCGACAAAAGCCCAAGTTTTGGTCAAAGTTAGTAAGATTTGGTCATGTAGACCATTTTGTAACTGCATTAGTTGTCTATAAGTAGATCCACAATTGTAATCCTAAGGGACTCATCTATCTTTCAGTGATCGATTGATATTATAGAAGAAGAAAGCAATTTTTTATTTTCCGCTTTCGGCAAGTTTTGCCTAGTATGTGAATTCACGTTAAGTCGTAGCTTTAGTGATGAGTTAATGCATGCAGATGTTCGATTATGTTTCTATCTCTGTTGATGTGTTGTGAATGGTGGATACTATCTAATGATGCGATATGTTTCAGATGTTGTTGCTTTGTTGAGTAACAATACATAATATGCGAATGTTGATTATATGATGCCGATGTGAATGTTAAGTTAATGTGCGAAATGTTATTATAATGTTAGAATAGATCTCTGGTTTCTAGTCCGACGAAGTAAGGGTTAATACATGTTCTCTCCATACTGCGGAAACTTGGTTCCTGCAGCCCCCTTGATCATCTTAGGTGAGACTTTGATTGCTTCGTGGGTGTTGCTGGAAGGGGTAATACCTTTCCGGGCTGGTGTTCAAGGGAGTTTGGTTGGTGTTTGTTGACAACAGTGCGGAGTGAACCCCTGTCGACAGTTGCTGAAACCGGATATCTAGGATTGGTTTGATAAGAAGGCACAAGAGTTTGCAGAGGAAGAGAATCGCCAACCCGGACGGTCGACGACTGAGTGGTTGCAGAAATACATATACTTCGACATTCACGAGATATTTTTCTGTGAATTCCCAGTATTGCTGCATGAGTGGTTGGCGCAATTGACATTTCAAAAGAAAAATTGCTAAGGTGGTGAACCTGAACACTGGACCCCTGAATTGATCCAACAACTGAAGCGAGAAGATAACAAGGCATCAAGGGTTGTCGATGTTTGGGTGGATAGCATTCTAGAAGGATACATTACTGAATTTTTCGTCGACACGATCAAATCATATAGCGACGCAGAGAGGAAATTTTTCAAGGGACCCCACGGAAGATTTCTATTGTCACTGAAAGTGTGGATTAAGATGCTCATCTGAGAAAAAGGAATATTGAGGATGAACGCTGACGAGTAAAATCCTGGTGTGCAGAGGTTGAGGGTACCGCATGAATGTGGGTCTGATAGAATGATGTGGGGTAGATGGACATGAATGATGACAAGTTATTGAGGGAAACTGAGGAAGGTTGTGGTACCCTGCAAAGTGGGGTGAGGTTTCGGCAGCCCGAGAAGAAGAGGAGGACTGATATTGAGAAAGAGTCTCCTGAGGTGAATTGAACGGATATCTGTAGAACAGAACCACACGAGATGAAGCGACCCTACCGAAATGAAGGAAGCGACTAGGCTACCCCCGAAGCCGAAAGACAGACCCAAATTTACAACATACCCACAACCCCGCCCACCACACCAAGCTTTGGAGGAAGGAATGTAAGTTCATCACAGTGTTTCCCGAAGTGTTAGAAAAATAGTAAAAGTAGCGGATCAGTAAATAATAGTAGGAAATTGAGGATGGCGGGAGACGACGTAAAGATGCCAATTTTTCACGGTAACGAGACCGAGGATCCCGAACAATATTGGTTCTTGTGTGAAGCAGTATGGACAGTGAAACAAGTCCAGGATGATGATATTAAGAAATGATAGTTGGCGACGACCTTTAGGGGTCGCGCGCTAGACTGGTTTATGAAGTTTATACAGGTGCCTGCGGGAGACCTAGACAAAACGTTGTTGCAGATAAGGGCGGTATTAATTGATGAATTCAAAATACCCAAGTCTGAGTTGCAGTACATTATGGAATTGAAGGAAATAAAGCAGTTTCCAAACGAATTGGTGTGGGAATTCGAGCAGAGATATAAAACTTTGATGGCGAAAGTTAGCTTCGGGATGAGCGACGTGCAACACAATGAACATTTCATTGCAGGACTTGTGCCACACATTCATGGACCACTAATGCAACATAAGATCACATCCCAGTCGGAAGCATTGGAGATTGAGATGAAATTGGAGGGGTCACCAGTTGGATAAGCAGGAGTAGGCATGACTCACATTAAATCCCAACTGAAAAATTTGATGCTACAACTCTAATACATAAATAAAGGAAAAGAAGTGCGAGAGGAGATATGGTGCACTCGCTGCAAGTCGAAAGGGAACCATAAGGACCAGTGCCCATAGTTCTGCGAGTATTTACAATCCGGTGCACCAACTACCCTTAGACAGGGGGGAATGCCATGGTGCCGGATTTTCCAGATGAGGGGACATCGACAAGAGGAGTGTGTGTATTTGTAGAAAAAGGTGTCGAAACCAGTTAACTTGTTCTGAAAGTTCTATCGATCGGTTGGACACAATGAAAATGATTGCAGGGAATACAAGTTATTCCAGGAGAGAACCGTAGATATGTATTTCATGAAGGGGGAGAAGAAACCACTGACGTAGCAGCAACCACAATACAACTAGCAACAACCGCAGTATGGTCAGCAACAACCGCCCTACAATCAATGATATAAACAACCACAACTCAATTACAATTAGACGCAGCCGATGTATAGTCAACCCCATCCGCAGTATGACCAACCGCAGTATCAATTAACTGTGCAATACAACCAACGACCTTATGAGAAATCGCGAGGAGGATTTGGAGGAGGCTTCCGTAGAGGCAGGGGTGGTGTTGGTCGAGGTAGAGGGTCGGTAGTGTGCTACAATTGTGGTAAGGTGGGACACTATCAAAGAGATTTTCAGAGCTCAATTCCGCAGTGTACATATTGTAGTGTACCGGATCACAATGTTGAGGAAAACCCCCAACTGATTGCGAAATGGCAGAATAAGAACCTAGCTTAGCCTCAACCGAATCTGAATGAGGGACAAAATCCCCCTCCAAATGTACAAAAGATTTCAACAGAAGTAAGGGGTTGACTATTGAATGTTGCTGTAGTAACCAGAGGAGGGGATGCGACGGGAGAAGACATATCACAGTTAGGTGTGTGACCAACAACAAGAAAGCAGGTCCGGTTTGATGTAGAAACATAAAAGGAGATCTTCTTGGAAGCACAAGACGCAATGAGACAGATGAGGCAGCCATCAGTGGGCCAGAGAGAACCTACTTACGAGTTGCTTGGAGTTGGTGAAAGACCAGGATGTGCTAGCGGAGATAGCTAGCCTCATACATCGACAGGAGGATGGTCGACAAATCCAAACAGTGAATCGGTTGCATAAAAAGAAGACAAGAAGAGAGATGAGGATGAATGAGCAGATTGGTGCATTTGACGTCAACTCCATCATTCTAGATTTGGGGTCGGATGTGAACATTCTGACAAAACATACGTGGGAGACGATGGGGAAGCCGTAGTCGGTATGGCCCCCATCACAACTTTGACTGGTGAACTAGAGTAAGGTAATGCCTATTAGCCGACTATGCCATATACCAGTGGAAATAGAGGGACTTAAGACATATGCCAACTTTGATGTGATAGAAATAGTCGACAACATGAGCCCCTATCCAGTATTGTTGGGGATCGATTGGGCAATGGAGAACCAGGCCGTAATCAACTTCCACAAATGAACAATTTACTTCAAAAATCGTGACATAAGGGTAGTCGCACCTCTAGATCCAACAAAAGGAAAAAAGCTATGTTTAACCAATGCAGGATGAGTTCACGGAAGGATGGGATAACTTATACAATATCTCATAAGACTATATCAATCCCATTGCTGAAGGAGAACTGGGGTGGCAGAGTGGTAGTTCGACATCGTCGGATTCTGATGAAGCACTGGCGAACTGGAAGAATCGAATGCATGAAGTATCATTCCAGAGATGCGCACGCATCAAACAATCACTGAGATGGGTGGCGACAGAGGCCTGTGAATTGCCGACATATGAAGGACTACCCAACCTGAATGAATTCCTCCCAAAATTTGAAGAAAGAGACGGCGAACCATAGAGGCTGCTGGAATTAGAGGAGGCATTGAAGGCAACACCAGCGCGATGGTGGGTGACACACAAGTCGACAATAACGAGTTGGCCGTTATGTCGACAACTCATGAAAATCAGTTTTGGCGAAGCTGAAGGATATCGCAGAAGCAAATAAAGCGGTAGGAATGATCCAAGAGAGCACTTGGAGAAATGTCAAGGTATATGGGGAGAATGGGTCCATGCATTCATCCATACAATGGATGAAATACCGCGAAAATGGTACATCGTAGTAGAACTGTGACACATAATGATGACGTGGGAGGAAATCACCATCAAATTCATCCAAACATTAAGCTTCACGGATGAAAACCCATTTATCCATAGCACACTGCAGGTAATAAGGGAAAATGTGCTTGAGGTAGTTCCGACAAACAAGCCACTGGGATTGCAGTGGACCGCAACACCAGGAATGCTGATGGAATGCTAGAATGTGACGGGAGGCCCAAACGATGAGGAGGTTCCACGATCCACTTATATCCCAGATTCAAAAGGGAGTCACAATATTGAGTCACCGAAGACACCTTTCAAAAAGTTTCAACAGCCACTTTGTCTCAAGAAAGTGAACATTGGGTCAGAGTAAAACCCCAAGTTTGCAAGCATAGGAGACTATTGGGATGATGCAACCATCACAAAAGTTACAGATCTCTTACATGAATTTCATGATCTATTCCGAACAAAATTTTCAGAAATGAAGGGCATTTCTAGGGAACTAGGCGAGATGAAGATCCCACTAAAGCCTGATGCGAAGCCAGTGAAGTAGCAACCGCATCAGTTGAATCCTAGATAAAAGAAGCAACATAAATCCGAAATAGAGTGAAGGATTGATGAAGTAGAGTTGGCTACGGCCCTACCGGGATAGCGTGGAAAAAAAAAGAAAAAAAAGACGGAAGTCAAAGACGGTTAGCACGTGGCATTCAAATCAAACCATAATGATAGTATGTAGGCATCAGCGGATGACGATGAAAAAGGATGATGACACACTTAATGACAGAATGTGGAAAATCCGGAAAAGATCCAACAAATGACTTGGTAAATTTTTCCCAAAGATACTGTGATAAACAAAAATTGAACGAGTTAAGTTATAAATATCCAAGTAGATGGAGAAGCAACATAATGAAGAGTTTTTTTGAACCAGATGTGCGATTCTAAGAATGTTGCAGAGTCAAGTAGTGAGGATAGAAGGGAAAGGTAGTTGCAGAGTAAATAAGTGAGGTTGTGATGGCGCATTTCATTTCTAGCGGAAGCACTCAAGGGGCGCTAAGAGCAAGAACGACAAGCGTTCATGAACAACCGACGGATGAAGTTGCGCAAAAAAGTTGAAGGTACAGAGATGAAGTCTCACCCAAGATGTCTAAGCAAATTGTAGTAGTTAGAAGAACTGTGGTCCCTTCGACCACAAAAGCACCGAGGGCAGAGCCATGCCAAATCGAACAAGGGGTGGTCAAATGTGCAAAACATATGTGCCAAAGCATTTGTCCTGTTTCACAATTTGGCGACGTCGATGAACTTTTTCCCAGACAAAATCAAGCATGAAGCACAACAACAGGTGCAGAAGGGATAGATTAAGAAGGTTTCAAGAGACTGGAGGATGAGTTCGAGAAGTACACAATAGTGAACCAGAGCAGTTCCAGAGGTGTCCAGCTGAGGTGGCTTGAGGGCGAGCAATAAGTTTGTGTTGGGGGCCTATTGGCATGAGGTTAGAGCACATGAAGTGTGGAAGCCGACAACGACATAAGGGTCATCAGCGACAAAAAGGACCATTTGCGAAGTAGTAAAAGCCGACGAAAGCGCAAGTTTTGGTCAAAGTTAGTTAGATTTGGTCACGTGGACCATTTTGTAACCGCATTAGTTGTCTATAAGTAGATCCACAATTGTAAGCCTAAGGGACTCATCTATCTTTCAGTGATCGATTGATATTATAGAAGAAGAAAGCAATTTTTTATTTTCCGCGTTTGGCAAGTTTTGCCTAGTATGTGAATTCACGTTAAGTCGCAGCTTTAGTGATGAGTTAATGCATGAAGATGTTCAATTATGTTTCTATCTTTGTTGATGTGTTGTGAATGGTGGATACTATCTAACGATGCGATATGTTTCAGATGTTGTTGCTTTGTTGAGTAACAATACATAATATGCGAATGTTGATTATATGATGCTGATGCAGATGTTAAGTTAATGTGCGAAATGTTAGTATAATGTTAGAATAGATCTCTGGTTTCTAGTACGAAGAAGTAAGGGTTAATGCATGTTCTCTCCATATTGCGGAAACTTGGTTCCTGCAGTCCCCTTGATCATCTCGGGTGAGACTTCGATCGCTTTGTGGGTGTTGCTGGAAGGGGTAATACCTTTCCGGGTCGGCGTTCAAGGGAGTTTGGTTGGTGTTTGTTGACAACAGTGCAAAGTGAACCCCTGTCGACAGTCATTGTGTCAACAATTCTTGCATTAGATAATACTAGTGATTACTGGGTAGTAGATTCAAGGGCTTCATGTCATGATACACCCCATAGAAAATTCTTTCATGATTATGTTCCATGCGATTTTGGACATGTTTTATTGGGTTATGATGAGGCATGCAAAATTGTTGGAATGGGTAAGGTATAGATAAAGTTAAAGAATGGTGAATGGCTGCTGAAAGATGTAAGCCATATTCCTGCTATGAAAATAAATTTGATCTCAACAGGGCAGTTGGGAGATGGTGGTTGTTTATCTACATTTGGAGAGACGTGGTGGAAGATCACAAAAGGATCAATGGTGATAGAAAAATGAGACATGATAGATACATTGTATTTATGTCCTCATAATAATGACTATTCTATCTCTTTAGCTTCCACAGGAACATATACAACATCGTGGTATCATAGGATTGGCCACATGAATGAGAAGGGGATGGAGATTCTCCACTCAAGGAAGTTGCTACCAGATCTAAAGCATGTAAGTTTGGAATTCTGTGAGAACTGTGTTTATGGAAAACATAAGAGAGTTAGATTTATTAGGGTTGGGAAACATAAGAAGAGTGAAAAGTTAGAGCTTGTGCATACAAATGTATGGGGACCGGATCAGGTAAAATATCTTGGTGGCTCTCATCATTATGTTACATTTATTGATGATGAAACTAGAAAAACTTAGGTTTATTTCATTAGATAGAAATCTGATGTGTTTTCTACTTTTCAAAAATGGCAAGATTTGGTTGAGAATGAGACATGAAAAGATTGAAGTGTCTCAGATCTGATAATGGAGGTGAATACTGCGAGAATTAGTTTGATAGTTACTGTTCATACCATGGGATTCGTAGAGAGAAGAAAGTCCCAGGAAAATCACAAGAAAATGGTGTGTCAGAAAGGATGAATAGAACAATCATGGAGCATGCAAGGCATATGAGATTGCATGTAGGGTTTCCCATACAGTTTTGGGCATTTGCTATAGATACTGTTGTTTACTTAATAAACAAAGGGCCTTCAAGTGCTTTGGATGGTGGTATTCCAGAGGAGGAATGTACATGTATAAAGGTAAACTACTATTTTCTGAGAATTTTTGGTTGTGAAGCATTTGTCCATATTGATAAAGAAAATAGAACAAAGCTTGAGGCTAAATCCAAGAAATATACCTTTATTGGATATGGGGTTGATGATTTTGGTTATTTCTTATGGGATTATGAAAATAACAAAATAATTAGGAGTAGAGATGTGGTATTCAATGAAAAGATCATTTATAAATATCAGTTGCAGGGAAAGAAACTGTAAAATGAAAACACAAAGTACACAATGCTTGATGAAATCAAAGAAAATGAAGTTCCAAAGGTGCCAAAAAAATAAAGAACAACAACAGGTACCTCAAATTCCTTCAAGTGTTAGAAGATATACCAGGTTATGTAGACCCCCTGAACAATTCTCTCCTTCACTATATTATTTATTAATGACTGATTTCGGTGAACCAAAATGTTATGAAGAAGCAATGCAGGTGGAAACTAGAAAGAAGTGGGAGCAAGGCATGAATGAGGAGATGGGATCATTGGTAAGAAACCAGACATGGGAATTGTTTAAGTTTTCTACAGGTAAAATTTCATTGCAGAATAAATGGGTTTATAGGTTGAAGGAAGAAGATGGAGGAAAGAAGCGATACAAGGCCAAACTTGTTGTAAAGGGGTTTGCACAGAAGAAAGGTATATATTTTGATGAAATATTTTATCCTATTGTTAAGATGACTTCAATTAGAACTATGTTAAGTCTAGTGGTGGTATAATATTTGCATCTTGAACAGTTATATGTAAACAAAACCTTTCTCCATGGGGATTTGGAGCAAGAGATTTATATGCAGCAGCCACAGGGGTATGAGGTCAAAGGGAAGGAGAATTTGGTATGCATGTTGAAGAAGAGATTGTATGGCTTGAAGCAATCTCCAAGGAAATAATATTTCAAATTTGACTGGTTTATGACATAACAAGGTTATAATAGATGTCATTCTGACAACTGTATTTATTTCAAGAGGATAGATAATGGAAGATATATTATCTTGTTATTGTATGTGGATGACATGCTTGTTGCAGGGTTTAACTGCATGCAGGATATAAATGTGATCAAAATGAAGTTAGCTAATTCATTTGCGATGAAGGATTTGGGTGTTGCAAAGAAAATAATTGGTACGAGAATAATAGGAGACAAGAAAAATCACAAATTGACATTATCTCAGGGTGAGTACATGCAAAAGATGTTGGAGATGTTCATAATGCAAAATGCAAAACTAATTAGTACACCTTTGTCCATCCATTTCAAACTAAGTAAGGAGATGTGTCCCAAGACACATTAAGAGATAGATTACATATCCAAGGTTCCCTATTTATCAACAATTTCCAACTTGATGTATGCCATGGTGTGCACAAGACCAGATATTACACATGCATTGGGAGTTGTGAGCAGGTATATGAGCAATCCAGGTAAAGAACATTGGAAGGTACTACAATGGATTCTCAAGTATTTGAGAGGTACTACCACTCATGAATTATGTTTTGGAGGTTCAGACACTGTTCTACAGGGATATGTTGATGCAGATATGGCAGGTGATAAATGCAGCAGGAGGAGCACCACAAGGTATTTTTTTACTGTAGGTGGAACATCAGTAAGTTGGATTTCAAAGATGCAAAAGGTTGTTGCACTTTAAAGAATGGAAGCAAAGTATGTTGTTGTTATAGAGGATAGTAAAGAGATGATTTGGTTGCAGAGTTTCATGGAGGAATTGGGTAAGAAGCAGGAGGATAGCAGGTTGTATAGTGATAGCCAGAGTTCCATTCATCTTGCAAAGAGCTCAAACTTCCATTCTAATACTAAACATATACATATCAAGTACCATTTCATACGCTCTGTTCTGGAAGATGACTTGTTGAAGTTGGAAAAGATACACACTAGTCAGAATCCTGCAGACATGTTGACAAAGTTAGTAACCAGAGAGAAACTGAGTTCCTTCTCGGTTTCAGTTAGCCTTCTAGCATGAAGTTGAAGATGATAAATTTTACAAGTCCAAGATTCATAGAATATTCCAACAAGTTCGACAACGGTGGAGTTGTTGTGATCGGTATCCAAGTGGGAGATTGTTGGTTATGGAGCCTGATCTTCCCAATTTAGAGATGTTGTTATTTCAACCTTGTTTGTACCCCAGTTTTATATGATATGTAGGTGGACTGTACACTCACCCAATAGGGGAGGGTGTGGGGGGTCATCTCCCCCCCACAGGGGTTCGGTGGGGAGCCCGTAGAAGAAATTTTTTGGGTTGTTTTTTTGGCCAACAGATTACGGGCCCATGGTTTTGGATAGCCAATGGTATTTTCCCATGGTAATTCCCCTTTAAAAAGAAGAAATTGTAATATGTCTATGTAATGTATTGAAACATTGTAAAGATCTCTGATTGTGTAAGAGAGACCGTGAGAGAGTGAAGAGGAAGTTGCACTGGATGTGCTGCAGGTTGTATCCCTTCATTTGCTAGATGGTATAATAAGAAGGACTGAAAAATTCTGTGTGGACGTAGCCCATATTGGGTGAAGAACGTTTTATTGGTGTCCCTCTTGTAATGTGTTTTATGTGATTTATATTTGCATCTTGTTTATTATTATTGCTCTGCGATCCTGTTTTTATAACAAGATACACATGCATTACATCCGAGGATTAGTGCATGATCGCACCATCACACTGCTCTATTGTCCTGCAGAAGAGTAGATTGCAGATATTTTCACCAAGAATTTTTCATTGAAGAAGTTCACTCATCTCCGATCCCTTCTTGGGGTGAGTGCTACCTTGGTTGATTATTTTTTTACAGTCTATCTTGAGGTTTTTTTTTTCCCACTGGGTTTTCCCTCTTTCCTCACATGTTCTAGATTGATTGTATGGGGTGACCTTTGGTATCAGTAACCAGGGCCCTAATTTCCATTTATTTACTTGTATTTTTCCTCCTAGTTTGGCTTAATGTGGGGTGTTGGAATAGTCTCACCATATTATTTTGGTTTTGCATGCATGCATGCATTCCATGCAACACTCCATGCATCCATGCATCAAAAGTTGAGTCTCCTAGCACCTAGTCCCTATTTTGGGCCCCTTGGAGATTGTTTTTGGCCATCATTGGCCCTCCTAGCCACTCAGCGAGTCTTGTTTCCATCACTGGAGTTCAAATGCACCCTCATGCACATATTTAGGAGTTTTGACAGTCAGTTCCATGATTTAGAGAACCTTTTCCCCTTGATTGCTCAGTTAATTGATTGTAGCTCCTAGTTTGACTTCTACTGAGTGTAGTAGTGCCCTCCTTGACCACTGAAAGCTAGTTATGTGCCCCCTTGGAGTCTCCTCTCATATTTTGGTTCCCACATGATTCAGTTATGCTTAGTCCTAGTCCAGTTGACCGATTATTGATCATCGGCGACCACTAAACCTTATAAAGAGATGGTTCCAATGCAAACTAAGCCTAGACTTGAGGTGAATTCGAATCCTTCCAGGTGTATCGAATTCATTCTATTGTAATATTCTTTGATTGTCGTATTATAGCTGATTAATGTATCAACAACAATTTTTCATGTCTGTTTCAATTTTATGAGTGAATTGATCCATGTTCTTGTCTAATTCTTCTCATTAATTACATTGTGAAATTGTGAGGTTTGTTCAAGCTCAGTGATATACCCCTATGGAATTTCAAACGGATAAAGTTAAAGAATGCTGAATGGATGATGAAAGATGTAAGGAATATTCCTGCTATGAAAATAAATATGATCTCAACAAGGCAGTTGGGAGATGGTGGCTGTTTATCTACATTTAGAGAAATGCGGTGGAAGATCACTAAAGGATCAATGGTGATAGCAAAAGGAGACATGATATGTACATTGTATTTATGTCCTCATAATACTGATTGTTCTCTATATTTAACTTCCACAGGAACATATACATAATTGTGGCATCATAGGCTTGGCACAAAGTGAGAAGAGGATGCATATTCTCCACTCAAGGAAGTTTCTTCCAGATCTGAAGCAGGTAAGTTTGGAATTTTGTGAGAACTGTGTTTATTGAAAACAAAAGAGCGTCATATTTCTTAGGGTAGGGAAATAGAAGAAGAGTGAGAAGTTATAGCTTGTACATACAGATGTATGGGGACCGACTCAGGTACAAGCTCTTGGTGGCTCTCGTTATTATGTTACTTTGATTGATGATGAAACTATAAAAACTTGGGTTTATTGCATTAGACAGAAATATGATGTGTTTGCTACTTTTAAGAAATGAAAATCTTTGGTTGAGAATGAGACAGGAAAAAGGTTGAAGTGTCTTAGATATGATAAATGAAAGTGAATGTTGCGGAAATGAGTTTGATAGTTACTGTTCATACCATGATATTTGTAGAGAGAAGACAGTCCCAGGAATACCACAAGAAAATGGCACGTCAGAAAGTATTAACAGAACAATCATGGAGCATGCATGGTGTATGTGATTTCATGGAGGGTTGCCCTTATAGTTTTGGGAAGATGCTGTAGATACCGCTGTTTACTTAATAAACAAAGGGCCTTCAAGTGCTTTGGATGGTGGTATTCCAGAGGAGACATGGACAAGTAAAAAGGTAAACTACTATTTTCTAAGAACTTTTGGTTGTGAAGCATTTGTCCATATTGATAAAGAAAATAGAACAAAGCTTGAGGCTAAGTCCAAGAAATGTACCTTTAATGGATATGGGGTTGATGATTTTGGTTATTGCTTAAGGGAATATGAAAATAACAAAATAATTAGGAGTATAGATGCGGTATTCAATGAAAAGGTCATGTATAAAGATCAGTTACAGGGAAAGAAACATGAAAAAAAAACTCAGAGTACACAGTGATTGATGAAATCAAAGAAAATGAAGTTCCAAAGGTGCTGAAAAAATCAAGAACAATAGCAGGTACCTCAAAATCCTATAAGTGTTAGAAGATAT
This sequence comes from Larix kaempferi, assembly GCA_027924585.1. NCBI lineage: Eukaryota > Viridiplantae > Streptophyta > Pinopsida > Pinales > Pinaceae > Larix > Larix kaempferi. The sequence continues at coordinate 7,685,774 of BSBM01000114.1, forward strand.
ACCAGGTTAAGTAGACCCCTGAATGATTCTCTCCTTGACTCTATTATTTATGGATGACTGATTCTGCTGAACCAAATTGTTCTGAAGAAACAATGTAGGTGGAAACTAGAAAGAAGTGGGAGCAAGGAATGAATGGAGAGAAGGACTCATTAGTAAGAAACCAAACTTGGGATTTGGTTCAATTTCCTTCTTGTAAAAGAGAATTGTAGAATAAATGGGTTTACAGGTTGAAGGAAGAAGATGGAGGAAAGAAGCGCTACAAGGCCATACTTGTTGTAAAGGGGTTTGCACAGAAGAAATATATATATTTTGATGAAATATTTTCTCCCGTTGTTAAAATGTTTTCAATTAGAACTATTTTAAGTTTAGTGGGGGTAGACTATTTTCATCTTGAAGAGTTAGATGTAGAAACAACCTTTCTCCATGGGATTTGGAGGAAGAGATTTATATGCAGCAACCACATGGGTATGAGGTCAAAGGGAAGGAGAATTTGGTATGCATGTTGAAGAAGAGCTTGCATGGCCTGAATCAAGCTCCAAGGAAATGATATTTGAAATTTGACTGGTTTATGACATAACAAGGTTATAGTAGATGTCATTCTGACCACTGTGTTTATTTCAAGAGGATAGATAATGGAAGATATATTATCTTGTTGTTGTATCTAGATGACATGCTTGTTGCAGGGTCTAACATTCAGGATATAAATGTGCTCAAAAGGAAGTTAGCTAATTCATTTGTGATGAAGGATTTGGGTGATGCAAAGAAAATACTTGGTATGAGAATAACAAGAGACAAGAAAAATCACAAATTGACATTATCTCAGGGTGAGTACATACAAAAGGTGTTGGAGATGTTCAAAATGAAAAATGAAAAACTAGTTAGTACACCTTTGTCCATCCATTTCAAAATAAGTAAGGAGATGTGTCCCAAGACACATGAAGATATAGATTACATGTCCAAGGTTCCCTATTCATCAACAATTTCCAACTTGATGTATGCCATGGTGTGCACAAGACCAGATATTGCACATGCATTGGGAGTTGTGAGTAGGTATATGAACAGTCCAGGTAAATAACATTGGAAGGTAGTACAGTGGATTCTCAAGTATTTGAGAGGTACTACCACTCATGAATTATGTTTTGGAGGTTCAGACACTGTTCTACAATGATATGTTGATGCAGATATGGCAGGTGATAAATGCAGCAGGAGGATCACCACAAGGTATGTTTTTACTGTAGGTGGAAAATCAGTAGGTTAGATTTCAAAGCTGCAAAAGGTTGTTGCACTTTCAACAATGGAAGTAGAGTATGTTGCTGTTACAGAGGATAGTAAAGAGATGATTTGGTTGCAGAGGTTCATGGAGAAATTGGGTAAGAAGCAGGAGGATAGCAGGTTGTATAGTGACATCCAGAGTGCCATTCATATTGCAAAGAACTCAGCCTTCCATTATAATACTAAACATATACATATCAAGTACCATTTCATACTCTATGTTGTGGAAGATGAATTGTTGAAGCTGGAAAAGATACACACTAGCCAGAATCTTGCAGACATGTTGACAAAGGTAGTAACCAGAGAGAAACTGAGTTCCTTCTCGGTTTCAGTTAGCCTTCTAGCATGAAGTTGAAGATTATAAATTTTACAAGTCCAAGGTTGAGAGAATAGTCCAACAAGTGCAGCAATGGTGGAGTTGTTGTGATCGGTCTCCAAGTGGGAGATTGTTGGTTATGGAGCCTAATCTTCCTGATTCAAAGATGTTGTTGTTTTAGCCATGTTTGTACCCCAATTTTATATGATATGTAGGTGGATTGTACACTCACCCTAGCGGGGGGAGGTGTGGTGTGTGGGGGGGATATCCCCCCCACGAGGGTTCGAGGGGGGGGGAAGCCCCTAGAAGAATTTTTTTGGGTTTTTTTGTTGGCCAACAAATTACAGGCCCATGGTTTTGGATAGCCCATGGTATTTTCCCATGGTAATTCCCCTTTAAAAGGAAGTCATTGTAATATGGCTATGTAATGTATTGCAACATGGTAAAGATATATGATTGTGTAAGAGAGACCGTGAGAGAATGAAGAGGAAGTTGCAGTGGATGTGCTACAGGTTGCATCCCTTCATTTGCTGGATGCAGAATCTCCACTCAAGGAAGTTGCTTTCAGATCCGAAGCAGGTAAGTTTGGAATTTTGTGAGAACTGTGTTTATTGAAAACAAAAGAGAGTCAGATTTCTCAGGGTAGGGAAATAGAAGAAAAGTGAAAAGTTATAGCTTGTACATACATATGTATAGGGACCGAATCAAGTACAATATCTTGGTGTCTCTCATTATTATGTTACTTTTATTGATGATCCAACTAGAAAAACTTGGGTTTATTGCATTAGACAGAAATTTGATGTGTTTGCTACTTTTAAGAAATGAAAATATTTGGTTGAGAATGAGATAGGAAAAAGGTTGAAGTGTCTTATATTTGATAATGAAAGTGAATGCCGCGGTAAGGAGTTTTATAGTTACTATTCATACCATGAGATTCGCAGAGAGAAGACAGTCCTAGGAACACCACAAGAAAATGGTGTGTCAGAAAGTATTAACATAACAATCATGTAGCGTGCAAGGTGTATGTGATCACATGCATGGTTTCCCTTATAGTTTTGGAAAGATGCTGTAGATACTGTTGTTTACTTAATAAACAAAGGGCCTTCAAGTGCTTTGGATGGTGGTATTCCAGAGGAGGCATGGACAGGTAAAAAGGTAAACTACTATTTTCTAAGAACTTTTGGTTGTGAAGCATTTGTCCATATTGATAAAGAAAATAGAACAAAGCTTGAGGCTAAATCCAAGAAATATACCTTTAATGGATATGGGATTGATTATTTTGGTTATTGCTTATGGGATTATGAAAATAACAAAATCATTAGGAGTAGAGATGTGGTATTCAATGAAAAGGTCATGTATAAAGATCAATTACATGGAAAGAAATAGGAAAAAAAAACACAGAGTACACAGTGATTGATGAAATCAAAGAAAATGAAGTTCCAAAGGTACCGAAAAATCAAGAACAACATGTACCTCAAACTCCTGCATGTGTTAGAAGATATATTAGGTTAAGTAGACCCCTGAATGATTCTTTCCTTCTCTGTATTATTTATTGATGACTGATTCTGCTGAACCAGAATGTTATGAAGAAGTAATGCAGGTGGAAACTAGAAAGAAGTGAGAGAAAGGCATGAATGAAGAGATGGACTCATTAGTAAGAAACCAGACTTGGGATTTGGTTTAGTTGCCTGCTTGTAAAAGAGCATTGTAGAATAAATGGGTTTACAGGTTGAAGGAAGAAGATGGAGGAAAGAAGCACTATAAGGCCATACTTGTTGTAAAGGGGTTTGCACAGAAGAAAGGTATATATTTTGATGAAAATTTTTCTCTCGTTATTAAAATGATTTCAGTTAGAACTATTTTAAGTCTAGTGGGGGTAGAATATTTTCATCTTGAATAGTTAGATGTAAAAACAACCTTTCTCCATGGGGATTTGGAAGAGATTTATATGTAGTAGCCATAGGGGTATGAGGTTAAAGGGAAGGAGAATTTGGTATGCATGTTGAAGAAGATCTTGTATGGCCTGAAGCAAGCTCCAAGGCAGTGGTATTTGAAATTTGACAGGTTTGTGACAGAACAAGGTTATAGTAGATGTCATTCTGACCACTGTGTTTATTTCAAGAGGCTAGATAATGGAAGATATATTATCTTGTTATTTTATGTGGATGACATGGTTGTTGCAAGCTCTAAAATGCAACATATAAATGTGCTCAAAATAAAGTCAACTAATTGATTTGTGATGAAGGATTTGGGTGTTGCAAAGAAAATCCTTGGTATGAGAATAACACAAGACAAGAAAAATCACAAATTGACATTGTCTCAGGGTGAGTACATACAAAAGGTGTTGTAGAGGTTTAAAATGCAGAATGCAAAATCGGTTAGTACACCTTTGGCCAACTATTTCAAACGAAGTAAGGAGATGTGTCCCAAGACACAGGAAGAGATAGAATACATGTCCAGTGTTCGCTATTCATCAGCAGTTGGAAGCTTGATGTACGCCATGGTGTGCACAAGACTGGATATTGCACATGCAGTGGGATTTGTGAGCAAGCATATGAACAATCCAGGTAAGGAACATTGGAAGGAAGTATAGTGGATTCTCAAGTATTTGAGAGGTACTACCACTCATGCATTATGTTTTGGAGGTTTAGACACTTTTCTACAGGGATATGTTGATGCAGATATGGAAGATGATAAATATAGCAGGAGGAGCACCATAAGGTATGTATTTAATGTAGGTGAAACGACAATAAGTTGGATTTTGAAGCTGCAAATGGTTGTTTCAGTTTCAACAACGAAAGTGGAGTATGTTGTCGGTACATAGGCTAGTAAAGAGATGATTTGGTTACAGAGGTTCATGGAGGAATTGGGTAAGAAGTAGGAGAATAGCATGTTGTACAGTGACAACCAGAGTGTCGTTCATCTTTCAAAGAACTCATCCTTCCATTCTAAGACTAAACATATACAACTCAAGTACAATTTCACACGGTATGTTCTGGAAGATGAACTTTTGAAGTTGGAAACGATACACACTAGCCTGAATCCTGTAGACATGTTAACAAAGGTGGTAACCAGAGAGAAACTGAGTTCCTGCTCGGTTTGAGTTGGCCTTCAAGCATGAAGGTGAAGATGAAAAATTTTCTAGATCCAAGGTTCAAAGCATAGTCCAACAAGTGCAGTAGCAGTGGAGTTGCTGTGATCAGTCTCCAAGTGGGAGATTGTTGGTTGTGGAGACTGATCTTCCTTATTCAGAGGTCGTGTTTCAGCCGTTCCTGGATCCCAGCCTATGAAGGGGGGATTTGGGGAGGGATTGTGCCCCCAAAATAGTCGCCATGGGGGGTCTATGGGGGCGCGACTAGTTTGGGATCCCCCCCCTGGCGGGGGTTCGGGGGAAACACCCCCATAGTGAAAATTTTGGAAAAAATGTGTTGTTAAATGTTGTAATTTCATAGTCATGACTTGGTCAATAATGGGTGATTTATTGGCCCATGGTATTGGGTGTTCCATAGTATTTTTCCATGGTAACCGCTCTTTAAAAGGAAGGCATTGCAATACGGTTGTATATTGTAGTATTGTAAATATATCTATGATTGTGTGAGAGAGACTTTGAGAGAGTGAAGAGGGCATTGCAGCGGATGTGCTGTAGGTTGTATCCCTTCATTTGTTGGATGATATAATAATAAAGGCTGGAAATTTCTATGTGGATGTAGCCCATCTTGGGTGAACCATATTGTTATATTGGTGTCTCTCTTGTATTGTGTTTATGTGATTTATATTTGCATCTTGTTTATTGTTATTGCTCTGCGATCCTATTTTTTTAACAAGAGGAATTGAATCCCTGATCGTTTATTATTGAATGGGAGAACCCTTATTTATTATATTTTCAAGTGGATGTTGGTTTTCCATCTTCAAACAACTGTTGGGATTCCTATGGAAACTCTTGGTCTTCTTAAGCTATATATTTACAATATTTACAATTTGGACCATAATATGAGGATTAGTTCTTGACAGGCCTTATCTAGACTAACCCCTTCTTCTCTTCTGAATGGTAGGAAAGGTTTGTGGATTTATTCTACTTTTTTTTATATAACATTGCCAGGGCTTGAAGAATCGAAGATCAAAGGAACAAGGAACTTCCAATAATCAATGTCTTTAAGGATCCTTCCATTTTCTTCCAAGAGGTATTAGATATCATAAGAATTTTAGAAATGAAGGTAAGGAGAACTCACCATTTTCTTGCATTCTTCAATTTCTTCAATCAGGCCTTCTTCATCTTCATTTTTATGAGCATCATCATATTCATATTCAAGAGTATCTTCATTGAACATGGGGCCTAGAATATTATCAACAAGATCTTGATCAATGACAAGATTTCCAAGGCTTGATCTTCATCATGGATTTCTTTGACAAGGTTTGCTTCCTACTCTTCAAGGAACATGATGGTATGATAATATTTGCTATGTTCTTTCTCAATATTTTATTCAAGGGCTTGGTCTTCTTGGATTTCTTTCTTGAACAAGATATTCACCTCTTTGACATAGGGCATCCATCTCTTACATTGTTCGAGGCACCAATAGCTGCGAAATACCTCTATCAATTCCACAAGAGAGGATATTGTTCCTTTGTCTAGGCCTTTAAACCAAGCAAGGGCCTTTTCTTGCAAATGTGGCATAGATGAATTCATGTAGGCGTCTTCATCCTTGATATCGAAATTGAGATCATTTTACAGAAACTAGTCTTTGACATGGTTCAAGGGATCATCATCACAATCATATACTTCTATCATGAACATCTTTGGTAACTCATTTGAAGTGATTGACAAATCAAGAGGGGAAAATGAACTTCAAGGATTTCTTTGACATGATCCTTCTTGGAAAGGGAAAACATGGCTTCCATAGTTTCTTCGTCAAGATTAGGGTGAACTCACAAATATGGGTGTCTATTTGGTGAGAATTGGAGGGAGAAACTTCTATTCAAAAGTATTTTGGCTGAATTTTTAAATTTTTTTCTTTTTCTTTGGCTAAACAATATAATTTTTTTCAGCTGAAAAACTAGTTTACATATAGTGACAACTGTTTTTGTTGTCGTTCATTTCAACCGAGTGAAAATGAAAATAGTTGTCTCTCCTACCACCATGGGAACCCTATTGAAGTTAATAGTTGTTGCTCCTGCCACCCTTGGAACCCTGCCACCCTCAACACTTTGTTGCGTTTAATTGCTCCTGGAACCCTCAACACCCTGCCACCCTTGGTATCTTGTTGCGGTTAATCGCTCTTACCACCCTTGGAACCCTGTTGTTCCTGCCACCCTTAGAACCCTGTTGTTCTTGCCGCCCTCGACACCGCGTTGTGGTTAATCATTGTTGTGTTGCGGGAAATCCTCTACATTTTCGATCTGCTATGTCATGGTTCGTTTGTCTCTGGTTGGTAGTATCCCTATTTGTTCGTGCATTCGACATCTTGTGATTTGTGGTCATTTGTCTTCATCGAAAATGCATTCAACGTCTTGCAGGTACGTTCATCTCATATCTTCTACATACAAGATTTGTTTTCACCTTTGAAGTTGAGTCATTGGCAAGAAATGATGTCTATTCGTTGTATTTGATCTTGTGTTGAGACTATTGTTCATTGTCCATGAACCTGTATATTTATATTTACATTTACTGTGGTGTTTGAAAATGTTCTAATCTTGTACATTGTTCAAAATCCCAAACCCTAATAAAGTTGTTTGTAGTCATTGATGGTCATTGCCATCGAATGACGATCATTGACATTTCAGGATAAATAAATTGTCATTAGAACTTTTATTTGCATATGTTCTCCCCTGCACGTGTCGTCCATCTTTGAATGTTAAGTTATGGTGATTACAGTTGACATGTTAATACTTTGTGGAATTTATAGTTCATAGTAGTGAAGTGATGGTGTTTTGGAAATATATGGAAATTGAATCAATTGACAGGATTAGGTCATTTGGAAATACTTTTATGGAGAAAATTTTAGTAATTGTAAGATGTCTAGAAGCGCATTCTTAATTTTTTCAGTAAAGTGTTATAACATAGGTTGTTGGTAGATATTGAGCTCAATCTATGAGGTAGGTATGTAAAATGATTCCAACACAAATGCATTTTATTATCCAATAGTAATATTGAGTTAAATAAAAAATACTTTCGTAACTAGTTCAATAATCTTTAGGTCTGTTGTTTCATTCTCTACATTGTCTTGTTATTGCGCCCAAAGGCGCTCTACAGCTCAATATGAGGGAGATATTGTAACGTGTGTGTAGTAACATTACGTAAAAAGTGATAATATGAGGGAGATCTTGTAACGTTACATCTAATAAAATGTAACAAGTAATAATATGAGGGAGATCTTGTAACGTTACATCTAATAAAATGTAAAAAGTAATAATATGAGGGAGATCTTGTAACATTACATCTAATAAAACGTAAAAAGTAATAATATGAGGGAGATCTTGTAACGCTACATGTAACGTTACATCTAATAAAACATAAAAAACAATACAATGTAATAAAAAGTAATTAATATTTTGTCGGCCAAAAGTAATAAGAGCTCCCCTGTCATCATTTTTTTAATTTTAAAGAATTGCACCTCTGTCACTATTTTTTACTATGCATCTCCTCCCTCCCACCTCCTCCCAGCTCCTCCCTCCCACGCTGCATGCACCCTCCACGCTGCCTCCCTGCACAGATCCTCCCTCCCACCTCTTCCCCTCTCCTCCCTCCCACCTCCTCCACGCTTCCTCCCTCCCAACTCCTCCCCGCTGCTCCATGCTACCTCCCTCCTAGCTCCTCCATGCTGCCTCCCTCCCACGCCTTCCCCACTCCTCCCTCCAACTCCTCCACGCTGCCTCTCTGCGCAGCTCCTCCCTCCCACCTCTTCCCAGCTCCTCCCTCCCAGCCCTGCGTAACGCTTCTCCCTCCACACTACCTGCACCCTCCTCCCTCCCTGCGCCTCCCTCCTCCCTCCACGCAGCCTGCACCCTCATATTAAAACAAAATTATATTTTAATATAATTTTAATTTTATTTAAATTTAAATTTAATATTATATTAAAATTAAATATAATTTTAAATTAAATATAATTTTAAATTAAATTAAATTAAATTTTAAATTTTAAATTAAATTAAATTATATTTTAAATTTTAAATTTAAATTTATATAATTTATATTTAAACTTAAATTTCGATTCAAAGTTATAAATATATTATATTGTTTACATTCCAAACAATTGGGTGTATCTCAATGGTAACACATTGTGGTGGTTATAGGTAGGTCACGGGGTTAAACCCTCTTGATCCACCCTTCCCCCATTTTCTCCAAATTCAATAATATTCTTGTTTATATATAAGTTATTTACTATGTAAAATAATAAATACCTGTGGTACATGTAATACCCCATTTTGACCCTTAGGATACATTAGCTTTTAATGCAAATATTGTATACATGTGATGTATGTGTTCCTAGCGTGGAGCTCAAGGCCAAGGCTCCGCTAGTGGATGCTCGAATTTTATTTAAAAGGCAAAGCATTGGATATTATGTTTCCCATGTGCTATTTGGCCATGGAACATTGTAAAAATGATGTAAATAAACATCATGCAATAAAATACCAAAACTGGCTATGGAAGCAACGAATGAGAAGGGGCCATGTGTATCCACTAGGGAGTGTTGAGGGGGTTGTGGGATTGAGCCATAAGCTTCCAAATGCCACCTTGAGAACCCATTTGACCTTCCTTGATGACATTTATTTCTGTTGTGAGGAAGTAGTTGAAGATTTCAGTCCATGGCTTCAATGGAGCATGGGAAGCCCAGAAATTCGTATGGCAGAGCATGGGATCTGTTTTCTTGTACCACAAGTCACTCTACCTCATGAGAGTTTCTTCTTCCTCATTCCCATTCCATTGTGGAGGAACCCAGCATCAATTTTCATCCAAAAACGAATTCCCAGCAGGGAGAAAAACCAGAAATCACAACTGTGAAAGAACCCACGTTTTGAAGAGCCATAAACACCCAAAATTGGTATTGGACACTGAAATCCAATGGGGGATCCATAGGTATGGACCTTGGGGCAAATTTGGGAGCATTAGCTACCCCGAAATCCATTGGAAAACCCAGTTTTGATAGCCCAAAAAACCAGTGACAGGATTGAGTTATTTGTTGACAGATTGGTGAGAAATCCAAGTGTGGATGTTTGAACAGAGGATTGGATTGCTTGAATTTAGCTTGAGATGTCTGTAGCTCCGTGGTTGAGCTCACTGGATTAGCATCCTCATTCTTTCCTTATTAAATGCTTGATAAACCCAGCTGTGTGCTGGCTTAGCATGACCGTTTGAGTGAATCCATGGCTGTGAGTGAGCTTATCTAGTTCCTCCTTAGTGGATACACAACCCAGCTCGGGGGTGATCTCTCAGCTGAAAGAATACAGGTTGGAAAGAGATCTATGGTTGGGTGGAACGTTGCTCTCACATAGCCAGTTGTTTGGACATTTTCATTTCAAAATAAGTAGTCTCTGTGAATTAATTTGTATGCATTCTGTGTTCTGAAATGTGTTAATTCTGAATGTTATCTGTTCGTGTTAATGATATGAAATGAATATCTTAACATGGTTGATATGAAGCTTGTGCATAACATAAGAATGGGATTAATTCACTGTCACTTGATTCATCATCTGCTTGGGATAGATATGCTGATGCATTCCAGTCTGTGTGTGTGTTATTATGGTTAATTCGGCTGTGTTTATATTGAGTATGAATTGCACACAGAAGTTTTTAATTACCCATGCATTTCTCAAAGTTTGAATGGGGCTGAGATTGTCAATAAGCCCGGTAGTTTGGTTCATATTTTCTTCTAGGCACTGGATTGATGGAATGGGACGTTACAGTACAATGGTAAGGGTGTTGGGATAATGGGCGTGAGGTCCAAGGTTCGATCCTCCTAGATGACCTATTTTTTTTGAAAATATATTGATTTCTTTTATAAATATATTGAATTATGAAAACATAGTGAATTTCATAATCATGTAAAGTGAGTTTTATACTTGCATAGATTTCAGTGTATATATTAATGCTTGACATTTTTGATATAGAATCTGAACTAGAAATGCAAGATGTGCATGCGCAAGATGCTATGAGACAAACATGAGAAGAACAAAAAATACAGAACGTCGAAAATCAAGGAAAAAAATCTAACGAAATGACAAGAAAAGAACGGGAAGAAGACTTGAAACGAAAAGCAGATCGAAAAAAAGAATATCAAAAAATAAATTTGGACAAAATGACATCAGAAGAACAAGAAGACCGAAGAAAACGAAACATTGACCGACAAAGAGCATAGAAGCATAATTTCATTGAAAATTATTAACCATAGAAGCATAATTTCATTGAGTAATACATGTTGAAACATAGTCTATGTGGATTTGACATTGCATTGTTGAATTTCATTTTGTAGTCAATGCATCAACTCTCAGTATATTGTGACAATCCAAGTGTGATATAGGTTGAATAAATTCCTTACTTAAGAAAATGAAACATTTTTTATAGTCATTTCATTATATTTTCTTCCTTTTCCTTAGGAAAAGGAAGAAAATCTAGCGAAATGATAGCAAAAGAACGAGAAGAAGACTTGAAACGAAAAAGTAGAACAACAAAAAGAATATCGAAAAAGAAAGTTGGACGAAATGATAGCAGAAGAACAAAGTAAATGTAACATTGATCGACAAAGAGCATAATCATGAACAATGAGTTTTATCCTTGCATATATTTCAGTGTATGGTGTTTTATTCTTGCATAAATTTCAGTGTAGCTGTTAATGCATGGACGCATATATTTCAGTGTAGATTTCATGGATGCATAAATTTTAGTGTAGATTTCATAGATGCATAAATGACAGCAAAGGAATGAGAGGAATACAGTAAACAAAAAGCAGATCAACAAAAATAATATCGAAAAAGAAAGTTAGACGAAATGGCAGCAGAAGAACGAGAAGAACGATGAAAACGAAATGCAGATCGACAAAAAGAATATCGAAAAAGAAAGTTAGACGAATTGATAGCAGAAGAATGAGAAAAACAAAAAAACAAAACATTGACTGACAAAGAGCATTATCATGTACAATGAGTTTTATCCTTGCATAGATTTCAGTGTATGGTGTTTTATTCTTGCATAAATTTCAGTGTAGCTGTTAATGCATAAACACATAGATTTTAGTGTAGATTTCATGGATGCATAAATTTTAGTGTTGATTTCATAGATGCATAAATGATAGCAAAAGAACGAGAAGAATACAGAAAAAGAAAGTTGGACGAAATGACAACAGAAGAACAACGAAAAGGAAATGCAAATCGACAAAAACAATATCAAAAAATAAATTTAGACGAATTGACAACAGAAGTATGAGAAGAACAAAGAAAAAGTCCTTTGATAAGGCGATACAGATACTTCCTTACATGCTTCAATGAAAAATTCCTTCGATAAGGTGAGACATTTGTTTGCGACAAATGACAGTGTAAACTGTCATAACAAGCGTTTAATAAGAAGCCTAAATTGTCCCATTGCGACCAGTATTGCTACATATGTAAGAATCATCTATTCTATGGAAGGAGATGAAGAAGGGTTGTAACTTGAATTACTTATAGCCATAGGAGCGAGGGTAATGCTCACATCAAACCTATGGACTGATATATCAATGCTGATCAACTTAACCTATGTATCCGTGTTTTCAACTTAACCTGTTCCTTACAATGCTGATCAAACTCCAGATTTGTGTCACCGCTCACGACTGAAACTAGTCTAGATCAAAATCCTAGGCTCTATCAAGTGCCGAGAGGGATCAAATCTCCTTGGGTGCAAACCTCTTCTCAGGTATTGTACTCAATGAGATTTTCGAGGAGAGGTTTGCATCTAGGCTCTCCACGCTTGATAGAGCCTAGGATTTGGATCTAGGCTGGTGCATTTTACTATCCAACAATATTCTTGAGTTAAATAAAACATACTTTCGTAACTAGTTCAATAATATTTAGTTCATTTGTTTCATTCTCTACTCTGTCTTGTTTTTTGTTGGCCATTGGCAAGAATGTTCATTCTACATGTTTGTTTAAATTTCAATTATATTTTTAACAATTAAACTATTGTTTAATGCAATTTTGTTCTTGGTATCGTGCTTGTAAGAAATGGAATTACAACCACATAGGGAGGTATGGCTCAACTAATTTGAATATCTAATTTGGAGCACTATGCCCTTTGTTTTGTTGTTATCAAAAAAATGTTCAATATGGATTTTCCAAATAATTGAGTCCAATATTTACTAAAAGAGTGGATGGAGAACTCAAATAGATATCATCTTCCAACTTCGATATAACACCCTCCATACTATTCCAAACTAGACATCATACTTAAATATGATACCTATAAGGTTCTTCATCCTCCACTAGTGACATGGATATACTAGTATAATGTATAACTATATACTCCCTTCCCTTCTCCTTCCCATATGGTATGAACTCATTCCCAAAATCCATCACAGTTTTGCTCAATTTAAAGTAGAATGCTTAATTAGGAAAATCATAATTCTTCCATCATTGGATTCCTCTTTCATGACTTGCCATGTAGAATTTGGGTTGGATGGATAGATGTTGTAGTCTTTGAATGGGTGGTAATGAAGGAATTTGGCAGCTTAGTTAGATTGGTGCAACTAGATAGATTTAAATGTTTGAGGTTTGTAACATTGAACAATATTATAATTTTATTATAATTCTTTTTTGTTGAAAATATTTAATTTATAATCGCACACAGGGCGTAGAATAGATGATGAATGGGTGTATTGTTAAGGCACTCCTTGTGCTAGGTCATCTGTTTGAAACTCAGTGGGTACCGGCTTACAAAAAAAATAAAAATTAATTTATAATACAATTTTTTTTTCATTTAAAAATTTGATGATATATGAAGTTAGAATTATTGAATCCATTTAAATCTCCATATCAAAATCAGAAAAACCATTAGAAACGTTGTGGTATTTCCTTCATTAGAATCCATTAAAAACATTGTGTTATTTCCTAGATTTGTAAGGTCTCACTATCGAAGAATAATTACTATGGACGAAGTAATTTAATTTCAGTTGATTAGATGAAAATAATGATAAAACTGTTTGTTGATGTGATCTTATTTTTTTTAGGGTGTGCTTTATTCAATAATCAAGAATGTTGTTTGATTTAATAGTTGGAAAGTTTAAATGGATTCAATTCTTTTTTTCTCTTCCTTTTCTTTTGTCACTTAGTTAGTAATCATTTTTTCTTAGGCTTCCCTTTCCCTCACTGCTTGTTCAATATCAATTCTCTCTTAGGCTTACATGACATCAACAACTTTATCGCTTTCTTCCTAGTTTGAGGTCTATGTTGTACTATTGTTTGGTTTTGTGGGGACAACTTTGTCCTCTTCTTCTTAGGAAATAGCTCAAAAGTGTGTCTCTCCTAAGTCCTTGAATACATAATTGAATTTTCTTTTTCCTAGTCAAACTTAACAATCCATATCTCAACAATAACACATCATGATAACCATTTGCAGAGTCAACCTAGATTAGAAAACTTAATCATATCCATGTATTCGAGGTGTACAATATAGAGTATTAATTCTTAAGGGGAATGATTCATTGATGAGCTTGGAACAACACGTCATGCTAATTGTTCGTAGAGTCAACCTATATCAGAAAACTTAATCATATCCATGTATTAGATGTGTACAATATATAGTATTAACTCTTAAGGGAAATGAGTGATTGATGAAATTGGTAGTCATAAAATGGGGATTTGGTAGTGCATTAGATCACCTATATGCAAACCACATATGCCAAATCAACTTATTAAGCAACATTTAGCGATGAAAAAACTTCCCTTTGGTCTCCTAAGTGATTGTGAGGAGTTTGGGCAAAATAAATGCTACACTTCATAGTTTTAAAGATGATTATAAAGAGATCTTGTGTGTTTTGTTATTGCAATGACCATTATGTACATAATTTTTGAAAATTTAAAGCATTAGCAATGTACCTTTGAATACTTCTACCAATGATCTATTTAGTTGCCAAGGTTGTTCCCCAATGTTATTTGGCTTGAAAAAACACTTAATGAACATTCATTACTGGTATGATCATTTTTTCCCTTGGAAAGAAATGCTTGTTTTCTTTGAACATGTATGATTAAAGCTCAAGCATAATATCTATTAGGAATTTTCTATGCCCAATCGACACTACAAACTCTTCTAGTGTAATTTGATTCTGCTTGAGTTGAAGGGTTGTTAATGCCTAAAAATTGCACACATGCAACATTTCGACAGTTCATCCAGTAAGACGTCATCAACATAAATAATGCATCTCACCATAAGAATCCTCAAGGGATCCAAAATACAACACGAGTCCATAAGTGCCAAAAATAATTCAAAAGAAAGGGTAGCATAGGTAATACACTGTTAACCCACGCTCTAGTGCAGGTTACCTGAACAATTCCCACACTACACCCACGTGGCTTTTCCTTCGATAGCCACGCTACTATCAAAACGATTGGACCACTAACTCCCAACAGTGCATTGAAGGCTCAATCCTCTCCAAGGATCCAAATTTGGCTCCTCACCCACTTGGTGGCATTAATTACCCCCCCTTGTGTACCTTGGAACTAGTTCATGGAGAAGGCGAGTTCACATTTGGATTTAGTTGTTTGTTGGCCACCTCTTGGCCTATAAAAGGAATCATTGGAATCCATGTTGTAGAGAGAAATCAAGAGCAAGGTTATGCTACTGGATTTGAGTTGGAGATTCCTCATATCCCACCACTTACTATCATTGTGAGAATTCCCAAGCTCCCTTGTCACCTTCCTTCGAGGGACACAATTTTATCTCCATTGTTCTACCATATACTTAGCATTTAGTTTGGACAAGAAGGGCCTCCCTAAGGGAGATTGGATTCCCTTGAATCCCACACCTCCTAGGTGTTGTACAACTATACCATTGGGAAATACAAAAGTAGTTTATCATATATTGGATTGTTATTGGAGTTTGCATTCTCCCCCCATCTCTTTTATTTTGCTTATTATCAATATTTCTTTGTTTGCATGTGAATTATACTAACAATCTATTGCAGGATCACTTGGAGGAATACTAACCAACACACACAGGGCCTCCAAGGACTGAGGATTTTTTTCAACCTACAAGGCTTAGCCCCTTACCAAGTGGAAGAGTGCACTTGTGCAATTTTTTCCACAACAAGGGTATTTTTTAGTTGTTCCTTTATTGTAGGTTATAAAAAATTTCCACTTTTTTGCATTGATAGAACACTTGAGCTTGACCTCGATTGATAAAATGAACTAACCAATCGATTTTATCTTGAACCTTCCATTCCTTCAATTCCAAGCCTTCCTTGTGTTCCCTCTATATAGTGAAGGTACATCATAGGTCTAGCCTAAGGTATTTTTCCTCTAAACACAAACACATATAAGATAACCCTAATGAAAATGGTTTATAGGTAACTTTACAATTACGTATAGATCGGTTGGTGAAGAAATTCCACCCCAAGCACTTGATCAAATTTCTAGTGAAGTGTTGGTTGCGACATTCCATCCTATCACTTGCGCCATACCTCCCTTATTTGCTTCGAGGATGGAATGCATTTCTTTGATGGAAAAATTTTTCTCCTTATTGAAACTATTTTCCTTACAATATTCCTTTTTTCCACTCGTATCAATGACCTCATCTTCCAGGAAATTCAGCATTCTAATTAGATGTGCTAGGTTTATGTCTTGTGTACAATGTTTAGCTAAGTAGTTGGTCTTGGTGGATTGGACCTGAAATCTTGGCTTTATCTATCCATTGTTTATGTATGTTGACTAGATGGGTATTCAATTTTGACTATTTCTTATTTGAATTCAACTAGATGAATTAAATGTAAATGATCTCACATTGTTGTGTATATATTCATGTAGAAGACAAATTTCACTACATGGAAAGAGATGGGTCATCACCCGAGGAGTTGCTGGGTTGGTTTTCAAGGAAAAAGAGTTCAAGGAAGTCTACTGATACAGTGGCACAAGTGGAGGCAAGAACATCAATATTAGCATGCATTGGTGTTGATAATTGAAGATTGTCGGATTCATCTAAAGAATCTATCCCGTTGTATCATTTGTAGTCATCTGATCACTGATCAAGTCAAAGGGCCATAGAGGATCCCCCCATATCATCCTTTGAAGAGTGTCCATATCGACCATATTTTGTTGGTATAATTTTGTGTAAAATTTATTTATGTTAATATACATCAATTGTAATCTTGGACATGTTCAACAATTTTGTGTCTTTATGCACAATTGTGTTTGTTTTTGTAGTAGATCATGGTTCGGTAGAGGGCCATAATTAGGTTGGGGATGAATATCAACATGAATATCAAGTGAGGGGAGAAGGTCGAGCAAGGAGGGTTAATGTTGAAAAATATGTGGGTTGCACTCCCATAACAACATATCCCTTTGATCTACCTCAGGATCTTCCATGGGAAAATGATGTCCACGAATTGACCCTTCAATGTTGTACATATTACCATGTGAAGTTGTAGGGTGATCTTGCTAGTTTGGATCTTCTTCTTGAGAGTAGACAAAGTTTGGAGATTGTTTTTCATTCATTGCAAAAGTTCATTGATGTAAATCATAGTCTTGGACCAACTACAGATGGTTTTATTGACTTGATGTTGAAAGTATTCAAGTAACTGAGAGGGGGGGGGTGAATCAGTTACTTCTATGCTTAAACAATTTTAAATTCCTTTTCCCTTTTAACTTTGATGAAGTGTGACAATCAATATGATATGAGATGTTCTATGCACATTCCTTTATAGTAGGTATATTGTTATAACATAATTAAATATAAGGCATATAAACAATGTTCAATCACATAAATATGCAGAGGCACTGATTTTCCTGAGGAAACCCATAAAGGGAAAAAACCTCTTCTTCTTAGGATGAAAGGCAAGCTCCAACTTCTCTTTACATTCTATTTTATCTGAGCTACAACCCAGGTGAGGCTGCTACCTTTGTTTCTTCAGCACCAACTGAATGGAAGCTACAACTCCCAAATGTACAAGCACCAACTTGCAAAGAAGACTTTACAGTCTTCCCTTGCTCCTCCCTACCACACTATGTAAGAAAAATTTTAGTCAATTATATCACACTGGTTAAGATATATCAGTACATACCCTTTTTATTTTGTTCTGTGCTGCTATAGCTTGAGTTTCTGGGCATTCTGTTCTTCATTAAATCGAGCCATACATTTTTGTTCTCATTTTCTTCGAATCACAGCTTCATTAGCAACCACTCCTCTTCATCCTCTCGATTCTCACTGATTTTGTTCTCATCAATTGTTTTTTATAGATGCTGAAGTTATATGCCTCGGTCTCTTTAACTTCTAGATATACCAATTCTAAAAATGAAACTGTCTCTTTAACTTCCAGAATTTACATGCTGTAACTGACATTTGAACTGTCTCTTTGAATTCCAGAATTTACACGCTGTAACTGACTAATTAATTTTTTTTTTTGTGAGTCGCAGCTTGTTTAAGTCACGGCTGTTTGAGTCACAGCTATTTCAACCAATTGCTAATTTGTAAGACTGGCTGCAACAGTAAATCTGAGAATTACATGTTCAGAGAACCACTTGTATAGCTCAAACCGTAGCTTTGTTTGGCAATTTCCTCACGAGTCAGGTAAATGAGGCCATTGCGCACAAAACCCATGTCCCAGAGTTTCGAGATCCATCTCCAGATGCCCGAAAATCGAGACGCAAATCACTATGTTCTTATTTGAGTCACGACCGTCTGAGTCTCAACCGCCTGAGTCACGGCCGTCTGAGTCGCAGCCGTCCGAGTCACAACTTGTCTGAGTCACATCTGTCTGAGTTATAGCTTGTCTGAGTCGCAACTATCTGAGTTGCAGCTGTTTGAGTCACAGCTTCCTGAGTTGCAGCTGTCTGAGTTTCAACTGTCTGAGTTGTAGCTGTCTGAGTCATAGCTTGTCTAACAACATTCTTTTATTGTATTTCAAACTCAGTCGCAACTTTAGTAAATTGAAGTTGGTATGGTCTGAGTCACCCACCTTGTCTGCTTTCCAACCATCAATGAGAACTGAATCAAAGTGCCAACAATCTCCCCCTTTGGCATTGATGGAAACCTAAAATGTATGATGTTGCAAGTGTAATCATCGACTACTTGTCATCTGCAACTACCTGAAATTCTCCCCCTTTGACATCAATGTCAAAGAAAACATGACACTACATCTCCCCCTATCAAGATTAACTCAAAAACCAACAAAGAAAACATTCTAGAACCATCTCGGAATTACATCAGGTATGCAATAAGCACAAACTCCCTTTGCCAAAGTGAACAAGTTAGTTGGAACAAGATATGACACCCAACTTCTAGCGTAGATATTCAAACTGGATTTTGGATAAGGGTTTAGTAAAGATATCAACAATCTGTTCTTTAGAAGGAATGAAATGTAATTGGACAACTCTGTTTGTAACCTGCTCCCTTAAAAAGTGATACTTGATTGGAATGTGTTTGGTCTTGGAATGAAGAACAAGGTTCTTTGACACACTAATGGCACTTGTGTTATCACAGTGAATAGGAATAGGTTCAGAATATTTCACCTCCAAATCAACAAGAGTTTGTATCATCCATAATACCTATGTACAACATGTTGCAGCAGCTATGTATTCAGCCTCAGTAGTAGATAGAGAGATAGAACCTTGCTTTTTACTCATCCATGCTACTAATGAATCGCCTAAGAAGAATGCACCTCCACTAGTGCTCTTTCTTTCATCCAAACAGTTTGCCCAGTCAGCATCTGAATATGCAATCAACTGAATGTTTTGATTCCTAGGATACTAGAGACCATAATTCATTATGCCTTTCAAGTATTTGAAAATTCTCTTCATAGATACCAAGTGACGTTGTTTGGGAGCAGACTGAAATCTTCCTACCATTCCAACATCATGCATGATATAAGGACGAGTTGCTGTAATATATAGAAGACTGCCTATCATTGACCTGTATGTTCTTTGATCAACATCTGATGAGATATCATCTTTGCTAAGCTTGCAACCAACAATCATAGGGGTACTAACAGGTGAAGAATCCTCCATTTGAAACTTTTTCAACATCTCCTTCAAATATTTCTCTTGAGAGAGAAATAGACCTTCAAAATTCTGATTGATTTGAAGACCAAGAAAGTATGATAATTCTCCAATCATTGACATTTCAAACTCAGATTACATGGCATTAGCAAACCACTGGACAAAAGATGCATTAGTACATCCAAAGATAATGTCATCAACATAAACTAGAACAATTAATAAATCGTCACCTTCAGTTTTGATGTACAAATTGCTATCAGCAGTGCCTTTCTTGAATTCTTTTTCTTGTAAATATTTATCCAATCTGTAGTACCATGCTATTGGTGCTTGTTTCAATCCATATAGTGCCTTCTTCAGTTTGCAGACATAATCAGGATTGTTTGTCAGTGAAAAACCTTCAGGTTGCTCCATATACACTTCTTCTTCTAGATATCCATTTATAAAAGTTGATTTAACATCCATATGATAAACTTTGAAATTTTTGTGACATGAATAAGCAAGAAACATTCTTATAGCTTCCATTCTTGCCACAGGTGCAAAAGTATCATCAAAATCTTGTCCCTCAACTTGTGCATACCCCTTGCAAACCAATCTGGCTTTATTTCTCACAATTTGTCCTTTTTCATTCATCTTATTCTTAAATGCCCATTTGGTACCTATCACATTCTTATCTGCTGGTCTAGGAACAAGTTCCCAAGTATTTTCTTTTCAATCTGATCAAGCTCTTCATTCATGGTTTTTATCCAATCTTGATCTTCACTAGCTTCATAAAAATTCTTGGGTTCTATTATAGATAAAAAGGCAATGTGAGACTGTTTTGTATCTTTGAGTAACTTTCTTCTTGTCTGCACACCTTCATTCTTGTCACCAATGATTTGACTTTCAGGATGATTTTTCCGAATAATTCTTGAAGGAGGTTTTACTGATTGCTGTTGTGAGTCTACATCTTCATTCTTTGATTCAGATTCTTCCTTTTCTGATTCTTGGACCCGTTCTTCTTCATCTTCAGCTGTATCCTCTGTACATGATTCATCACTATTTATCCGAGTGTCTTTTACATGAATCCCTTCATCTACTTTAATATCAATGTAGTCAACCATTTTATGCAACCTCTTATTGTAACATCTATATCCTCTACTGTTTGTAGCATATCCTAGGAAAACACCTTCATCAGCCCTATCATCATATTTGCCAAGATGTTCTCATTATTATTGATATAACACTTACTCCCAAAGACTTTGAAATGCTTGATTGTAGCAGGTCTCCCAAACCATAATTCATAGGGGGTTTTATCACTGTTTGGCCTTAAGTGAGCTTTGTTAAGTATATGAACAACTGTATGAATAGCCTCTACCCAAAATGCCTGAGATATATTCTTTTCTTTCATCATTGACCTTGCCATCTGCTGAACTGATCTGTTCTGTCTCTCAACCACTCCATTTTGCTGTGGAGTCCCTGGAATTGTATACTCTCTTTTGATACCCTGTTCATCACAAAATTCCTTGAAATGACTTGAGCTAAACTCTCCTCCTCTATCTGACCTTACTGCTTTCAGTCTTGTTCTTGTTTGATTCTCGGTCAGAGCTTTAAATACTTTGAATTTTTCAAACGCTTCAGATTTCTCTTTCGGAAAAGCCACCCATGTAAGTCTAGAATAATCATCTATAACCAGCATAAAGTAATTCTCTTTTCTTGTACCTTCCTTCCTTGATGGTCCACACAAATCCATATGCACTAACTGAAGATGTTTATCTGAAGATGGAAAGCTCTTGGATTTGAACTGTGTTCTAGTTAGTTTTCCCATTTGGCAAGGTTTACAGACAACATCATACGGTTTTGATATCTTTGGGAAATATTTCACTGCTCCATTGTTTCTAAGTTTGATTAAATGATCAAAATTTAAATGTCCAAGTCTTCTATGCCATAGCCAGCTCTCATCATACTTGCTTAGATGACATTCTTCCTTTTCTTCTTTCAAGACATAAACATTGTTTTATGTTCTTATACCTTTGGCAACTAATTGACCTGAGTTTACAGAATTTATCTTACAATCTTTAGTAGTGAAAACCACTTCACATCCCCTGTCATAGACCTGACTGACACTACGAAGATTATGTTTTAAACCATCCACAAACAATACATCTTGAGCTTTCCCTTTGCCATTACTCAGAATTACCATTCCTTTGCCTCTGATTTTTCCTGGAGCATCATTTCCAAAAGTTACATTTCCTGATTTTTGTTCTCTTAGAGACAAAAACTTACTTTAATCCCCAGTCATGTGTTTGGAGCATCCACTGTCAATATACCATGGGTCCTTCTGTCTTTGAGCAGAAAGCACTAAATCACATTGATTGCTTTCTTTCCTCTTCCACACTTTTCTTTCAGCTGAATAATTTACTCTTGAATCTGTTTTGTAGTTCTTCAAATAACATTCTGTAGCCTTGTGTCCAAAGTTATGACAAACATAACATTCTAGCTCATTGTACAGAAGATCAAAAGGATTGACATTTCTATCATGAATTCCTTTTCTAATTGTTGATCGAGTATGGTAGTTTTGATTACTCACCGACTGTTCCACTCTGTGTTGTAGCATTTGATTCTTACTAAATATTATTTGTTGCATGTTTCTAGGATTAAATACACAGATTGCAGCTTTGTGACCAAAGCTAGAACAACAATAACAATAACCATTAAAGAAATTTTGATACCTGGATCTTAGTTGTCCTCTTGGAATTGATTTCCTTGTCACTTTGTATTGTATATCTTCTTCATGCTTTCTTGACTGCAGAGTATTGTTTCTTGTTCCTGTAGCTATATCCTTTTTATCATTCATTAGATTGTCATTACTGTTGGTTTTATTTCGTTCAACTTTGATGGAAGTTGCAGGCTTTGTGAATTCTGATTTCTTGTTGCTTTGAAAGTTGATCACCTTAGTTATTTCTTTGTTCTCTGAGTGACTGCTGCTTGAACCTTGTTCATAGCCTAAACCAGATTTAATCAAAGGAGATATTTGCTTACTCAAGATATTATTTAACTCTTCCGAGGCTTTAATACTTGAACAATTATGATGATACAAAGTTTGGAATTTTTCTAATTCTTTCTTCACAGTCACCACTTCTTCCTCTAACTTTTCACATCTTGTTTTACTTTCAGCCAACTGTTGTTTAAGAATGTCTTCTATTTTCTTTGCCTCTTCTAGTTATATTTTTACCAAAATACAGTCTATACTAGGTTCTTTGTCATTCTTTTCATACTGTATCAACAATTGTTTTTGTTTCCTCTTCTTTAACCTGAGTCTATCAATTTCTTCCAATGCACTAATCAACTCACCTTCCATATAAACTACAACATCTTTATCATTCATGTCACTTTTTGCATATTCAATGTCAAGATCTTCTATGGCCATAAGCATAAAATCATTCATTCTATCTTTACAAGATGAATTGCTATCTATATCCTCTAAGGAGACATCATCATTTGCACACAAACTTTTCTTTTTACTGTATTTCTTAAATTTGTATTTCTCTTCATCATTAGAATTTTGATCTTTTTTCTTGTGAGGACATTTAGAGGCAAAATGACCTATCTTACCACAGTTAAAACATTTAAAAGGAAGCTTGTCTCTATATTTACCTGATCCTTTCTTCAATCTTCTTACAAATTTTGCCTCAATCTCATCTGCTCTAGAATCAATATTCTTATCTGCTTTAAAGGAGGCTTCTCTAGTGGTATTTGTATCTTTGTTTATCCTCATTTCATAGGCAGTTAGAGTTCCTAGGATTTGATCAATACCCAGATTTTTAAGATCATTTAACTCTTCTATTGCTGAAACTTTGGGATTAAATTTATCAGGCAAAGATCTTAAAATTTTCTGAACTAAGGATGCTTCGTCAATTGTTTCATCGAGGCCCTTCATAGCGTTCACAAGCTCTTCAACCCTTAGGAAATATTTACTAATAGTCTCATCCTCATTCATCTTCAGTTGTTCAAATTTCAGCCTGTATGTTTGCAATTTGGCATCTTTTACTTTCTCATTCCCTTCATAGCTATTAATAAGTTTATCCCACATATCTTTAGCAGATTCAAGATGCATCACTTTCACAAACTCAGATTCAGCAAGACCACTTAATATTGCATTCATTCCCTTAGCATTAAAACTGAATTCCATCTTGTCATCTTTGGAAGCAAGAACCACAGGTTTTGTATATCCAGTTTCTACAACTTCCCAAACATCAGCACCTAGGGACATTAAATATGTTCTCATTCTAACTTTCCAAAAGGCAAAATTTGTTCCATCAAACATAGGAGCTTTATTGGTTGAGCCTTCATGGCTTGTCATGTTTAAGCTTTCGGATCTACCTTAGACTAAAGGAACACTGCTCTGATACCAATTGTTGAAAGTATTCAAGTAACTGAGAGGGGGGGGTGAATTAGTTACTTCTGTGCTTAAACAATTTTACATTACTTTTCCCTTTTAACTTTGATGAAGTGTCACAATCAATATCATATGAGATGTTCTATGCACATTCCTTTATAGCAGGTATATTGTTATAACATAATTAAATATAAGGCATATAAACAATGTTCAATCACATAAATATGTAGAGGCATTGATTTTCCTGAAGAAACCCATAAAGGGAAAAAAACTCTTCTTCTTAGGATGAAAGGCAAGCTCCAACTTCTCTTTACATTCTATTTTATCTGAGCTACAACCCAGATGAGGTTGCTACCTCTGTTTCTTCAGCACCAACTGAATGGAAGCTACAACTCCCCAATGTACAAGCACCAACTTGCAAATAAGACTTTACAGTATTCCCTTGCTCCTCCCTACCACCCTATGTAAGAAAAATTTCAGTCAATTATATCACACTGGTTCAGATATATCAGTACATACCCTTTTTATTTTGTTCTGTGCTGCTACAGCTTGAGTTTCTGGGCATTCTGTTCTTCATTAAATTGAGCCATACATTTTTGTTCTCATTTTCTTCGAATCACAGCTTCATCAACAACCACTCCTCTTCATCCTCTCGATTCTCACACCGATTTTGTTCTCATCAATTGTTTTTTATAGATGCTGAAGTTATATGCCTCGGTCTCTTTAACTTCCAGATATACCAATTCTAAAACTGAAACTGTCTCTATAACTTCCAGAATCTACACGCTGTAATTGACATTTGAACTGTCTCTTTGAATTCCAGAATTTACACGCTGTAATTGACTAATTAAAAAAATATTTGTGAGTCGCAGCTTGTTTGAGTCATGGTTGTTTGAGTCACAGCTATTTCAACCAATTGCTAATTTGTAAAACCGGCCGCAACAGTAAATTTGAGAATTACATGTTCAGAGAACCACTTATATAGCTCAAACCGTAGCTTTTTTTTGGCGATTTACACATGAGTCAGGTAAATGAGGCCATTGCGCACAAAACCCATGTCCCATATTTTCGAGATTCGTCTCCAGCTGTCCGAAAATTGAGATGCGAATCACTGTGTTCCTATCTGAGTCACGGCCGTCTGAGTCTCAGCCGTTTGAGTCACGACCGTTTGAGTCACAGCCGTCTGAGTCACAGCTTGTCTGAGTCACAGCTGTTTGAGTTATAGCTTGTCTAAGTCGTAGCTGTCTGAGTTGCAGCTGTCTGAGTCACAACTTTTTGAGTTGCAGCTATCTGAGTCACAACTTGTCTAACAACATTCTTTTCTTGTATTTCAAACTCAGTCGCAGCTTTAGTAAACTGAAGTTGGTAAAGTCTGAGTCACCCACCTTGTCTGCTTTCCAACCATCAATGACAACTGAATCAAAGTGCCAACACTTGATGCATAAGCGAAGGGAAGATGTGATGGGTCTTGACAAGTGGGTCGACGTGGAGAAGAGGGTGACCAAACAACATGAAATTTTAATGTTCAATTTTAAAAGAACAAAGTGAAAAATGTTGAAAGTGCAATATTTCAAGCACCCTCACATCACACATTTGTTGTATAATCAGTTCCTTGCAGCCTATGGTAGATTTCCACGGAATGATATGGTCCCTATTTATTTTGCTAGATTTTTTTATGCAAAGTTTTTTGAAAACACGAAGCTAGATTATTCCGACGTTCCTTCAAAATTTTATGGATTTGGAAGAGGTCGAACATATAATTGAAGAGGTGATTTTCGATATCCTACACTGCCTTGACCTCCACCTCCTTTGATATCTTGCCTTGCTAAGGTTGTTACTTTAAGATCAGAGATGGAGCCTACATCCTAGGTTAGTATAGATGTGTTGTGGCCACAACAGATCCCATGCTTAGCTAAAGCACGGGAACTCCCATTTTGAATAAATACAAAGGTATTTTGGTGAGTGTACTCTGTAAATATGATATTTTGGGTTTTCCCTTGTTTAGATCTCTCACCCATACTTTTGTCTTGCGTGTTTCCCTTTTCTGGATGATCTCTAACTGTCTGGTTTGTCAAAATCCCTAGATTTTGAGTGTTTTTCCCTTTTTTGTCAATCAACCCGAAACCTGCCAGTTAGGAGACCCGAAACCTGCAACCCTACAATTTCGGGTTGCAGGGTGTTTGTTTTGCAGTTTTGGATTTTGGCCAACCCAAAACCTGCAACCCAACGGTTGTGGGTTGCGGGTTCGTCTTGTAATAATCTTGGGAAACTATCATCCCGAAACCCAAAACCCGAAATCCTGCAATTGCGGCTTTCGGGCTTTGTCTTTTATTTATTTTGTTGCACATTCCCGAAACCCGCAACCCGCAACTGTCGGATTGTGGCTTTCGGGAAGTTGTTTTCGGTTTACGATTGTGCTTATTCCCGAAACCCACAACCCGCAAGTGTCGGGTTGCGGATTTCGGGAACACATTTCTCATTTTTTTCGATTGTGATTATTCCCAAAACCCGAAACCCGCAATTGCAGCTTTCGGCTTTCGAGATCCCTTAATAAAATTTGTGAATAAAATTTTCACGTGAACCCACATCCCGCTTCGGTTAATCTCGACCGTTCATTTGTTCTGACCGCATGGTTATCTTTAATCCAGTGAATTCAATAAATAGGGTTTTTCCTATTTTATTTTTACCATTTTACTTTTGAAGAATTACTCTGTCGCACTGTTTTTTTTACCATGGATTGCGTATCAGGTGCCATTTTTCCATTTGTTTTCTATTTCGGGTAAGCTTTACTATCATCCTTACACTATCAGTCTGTAATTTTGCTATTTTTGGAATGATTTTGATTTTAATTTTCTTATTGACCAGAAATTGCAAGTTCTTTCGCCATGTCAAAAGGCACACGTTCTAAAACGCCACTCAAAGATCCCCTGAACAAAGACCCTGATTTTGGTTTTCTCTCTGATACCAGTGAGCGAGTCACTGAGACATACCAGATGGTTTGGTTGAAAATATACGCCATTTTTTAAATGACGACCTTTCTAATATTTAGAACGATAGACCAATGTACGAGAGAATTAGGGCTTCCCAAATTCATGCTATTGCTGCGCGCACTGCTATCCTGCCTTACACAGATGCTGTAAAATGGATAATTGAGAATGCCAGTGTTAAAGACCGTTGTTTTAACGATAGCACGAGGTGCCAATTGACACATTTTCACCCGGAGGCTTTTGTTCGAGCTTTTGCTCTGAAACCACATGTGCAGACCCTCTCCCCCGATTTTATATAGTCGTCCAAAACCCGGTTCAACTTTAACGAGATGATTAGGTCATGGATGCTTAAGCTGAATGCCTTTGTGCCTAAGGTTGACAACCTTTATCCCATCGTCTAGTTTAAGGAACCCTACTCTTTACTGGCAGCCATGCTCTGCAGGATTTTTGGTCTACCGAATTGTTCTCTTTTCAAAGCAGAATGGGAACCTATAGCACATCATGTGTTAGTCACAGGTGAGTCTTTCCCATGGGTCTCTATCCTATCGGCTAAATTAAAGAATGACATTCATGAATATCAAAAGGCTCCAACTCATAAGAAACCACCCTTTTTCCTATCTGCATATGTCCTTGATGTTTTTTGCTCAGAGTTCCAGTACCCTAACTTGGGTTAGAATTGGACCCCTTCAAACCCTCTTGTACACATTTATCATTCGACACTGTGGGAAGAGAATTTTTCACCCTTGTTATATGACATTTGTGACCACTTCATGGGTACCATCTATTTCAAGATCATCAGGCAACAACCACCTGCATTCTCAGATGATGCTAAGACTTTAATCAACACCATGGGTGATTGGTATGTAGGTGAGTATTTTTCATACATCAGGATTTGGGGAAGTGACACAGTGCACCTACTTCCCAGGATTGTCCCAGACAGGATGGTAATACAGGAGGTTTCTTTTCAAACTGTCACTGATGGCATGTATAAGAAATTCACAGGTCCCAGGAAGAAAGGTTGGCCTAAGTTTTATCTCAATCTCGGTCAGCTAGTTATCCCAACTTCAACTTGGGCTATAGTTCTAGGTGACTAGATAGCTGCCTTGAGATTAGGTACTGCCTTGAAAAGGAAACATGACCCCAAGAAGTTTCTGGATGCACACCTCAAGTAAGTACATATGAAAATAGATTATGCACATGATTTAGTTCCAGATGACTTCATATACCAAGGGGTTGACACATTCTCACAGGTTCTAGCTAAGGCAAAGGACTTACAAGAAAAACATGACATTTTAAAAGACCAAAATGAAATTAAGGCTAGAGTTCTGAGTTATAGGGCCATGCAACTAAATATAATTGAACAAGCAAGAAGAGACTTGGAAGAGAAAGAGGCTCAGATGGCCAATACTCCTCTCATGATTACATTGCCCGATGGAAAAAAAGGCAAATCTCCTCTAGGGGAACCCTCTCAAGAGAAAGCTGGTAAAGAAGCTAAAATAATGCGACAATCGGCTTGTGAATCCCAGCAGCAGATGGTACAATTGACATCGATGTTAAAGACTCAATTGCTCGAACCTTTAAAGCCCGCAGTCAACATTCAGCTACCAATTGCATCAAATGTTCAAATCACTACTGAAGAAACTCAAGAAGATGATGATCTGGTCATAACCCAGGCCAGCCCTGCTAAAAGGAAAAAAGTCCTGCCTTATTCATCACAGGTTCCTATAGTTGACATAATAGACTGTGATGAAGAAGTGGTCCCACCTCCTCCAGTACCAGTAACAGAAGAAGTCACTGAAGATCCTAAGACTATCACTGAATTGTTGGATAGTATTGATATGGATCAGTCCTTCCCTGAGCAATCAATGTTGGAATTTAATGTTGCTCCTCGCATTGCATCATCAACATTTACCCTGCCATCTGTCCAACTAGTCTCTACTGTGTCTTTAGGGGGATCACTTCGCGTTTCCTTATCACACTTGTTCAACACCCTCAATGACACTACTATCCCATCACCCGAACACTCAATCCCTTCATCAATTCCATTGTCTATTGTTGCAGAAGTCTAGCCTTCGGTTTCCCCTCTACAGTCACCCATAGTTAATTCATCAACAACCACTACTGATGTATCTTCTAATATTCCCTCACCATTTTCACCCACCAAAGTTCATAGTCAACTTCCACTCCCAGAAGCTAATGATGACACTCAGGTTCCATTATCTGAAGCCTTTGTTTCAATTCCTTCCCCAGATAGAATTTTGTTAGTTCCTCTAGCTATCATTACATCTTCAGTTACTACTCAAGTAACCATACCTATTCCTACCCCTGTTGTTACCCAAACACCCTCACTAATCTCAACAATTAGTATCACTTCTACATCCACACAGTCAATGGTTGAATACACAGATGAAGATGTAGTTCCCCTTGGGAATTACTTCTATAGCAAGGATGATAAGACAATGATAAGAAGGACCAGGAAAAGAGGTCAAGGTCAAGATGGTTTGGAAGCACCTGAACCAGTTCAAGTAATATGGTCTCCCAGGACCAATAATCCAAGAATTGAAGCAATTGAAGCAGCAGCATCCTTAGGAGCCCTTGCCAATGCTAATTGGGATTTGGTCCAGCGTTTGGATAGGGAAGTTGACCTCAGAGATGAAGAATTAAAAAACCTGAGAGAGGAATTGGATGAAGCTAAAAAACAACATTCTGCTGATATGGCTGACCTCAGGAACACTTGGGCAAGTAAGTTGGAAGACCTAGAGCAAAAGAATGCCACTCTTCTCACTGAACTCAGTCTCTCACAATCTCAGCATTCCATTGACGTTGGAAAAATAGCTTCCTTGGAAAAGCAGATTGAGGATGCAACTGCAAGTGCAGCCTCCTCAAGTTTTCTCAGGTTTACACGCTGTGATTTTAAGAATTTGGCCCTCAAGGTTAATCAGGATCATCATAAACTGTTGGAGAAATTTTACAGTGCTTTGGATGAAATCAAGGAAAATTTCATTAATTTTTCCAAGATGTCCTCCACCCTTGAAAAACAAAAGGAGAAGAGACTGCAAGCTGCTAAGGCTCAGGAGGAAATCAGTGAATGGCAGGGGTATATTAAGAATGTGACAAATGATATCCCAATCCTCAGCAGTTTCCTGATTAAGAAGATCAAATATTCTCTAAATACTTGGCTTGATTATAATGAAACAACTGAAGAGAATATAGATAAATCAAAAGATATATGCACCAGGCAATTGTATGCAGTTGAAAACATTATGCATGTTCTAGGCTTACCATTAATGACCCCTATCCTAAAAGATTTTCCACCAAAATGCAGACTTGAAGAGCTCGAGAGCAGGCATGAGGAGTTCGCATAGAGGATTTGGGATCTTGAACAAGTCAGCATTCAGGATGTGGATGATTTGGTTAGAGAACCGGTCGTCATGGAAGGAAATATTCGTATGTATCTTTGCACTTGGCACAAGCTGGCGAAGCATGACATGGAGAATAATGTGTAAAATGTTCAACTAGCTTTATAATCTGTCAGTTTCTCAAATATAGATGAATTGTTAGACATATATGAGAAATGGCAGGATTTATTGGATATATAATCTGATCCGATTTTGTAATCTCTGTTTTCTAGTGATCTCTATTTTTGGACTATGTTGTAATTATTTAAATAAGGATACCTCTCGTAGTTAGGGGTTGGGAATTTTGGAGTTGTAAGTCAGCAGAAGACTGGACTGGGGATACTCTTCTAAGCAAAGCTTTTTGTAATTTATGTACAAGACCTCTTCATACAGTAAAGTTATCTTTTAATCTATCTTCTGTTATTCCTCAAATTTCTTTGAGAATTTCTGATTTATGCTTCAAATTGTCATCTGTTACGTATCTGATCTTTTGCTAAACATCTGTTAATGCACAAATCTATTGTATCGATTTCTCTATATGACTGTTTTATGTTTCAAAGTGCTTTATTGAGTCTTTTCAATGTAAGTACTTTCATGTTTTATTTCTGCAAATGATTCGGTGTATACGAATTCAAATAATCATTGTTAATTTTTCAATTAGCAGAGTGATTACAGACTGGATCTTGAATAAGCCTGAATACTTGAAAGATTGTGATTTGATTTTCATTAACTGATAATAATTTAAGTTAACAAGTAACACAACTAAAGAAATTTTTGTTTAAGCTAGGCAATTACTTGTTTAATCATATCTCAAGACCAATCTGCACGTTAAAAAGCTTTCATTTTAGAATAGGACTGACTTAGACTAGTTTCCCTTTTCTAAAATAGGTTAGGTTAGCTTTGTATTACCATATCCACACCTTGGTTTTCCTTGACTGGAAAAATTATCTTATAGGTCAACTCATCTACTCTTAGAGTGCCAGCGGAGGCCCAATATCCGTGGAGGATCACCACACCAATCAGGTTGGGGATAGAACTGCCCTTGCACAGGGTCTTTCGAAGCCTTTCAACTTGGGTTTTCTTACTCTGTTGAGTGTCTTGGAACATTCCAACACCTTTTGCATCTAACTTGCACAACCGAGGCATCAACAAATGGCTCTAGAAGGAGGGCCAATAGTACACCATGCCTAAAAAAGCCACTAAGAAACCTCCTCCAGCAAGTACTTCAACGGTTCAAACTCGAAGCCAATCAAGGGCTTCAACATCTAAACAACCAACAGAGTCACAACCAACGGTTGTCCCTATTACACTTGCTCAACCCACGGTTGTCCCTGCTACACCTGCTCAACAAATTGTTGTACCCGTTGTATCTGTAGCACAACGGGAAAACGAAGAAAATATCTTTATTATATCACCTACCAGAGAAACCTTCTCACTAGAGCAGATATTGAAAACATCAGCTGCTAGGGTCACTAGGGCAGAACAAAGACTTGCTGATCAACGAGGACGTGGTCTTAGCTTGCAGTGATCAATTTATAAAATTTTCTGCAGGCCAATAATCAAGAACCTCAGTAAGACATCGTTTCACATATCAGTGATCCAATCATCCAATAGACAACTGATCAAAATATTGAACATTAGCAAACTGTTAATCCACAACCTGAAAATCAAGAACTGGTTGGTCAATCAGGTTCCCCTGAATATAACCTTAGTCAATTTTTTCAGGAAACACAAGATTAGCCAAAACTTTAAACTGGTGGACCACCACCATCTCCTCCTTCATCCTCATCCTCTTCCTCAGACAGTGAACATTCTTCAAGCTCTTCGTCATAAGAAGAAGAAGAAGAACCACCGATGGTTGTAGAAGGCCAAAAAAGACCATGGCTTGACCAAGACATCGTATGGGTACTCGAAGACCAACATAGACTACCCAAAAACCATGAGAAGTGGTTACCCAAGTTTAACCCAGATGACAAATCACCTGCACTAGATCATGTTAAAACCTTCATGTAGGCTATTAGGCTTAGAAGTGTCATTCATGAGGATGTGGTCTACAGACTCTTTCCTTATACTTTTGAAGGAAAGGCAGCTACATGGTATTTTGCCCTGCCACCAAGGTCTATTGTTTCTTGGGATGAGTTTGAGAAATTATTCATCCAAAAGTTTGGAGATGACAAAACACCATAGGATAATGTTTTGGAATTACCCTCCATGAAAACCAAAGGGAAAGAAAGGGTTAAAGATTTCAAACAAAGGTTCTCATATTAAAAGATTAGGATTCCTATCAACCTTCTTCCTGCTGAATAATTATTGATAGCCTACTATGAAAAGGGACTACCTCCTTCCATTTCAATGTGGGTGAAATGAGCACAAAAGGGAACTTTGCTGGAAGTGTTTGCTGAAGCAATACAAGTTGAGAACGAAATTTTTTGTCTCAAGGAAAATCCAGAAATATCAGAAGAACAACCTTCAACTTCCAAGAAAAGGAATGATAGTGTTCCTAAACCCACTACACAAAACAAGGATCCATTTGACATAATTGACATGAAAAAGCTCATCCAGAAAATGTCAAACGAGATGGTAGATTTGAAATGAACTAACAATGAAAATCAAAACCAGAATAGAGGTTTTGTGAGGCCACCTTTTAGGAGACCTTATCAACCTCCACCGAATCCACCACCTCCTAATCCAATAGAAGGCCTCACGAATGAAGAAATTTATTCTATTTTTAGAGCCTTGGCAGCAGAATCTCAAAACAAACCTGAAGTTCCCAATGATCAAATTACTCTAGACCCACAACCACCCGAGGAAGAAGAAGATGAGCATGAGGATCCACAAATCAACATTGTAAGTTACTTTTCAAAGCTTCCTATGTGCGAAGAAGAAGAAGAACCTGAGACTGTGTTTAATGTTCAACATCCTTATAACACAAGGTCTAAATCTCAACTCCCTCAGGAACCTTCATCCTCCACACCAGTTCCTAATAAAGGCAAGACTGTCCCTCACAAGGATACAGTCATCCCTAAGATGGAGTACAATTTAGTTGAAGATCTTAAAAGAGTGAAGGAAAACATCTCTTTGTTTGAATTATTGAAAATACCTTCGATGAGAGATACTTTTCCCAAAAGCATGGTGGTCACACAACCATGAGAATTGCAGAATAATAACCTTGAATCTTTCACTAAACCAGATGATCAAAATCCTGGTAGCAGAAGGACACCTCCTTTTCTGCTTACCCTTGATATTTTCAACCGAAACGTACATAACTGCATGATAGAATCTGGTACCTCATCAAATGTGATGCCTCTTTCTATCTGCAGAAAGTTGAATGCCACATGGGAACCTTGCCCTACTCAGATAGTACAACTTGACAGATCAAAAGTCAGAGTAGTAGGAAGGCTCATAAATGTCTTAATTACATTATCAGTTGATCCTGGGATCCATCAAATGATTGACATAGTCATTGCTGATATTCCAGAAGCATATGGTATGTGGCTTAGTAGAGACTGGTTAGAAAAGCTAAAAGGTTATTTTGCTACTGATTGGTCCCATTTGTAGTTACCCTACAATGGTCATCCAAACAAGATCAAGATAAGTAGGGAGCCTTGTATGAAACAGACAGTCACAGACTTGAATGACTCAAGCGAGCTTGTGGGTTATTTCAACACGCACATTGAACACTTTACTTTTGATACCTTTTTCGGGAATTTATCAGCTGATGTTTCACCACAGGAGAATACACAGAATGAATCTCAGGTAACTCATCTCACTTCTGTGTCATTCTCAAGAGACATTGTACATAATGTTTTTAATGTAAATACAAAATTTAGATTAGATCCCATTGCTTGGACATTGTTTTCTGACGGCTCTAAATCTAAGGATGGAGTTGGTGTAGGATGTTTTCTCATAGATCCAAAAGGAACAAAAACTATGATTGCATGCAGATTAGAGTTTGATTGTACTAACAATGTGGTTGAGTATGAGGCCCTGATACAGGGATTGAAAAAGGCTATTGACTTGAAAGTACAGATCATTCATTGCTTTCGAGATTCAGAAATTATTGTGAAACATGTGAGGAATAAGATACATTGATTGTCTCCCCGCCCGTTGAATTATCATAAATTGGTAAGAGATCTTACCAGCTCCTTTATTGCATTCAATATTAATTCAATTCCTAGGTCTCAGAATTTCGATGCTGACTTGTTGGCAAATACAACTTCTAGATTGATTCCACCAGATGGCCTATATCCTCAAACATTCTCAATAGAACTGATGTATAAACCTTCCATACTAGATAATGTGACAAACTGGAAGGTATTCGATGATGATCAATAGATACTTGATTTTCTTACAAACAAGGACACATTCCAGGATATGGCTATAGATGAGGATGAACATGAAAAGTCTCTCTCCGATTCCTCGAATGTCATCCCAAAGTATGTGGTCAATTTGGAGAAGTTCTATGATTTGCAAGACAAGTTAAGACACAAAACCAATTGTAAAACACAGAGCTCTTCACTTAATTACGAGCAAGTCAATTTAGGGACTGAGCAAGAACCCCATTTTATCAATATAGGAATTGATTGCACCCCAGAGGAAAGGAGAGCTATCATTAAACTGTGCAAAGAATATAAAGATGTCTTCACCTGGACCTATGACGAATTGAAAATGTTTGACACTAGCGTTATCTACCATAATATACCTATGAAGCCGGAAGTTAAACCATATCAACAGAAACTGTGGAAGATGCATCCCAGTTTAGAGCCTTCTGTGAAAAAGGAACTGGAAAAGCTAATCACTGCCCGAATTATTTTTTCGGTGAGGCATACACAGTGGATAGCCAATTTGGTGGTTGTACGGAAGAAAAGTGGTGAAATCCAATTGTGTGTTGATTTCAGGAATTTGAATCGGGTCTCAGAAAAAGATAACTACCCTGTTCGACCCATGGAACAGATTCTCCAAAAGATAGCAGGGTCAGAAATGTTCTCTCTCCTAGATGGCTTTTTAGGGTACAACCAGGTTATGGTTTCCCTAGATGACCAATTAAAGACAATGTTCAGAACCCCTTGGGGCACCTTCGCCTACAGGCGAATGCCTTTCGGTTTAATTAATGCAGGAGCCACTTTTCAGAGACCTATGGATATGGCTTTCCGAGGTTTAACGCATAATTCTGTCGTGGTTTATTTAGATGATATTACCATATTTTCAAAAAAATGACATGAACACATTTTTGCTCTTAAGCAGGTTTTCGAACGTTGCAGGAAATTTGGCATCTCCTTGAACCCCAAGAAATCCATTTTTGCAGTCACAGAAGGGAAGCTGTTGGGCTTCATCGTTTCAAAAGAAGGTATGATCATCAACCCCGAATGCACAAACACGATTTCAAAAATCGGCTTACCAGGTTCGTGTAAAGCAATGCAGTCCTTCTTGGGTAAGATCAACTTTGTACGCAGGTTTGTACTTAATTTTGCTCAGATAGTTAAACCTTTACAACATTTAGTTAAGAAAGATGTACAGTTCACATGGTCACAAGAACAAAGAGATGCATTCGTGGAAATTCGTAAGTCTATTTCCGAAGCTCCTGCTCTCATGTCCCCAGATTTTGATAAAGATTTTATTCTCTACAATTTCACCACTGATTTCTCCTATACAGTTGTTTTGACACAAAAACAGGACAGCGATATAGAGATCCCAATCTCTTTCATGAGTTCAACCTTCAAGGGTGCAGAGCTTAATTATTCACAAATTGACAAACAAGCCTACGTAGTTTACAAGTCTGTCAAGCATTACAGGCCTTATTTGTTAAAATCCCGAACAAAGGTCATTGTCCCATATTCTGCTATTAGAAATGTGCTGATCGAGAAGGAATTGGGAAAAAAAAGGGCCCACTGGATGACTGCTCTGCAAGAGTATGATTTGGAAATAGGGCTAGCTAAGGTTGTCAAAGGACAAGGCCTTTTCCTTCTTACTGCTCAATCTAACGATCCCCTGCAGCAACAGATCGAATGGGAATAGGAAGAAGACATTCCTACAGGTTCTGTCAATGCTATTGATACCCTGACATCAGAATGGTATGATCATAACAAATTTTTCCTGAATAATGGGTTTGCTCCTGAAACCTTGGAGTTTAAGAAACGAAGAGCCTTGAGATTAAAGGCTGCCCCTTATCATTTTATTAATGAAGTTCTCTTTAGGAAAAACTATGATGGGGTTTTTCTTAGGTGTTTAGAAAAACATGAAACTGATGACATCTTATTCCAATTTCATGCAGGACCAACTGGAGGTCATTTTTTAGGCGAGACAACAGCTCATAAGATTCTCAGAGCTGGGTACTACTGGCCTACGTTGTTTAAAGATGCTTATGCCTATGTAAGGAGGTGTGAACCATGCCAGAAATACATAGGCAAGTCCAAGAAACCTGCTTTCCCTTTGAAACCAGTCACTGTTCAGTTTCCATTTCAGAAATGGGGGCTGGATTTTGTCGGGCCCATAAATCCTACCTCATCCCTCCAACACAAATACATTCTCATAGCAACTGACTACTTCACCAGATGGGTGGAGGCAGTCCCACTTAAGCAATGTAATTCCAACCAACTCATTTCTTTCCTAAACAGTCATATACTCTCACGGTTTGGTACTCCAGAATTCCTAGTTTTTGATAATGCATCCTATTTTTCTTCGATTGACATAACAGAATATGCTTTTGAAAAGGGGATGAAACTCAAATTTTTAGCCAATTACTACCCACAAGGTAATGGGTTGGCTGAGTCTTCGAATAAAAATTTGATCAACATTCTGAAGAAGATTGTGGCCTCTCACCATAGAGATTGGTATACACAGCTCAATAATGCTCTTTGGGTAGATCAGATTACCTCAAAGGTAACAATTGGAAATTCTCCTTACTGTCTAGTGTATGGAAAAGAGACCATTCTTCCTACTAATATTACCATCCCTTCACTACAGTTAGCTCCGTCTGTCCAAGAAGATGATTCTTCTCCCCTCTAGCAGAGAATTGACACTCTACTTAAACTGGAGGAAGATAGAGAAGTGGCTAGAAACAAGTTATATCATCATTAGCAGATGGTGAAAAGATGTTTTGATGAAAAATATTCACCTGATAGGGAATTTTCTTTTGGAGACTTGGTTTTAAGATGGGACAAACAACACAAAGATAAGAACCAGTATACCAAGTTTCAACGCCTCTGGCTGGGACCTTTCATTGTTACAGAAAAGATGGGTCCTGGTACTGTTCGATTACAGACACTGGAAGGAGTTGTGGACACTTTTCTAGTGAATGTTTCACTCCTCAAAAAGTGTTTTGTTTGATAAGGTTGATGTACTTGTACATAGGTTTGTTTTGCTATTTCTTTTCTTGATTGGATTGTCTGCTTTGTTTTCATTTTTTTGCTTTAAATTCCACACATTTGGTGATGATCATTGATCAGTTTCTCTCTTGGTGATGATTTCATCTTGGGCTTTATAACTGGCTGCCAGCCATAATTTTATCCTGTATCGGAGGTTGTTCAACAAAGGGCATACAGCTAATGATTGCAGGACCTTGAATTAGTATCTCTCCACAATGGTCATTATCTTACACATGTATTATTTGTTTAATTGGGGTTTGGAGAATAGTAGAGTCTCCATTGTCTCATGTTTCATGGTTCAAGCTGCATATCATAATAACCTGCCTAGCTTGTTCCGCTCTGGATCCTTTAAAATCACCTTGGTAATAAATCTCTTAATAAATGTAAATTACAAGGTGGGAGGTCTTGCTATCAAGCCAGCCCATTAGGGTCATAGCTGCTAAGCAGAATGACATCTTCACATCAAGCCACCACACTTGGAAGATGACTTTCAGTTTTACTGGGAGTTGGAAGATCCTATCACAGGTCAGTCCATTCATGATCAACAAAGCATTGGTGAGTAACACTACCAATATATGGTCACCAAGCCATGGTAGTGCCTTGTAATTTTCAACCTAATAAAAGTTGGTTTGCTTTTTTTAAAATTTGCTCGTGCATATAGGGACAGGGGGGTCTTATTGCAAGCCATCCCTGCCATGATCATGGGTTTAATTTGGACTGAAGCTATCACAATATGGTCACCAAGGCATGGTAGTTGCTTTCAATATTGCAACTGGAAGACAAGGAGTCTCTTTATCGAGCTGGCTTGATCAGTTTCTAAATTATGCTTGTGAATGGAACTGCTTATATCTGATCACCAAGTAAGAGCAGTGGTCTTATATACACAGTCTCTTCTTCTAAAAAAAAAAGAAAAAAAAATATAATAAAAAAAAGAAAAAAAAAGGAAGAAAATAAAAGAAAGAGAACCTCATAAATTGTTGCATGTAAATAAAATCTCAATAAATCAAGGTGATTTGTAATTGGGATATCCAGGAGTATTTTCAAGTATGTGCCTAGGTTCAACACAAGCTGCTTCTCCATGATTATATAAAGGTGAAGGATCTCAGTTATTTCTTCAACCCCCTTATCAGATTTGCATTATTCTCAACATGATCATATATGGGGATTTATTAATTTCATGTTCCATGCTCGTTAACTGTCTCTCTTGTGATCAATTTTTGGAAAAATCTAGGTTAAAAAGTGATGTGGCTAACATGTTTTATTTAGCTGATTTTCATTGCAGAGATAACTAGTTCTTCCCAACCAGTCGCCATTTGTTGTGGCCAAAACAGATCCCATGCTTAGCTAAAGCATGGGAACCCCCATTTTGAATAAATACAAAGGTATTTTGTTGAGTGTACTCTGTAAATATGAGATTTTGGGTTTTCACTCGTTTAGATATCTCACCCATACTTTTGTCTTGCGTGTCTCCCTTTTCTGGATGATCTCTAATTGTCTGGTTCGTCAAAATCCCCAGATTTTGAGTATTTTGCCCTTTTTTGTCAATCAACCTGAAACCCGATAGTTAGGAGACCCGAAACCCACAACCCGACAATTTCGGGTTGCAGGGTGTTTGTTTTGCAGTTTTGGATTTTGGCCAACCCGAAACCGACAACCCGACGGTTGCGGGTTCGTCTTGTAATAATCTCGAGAAACTATCATCCCGAAACCTAAAACCCAAAAACCTGCAATTGCGGCTTTCGGATTTCGGGCTTTGTCTTTTATTTATCTTGTTGCGCGTTCCCGAAACCCGCAACCCGCAACTGTCGGATTGCGGCTTTCAGGAAGTTGTTTTCGGTTTACAATTGTGCTTATTCCCGAAACCCGCAACCCGCAACCGCAACCCGCAAGCATCGGGTTGTGGCTTTCGAGAACACGTTTCTCATTTTTTTTCGATTGTGATTATTCCCGAAACCCGAAATCCGCAATTGCGGCTTTCGGCTTTCGGGAATTCTTTTCCGCTTTTGCCATTTGTGCGACCCCGCAACCCGTAACCCGGAATTGTCGGGTTGCGGCTTTCGGGATCCCTTAATAAAATTTGTGAATAAAACTTCCGCGTGACCCCGCATCCCGCTTCGGTTAATCTCGGCCGTTCATTTGTTCTAATCGCATGGTTATCTTTAATCCGGTGAATTCAATAAATAGGGTTTTTTATATTTTTTTTACCATTTTACTTTTGAAGAATTACTCTAGTGCATTGTTGTTTTTACTGTGGATTGCGTATCAGGTGCCGTTTTTCCGTTTGTTTTCTATTTCGGGTAAGCTTACTGTCATCCTTACACTACCAGTCTGTAATTTTTCTATTTTTGGATTGATTTTGATTTTGATTTTCTTATTGATTAGAAATTGCAAGTTCTTTCGCCATGTCAAAAGGTACATGTTCTAAAACGCCACTCAGAGATCCCCTGAAGAGAGACCCTAATTTTGGTTTGCTCTCCGACACCAGTGAGCAAGTCACTGAGACATACCAAATGGATTGGTCGAAAATATACGTCATTTTTTATAATGACGACCTTTCTCATATTGAGAACAATAGTCCAGTGTACGAGAGAATCAGGGCTTCCCAAATTCATGCTATTGCTGCGCGCCCTGCTATCCTACCTTACTCAGATGTTGTAAAATGGATAATTGAGAATGCTAGTGTTAAAGAGCGTTGTTTTAACGATAGCACGGGGTGCTAATTGACACATTTTCGCTTGGAGGCTTTTGTTCAAGCTTTTGCTCTGAAACCACATGTGTAGACCCTCTCCCCCGATTTTATATAGTCGTCCAAAACCCGGTTCAACTTTAACGAGATGATTAGGTCATGGATGCTTAAACCTGACGCCTTTGTGCCTAAGGCTGACAACCTTTATCCCATCGTCTGGTTTAAGGAACCCTACTCTTTACTGGTAGCCATGCTCTGCAGGCTTTTTGGTCTACCGAATTGTTCTCTTTTCAAAGCAGAATGGGCACCTATAGCACATCATGTGTTAGTCACAGGTGAGTCTTTCCCATGGGCCTCTATCCTGTCGGCTGAATTAAAGAATGCCATTCATGAATATCAAAAGGCTCCAGCTCATAAGAAACCACCCTTTTTCCTATCTGCATATGTCCTTGATGTTTTTTTTGCTCAGAGTTCCAGTACCCTAACTTGGGTTGGAATTGGACCCCTTCAGACCCTCATTTACACATTTATCATTCGACACTATGGGAAGAGAATTTTGCACCCTTGTTATATGACATTTGTGACCACTTCATGGGTACCATATATTTCAAGATCTTCAGGTAACAACCACTT
The DNA here is from genome assembly GCA_027924585.1 of Larix kaempferi. NCBI lineage: Eukaryota > Viridiplantae > Streptophyta > Pinopsida > Pinales > Pinaceae > Larix > Larix kaempferi. The sequence continues at coordinate 7,726,967 of BSBM01000114.1, forward strand.
GCATTCTCAGATGATGCTAAGACTTTCATCAACACCATGGGCGATTGGTATGTAGGTGAGTATTTTTCATACACCAGGATTTGGGGAAGTGACACAGTGCACCTGATTCAAAGGATTGTCCTGGACAGGATGGTAATACAGGAGGTTTCTTTTCAAATTGTCACTGATGGAATGTATAAGAAAATCACAGGTCCCAGGAAGAAAGGTTGGCCTAAGTTTTCTCTCAATCTCGGTCAACTAGTTATCCCAACTTCAACTTGGGCTATAGTTCTAGGTGACCAGATAGCTGCCTTGAGATTAGGTACTGCCCCGAAAAGGAAACATGACCCCAAGAAGTTCTTGGATGCACACCTCAAGCAAGTACTTATGAAAATAGATTATGCACATGATTTAGTTCCAAATGACTTCATATACCAAGGGGTGGACACATTCTCATAGGTTCTAGCTAAGGCAAAAGACTTACAAGAACAACAAGACATTTTAAAAGACCAGAATGAACTTAAGGATAGAGTTCTGAGTTATAGGGCCATGCAACTAAATATCATTGAACAAGCAAGAAGAGACTTGGAAGAGAAAGAGGCTTAGAATGCCAATACTCCTCTCATGAATACATTCCCCGATGGAAACAAAGGTAAAGCTCCTCTAGGGGAACCCTCTTAAGAGAAAGTTGGTGAAGAAGCTAAAATGATGCTATAGTCAGCTCATGAATCCCAGCAGTAGATGGTACAATTGACATCAATGTTAAAGACTCAATTGCTCGAACCTCCAAAGCCTGCAGTCAACATTCAGCTACCAATTGCATCAAATGTTCAAATCACTACTGAAGAAACTCAAGAAGATGATGATCTGGTCATAACCCAGGCCAGCCCTGCCAAAAGGTAGAAAGTCCTGCCTTATTCATCGCAGGTTCCTACAGTTGACATAATAGAATGTGATGAAGAAGTGGTCCCACCTCCTCTGGTACCGGTAACAGAAGAAGTCAATGAAGATCCTAAGACTATCACTGAATTGTTGGATAGTATTGATATGGATCAGTCCTTCCTTGAGCAATCAGTGTTGGAATTTAATGCTGCTCCTGGCATTGCATCATCAACATTTACGCTGCCATCTGTCCAACCAGTCTCTACTGTGTCTTTAGGGGGAACACTTCCTGTTTCCTTATCACACTTGTTCAACACCCTCAATGACACTACTATCCCATCACCCGAACACTCAGTCCCTTTATCAATTCCATTGTCTATTGTTGCAGAAGTCCAGCATTCGGCTGCTTCTCTGCAGTCTCCCATAGTTAATTCATCAACAACCACTACTGATGTATATTCTAATATTCCCTCACCATCTTCACCCACCAAAGTTCATAGTCAACTTCCACTCCCAGAAGCTAATGATGACACTCAGGTTCCATTATCTGAAGCCTTTGTTTCAATTCCTTCCCCAGATAGAGTTTTGTCAGTTCCTCCAACTATCACTACATATTTAGTTACTACGCAAGTAACCATACCTATTCCTACCCTTGTTGTTACCCAAACACCCTCACTAATCTCAACAATTAGTGTCATTTCTACCTCCACACAGTCAATGGTTGGATACACAGATGAAGATGTAGTTCCCCTTGGGAATTACTTCTATAGCAAGGATGATAAGACATTTATAAGAAGGACTAGGAAAAGAGGTCAAGGTGAAGATGGTTTGGAAGCACCTGAACCAGTTCAAGTAATATGGGCTCCCAGGACCAATAATCCAAGAATTGAAGCAATTTAAGCAGCAGCAGCCTTAGGAGCATTTGCCAATGCTAATTGGGATTCAGTGCAGGGTTTGGATAGGGAAGTTGACCTCAGAGATGAAGAAATAAAAACCTGAAAAGAGGAATTGGTTGAAGCTAAAAAACAACATTCTGCTGATATGGATGACCTCAGGAACACTTGGGCAAGTAAGTTGCAAGACCTAGAGAAAAAGAATGCCACTCTTCTCACTGAACTCAGTCTCTCACAATCTCAACATTCCATTGACATTGAAAAAATAGCTTCCTTGGAAAAGCATATTGAGGATGCAATTGCAAGTGCGGCCTCCTCAAGTTTTCTCAGGTTTACACCCTATGATTTTAAGAATCTGGACCTCAAGGTTAATCACGATCATCATAAACTGTTGGAGAAAGTTTACATTGCTTTGGATGAAATCAGGGAAAATTTCATTGATTTTTCCAAGATGTCCTCCACCCTTGAAAAAAAAATAAGAAGAGACTGCAAGCTTCTAAGGCTGAAGAGGAAATTAGTGAATGGCAGGGGTATATTAAGAATGTGCCAAAAGATATCCCAACCCTCAGCAGTTTCCAAATTAAGAATATCAAAGCCTCTCTAAATACTTTGCTTGATTATAATGAAACAACTTAAGAGACTATAAAAAAATAAAAAAATGTCACGTCCCCAGTTTGACCCCATGGCATTAAAATTGTAAATGATGTAATATTGTTATGAAATCATGTCGAGGAGATCAAGTCCAAGGCCCCGCCATCGATTTATTGATGCATATGGTTTGCATGCTAGCTAGGCACATTAGAATTTCAAACATCATGTAAATATGCATTTTAATAAAATACCCACAACTAGCTATGCAATGCAACAAGAGATGGGGGCATGATGTTACAAGGAATTGGGAGGTAAATATTCAAACCCTTGAGCCAATCAGGTCAAGCCAAGTGTCAATGAGAGAACCCATGAACCCTCAACTACCCATGTTGAATTTTGTACCCAATCATTGATTTCTAACAAGAGTTAGTTGAGGTAGTTAATGCCTTGGGGAATGGGAGGTATGGCTGTCCAAATTCGAGTATGGGAAAGCCACCCTTCCTAGATTTTCATGTTTGGATTCTTGGGCAAGAAAAGAGCCATGAAATTGCTCCCCAAGCCATTATTCACCTATTAGTTTTCTCTCTCACGAGTTGGGACCATCCTAGGCAGTTCCCTCCATGGTTTTGCTGTGTTTACCTTCATTTTCCTAGCTGGGAAGGGCGTTTTTGCTGTGGATAACAGTGGGGAAGAAGGGAAAACAATTTGGGGTTTTATTGAGGCCGTTTGGACCACTAAATGCTCATACATCTGTGGGAGAAATCGGTTTTCTTCCCTAGGATTGATTCCCTCTTCCCACCAATCCGTTTTTGGTGTGCCCGTGTTTTTGGGAAAACTCATGTCCATCTAGCTTCTATGTCCCATTGCTGAAAGTGTGTTTCCAAGCCCATATTTGAGTTTGTGTTCAAGAGAACTCTGGGGTTGAGTTGGGTATCCAATGCTTTGGGCTGAGCTAAGCTTGAGAGACCCAATTTCCTTGTAGATATCATGCCCAACTCGGGGGTGGTCTCTGAGTGTTGAAAGAATACAGGCTGGGCAAAGACCTATGGTTGGGTGGAACATTGCAGCGACATAGCTAGTTGTTTTGGACAACATTACATCCAGATGAGTATTTTATTGTGTTTACTTCTGCAAAATGTTTTAATGGATGGCTATTTTGATATGATGGATGACTATGAAATGTGTGTGGTTGATGTTTATTCCACTGTGCATGTGAAATTGCTTTTCACCTGCACACATATGCATTTTACTGAAATGCCATACCTTTTATTCATGATGAGTTTGGCTAAGTTGTTTTAAAAGCCCATAATTTAGTGCCATGTTCCCTTCCTTGCATTGGATAGAAGGGTGGGTATGTGACAGACGGTATCAGAGGGAAGGTTGCAACATTTGGGACTTCATGGGCTACCTATCATAGTTGCAAAGGTAAGTATGCTTCCTGCTCAGTACTGATAATTAAGAAAAATTTCAAAATTTTCAAATTTTCAAAATTTTTCCAAGTGTCTATGCGTTTTCTGCCAAAAATTGTGCCGACGAATCTCAGTGAGTTGGCCCGAAATGACGGTAGAACTCGTTGAGTGGATCCGACACGTTCGACGAAATTGGCTGAGTTGCGCCAACAGAGTTGCGGAATGCTCGGGGAAAGGAAGAAAAAAATTCAAATTTTTTCTAAGTGTTTTCGACGGTAGAACTCAGCGAGTTGGTCCGCAACGGCGGAAGGACTCGGTGAATTGGTCCAAAATTTTTTTCTAAGTGTCTTTCGGTGGAAGAACTCAATGAGTTGGTCCGCAACGATGGAAGGACTCGGCAAGATGCTCTGAAATTTTTTCTAAGTGTCTTTCGGCGGAAGAACTCGGCAAGTTGGTCCACAACGGCGGAAGAACTCGGCGATTTGGTCCACAATGGCGGAAGAACTCGGTGAGTTGCTCCGAAATAGGGAATTTCAACCGTTTTCTAGGGAAATTTTTTAGGTTCCGAAAGTTGAAAAATGCCATGGAACTTATGCGCTAGATTGCGCAAAATCAAAGGATTTAACCCAAAAAAAAAAAAAAAATGAGGGCGCTGCCCTCGACCTTCCCTGCAGTAGCGAGCCACAAGGGGGCAAGCCCCCTTGACCCCTGTTGTCCGGAGACAGTCGTTGAAAGTGTGAAATGCATTCTTGGGATGAGAAGCAGGAATTGCATGGAAGGTTTGTGGAAGCCTTATTAAAAGTAATTGGCTGTGATATGCATTGCGGAAGAGCAATGGGAGCAGCAAGGCAATGTTGATAAGAGGGAAACTTCTCACCTTAACTATTCCTGTTATAGCGTAGGAATTTCATGCTTGAAAAGTAGAAACTACGAATGTTTTACATTTGTATTAAATTGCTACTTGGCGAGAAATGACAGCTAATGATTCCTTGCGTGCTTGGTAGGGAAAGACAAGAAAAGGATCAGCTATGATGTAGAGGAGGAACTCCATGTCATAATGAGGAAATTGGAAAGGGGGAATTCCTTAAATCCTCTCTTACTATTGTTTTTGTATTTTACAAGTTTTATATGCATAAAAGCTATGGCATAGGAATGCTGAAAATGCAAAGGATCATATAAATGAAGTAAACGTGCACTAGTTGGCACATTAATAGATATTGCATAGTGCATAAAAAAGTATTTATGCATGAGCATGATGTTGCATATGGGTAAGAAGGTGGTAAAGTGAATATGTACTAGCTAGAATACTAACAGACATTGCATAGGGCATGTGACAATGTTTGTACATGTATATGATACTGCCTATTGGTAAAATAGTGAGGTTTTACATATGCAATGAACCACTTAAGATAATTATGGTGGTTACTAATAATTAGTTTTGTTAGCATTGGTTGTAGGACCAAAGAAAACCGAAGCATGGCTAAAGATGTGGATGATGATTGTTGCATATGACCAACAACCTTATGAAGAAATGATGGTGCAACAAATCTATGTTCATGAGGTTGGCAAAAGGACTGTGTAGCATTGGTAAGAGGCCAACTGATCAGGTAACATCAAGCGATGTTAGTGACAACCATGCAGGTAATGGTGATTTGTGCTTAACTGCATGAATGTGGAATGAGTATTTGGTAAGACCCCTTCAACTATGCTTAAATTATGTTGATTGGTTGGCATGTGGTACTGAGTGCCTGAATGTGAATGTTAACCTACTAGGTATGGTGAGGTATGGGGTAGTAAGGGAAAGGAACCCTATACCATATGATTGTTTTAAATACTAGAATGCATTCATATGGGATTATATCATGCCATTTGTGTATGTTGGTTGTGAGTTAAACAACCAAAGAAAGTGAGGACTTATGGTCCTATCATGGTAGTGCATGTTATGTGGGGAAGACATGGTTAGGCCATAATATGTTTGAATGCATAATATTCGTGAATTAATGCAAGGTTGTATTGAAATATTATGTAAAATATTGTGAATGTGCATGAATATGTGCGGGTGCACGTGTTGAGATTCATTGTGTGAATGCATGGTTGTGATATATATGTTTCAATGCAATTAGATAATCGATGAAATGGTGAAACATTGTTAATACTGAGACCATTTCATGAGTTGCTGTGAATGCAAGAGAATGATTGCATAAAGAAGGTAGACATGTTGATGGGCTACTAGAGTGTTCTGTTGGAAGGACAGAGTTGCATAAAAGAATATGGCTGTGAAGTAATGAGTATTTACAGTTATTTAAATTGCATGGATAGTGTGACTGTGTCTTGCAATTTTATTTTGATAATGATGCATATATAGAAATGTATATATTTCATTGCATTTCAAATGTTAATAGCTGAAAGTGTTTGAATTATTGAGTGTTATAATTCTGAGATCACTTCAGTGACTGTTGTGGCAATGAAAGGATTATATGCATAGATACGCACAACATGTTTGGTTGATTAAAGTTTCAGTTCTCAGGTAGAAAAGTCTTGCGTATGGCAATGAGGATAAGTCCATAGTAAAGACCAAGATCTACCATGAGTAGAAGCCAAAGGTTATGAGAAGGTTCTCATGGTTGTAAATTATGCATGAAACAAATCTGAAAATTGTCTGGTTTAAGTTTATGAGAATAGTCTCGAGGTTGCAAATCTAATTCCTGTAGGAAAACATATTTACAAATTTCAGATTTGAGAATTTGCTTATAATTGCTAATGACTGTTTGGCTTATATAAAATTGTGTCAGGAGGACATGTTGTAGGTGGATGTTCATGTATGGTAGCAAGGGTGAAACCATAATGGACAAAGTGATACCACTTACGAGGGCCAAACAATATGAGGATAGCCTCATTGCTAAGCAAACCAATTTCTATAGGAGACAAAATTTTAAATTCATGTTGAATTAATTATTAATGCTATTGATTGGTTATGGAACAATCATATTTGAAACTTATTGCTAAATGTTGCTGATCGTTTGGCTATTTGATAAGTGTGCTAGGATGACACATTGCATGAAGACCATGTGTGATGGCCTGCATAAGCCAAACTAGATGGGAAGGATCCCATGCTTTGGAAATGGGTTTCGGGTGAAACACCATTGTAAATGATGATAATGTCTCAACCGAACTGCATGTTGGTAAATCATGTGAGTGAGATAGTGAAATTATGCCAAGAAGGCATGTGTGGGTTATGGAACCTGAAAATATTGGGGGTGGAAAATCGAAGTACTGTTGACTCAGAGAAGGAAGCCCCCATTCTTCACAAATGAAGGAAATATACATCTGTGAAATGAATGAGTATTCTATAACCCTAACTAAGAATATACATGTCTGGTTATTAGATTTGATATGCAGAGCATGTTTCATCGTTTCATTCTTATTCCAGACTGCTTGAGTGTGATTAAGGCCTACATGGCTCACATCGAAAAGGGATGCATACCTTTCGAGTGATGGGTTATGTTAGGGTTGTCAATATTGACTACACCCTAAGAGAATGAATGCATTCCTGGTGTTTCAATACTTGATAGTGAATGATATGAAATGTGATTACAATTTTAGAGCAACAATACTGATGAGCTTGCTTCTCCTTCTTGTGCTACCAGCTTACACAAATGCAATTTGGTGTTGCACATTAAGAGGCAAAGTGAAGAAAGGGTGCTCAAGAGGACTGTATGGGAAGTGGTAACCTTTCTACGCTCACACTAAAGGATACTATAAGAGATGGATAGACCCGAGGAGCTGTGTTGTAGAAAAGGGGTATCATCCTTGTGTAGTGTGAGCGTAGAAAGGTTACCACTACACAAGTGGTAACCTTGTGTAGTGTGGGTATTGTGGGGCCATGCTAGCCTGTAGTCAAGTGAGTCACCTATGGAGTTCCTGGAGGAAACCATTGGTTTTCATAAAAGAAGGAGCCATGTAATCATATTATGTTGTTCTTATTTCCTGATAAACCCAGTCGATGTACTGGATTGGAAATGGTTGTTGTATGCCTAATAAACCCAGTCGGTGCACTGGCTTGGCATGTTGTTAAATGGATGCCCGACAAACCCAGTCGGTGTACTGGCTTGGCATTGGTTATTTGCATGTTGTGGAGGTATTCGTGAAGGGTGTTATTTCTTGACAAACCCAGTCGGAGAACTGGCTTGGAAATGGTTGTTCTATGCTTGATAAACCCAGTCGGCGTACTGGCTTAGCATATTGATTTTTGAAATGCTTGATAAACCCAGTCGGCGTACTGGCTTAGCATACTGATTTTAGGGATGCCTGATAAACCCAGTCGGCGTACTAGCTTGGGATTGCCTATTCGGATGATGTTGTGGAGCAGCATGTGTGCTGGTCAAGCATCCACCCCACAGGTGATCCAAGGCTTGTAAAGTAGAGAAGGAAACCTGTGGAGTAGTAACGAAAATGCACAATACAGATAAGTATTCGTTTTCATTTATTTATTGTTGGAATAATGACGATTTCAGGTATAAGTCTTATGACAACGAAGCTAATACACTGTTGTTTCTTTGTTGGAAACCTTGGCCATTGCAGGAAGTAAGGACCCTAAAAAATCCACAATTCTTGATAAAACCAGAGAGTAACTAGTTGTGCACTATAAAATTCTTGGTAAATCTAGAGAGTAACTGATGCTCGATAAATTCAGAGAATAATTGGTGGGAACATTAACCACTTGATGTTGTGGAGAAGCCGATGTGCTGGACAAACATTCCTTGATAAATCCAATCGGCGTACTGGCCTGGCATTGCCTATTCGAATGGTTGTGTAGTAGACTGCGTGCTAGCCCAACATTCGTTATTGTATCCACGGGAAATACAATGCTTGTAAAGCAAAGAAGGAGCCTATGGAATAAAGTGAATACATCCAATACATATAAGTATTTAGTTATCTTGCAGCTTCTTGCTTATTTATTATGAATACACGTGTGTATATGATTTGATTATGATTTCTTAAAATCTTGTCTAGAGATAAACCCTATGAAAAAAATTACACTAAACATGTGAATTGATTCAATGTTTGAATGTAGGTATTGCTGGAAGAAAGGACTATGAAAGCATCTGGAGGATGCATGTGGACATGTGACCGTCCTAAAGAGAGCTCAGTATGAGCAGTAATGAAAGATGGTGATAATGGACATGTGTAGGTCCTAGCAGCCAAAGGTTCTGTAAGCAACAGTGGGGAAGAGTTCCCTAGTTGAAAATCCTCAGACAGACCTTAGACACTATGTGTCATAGCCAAGAAAGGGAAAGTCAAGAATTCACACTGAAATGAAAGAGGCTAAGGAGCATAGGACCACAAGTGATGATGTGGCTCCAGATTGGAACAAGACTAAGAGGGGGAACTCTTACTCTTCTCTTTCCTTTTTGATTGATGCATTTAAGAAACAAAGGATTGTTGAATGCATGTTGTGACTGGAAGTTGATTGTGTTTATTGCTTGAAATGAATTGTGAATGCTGAAATAGTTATTTTCCTATGAAAGGATGAACATGAATGAGTTCATGTGTACATGGGAAAGCATGAAATGTGTGGAAGTCTCATGAGTAAAGCATGGACGTTCCCAGTCAATTTGGAAAATAATTGACTAATTTTAATATTGTGTTATGCTTGTCCTAACAGGAATTGCCATGATGAGTCTCATAGGTGAGACATTGAAATCCATTGGTTGCAGTTGTTACCAGCCAAATGTTGCTAGTGAGAAAAGTGAGAGCCAGTTGTGCACCATGATCATGGAAGCATACCGAAAGCTATTTGTTTTGGCTGGAAATCTTCCTCAAATAGTTGCCAGGACAGCAAGAAAGATTGCATCCATGAAATTTGAGACTTGTAGACCAGCTGGAAGGAGAATAAAAGGGAGGGATTGCTGTAGAGCAATGCCCACTTGTAGAGATGAAATGCAGGACAGAACTGCCACCATTTGTGAATTTTGAAGCATGTGTAAAGTGGGTATTTATTCCTAAGTATTGGAACATCGGGGACGGTGTTAGTCCAAGGGGAGGGGAATGTCACGTCCCCAGTTTGACCCCATGGCATTAAAATTGTAAATGATGTAATATTGTTGTGAAATCATGGTGAGGATATCAAGGCCAAGGCCTCGCCATCGATTTATTGATGCATATGGTTTGCGTGCTAGCCAGGCACATTGAAATTTCAAACATCATGTAAATATGCATTTTAATAAAATACCCACAACTAGCTATGCAATGCAACAAGAGATGGGGGCATGATGTTACAAGGAATTGGGAGGGAAATATTCAAACCCTTTAGCCAATCAAGTCAAGCCAAGTGTCAATGAGAGAACCCATGAACCCTCAACTATCCATGTTGACTTTTGTACCCAATCATTGATTTCTCCCAAGAGTTGGTTGAGGCAGTTAATGCCTGGGGAATGGGAGGTATGGCTGTCCAAATTCGAGTATGGGAAAGCCACCCTTCCTAGATTTTCGTGTTTGGCTTCTTGGGCAAGAAAAGGGCCACGAAATTGCTCCCCAAGCCATTATTCACCTATCAGTTTTCTCTCTCACGAGTTGGGACCTTCCTGGGAAATTCCCTCCATGGTTTTGCTGTGTTTACCTTCATCTTCCTAGCTGGGAAGGGCATTTTTGCTGTGGCTAACAGTGGGGAAGAAGGGAAAACGATTTGGGGTTTTATTGAGGCCGTTTGGCCCGCTGAATGCTCATACATCTGTGGGAGAAATCAGTTTTCTTCCCTAGGATTGATTCCCTCTTCCCACCAATCCTTTTTTGGTGTGCCTATGTTTTTGGGAAAACCCATGTCCATCTAGCTTCTATGTCCCATTGCTGAAAGTGTGTTTCCAAGCCCATATCTGAGTTTTGTGTTCAAGATAACTATGGGGTTGAGTTGGGTATCCATTTCTTTGGGCTGAGCTGAGCTTGAGAGACCCAATTTCCTTGTAGATATCATGCCCAGCTCAGGGTTGGTCTCTGAGTGTTGAAAGAATACAGGCTGGGCAGAGACCTATGGTTGGGTGGAACGTTGGAGCAACATAGCTAGTTGTTTTGGACAACATTTCATCCAAATGAGTATTTTATTGTGTTTAATTCTGCAAAATGTTTTAATGGATGGCTATTTTTATATGCTGGATGACTATGAAATGTGTGTGGTTGATGTTTATTCCACTGTGCATGTGAAATTTCTTTGCACTTGCACACATATGCATTTTACTGAAATGCCATACCTTTTATTCATGATGAGTTTGGCTAAGTTGTTTGAAAAGCCCAGAATTTAGTGCCATGTTCCCTTCCTTGCATTCGATAGAAGGGTGGGTATGTGACAAAAGATATCTGCACCAGGCGATGGTATGCAATTGAAAACATTATGCATGTTCTAGGCTTACCATTAATGACCCCTATCCTAGAAGCTTTGCCTCCAAAATGCAGACTTGATGAGCTCGAGAGCAGGCGTGAGGAGTTCGCATAGAGGATTCAGGATCTTGAACAAGTCAGCATTCAGGATGTGGATGATTTGGTTAGAGAACATGTCATCATGGAAGGAAAGGTTCGTATGTATCTTCGCGCTGGGCATAAGCTGGCGAAGCATGACATGGAGAATAATGTGTGCAATGTTCAGCTAGCTTTAGAATCTGCCAGGTTCTCAAATATAAATGAATTGTTAGACATATATGAGAAATGGCGGGATTTCTTGGATCTATAGTCTGATCCAATTTTGTAATCTCTGTTTTCTAGGGATCTCTATTTTTGGACTCTGTTGTAATTATTTAAAGAAGGATACCTCTCATAGTTAGGGGTTGGGAATTTTGGAGTTGTAAGTCAGCAGAAGACTGGATTGGGGATACTCTGTTAAGAAGAGCTTTTTGTAATTTCTGTACAAGACCTCTTCATATAGTAAAGTTATCTTTTAATCTATCTTCTGTTATTCCTCAAATTTCTTTGAGAATTTTTGATTTATGCTTCAAATTGTCATCTGTTATGTATCTGATCTTTTGCTAAACATCTGTTAATGCAAAAATCTGTTGTATCTATTTCTCTATATGACTGGTTTATGTTTCAAAGTGCTTTATTGAGTTTTTTCAATGTCAGTACTTTCATGTTTTATTTCTGCAAATGATTCAGTGCATACAAATTCAAATAATCATTGTTAAATTTTCAATTAGCAGAGCGATTACAGACTAGATCTTGAATGAGCCTGAATACTTGAAAGATTGTCATTTGATTTTCATTAACTGATAATAATTTAAGTTAACAAGTAACACAACTAAAGACATTTTTGTTTAAGCTGCGCAATTACTTGTTTAATCATATCTCAAGACCAATCTGCACGTTAAAAAGCTTTCATTTTAGAATAGGACTGACTTAGACCAGTTTCCCTTTTCTAAAATAGGTTAGGTTAGCTTTGTATTACCATATCCACACCTTGGTTTTCCTTGACTGGAAAACTTATCTTATAGGTCAACTCATCTACTCTTAGAGTGCCAGCGAAGGCCTAATATCCATGGAGTATCACCACACCAAACAGGTTGGGGATAGAACTATCCTTGCGCAGGGTCTTTCAAAGCCTTTCAACTTGGGTTTTCTTCCTTTGTTGAGTGTCTTGGAACATTCTAGCACCTTTTGCAGAGGATAGGTTTTTGTTTATATTTAATTGATAATTATTTCATTCATTATGATAAATTTTGGTTCTTATTCCTATGGATTTGTAAATTTAGATATATAAAAATGAATGTTAAATAAATGTTCATTGATTAAAGTTTTTTGGATTGTTGAATGAACATGATTTTAGAGTCTCCTCTAGTGAAAATGTAGAACAAGGACATAGAGAGGTACATTTAGTTAAATATCTATATTTATGTTTTAAATGTATTGTTTGTGTTGTTAAAAGTTCATTTTAAGTAATTTATGTATCTCCTTGTTCATGTGAACACATATTCTGAAATTAAAAATAGTTGTGTTCACACGGTCGATCAGGTTCAAATTTTTTGAACATATTCCATCTTTGTCACAGGTAAATGCAAGAATGGTCTTAATTTTTTAGTTATGATTTTGAGTGTTACTTAATTTTAGTTTATTTTACTTATGGAATGTTTTATTTAATTATAAAATTTAAATTTCAGGAAATGTGAGTAACACTATGGGTGGTGGGGAGGTAATCATTTACAAATTATTATTCTTTTCAATTTTATTTTTGTAAGTTTATTTTAGTTTTTGAATTTAGTTTAAAATTGTTTAATTGGTATGAAATTCATATATGCATTTACATATGCTATGGAAATTTGTTACATGATCGAGAGGAGAGAGGGAAATGTGTAGCAGAGGATACTGATCCTCCTTTAACATAGAGTTTTTATGGGTCTCCTTTGTTATGTTTGGAGTAGTATTTTTAATTTGTCATTTGAACTACTATATTACATGTATGTGTTGAGTACATATTGTAGTTGTTTTTGATGAGAATTTTATATTTGGATTAAATATAAAATAATTTTGTACGATAAATTCCTATCATAATTTTGCATGATGTCCATGAATGTATGTTTTATGAATTTGTTTCATAATGCTAGTCAATCTTATATAGTAATAATATAGTTCAATTTTGCTAGGAGTGAATCTTAAGAATATATTGTGTTATGGATACGATGCTTCATAGCATTGTTGTAGACAATCTTGTATCATGTAAAAGATGAATCTCATCAATGATCCAAATCTTGTAGTTTGGAAGTGTTGTAGACAATTCCACGAGCCTAGTCAGTTCTTGAGAATTCTTTATTTCCCCAATTGTCTTAGATACAATGATTTCTAGCTTGGTAGTGTTGTATACAATCTTTTATCATATAAAAGATGAATCTGATCAATGATCCAAATCATGTAGTTTGGAAGTGTTGCAGAAAATTCCACTAACCTAGCCAGTTCTTGAGAAGTCTTTATGTATCCAATTGTCCTAGATACAATGCTTTCTAGCTTGTAGTTGTAGACAATTCCACCATCCTAGTCACTTCTTGATAAGTCTATATTTCTGTAATTGTCCTAGATACAATGCTTTCTAGCATTGATCCTTTATTAAAAATATTCAAATCTCATCTAAAGCTTGTAGTATGGAAGTGTTGTAGAAAATCCTCTATCATGTAAAATATGAATCTCATTAATGATCCAAATCTTTTGGTTTGGAATTGTTGTAGAATATTATGTAAAAGATGAATCTTATGAATGATTTGTACATTTTGTAACTTATGTATTAATGTTTATGTTAAGTGTTAAATTGAATGTTTAAAAGGTCTTATGACATTTGTTATCACTCAAGTTTCTCCTGGGTTGCAGCAGAAGATATCCCGAGGTAGCTGTTTTAAACCAAGATTTGGTGGATGGAAACTAGGCTTTCCAACCATAGAGAGGGCTCTCTCTTTCACAATTCACTAAGCACACAGAATATTATTTGCATGGGCTAGTTATGGGTAAAAGTGGTGGCTAGACCTTCAGATAATGACTTTTAGGGATTTTTCAATTGGTTGGGGTTAAGGATAGGAGCACCATTGGGCATGAATTCAAACTTTAGTGGTTTTATAGTCACAAGTGACTGATTTGGAACATAATTTCAGAGGCAGAGGTGAGGTAGATGAGATTTTTTCAAGTCAAAGATATCAACAGATGATAGCAGAAAAGGGAACAAATTCCATCACAGAGTTAGAGAATTTGTAAATGAATTCTAACCTGCAAGTTCAAGAAGAAAGGGTGGGGTACCTATTCATATGCACCTGAAGCATAAAATATGAATTTCAGACCATGTAATCTTGATCTAGATACTGCAGAAGAGAACAATCAATGGGAAATACAAATGAAGAACACATACACAGGAAAAACATACATCAAAACACTCATCACAAGAATCTCTGCTCCAGAAATAGGTCTCCACATTAATTGAAAGGTCGAGTTTAATACATGCGTAGATCTTTTTATCTCTCAGAATCCAAAAACATCCAACCTTTGGGTCTCATTCCGAATCTGCCTTTATAGGCTTACAAAAGATCTAAAACTTCTAGAACACTCCAGCCAGGTGTGGCTGTTAGTTAAACTGGTAAATTACAATAGATTCTTGATCTATTAGATGCGTTGATGGGGAAACTTCAATGCGTTGTCATGGTAAATTTCATACTGTTAGAGCCACTTGTTTCCCTTTGAATCGAGGTATTTGAGGTTGATTAGCATGGGTAACCAAGTCGTGCCTCTCTTCTGCTTCCAGATTGACTCCCAGTCGTGGATCAATTGGGTGTTTTCGCTCTGAAATTATTCATTTTTTGCGGCCGCACCCTGCTTTGTTAAACCATTTTTGATCCAAAATTCCCAATCCATAATTTGCAATCTGCAATGCGGGTTTCAGAACTCAGAACGACATCACACAATTTTGCAGAAATCACCTTCGCAATCCGCATTCTGTAATCCGCAATCCCCATTCCGAAATCCGCAATCGCAATGTGGGATTCAGAAATTCGGAAAACTGCTGTGTAATTCCACAAAAAATTGACTTTCACAATCTGCAATCCGCAATGTGGGATTCAGAAAGCTGAAAAGAAAATTAGGCTTTTGGAAAAATCATGCTCCCGCAATCCGCATTCCGTAATGCAGGACTCAGAAAGTTGAATATGCTTCTTTGGATAACTTGTGCCTCTGCAATCCGCAATCCGTAAATGCAAGTTTCAGATATCGGAACGCCATCGCACAACCTCATGGAAATCACTTCCGCAATCTGCATTCCGCAATGCAGGTTGCAGAAATCAAAAACTTGAATCCGCACCCCTAAAAAAATTATGCCTCCACAATCCGCATTCCGCAATGCGGATTGTGGAACTCAGAAAACCCAACTTTGCACTCTTGAAAAAATACTGTCCCGACTTCCGCAATCTGCAATGCAGGTGCGGAAAGTCGGAAAAGAGGAAAAGTGGAAAACCTTTTGATCGGATGTGTTGCAGATCGTTTCCCAGCCATAGATCTGAAATTGTTTTTCAATGCTAACTGTTCAACCTTTGTCGATTGTGGAAGAACTCCATTCCTTCTCGATTTTCTCACTGTGGCTTGATCACTTAGGAAATTTGTTGACACTTAACCATTTTTTGGGTTCTCTACTTCTTCCTTTGGTGTAGAAGGTCAATGGGCATTGTTGGGGTTTCGGTAGGGGGGTGCCCTTTCCTTCTCTTGCGAGATATTTTCTAGAGGTGATAACATCGGCTCCAACCGGGGATGATATCCTCCATGTGAGGTAGCGAGAACAGTAGAATAGTTGCCTCCTTTTTTATTTTGTAATATAGAACTGAAACACAACTAACCGAAACTTTAAAAAAATGGTAATGTACAGTGAGAACGGGTTAACATAATTGTTTTTTACTGGAGATAGTGCTTCAAAAACCGCCCATTAACGGGTCTGTTTCCCCTTGGTCCACCATCCTTGTCTTGTAAGAAGAAAGTATTGTTTCCATGGTGAGCGATGACTATATAGGGACCTTGCCATAGGTTATCAAACTTTTCTGCTTGGTCTTCCCTTCTAGAATTCCATTTCAATATCATATTTCCCACCTAGAAA
This sequence comes from Larix kaempferi, assembly GCA_027924585.1. Taxonomy (NCBI): domain Eukaryota; kingdom Viridiplantae; phylum Streptophyta; class Pinopsida; order Pinales; family Pinaceae; genus Larix; species Larix kaempferi. The sequence goes on from BSBM01000114.1 coordinate 7,743,310, forward strand.
TCATCAACATTGGTCTTTCTGTCAAAATTCTTCTTAACCCTCTTTTGAGCCAGGATAGCTTCAACATGTACTTTGTCCCTGATTTCCTGTATCTCAACCAGTTGGTTAATTCTCCTTAGCTCAGGGCTTGACTCTTCTTCTTGATCCTGTAGAATCCTCATTGCAAGCATCTGATGGAATCAAGAAATATCACCTCTGTTCCATATACCAATTTGATAGGATAAGTTCCAATGGATCTCTTAGAGGTGATCCTATCATCCCACAGATCAAAGGACAGCTTGGTGTGCCAAGCCCTTTTGTTTTCTTGCAACAACTTCTTGATGATCCTAACTAGAATTTTGTTAGATGACTTAGCTAACCCATTTCCCTAGGGGTAGTAACCGGTAGAATGGCCCAATTTTATGTGGAACTTGTCACAAAATTTGACCATTTTATTGGATTTGAAAGCTTGAGAATTGTAAGTGATTATTTTAATAGGGAAACCAAAACTGAACATGATATTTTCCTCTATCAATTTGATGATAACTGTGTATGTGGCTTTCCTGGTTGGTATTTCTTCAATCCATTTAGTGAAATAATCAGTGGCATTCAATATCCACCTGTGTTTTCCAGAGGAGTTGGGGAAAATTTTACTAATGAAGTCAAGTCCCCATTGCTGGAAATGGGATTCTACAGAGATTTGTTTCAAAGGAAAGGATAAGAGCTTCCTCTTTCCGTCAAATATTTGGAATTCATGGAAAGTATCTATCTCTTTATATGCATCTTTGAACATGGTGGGACAATAAAATCCCGCCTTGAGAATTTTGTTGACAGTAGCCTTCCGGTAATGATGCCCCCCAAAAACACCTTTGTCAAACTCTTTCAAGGTCACTTTGGCTTCATCTTCCACTATATAGTTCAGTCGAACACCTCCAGCGTATTTCCAATAAAGGCAGCCATTCAATATGCAAAAATTTGTAGCCTTCATCTTGGTTGACCTAGCTTTGATCTTACCCATCTCAGAGGGTGCTTGTAAGTTGGGGCACAACATGTATAATATCAGAATACAAAGGAGAATAAAAGAATTTGTTTGATACCTGTAACAATGGGTCTTGGGAAGTTTCTTCCAACATGTGTGAAAGCAAGTTCACACTTAGTGAATCCCAATTTGATTCATCCATGAGCCTGACCAGTCCTTGTCCTTTGATAAGCTTTGTAGGTTTGATCTCCAAGTCATATTCCAATAGCACAACTATCCACTTATCCCTTCTACCCTCTGGATTAGGTTGTGTCAATATGTCTTTCACAATAGCATTAGGAACATGAGCAACAACATGGGAATGCATAACATAAAATCTGAAATCTTTCAAAAATTTTGATCATGGCATATGCTTGCTTTTCCATGATGTTGTATTTTAGCTCAGCATCTCTAAGAGATCTGCTGAAGAAATCTATGGGCTTATCATACCCTTCCTGATTTTTCTGTAAGATCACTCCAACTATAGAATGCTCAGAGGCAAAAGAAAACAGAAGAAATTCCTTGTCGAAATTAGGATTGATCAGCACATGTGCTTCAACAATTACCCTTTTTATGTCTCCAAATGCTTGTTTAGCTTCAACAGTCCACCTGATTTGAATATAATTCTTAATCATGTTTGTGATTGATCTCATGATCTCTACAAATTTGGGGACAAACCTTCTTAATAAATTTACTATGCCCATAAAAGATGGAACCTCTTTTTTTTTTGTCCTGGGGAGTTCAATTTTCTGTATTGTGTCAACTCTGTTTGGGTCAATTTTGATTCCATCTTTAGATATTATATGACACAACATATTTCCTTCTTGCATGGCAAAGTTTGACTTCTTTGGGTTCAAAGAGATCCCAATTTTTTTGCATTTGGAAAACACTTGATGTAAATGCTTCAAGTGTTTTGTATCAGACTTAGAATATACATTAATGTCATCCATGTAGACAACCACAAATTTGTCTCTCTTATGCAAAATCTATGTCCATATCTCTTTGAAAGGTAGCTCCTGCATTCAACAGACCAAAAGGAATCTTTACATACATGAAGGTCCCCCAAGGCATGGTGAATGCTATCTTGTCTTGATCTTCTGGCTATACCTTTACCTGGTTATAGCCTGAAAATCTATCCAACATGGAAATTCTTGTTGCCCCTACAACCTTCTATAATATGTGTTCCATTTTGGGCAAGGGATAGTTGTCCTTTAGGGATGCCTTGTTCATATTTCTAAAGTCAATACACAGTCCGATTTCACCATTTTTGTTCCTCATTGTGACTATGTTGGCTACCCACTTTGAAAACATTAAGGAGACTATGATTTTTTCTTTATACAACCTCTTCACTTCTTTTTCTATCATAGGGAGCATCGCAGGATTCATCATTCTTAGTTGTTGCCTGAATGGTTTCTCCCCTGTCTTGACTGGTATGGTATGCTAGATGATATAAGTGCCATATTCTTTCAAGTATTCATAACACCATGCAAACACATCAAAAAAATTTCTCATTAAATTCACATAGTCATCTTTAGTGCTAGGGGTTAGAGACTTTGACAGTTTGACAATTTTGGGCTCTTCATCATTCCCAATGTTACAGTCTTCCACTTCACTGTGGTTTGGAGAAACCTTGTGATTTTTGGCCACATCAATTTCGTCAAAAGGTTTTTCCAATGGAACTAACCCTTTGGGTATATAATTTCTCTTCAACTGCAGGATCTCTTTATCTCCCAAAGTGGTTAGGAGCTCTGGTGGATCAGGTCCCCATTCATCACATGTAAAGTCCTCTTGATCAATCTGGGTGTTGGAAAATTCTTCAGTCATATCTAGGAATTTCTTGATCTGCTGATCATCTTCAAAAATTTGCCAATGTTTGATATTTTCTGGGACATAGGGTCTATGCCTTATATTGATCATGTAAGCTCTGGTAGGATAAGCAGAGAGTTTAAATCTACTAGCAGAGATGGCCAAGATATCAACTACGGTATTTTTCTCTCTAGGAATGAAAGAAATATTATGCTCTATGAAGAAATTATAAAACATATCCCAAACAAAATTTCTATAAGCCCTCGTTTTTGGATGATTGGTTTCATAAATCCCATTCACTTGTTGGATTATCAGTTCTGCATCTCCATAAACTTTGATCTTCTTAGCTCTTAGATATTTGAGTGCATTCATACCCAACAATAGGGATTCAAATTATACCACATTATTTGAACATTCAAACATTAGTTTGAAGGTATGCAATCTGAGGCATTCATTTCCTTCATCTGGGGGGATGATCCATACTCCCACCCCAACTACTTCTTTGTTCACAGCCCCATCAAATCTCATTACCCAGTGATTTTATTTTTGGACTGTGGTTGTAGTTTCTATTTCTATTTCTGATTTATCATCACTGCCTTTTTCCATTTGCTGACCACTATCTTCTATGTTTGCTGAGCTGTCAATGCATTGTATCTCTTTCTCACTATCATACTTATCATTTGGTTTAGGCAGATCACTAATTTTCACACCTTTCTCTTCTAAACCAAGATCATAATGGAAGAATAAAGAGCCTATATTAGTGTCTACAACAAATATTGGATGATTATCAGGTTTTCTCTTACTGCTTACTGCATAGGACAATATATGCTCTCTATATAGTCTTCTATTTTCTGGAAAAACAGGTGGTGGACTCTAAGAATGGATACCTAATTAGGGTAGATAAATCAGAAGCATACTTTAATTATCGACCAGGGAGCGTACAAACTTAAGAGGTACTAAGCACTGTATGTGCTCTATAGGATAGTCTTCGTCATTTTAGTATGATGGGGTGTGTCTTGAAGGTTTCTCGAAAAGGAAATGAAAGTGATCTACTCTTAAACAACGAATGAAGGAATATGAAAATATGGTAAATTTATAAACTAGAAATGCTGAAACTAATAGATCTTTGTGCTGAGAATTAAATGCTGGAAGACTGTAAATCTAATCTAAGAAATAGAGTGCTGAAAGCATGGAAACTGATCTAGAAATAAAATAATGAAAATTGGAAGTCTAACTAGAAATTAAATACAGAAAATTAATCAAACTTAATATATTCAAATAAAATGCTGAAAGTGATAATCAATTACTCTTTTCAAATCCAAAGAACTCAAACAATTAACATCTATATAACTGAACTTTGATAAAGAAATATTCATGGCATCACAGATCTGAATCATCATGGTCTAAAATTAATATAGCGAGCTGGAAAACAGAGGTAATTACGCCTGCACAGAATGCGTGTACAAGACTACAGGAAGCGTATTATAGAACTACATAATCAATGTTGGTGAACTACATATAAAAAGTGTTGAAATGAAATGATCGCTGAATTGAAATAAAACCATGTCATTCAAACATTACCAAGGTACTTCATATACGATAAGGATTTAAATCAATTCACAGTACATATGAAAAATACTTTAAATGGAAATTAAGCTCTTGACCTACGTGTTGGAGGGGCCCTCTCCAACTCGTATTTCAAGAGTGGAAAAGACTTATAAACACAGTGCTTGAAATAACATCACTTCTTCCATTAAAATCGTAATCTTATGTTCAGAAAAGTATTAACACAGAATTGTCTCGAATAACATATACTGAAATGTAAGTTCTACAAAAATGCCAATAGGAACCTCTTGCTAACCAAGAGGCCCATATATATATCTATTTTGGAACAAAACCTAACTCTATGCTTTAAATGCCGATTATGCTAAACAGGATTTCTCCTACAAATTAGGAAAAAGGCGTTGAACCACTTATGGTCTTTCAGTCTTTGCATTGGAATTGATGGTTGTCTCTTGGCTTACCTGCGCTTGCTCATACACACTTATTTCCATATGATTATCTCATAGAAAACGCTTTTAAGCATAAAAGAATAACCTCTAAACTACTCTATCAAATAATCAAAACGAATCATTAAACCCCAAAAACAAAGGCATTTTCCATATCCATTATTGTGCTTGTGTGGCATCAAAAGGCTTATAAAGTACCTAATTTGGGGTTCATCATCTCCCCCATATTGAAACATTCACCCATCCTTGGGTGACACATTTTATTCATGAATAGATTCTCTGATGTCCCAAGCAACGATCCTGGGAGTCCCCGCCTGCCTAAGATAGCCATGGGTTTGGTCATCTCTGGCCCATGTTCTTTTCTATTCCTCCTCGTCAATCTGTGCTTTGATAACTAATGGGAGAAAGAATGGTGGACTGAGCTTCATCCCTATGCATCTGAGCTGGTGTTTGATCAAGGATTCCCTGTATAATTTGGCCTTAGTGAGTGCCATTTCTAACCCAAGGGGGGAGTGAGGCTCCTTCTTCTTCAATCCTTTCCCACCTCTCACTGATGGCCTCTTGTACCTCTTTGTATATGCATTGAAGGGTGAGATCAAAATGCGTGACTGCCTCCTGCTGTTTTTCAATCAAGATAGGAATTAACTCTTCGTCAGTGGTGATAGTTTGGTGGTCTTGAATTAGCTTTTCAGGGTGAGATGCCTCAGCCCTGATCCATAATGGATTCTGCCACTTCTCTGCAAGATATATATGATCATCATGTGCCCTTTCCACCTCGTGGTTCATCCAGAAGCATAATGCTCTTAGCTGGAAGTCGTCTATGTAGGGATTAGGTGACCAATTAGGTGTGCTTGGCACCACGAAGTTGTGCAAGAAGAATTCGCACAATTGATCCTTTTTTGACTCTGTGCAATTCAGAGAAGTATCCACAAATTCATTTGGAGTGTTCAATTCCAGAGGTAGGCCTTGTTTCACCCTCTACAACTGGAACCTTCCCCACTTTTCCTTTAGGTAGACCGTGTAGATTCTGGATGGTGGTATGAGTTGAAATATTCCCTCATAGATTTTTGTAGTGACAGTCAATGTGTCCTCTAATTGTTGGATTTTTTGGTCCTTCTGAGCCAATTCTGTCCGAGCTTGGCCCAATTTCTCCCTTAGTGTTGCATTTTGTTGTTCTGCCAGCTGCAACTCCCCTGTGTGCTGCATCTTCAAAATCTGGGTCTTCTCCTGTACAAACAGTGGGGGTGATGGTGAAGTTGGCTGGCTTCTCTGAATCCTTGCTTCAATTTTTAATGCTGCCAACTCTTCCCTGACTTTTGCTAACTCCATCAGTGTCTCAGCTAGTTGGTCAATGGCTCCAGGGTTTATATTTTGATCAGAAGGGTTTACATCTTGACCAATGGGGTTCCATTGGTCATCATCATGTTCTTCAGGTGTGGTTGGGTTGTCCTAGTCTACCTAATCGTTATCATCGTCAGATATGTTTTGAATTATTGGGCTGGGCACTTTTTCCACCTTCTTTGCCTGTTCGTTCTTAGGTTGCTATGGGATCCTCTTACTTCGCCATTTTGCCCCTTGCTTGCTGGTGGAAACCCCTGATTATTATGGGCGGGAGGCATCTTTTGAATGTTTTATTCTAATCAAGGTATCGACCATAATTTCATTGTCACTATCCAGGTCAATCTTTCTCTTGGCTCTTGATACGGAAGTGGATTTTTCCTTTGACCCTGAAGCTAGGGGTATGCCTAAATTAGGTGTACCCCTCATTCTATGCACATCATCTGCTGAGATTACCACAAAATCCTCCCATGAAAGTTCTAGAATTTGTATCGTTAACTCTTCACGAATTATCAATTTGATTAGCCCATGGTGGGCCAAGGCATCTTCTTTTCCCTCAAATACTTTTTTGCTCATTTCTCCCAGAGATAGGAGAAGATAATAGGGGATGCTGATGTTGTTATTTGGCGTGATATGGCTCCGGTGCCTCAGAATATCCAGAATTCAGAAGTGGAAAAGAGGGACATAGCTCAGCCTCCCTGTACACGTTACATATTTTTGAACGACAACAGCTATTTCGTGCCAGGGTGTGGGCATGGTGACTCTCTTGACTCCATTTTTGTCTTCTTTGTAAACTTCTCCTGGTCCAAAGAAGGCTCCCTTTGCACTCTGGTTGGCTTCCCGGTCGTCCCTGCTCCAGTGTAGACCCATGGGAAGCCCTGTGTATTTTGCAATTGCCTCCTCATCGAGTCTGATTCGTAGTCCCCTTACCTGGGTGACGAGCTGTTCATCTTTGATGTGCTTCAAGTTCCTTGCGAATTCTAAAGCCACCTCTGTATTAGACCCTCTCAGTCCTGAGATGAAGGGCATCTAGCCCGCATTACGGAGGATTGATAGAACCTGTGGGTTTTCATAAATGGGCTTGTGATCTTCTGGTTCACTCTTTTTGAACCCCTTTGTCATATTGAATCTTCTACTATAATCGACAAACCAAAAACTTTGAGTGTGGCTGACTTACCTCAACTGGCCGAGATTGATCACAGGTTCGAGGACAGCTTGTTGGCTGAGTGGCAACACGAATTTTCGGTCTTCCTGCTTCTGGAAAGCTTTGTATTGCAAGACTGGGTCTTTTTTGTAGATTATGTTGCCTTATTTAGCTGTTTTCATGCAATTATCCTGATCATCATGCATCGTACTTGATGCCTTATACATTCCTTTCCATTATTGCACCCTGCGTTCTTTTCATAATTTGTACATTGCACTTCTTCTCTAATCATTTTTCATGATTTGTACATTGCACTTCCGCTCTGATCATTGGGGAATATGTTAGCTAGATGCGGGTGTTGTCATTTGCTGACATGTCTGATGGTAAGTAATCATGATTCTGTGAGGTTACTCTTGAACCATGCCGTCGAATTAACTTAAAAGATGTCCTTAACTTTGGAAAATAACCGTTTTTTGGGGGATTTTGATTTGATTTGAAAATAAAATAGAGAGTTAAGTGATTACCTTCCATGCTTTGTGTACTTGATTGTATGATTCGTGCTTGATTTTATGGGCACGAAATTCTGGAGTTGAGATCAACTGCGTCTATAGTGATTTTGGGTGTGTCAGTAGTCGCGTATTTTTTCCTTTTTTTCTGCCTTTCAGCTGGAATTGATACCTTTGTTTGCTTGATTTTCATGCAAGCTTGCTGATGTGACTTTTCATTGTGGTCAGCATTGTGTTGTAGTGATGCTTCAAATGGTGATTTGATTTCTGTAGTGGTAGCTTGCTAGTGATCTGGCTTGCTTGAATTGACTTCTGGCTCGCTTGATTGTAATTCTGAAACTGATGTTTATTTGTTGTTCTTTTTGTTTGCTCCTTCGAATATGCTGCTAAATGTTCGCTGGCTCGTTTGAAATGCGTTGCTGGCTCGCTTGAATTTCTGTGCTGGCTTGCTTGAATTTCTTTTCTGGCTCGCTTGACTTTGCTTCCTGGTTCTATTTTGTAATTGCTTTTGGTTCTGTGTAGGGATGAATCAAGTTCATCAACTTTATTTGTGAGAGCCTGAGTAGATTTTGGTATTGTCCTCTTTCTTTTTCATTTTTTTCTTTCTATATTTTTTCATTTTCTTTTTTTCTATTTTTTATTATCTATTTTTTCTATTTTTTTATCATCATTTTATCATTTTTTTTATCATCATTTTATCATTTGTTTTTTATCATAATTTTTTCATTGTTTTTTTTTTAATTTTTTTTTCAAATCAAGAAATTTTCAGTGATGTTCTAGGCTCTCTATCAGCATTAGGTTCTGCTGATAGAGTGTATGTGTGAACTCTTCTTTGGATTTTTGTGTTTGATAGAGTTTGAGTCTATGTCCATTCACAATCATGGGGAATTTTTCCTCATCTATTGTTGTAATCCTGACAGCTCCATTGTCATAGATGTTTTCAATGATGTAGGGTCCAAGCCATCTGGTTGTTAGTTTGCCTTTAAATGTGTGAAATCTTGAGTCATAGAGTAGTGCCCAGTCACCTTCTTTGAACTTCTTCTGCTTGATGTTCTTGTCATGCCATTGCTTTCTTTGTTGTTGGATGATTTCAATGTGGCCAAGTGCTTGTTGGCGTTGCTCATCCAACTGATTTAATTGTAGTATTCGTTCTTGCTGGATGTCTGAAAGTTCCATGTTCAACTCAGCTGCAATCCTCAATGTTTTGATCTCAAACTCAATGGGAAACATTATTTTCTTTCCATAGACTAGCTCATATGGGGTGAAGCGTGTTGTTGTCTTCCATGTAGTATTATAAGCCCAGACTGCTTCACTTAGTTGGTCTGTCCAATCTCTTTTGTGGAGTTGTACAATTTTTGTCAAGATCCTTTCTATTTCTCTATTTGTCACTTCAGCTCGACCATTAGCCTGAGGGTGGTAGGGAGTAGATTTTCTATGTTTAACCTTGTTTCTTCGAAGCAGGTACTCTATTAGATTGGATGTAAATTGTGGGCCTTGGTCAGAAACTAGCTCTCGTCGAACTCCAAATCTGTGAAATATTTATTCTATAAAAAAAATTGCCACATTAGTTTCATTTGCTGCTGCAAGTGCTGCTACTTCTACCCACTTTGTAAGGTAGTCAGTGCATACTATGATGTAGCTTTTCTGATTTGATTGTGGGTTGAATGGGCCAACGAAATCAAATCCCCATTTCTCTAATGGTTCCAATGATATTTGTGGATGGATAGGCATTTATTCTCGTTTTGTAGGCTTCCCCATTCCTTGAAAGTCATCGCAATGTGAAACATATTCATAGGTGTCCTTGTGGAGTGTTGGCCAATAATATCCAGTCTGCAATATCTTATAGGCCGTCCTCTTTGCAACATAATGTCCTCCACATGGTTCATTATGGGTGGCATGCAGTATGTCATGGAATTCATATTCCCTAATGCATCTTCTCAATACTTGGTCTAGTATTTTTTTGAAAAGCACGCCTTTTATCCATGTGTAGGTGGCACTTTGCCTTATGACTCTGTTCTTCTCTTGGTGGCTGTAATGTTGTGGGAATTCTACAGACACTAAGTAGTTTGCTATGTCAGCAAACCATGGGATTCTTGTGGAGATTGAAAAAAGATGCTCATCAGGAAAATTGTCATTTACCACTTCATTGTCTTGTCCATGGGTTAGCCTAGATAGAAAATCAGCCACTGCATTGTGTTTTCCTGGCTTATCCAAAATTATGATGTCAAACTCTTGCAGGAGGAGTATCCATCTAATGATTTGAGCACTTGTGTTAGGTTTGTTCATGAGATATCTGATTGCTGAATGATCTATGTGGAAAAACACTTGGTATCTAGTTATGTAGTGCCTGAATTTGTTAATGGCATGTATGACAGCCAAAAACTCCTTCTTTGTGACTATATAATTTAATTATGCTCCTGCCAAATTTTTACTGATATAATATATAGCATAGGGATTCTTCTCTCTTTCTTGTCCAAGGACAGATCCAATGGCCTTATTTGATGCATCAGAGTGGATGTGGAATGGAAGTGCCCAATTTAGTCCTTGGAGTACTGGGGTTGTAATTGTTTTCTCCTTGAGTTTGTCAAATGATAACATACAATGTTTTGTCCAAATGAATTCTGTGTCTTTTGTGAGAAGGGAAAACATTGGTGTTGCAATTTTTCTATAACTCTCAATGAATCTTCTGTAGTATCTTGTTTGTCCAAGAAAAATTCTCACATCTCTCTGTTTCATAGGTGGTGGCAGTGTTCTGATGACTGTGACTTTTTCCTGATCAACCTCAATTCCTCTCTGTGAAATATGGTGGCCAAGCACGATGCCTTCTTCCATGAGCATTTTGCATTTATCGTTGCTGAGGCATAAGCTCATCTCGATACATTTTTTTAAAACCAGTTCTAGATGTTTTAGTGCTTGGTTGAAATTCTGGCCATAGGGTGTGAAGTCATCTATGTAGACCTCCATTTGGTCATTAATGAAATCAGAGAAGATGCTTAAGATTTCCCTTTGAAACATTGTTGGGGAATTATAGAGCCCAAAGGGAAGCACTCTGTATGCATAAGTGCCCCATGGGCATGTGAATGTTGTTTTGTCCTGATCAGCTGGGCGAATGAGGATTTGGTTGTACCCACTGAACCCATCCAAGAATGAGAAAAAATTGTTCCCAGCTAACGTGTCCAGTACTTGGTCGATAAATGGGAGAGGGAAGTGATCTTTCTTGGTTTCTTTATTGAGCTCTTTGTAGTCCACACAAATCCTCCACTTCCCTCCTTTTTTAGGAACTATGACAAGTGGTGATACCCACTCACTATCTGAGATTGGGTATATGAACCTTGCATCTAACCACTTTGTAATTCCAGCTTAACTATGTCCTTTAATGCTTGGTTCATTTTTCTTTGTGGTTGCCTAATAGGAACAACACCTTCCTTTATATAGATATAGTGCTTACAGATGTCTAGGTGGATACCCTTCATGTCAGTATATGTCCATGCAAAGGCTTTGTTGTTGTCTGTCAGTACCTTCAATAATTGCTATTCTTGTCCTGGCTCCAAATTGGATTTAATACTAACCATCCTGCCAAGCATTATCTCAATTGTTTTTATCTGAATTGGATGATGTTCAAGTGTGAGTACCTTTTCCCACATTTTTTTAGGATCGTGGTTTAATGTTTCCTCTCCTTGCTACTGACCTGTGCCAAGAAAATCTTCAAACATATTCTGATTAGAAGAAGCATTTTGAATAAATCTATCTAAATGAATATCTTCATCGATGGGTTTTAGTGATAGGGCAGCTTCAATTGTAAGGACAGGTCGTATGTTTTGGTTGGATGTGTCATCATAATTGTTTGTCCAGTTATGATATTCTAGGTCTGAAGACTTCTTTGCTGGAGGATAAATCGTGATTTTCTTCCTAGCTTGGCCACTGGCGATTGTCATGTTGCCCGATCTGAACCCTATGTAAGCATCTGCAGTTGCCAACCAGGGTCTCCCTAGTATTATTGGGTATCCACTAAGTTTATTCTTTACTTCGATGACTATAAAGTCAGCTGGGTATTCCCTTTGAAACATTGTTGGGGAATTATAGAGCCCAAAGATGCTCATCAGGAAAATTGTCATTTACCACTTCATTGTCTTGTCCATGGGTTAGCCTAGATAGAAAATCAGACACTGCATTGTGTTTTCCTGGCTTATCCAAAATTGTGATGTCAAACTCTTGCAGGAGGAGTATCCATCTAATGATTTGAGCACTTGTGTTAGGTTTGTTCATGAGATATCTGATTGCTGAATGATCTATGTGGAAAAACACTTGGTATCTAGTTATGTAGTGCCTGAATTTGTTAATGGCATTTATGACAACCAAAAACTCCTTCTCTGTGGCTATATAATTTAATTATGCTCCTGCCAAATTTTTACTGATATAATATATAGCATAGGGATTCTTCTCTCTTTATTGTCCAAGGACAGATCCAATGGCCTTATTTGATGCATCAGAGTGGATGTGGAATGGAAGTGCCCAATTTAGTCCTTGGAGTACTAGGGTTGTAATTGTTTTCTCCTTGAGTTTGTCAAATGATAACATACAATGTTTTGTCCAAATGAATTATGTGTCTTTTTTGAGAAGGGAAAACATTGGTGTTGCAATTTTTCTATAACTCTCAATGAATCTTCTGTAGTATCTTGTTTGTCCAAGAAAACTTCTCACATCTCTCTGTTTCACAGGTGGTGGCAGTGTTCTGATGACTGTGACTTTTTCCTGATCAACCTCAATTCCTCTCTGTGAAATATGGTGGCCAAGCACGATGCCTTCTTCCATGAGCATTTTGCATTTATCGTTGCTGAGGCATAAGCTCATCTCGATACATTTTTTTAAAACCAGTTCTGGATGTTTTAGTGCTTGGTTGAAATTCTGGCCATAGGGTGTGAAGTCATCTATGTAGACCTCCATTTGGTCATTAATGAAATCAGAGAAGATGCTTAAGATTTCCCTTTGAAACATTGTTGGGGAATTATAGAGCCCAAAGGGAAGCACTCTGTATGCATAAGTGCCCCATGGGCATGTGAATGTTGTTTTGTCCTGATCAGCTGGGCGAATGAGGATTTGGTTGTACCCACTGAACCCATCCAAGAATGAGAAAAAATTGTTCCCAGCTAACGTGTCCAGTACTTGGTCGATAAATGGGAGAGGGAAGTGATCTTTCTTGGTTGCTTTATTGAGCTCTTTGTAGTCCACACAAATCCTCCACTTCCCTCCTTTTTTAGGAACTATGACAAGTGGTGATACCCACTCACTATCTGAGATTGGGTATATGAACCTTGCATCTAACAACTTTGTAATTCCAGCTTAACTATGTACTTTAATGCTTGGTTCATTTTTCTTTGTGGTTGCCTAATAGGAACAACACCTTCCTTTATATAGATATAGTGCTTACAGATGTCTAGGTGGATACCCTTCATGTCAGTATATGTCCATGCAAAGGCTTTGTTGTTGTCTGTCAGTACCTTCAATAATTGCTATTCTTGTCCTGGCTCCAAATTGGATTTAATACTAACCATCCCGCCAAGCATTATCTCAATTGTTTTTATCTGAATTGGATGATGTTCAAGTGTGAGTACTTTTTCCCACATTTTTTTAGGATCGTGGTTTAATGTTTCCTCTCCTTGCTGCTGACCTGTGCCAAGAAAATCTTCAAACATATTCTGATTAGAAGAAGCATTTTGAATAAACCTATCTAAATGAATATCTTCATCGATGGGTTTTAGTGATAGGGCAGCTTCAATTGTAAGGACAGGTCGTATGTTTTGGTTGGATGTGTCATCATAATTGTTTGTCCAGTTATGATATTCTAGGTCTGAAGACTTCTTTGCTGGAGGATAAATCGTGATTTTCTTCCTAGCTTGGCCACTGGCGATTGTCATGTTGCCCGATCTGAACCCTATGTAAGCATTTGCAGTTGCCAACCAGGGTCTCCCTAGTATTATTGGGTATCCACTAAGTTTATTCTTTACTTCGATGACTATAAAGTCAGCTGGGTATTCCCAGGATTCTATGTTGATAATTATGTCTTCAAGCATCCCTTCAGGTTTTACTGTTGATGTATCAACTAGTTGTAGGACGGTAGTTGTTGGTCTGACCATCGATTGTAGTCCCAGGGCTATCATGGTATCCTTAGTCATTACGTTTATTGCAACCCCTAAATCAATTAGGCTGCTGGCGATATGTTTGTTGTTGATGGTCACGTTTACTACTAGTTTTCCTGGATCAAGATATTTGGCGTTAACAACGATACCTAGCATTAAATCTACTAACTGGCCTACTACATTTATGGTTGGTGGGTCACGTCTTCTTCTATCGGGTTGTTTCAAAAAAATTTCTTTAATAAACTTGTTGCATATAGGCACATCTCTGATGGCCTGTAAAATTGGAATTTGGATATGCAAGTGTTTCAATTCGTTCATAATTGCATTTTCCTCTTCTTCTCTTGTATTTCGTACACATTTTTCAGGGAATGGAGGGTTTCTATTTTGTGTGAGTGGTCGAATTTCTTCCTCCTGAGGGCTTGGCTCATCTGGATGCTGAATTTGAGGTTGTGTTGTTTGTTCATGAGCCTCATCTTCTTGATTATTCTGTGTGTGTGTGTTTTGCAATGTTTTCCCATACCTGAGATTAATTTCGTTTATCTCCAGCGTATCCACAACATAAGTTTAGAACTGCACCATTTTAGTATTGTAGGCTTGTTGTTGTCCTGGCTTGTTGTTGTTAGGGTTTGGAATTGGTTGTGTAGGAATTGATGGAGTTCTGGGGGGTGGTTGGTTTTGTGGGGGTGGCATGATGAGTGGTTGTTGCTACTGCAATGGATCCTGTTAAATTTTGAGCATTAATTCACAATACTCTAAGATCTTTACTGAGAGAATAACATATACAGTATATCAATGCATGACAATCACAATAAGCATGACAAGCATCACAAGAATCAAAAGCATGAGAGACAAGAGACACAGAGTTTCCGTGGGGAAAACCCTAAGGTGAAAAACCCCACAACTTCCTCAGAGATAGAGAGAGCAATGGCTCAACCAAAGTACAACCAAAATACACAGATATAGTCTCCTAGTAGCAGATGATCCTCCTCCTCACTAGTGCACCACTTTCTGAGTGAGAGAGAGATACTTTTTCGAATGATCTAAATAGAGATCACCTGATCTCTATTTATACCAATTTCTTTTCCTAGTGACCTTATGGGGCCGACTTGTCTAGCTAGGTACATCCACATTATAATATATATTTCAGGGCCGACCCCACACATGGTGGTCTAATAACCCATCGGCAAGTACACACACTTGCGACACTTGTCAATCCACATGACGACACTTCCTTATAGAGGAATGACACATCTCTTATAAGGGTATAATAAATATATATAAAATACATAGATGAAATACATTCCGAAGTTACATATACATCAACACTCCCTCTTAACTAGGAAGGTATTTCTCGACACAGATCTGCTAGACAAGTCTTCTTCTTGGGATCATTGTCATCGATGCATCATCATAATCATCATCACTGCTGCTGCTATCTCAACCAATCTCTGACTTTACTCATCATAGGAAGTTCTACAGAGCTAGTCCTTTTCCATACTAGATGTAGGCCCACCACTTACAGGTCTTCATCATCACTAGCCATACTGTGGAATCCTTAGGACTTATTACGTGCGTCACAAAACCTGGCTGCGACATCCTAGGCTATTACGAGCACACAACTCTACCTGTAGGATCTCCCAGGAGCACATTACATGTGACCCATCACAAAACCTAGCTGAAGCATCCCAGGCTGTTACGAGCATATGGCTCTACCTGTCGGATCTCCCAGGAGCACATTACATGTGATCTCACCACAAAACCTGGCTGAAGCATCCCAGGATGTTACGAGCACACAGCTCTCCCTGTCGGATCTCCCAGGAGCACATTACATGTGGTCCACCACAAAACCTGGCTGAAGCATCTGAGGCCTTTTTCATCCTGTCCAGATCTCCCCGAAGCAAATTACATGTGGTCATGGCAAAACCTGGCTGAAGCATCTGAGGCCTTTTTCATCCTGTCAAGATCTCCCAGGAGCAAATTACATGCCATAGGACAAAACCTCGCAAGAGCATCTCAGGATGTCACGGGTACACAAATCCGACCTGAAGATCTCCCAGGGCACAAATTACATGTCCTCCCAGAGCAATGTCTCGAAAGAGCATCCTAGGATTTTATGTGTATGCAACTTCGACCTATAGGATCTCCCAGACATGCTCATCTGCACAACTTGATCCACGGCCACAAAGTATCATCTGATACTCATCATACATCATCCTGATGTACACATGATCATCCTGATCATCATCACTGCAACATCCTGCTGCATGTTATCTGGAGAAGCTCGTCATCTAAGATCACCTTGATCATGCAATGCATCCATCTGATGCACACCAAGTATCTACCTGATACATATCATCATACACAGTGTATCCATCTGATACATAGATACATGATCCACACAATGTATCCATCAACATACATGATCTACCTGATCATACAATGTATCCACCTGATACATATACAGATACATGGTCCAAGCATCCAACATGATGCATATACAAAATACATACAAATGATCCAACCAATCATATCCAGCATCCAACATGATGCGTACATACATATAAATGATCCAACTGATCATATCCAGCATCCAACATGACGCATACATACATACATAAAAATGATCCAATCGATCATATCTAGCAGAAACCAGAACATCATCCTGATGCTCATCATCCAACGCTTACATCCACAGCCATGTGAAGGATCCTCCTTATAACATGCTTGGAATGGCTTCAGCAGATGTGTCCATCACTTCTTCCTTGAAGTGTCCTCGATCTGAAGAACGCCAAGCCTCTCTCTGAAGTACTCGAACTTCACCCTAGCTAGTGGCTTTGTCAACACATCTGCAATCTGCTCGTCCGTCGCAACATACAGGAGCTTTACAGCTCCTCTCTGCACCATATCCCTGATATAGTGATATTTGATCTCTATGTGTTTCGACCTATCATGAAACACTGGATTCTTGGATAGCTTCAGACAACTCTGGTTATCACAGAAGATACTAGTAGCATCCAACGGAAGATCAAATAACTCAGATAGTAGATTTCGTAGCCATATTGCCTCACAACTAGCTGAACAGGCTGCAACATACTCTGCCTTAGCTGTACTCAGTGCCACGCAGGACTGCTTCCTGCTAAACCATGAGATCACACCTGATCCCATACTGAAGCAACACCCAGATGTGCTCTTCCTATCTGCAGCACTGCCAGCCCAATCTGAGTCAACATAACCATGCAGGTTAAACTTTTGATTCACTTCATACTTGAGCCCAAAATCCACTGTACCCTTTAGGTACCTCAAAACATGCTTTATAGCAACCAGGTGAACACTCATCGGATCCATCAGGAACTGGCTCAATGTGTTCACAGCAAAGCAAATATCTGGTCTCGTGTTCGTTAGGTACATCAAGGACCCAATCATCTGACGATACATAGAGACATCAACCGGCTCAGATGAAGCATCACATAGAAGCTTCAGATTCGATGCCATAGGTGTGGCCATGGCCTTGCAATCCATCATCCCAAATCTCTTCAGGATATCCACTGTGTACTTCCCTTGACCAAGGAAGATCCCACCTGCACTCTGCCACACCTCCATACCTAGGAAATAGTGCATCATTCCCAAATCTTTCATATCAAATTCAGCAGCAAGCTTCCTCTTAGTATCTGCAATCAGTCTGTCATCTCCTATTACAAATAAGTCATCCACATACAGGAGTAGAATCACAGGATTCCCTTCCTCAACCTTGTAGTAAAGGTTGGAATCCGCTTTACTCTTGGTAAAGCCCAAACTAGATAGGAAACTGTCCATCCTACCATACCAAGTTCTGGGAGCTTGCTTCAAGCCATACAAGGCTTCCTTCAATCTACACACATGTGACTCCCTGTTAGGTCTTGGGATTGCATCCCAAACAACTTCTTCATGATCGACGGATCATGGCATTCCATTTCTTCATCCCAGATCCTGGGAACTTCAATATCTTCAATAGATATCTTTGTTGCTGGAACAAATGTTGTAGTCCTTTTGTAGGTGAAGATATACGGTCTTTCCTACAAAACAAGTTAAATTGCATGATTAGAAACATCTTATAATTTTCAGAACAAATTCTTTACACATAAAGAAATATGTCATGCAGTTATCTTAGCCAATGCTTCAATACAACATTTATCCATGTTCCACAACTTTCTAGATGCCTTCCAGTCTCTACCAGAACATTGTTAAGAGTTTATACTACTCCCAACATGTCAACAAAGAGGTTTCATTCTAGATAAGTAGCACTGGAATTTTGTACAGTGCCATAGGCCGCTTACCCATCACATGCATATTAGTAGTATACTGTTCATTAATGCAATCATTCAAATATGCATAATACATCTCCTAAGTCTAGGAACATAAGCATAATATTATTTAAACAAACAAAATAGGCAAGAAATGATAATTGAAATACTTATCTTTGTTTGTTTGTTGGGTGGACTCCTTCTGAGTCTTTGCTTCCTGGCAGGAGTTGCTGAAGTAGCTTCTTCTACACCTTTCTGTTGTGGAATGTAGGAATATGGTCAACTCCCTCTGAAAATATGCATCCTTGTAGGAGCTGCTGGAGTGTGCTCCCTCTTGATCTTTGCTTCCTAGATTACCTGTCCTTGAACTTATATTCATCCTTGCTGACATCAATCTTCTTGAACCCATAAAAGACCTCTTCTGGTGTCTTATTGTCCAATATCTTGTGGGGAGTTTTGTTCTGCACATATATAGTTGTTCTAACTGTTTCTGCCCATAGATGCATAGGTAGATCCTGGTTATGCAGCATTGCCCTTGTTGCTTCCATGACTGTTCTGTTCTTCCTTTCTGCAACTCCATTCTGTTGAGGATTATAAGGAGCAGTCAACTCCCTCTTAATCCCTGAATTCTCCACCATTGTCGGATCTGAATGTTTTGATCTTCTTGTCAATTTGATTCTCCATCAAGGTTTTGAATTCCTTGAACTTATCAAACACCTCATCTTTGTTCTTCAAGAAGTATACCCAAGCCTTCCTGGAGAAGTCATCAATAAATGAGACATAGTAGACATACCCACTAAGAGAACTGGATGACATGGGACCACATACATCTGAGTGGATGATTTCCAGGATATCTTTTGCCTTGCTTTCACTGCTTGGGAAAGCTTTCTTAATGTTCTTACCTTTTGCACATCCTTTGCAAACACCTTCATGTTTGGTCTTGATTTCAGGAAGACCCTCTACAGCCTTGCTTGCAATTGGAAGTGCCCTATAGTGCATATGAGCAAGTCTTCTATGCCAAAGTTCACTTGGCTCCATGGATTCATGCACCATGGCATGTTCAGGTTGTCCCTTCAATTTATACAAGCCTCCCTCTTGCTCTCCAATCACTACTGCATCACCGATTGTTTTACCCTTTGGCCACATTAGGACTTGGCCATCCACAAATGCAACCCTCATACCTTTTGCATCCAATGCAGAGATGGAGAGTAAGTTCTTCTTGAGCCCAGGTACATAAAGGACTTCTTTCATCTTCAAAGATTTTCCCGAATCTAGGTTGTAGGAGGTTTCACCACTTCCTTTGATTGGTTATTGATAATCATCCCCAAGTTTCACCTTATGGGGTGATTCATGTTCAGATAGATTCACAAAAGATTCCTTAAACCCAGTCATGTGTTTGGAAGCCCCACTGCCAATTAATCAATCATTACAACCATGGGAGATAGTACCTGTGAGAGAAGAGATCAGAACATACTCTTCTTCACCTGATGAGTCATCATCACTATCACTTTTTGCCCTAGCCTTCTTCTTTGGGGGTTCATCATATTCGGCAGCATGAGCATGAAACCTTCTTTTGCTGCCCTTCTTCTTATTACTAGATTTTTTGTTATTATCCCTTTTTTTCTTGGGACAATCTGAAGGAAAGTGACCCTTCTCATTGCATGTGAAGCATCTTAGGTCCTTCTTACTCTTTTTATAGGATCTATTGTGGCAAGAGTGCTCCTTCTTGGTTTTGCTTCTTTTGGTGTGAACTGTAAGAGCTTGATCTTCACCTCCCATATTTTCCTCATGAGCTATAAGTCTAGCTTCTTCTTGAGAGCATTCTTCCTACAATCTATTGAAGGAGATCAACTTCTTCCTTGCACAAATTTCTTGAATGAAGGAATCCCATGACCTGGGTAGGCCATTTAGAGTGGTCATCACCACTTCACCATTCTCCACCATTTCATCCACTGCTTCTAGTTGTTCCTTGATATGGGAGACCCTTGAAAAATAAGATTGAATGGTTTCTCCATTCTGAAACTTTACTCCTTTCAATTGGTTCCAAAGGGTCATCTTCCGATTTATGTTCTTCCCTTCAAATAGCTTGGTCAAAGAGTCAAACATCTCTTTGGGTGTCTTAAGAGAAGACACATGGGGTATGAGATGGTCTTTGATAGAATCAACAATGATTCTCTTTGCCTTGACCAAGTTCTTCTTATGCAATACCTTGTCCTCTTCATCCTCTGGGATAGGGATGTCTTCTTTCACATATGAGTCCAACTCATTCTCTTCCAGGATTAACCCAATCCTATACTTACAGGCTTGGAAGTTATCAGCCCCTTCAAGCTTATCCTCAAGCTTGGTGTGGAGAGGCATCTTAAAGAGTACTTCAAATGGAAATAGAAAAGATTTAGGTCTTACCACTTGAAATGCTGAAAACTGGATCTGGTCCCGGATTAGGGTTTGTCGAAAAAACCCTAAAAATTCAAAATGTGAATTTCAAATTTCTGAAAGGATAGAAAGATGCACCTTGATGAGCTGATCAGCCTGGTGTATTCAGAATTATAGATCAAAAAATTTTTTCCCTTCAGAATTGCCTTTTTGTCCTCCCGGGTTCACTAGGGAGAGCCTTGAATTAGGGTTTGAGTTTCCCAGAGATCTAGCCAGCCAAAAATCTCGATCCAAAGCTCTAAACTTCGATTTTTGCAAGGAGCTTCCATCTGTGCCTTCAGATTCCAGAAATTCCTATTTTTGTGGAAACCCTAATTTTTAGGGCCAAATCTGAAAATGCTCAGAATTGAATTCTAATTGGACCGATAGATGCGTCTTGATGAGTAGAGTCAATCTACTATACTGATTTTCAAAAATCTATGGAGAGAAACCCAATAAACAAGGAACTCAAGCTTCCGTCACTGCAAAATGTCTTCTTCTCAGGTTAGCTCTGATACCATGTTAAATTTTGAGCATTAATTCACAATACTCTAGGATCTTTGCTGAGAGAATAACATATAAAGTATATCAATGCATGACAATCACAATATGACAAGCATCACAAGAATCAAAAGCATAAGAGACAAGAGACACAAAGTTTCCGTGGGGAAAAACCTAAGGTGAAAAACCCCACAACTTCCTCAGAGATAGAGAGAGCAATGGCTCAACCAAAGTACAACCAAAATACACTGAGATAGTCTCCTAGCAGTAGATGATCCTCCTCCTCACTAGTGCGCCACTTTCTGAGTGAGAGTGAGTTACTTTTTCGAGTGAGTAAAATAGAGATCTCCGATCTCTATTTATACTAACCTTTTTTCCCAGTGACCTTATGGGGCTGACTTGTCTATCTAGGTACATCACATTATAATATATATATTTCAGGGATGATCCCACACATGGTGGTCTAATAACCCATCGGCAAGTACACACACTTGAGACACTTGTCAATCCACATGACGACACTTCCTTATAGAGAAATAACACATCTCTATTAAGGGTACAATAAATATATATAAAATACACAAATGAAATACATTTCGAAGTTACATATACATCGACAAATTCTGATTGGACAGATAGATGCGCCTTGATGAGTAGAGTCAATCTACTATACTGCTTTTCCAAAATTTGTGGAGAGAAACCCAATAAACAAGAAACTCAAGTTTCCATCACTGCAAAATGTCTTCTTCTCAGGTTAGCTCTGATACCATGTTAAATTTTGAGCATTAATAACATATACAGTATATCAATGCATGACAATCACAATAAGCATGACAAGCATCACAAGAATCAAAAGCATGAGAGACAAGAGACATAGAGTTTCTGTGGGGAAAACCCTAAGGTGAAAAACCCCACAACTTCCTCAGAGATAGAGAGAGCAATGGCTCAACCAAAGTACAACCAAAATACACTGAGATAGTCTCCTAGTAGCAGATGATCCTCCTCCTCACTAGTGCACCACTTTCTGAGTGAGAGAGAGATACTTTTCCGAATGATCTAAATAGAGATCACCTGATCTCTATTTATACTAACCTATTTTCCCAGTGACCTTATGGGGCCGACTTGTCTAGCTAGGTAAATCCACATTATAATATATATTTCAGGGCCGACCCCACACATGGTGGTCTAATAACCTATCGACAAGTACACACACTTGCGACACTTGTCAATCCACATGACGACACTTCCTTATAGAGGAATGACAGATCTATTATAAGGGTACAATAAATATATATAAAATACACAGATGAAATACATTCCGAAGTTACATATACATCAACAGAGCCCTCCAATTTGATGAATAAGGATATTGATTTCCATAATTCATGGTTGGCTGAGCAAAAGGTAGGGGGTATGGAGAGTAAGATTGTGGGTAATAAGGTTGTTGATATGGTTGGCTTTGCTGCCACTGGTTTGGGCTTGGATGATATGGCCACGGGGCTGGTACTAAGTCCCAATTTTGCTGGTTACTTCCTTGATTATAGTAGGCTTGGTTGTTGGGTTGGTAAGGTCTAGCAAAATTATTTCTCCATTGATTGACGAAACAGAGTTGTTCTATTGCACCTTCACTTGTGGGCTCTTGAATAGCAGCTTTGCATGAGGGTAACAAAGGACACTTATTAGTGGAATGATCTTCAGTACCGAGGCCACATATTTCTATGGTGTTTAGTGTGCATTACCCCTTCTCATGCTTCTTCCTGTAGCGTGGACAAAAGACTGCCAATGATTGGTTTATTTTGTCATGTTTCTTCTTAATTTGAAGTGCATCAAATTGCATGGCCAGGGATTGTAGGATATCAGTCTTCATGTCATCTAAAAGGTTCCCTAGATCAGACTTTGTAAGGTTTGGTCCTGAAGATGCTGATCCATTATTAAATGGGCGTGAATCTCTTGTCCCACTTTTACCTTTCCTAGATCTAGAATAGTTTTTAAAAATTTGCAGGATTTGGTCATTGGTTTTATGAAATATATCTCCATCTCCCAGAAGGTTTAAAACTTCTAGATTTTCCTCTTTTATCCCCCTTAGAAGGACAAGTTTTAGTGATTCTTGATCTAAGGTGCAGTGACTAGCTCGTTTGTAGCTGAGTTGAAATCGTTGTGCGTAATATTCTAAGGATTCTCTTTCTCCTTGTTGCATCCTAAAGATTTCATATCTTGTATCTTTTGCCTTACAGTAGTCCCTGTACTTTTCTAGGAAAGTTTGTTTCATTTGGTCCCATGTAAAAATGTTGTTCCCTTCTAGGCTCATAAACCCTCTAAGTGATAGATCTTTCAATGCAGAAAGAAAGAGTCTTAGTTTTTGTGCATTAGTTGTGTATCCAAATGACCTAAAGACTACCTCAAACTCAAATAGCAATGTGTCGAGATCCTTTGAGGTTAGGCCATGGAAGTTTTGTAGGTTATTAGGGTTGATATTTTTCATCCTGGCATCTCCAAGAGGTACACTGATAGGAAAGGTGAACAGTTCTCCAGGTTCATCCTTTTCCTCTGCCATAGTGGTGTTTGAGCTAGAGCTAGCAAAGACGTTATCTCTATGTGGATCGTAGCTAGAATCAATCTCTTCTTCCGAGTTAAGGATCTCAAATTGAGAATTATTAGAACTGTTGTTGCTCATAGGGAGGGTAGGCAGAAAGTGTCCAAATCTATCTCTCTGTTGTCTAGGCATTCATGGTAAAATTTTTATGTTTCTGGTTGTTTTTGTATGTTTTTTTTTTAAAGATGTCTCCTATGGATTAAGCACCTCCCCGACAGCGGCGCCAAAAAGTGGTGGAATCCAAGAATGGATACCTAATTAAGGTAGCTAAACCGGAAGCATACTTTAATTATCGACCAGGGAGAATACAAACTTAAGAGGTTCTAAGCACTGTATGTGCTCTATAGGATAGTCTTCATCATTTTAGGATGATGGTGTGTGTCTTGAAGGTTTCTCAAAAAGGAAATGGAAGTGATCTGCTCTTAAACAACGAATGAAGGAATATGAAAATATGGTAAATTTATAAACTAGAAATGCTGAAACTAATAGATCTTTGTTTTGAGAATTAAATGCTGGAAGACTGTAAATCTAATCTAAGAAATAGAGTGCTGAAAGCTTCGGAAACTGATCTAGAAATAAAATACTGAAAACAGGAAGTCTAACTAGAAATTCAATACATAAAATTAATCAATTCAAATCAAATGCTGAAAGTGATAATCAATTACTCTATTCAAATCCAAAGAACTAAAATAATTAACTCCTATATTACTGAACTCTGATAAAAGAAATATTCATGGCATCGCAGATCTGAATCATGGTCTAAAATTAATATAGCGAGCTGGAAAACAGAGGTAATTACGCCTGCACAGAATGTGTGTATAGGACTACAGGAAGCGTATTATAGAACTACAGAATCAATGTTGGCAAACTACAAATAAAAAGTGCTGAAATGAAATGATCGCTGGACTGAAATAAAACCATGTCATTCAAACATTACCAAAGTAATTCATATATGATAAGGATTTAAATCAATTCACAATACATATGAAAATTGCCTGAAATGGAAATGAAGCTCCTGACCTACGTGTTGGAGGGGCCCTCTCCAACTCGTATTTCAGGAGTGGAAAAGACTTATAAACACAACGCTTAAAATAACATCACTTCTTCCATTAAAATCATAATCTCATGTTCAGAAAAGTCTTAACACATAATTGTCTCGAATAACATATATTGAAATGTAAGTTTTACAAAAATGCCAACAGGAACCTCTTGCTAACCAAGAGGCCCATATATATATATCTATTTTGGAACATAACCTAACTGTATGCTTTAAATGCCGATTATGCTGAACATGAGTTCTCTTCTACAAATCAGGCAAAAGGCGCTGAGCCACTTACGGTCTTTCAGTCCTTGCGTTGGAATTGATGGTTGTCTCTTGGATTACCTGCGCCTGCTCATACACACTTATTTCCATATGATTATCTCATAGAAAACGCTTTTAAGCATAAAAGAATAACCTCTAAACTACTCTATCAAATAATCAAAACGAATCATTAAACCCCACAAACAAAGGCATTTTCCATATCCATTATTGTGCTTGTGTGGCATCAAAAGGCTTATAAAGTACCTAATTTGGGTCTCATCAATAGGGATGGTGGCATAAGACATGTCCATCTATAGAGTTCCTTTTAATTTTGATTCCAAAGACCTAGATAATAGCATCCCAAATTTGGGTGGAATATCAGCTACTACCACATCCATTATCACATTTTTATGAGGTATTTGAGTTAGTGAGACAACCATGTCTTTAATCATCCCTAAACATTGGACTCTTCTAGAATCAACAGAGAAAATATATTTATAGGGCATGAGGTTATGCGAGGCTCCAGAATCTAACATAGCATTGTGTAATATATGATCATGTATGTTCAGACTAATATAGAAGGGAGGAACATCATCTTCTGGAGCACTTTCAACATGGGGGCTAGACATGAGAGTGGGATTATCACCATGCAAATTTAGAGTATCAGGCTGCTTTCCTTCTTCTCCATTCACTACTTTCAAAAGCTGATCTTTTTACTTTGAGTTTTTGACCAACTCATTCAAGGGAATTGAGATTTTTATTTTAGATATTTCATTTTATAAACTGAAAGAAGAATGGATCTTTTTTATTGTCTTTATATTACCTTCATCTCTCCCTTCTAGGACCCTTTTAGGACCTTCTACCCCCTTCTCAACTGCCTTATGAGAGGTTGCATTTTTTGGGTCACCCTTCCTATAGGTTTCTTTTCTTTGTGGCCAAGAAGAGGATGGATCATCAGTAGTCTCTCCTTGGTCTATTGTTACCTTCCTACCTCTCAAATTATGCTTCCTCTGAAATTCATAGATTGAATTTTGGAAGCCTCTTTGGTATTGATCAAATTCTGATTCTTCTAGGCAGCTACTATCTAACTGTAGAGATGATTGGTCATGTTACTATTTAGTTAAATAGAACTGGGGTTGTATCTGATCAAAGAGGTGGATATGATCTTCAGGGTGTCCATATTCTTCTTCTCTTACTATTAGGTTCTCAACAAAAGGTAGTCCGATTGGATGATTCTTATCATTTCTAGGATTCCTTGGCTCTCTTGGTCTTCCCTGTGGGGCAGGGGGTCTCCTATAAATGTTATTTCGAGCTTGAGGCTCTGGGTTTTCTATGGAGGGAAGCCTATTATCAAGGGACATCCTATCCACCAACTTTTCCATAGTTCTCATCATTTTATCAAAACTGGTATCAATGGATTGGGATGTGGAAGGTTGGGTTGCCTCATTAGATCTCATTTTCTTAGCTTCATTTATGTGCTTCATTTTACCCAAGGCCATCAAATTAGCTTCTACTCATACAAAATATTTTAACATATCAGGAAGGATGGAAGATCTCCTTTCTCTCAACATGAGAGCAAAGTCACTGTCAAAACAATTAGCATAATGAAGTTTGGCCGCTCCAACAAGAGGCTTGATGTCCATAGGGATAAAATTATACATTCTCATGAACCTAGATGAAAATTCTTGGACAATCTAAACATTAGTTTTCTTTTTGTTTTCATACTGAGTGAGAAGTTGGAGAGGAATTTTTTTATCCTTCCATATTACTGGGAAATCTTGTTCTAATCTCTCATAAGTGGAAATTACCCCATTTGGAAGGGGTTTAAACCACTTCTTCACTTCTCCTGCAAGAATATGGGAAAATAGACTCATCTTGACATCATTTTCATCCACATCCTCCAGATCTATAAAATCAGTAAAGTGGTCCACATGGTGTTGTGCATAAACATTTCCTTCCCCACCAAATCTCATGAGGCGTTGGGCATAACCCACAGGTAGGTCATGGAGATTGGCAAGGAGGGCTAAAGGGTCAAATATGGCAGCCATTGCTCTTAGATTTTTCCTAGGAGCAAGGGGAAGTAAATTAAGTTGCAGTAGTAACAATAGGTATTACAAAAGTATGGCTTGGAAGAGCAAGAGGAGTAACTAGGACTTGGGTATTTTTGCTAGCAGCTTTAGTGAAAAGAAATAAGTCACTGTTTTCTTCTTTAGCTTGTAAATTTTCCCACAAGGCACTTAGACAGTGTGTTTGGAATTTTCTTTGATCAAACAGGGTTTCCTTTATATGTTATTAAGATTTAGACCTAAATGAGGATTGCACAGTATTTAAATCCCAAGAGTTAGTCTCTATAGCATGTGCCTCTTTTTTAGGTCAATAGAAAGACCTAGTTAATGGGGAAATACCTGTTTTTTCTTTCTTTGCCTTCCTAATGATCTTCTATGGATATGAAACAAACTTTTCTAGTTCAGGATCTGGCTAAATTCTGGTAGGTATCCTTCTAGACTCTAGAATTATTCCAAGAAACTCACCAATTTGAATGTTGGAGTTGCTAGGGAAAATGTTACAACCTTGATGTATCTGATCCTCTGTTTTCCCTCAGAGATCTGATTTGATGCTTTGAAATTCTTGTTTTGGGAAATAAGTCCTTCGAATCCCCAATATGTCGCCATAATGTTATCACTCAAGTTTCTCCTGGGTTGTAGTAGAAGAGATCCCGAGGTAACTGTTTAAAACCAAGCTTTGGTGGATGGAAACTAGCCTTTCCAACCACAGAGAGGGCTCTCTCTTTCACAATTCACTAAGTACACATAATATTATTTGTATCAGCTGGTTATGGATAAAAGTGGCGGCTAGACCTTTAGATAATGACTTTTAGGTCTTTTTTAGCTGATTGGGGTTAAAGATAGGAGCACCATTGGGCATGGAGTCAAACTTCAGTGGTTTTATAGTCACAAGTGACTGATTTGGACCATAATTTCATAGGAAGAGGCGAGGCGGATGAGGTTTTTTCAAGTCAAAGATATCAACAGATGATAACATAAAAGGGAACAAATTCCATCACAGAGTTAGATCATTTGTAAGTGAATTCTAACCTGCAACTTCAAGAAGAAGGGTGGAGTACCTAGTCATATGCATCTGAAGCATATAATATGAATTTCAGACCATGTAATATTGATCTAGATACCGCAGAAGAGAAAAATCAATGGGAAATACAAATGAAGAACACATACACAGGAAAAACAGACATTAAAACACTCATCACAAGAATCTCTGCTCCAGCTCCACATTAATTGAAAGGACGAGTTTAATACATGCACAGAGCATTTTATCTCGTAGAATCCAAAAACATCCAACCTTTGGGTCGCATTCAGAATCTTCCTTTATAGGCTTACAAAATATCTAAAACTTCTAGAACACTCCAGCCATGTGTGGCTGTTAGTTAAACTAGTAAATTACAACAAATTCTTGATATATTAGACGCGCTGATGGGGAAACTTCGGTGCGCTGTCATGGTAAATTTTAGACTGTTAGAGCAACCTGTTTCCCTTCGGATCAAGGTATTTGATATTGATTAGCATGGGTAACCAATTCGTTCCTCTCTTCCACTTCCATATCGACTCCCAGTCGTGGATCAATTGGGTCTTTTCGCTGTGAAATTATTCATTTTTCGTGCCGCACCCTGCTCTGTTAAACCATTTTTGATTTGTAATTCCCAATCCGCAATCCGCAATGCGGGTTTCAGAACTCGAAACGACATTGCAAAATTTTGCAAAAATCACCTCCGCAATCCGCAAACCGCAATGTGGGATTCAAAAAGTCAGAAAAGTTAGATATAATTCCATAGAAATTTGACTTCCGCTATCCGCAATCCGTGATGCAGGATTCAGAAAGCGAAAAAAAAATCGGGCTTTCAGAAAAATCATGCTCCTGCAATACGCATTCCGCAATGCAGGAATCATAACTCGGAAAGTCGAATTTTCTTATTTGGAGAAATCATGCCTCTGCAATCCGCAATCCGCAAATACGGGTTTTGAAAATCGAAACACCATCACACAACCTCATGCAAATCACTTCCGCAATTCGCATTTCGCAATGTGGGTTACGGAAATCGGAAAGTTGAATCTGCACCCCCGGAAAAATCATGCCTCCGCAATCTGCATTCTGCAATGCGGATTGCAGAACTCAGAAAACCCAAATTTGCGCTCTTGAAAAATACTGTCTCGACTTCCGCAATCCGCAATGCGGGTGCGGAAAGTCAGAAAAGCGGGAAAGCAGAAAACCTCTTGATTGGATGTGTTGCGGATTGTTTCCCAACCATAGATCTGGCTTTATCTTTAAATCCTGACCATTCAACCTCTATTGATTGTGGAAGAACTCCATTCCTTCTCGTTTTTCTCACTGTGGTTTGATCACTTAGGAAATTTGTTGACACTTAGCCATTTTTTGGGTTCTCTGCTTCTTCCTTTGGTGTAGAAGGTTAATGGGCATGCTTGGTGTTAACACCTAAAAAGTGCTCACTAGCTCATTCCCTTATTCACATGACCCATTTGTCCACTTCTCCACCATCTGAGCCTCTGAAGCCAACAAAAGGTCACCAAAAGACCTTAGTACACCCCTTTTTCCCACTCAAAAAGATTATTTTTCCTAAAAAAACATAAAAAACCCTAAAAAAGGGTCCAAATTCCCAAAAATATTAAAAAGGGAATAAAAATATTAATTTTATTCAAAAAAGGAAAAAGGAGGGAAAAGTACCTAAACCATGTTGGTCAATACCATTTGGTTTCCACAAAACCACAAATGGTATTCCCCACCACCAAAACCTATAAAAAGGTGGTAGGGGCTCCTCATTTCAGATCCATCCATTATCTCATCCTCATGCTGCCAAAATCTCCCTTGAGCATTTTGGCCATTGTAAGCAACCTTGGAGAAGGAGACCTCTTGGAGCTTGGAGCTACTTATCTTGGGAGTTGCTCTACATCAACCTTCACCATTGGAGGTATTACTATTGCAAGCATTAGCTTCCCCCATTTTCAAATACAAATTTATTCTTTCATATTTTCTTGTTCTTGTTTTTAAAATATTTCCATTATTTGCTTATATTCTTGCATAGATCCATGATTAGTTTTGTTTAGATTAGTTAGTTGTTTATTTCTATTTGAAACTGCTGCTACTAGTTAGCAGGTGCCCATAGCACTAAGCCTGGTTGCAAAACCGGGCCAACACTTGGGGTTTTGGTAGGAGGGTTCCCTTTCCTTCTCTTGCGGGAGATTTGCTAGACGTGATAACAACATTAATACAAATCAACTAGTATGTTTTAATGTTTAATGGTTAACTATGCTATGTAAAAGATGAGTCTCATAAATGATCTAAAGCTTGTATTTTGGGATTGTCTTGTAGATTATTATGTAAAAGTTGAATCTCATAAATGATTTGTACAATTTGTAGCATGCCTTAATGTTTATGTTTAGTGTTTAATGTTCAATGTTGAAATGGTTTTACGATATTGGTAAAGCTCAAGTAGTATGTCTTAATGTTTAATGATTAACTAGCCCCGAGGGGTAGCTCAGTTGGTTGGAGCTTTCAAGTCCAATAAGGAAGTAGTTGAGGTCAGGGTTAAAATATCTGGGTCCTTCGGGGTTAGGCCTCCAAACCTAGATCCATCAGGGTCAGGCCCCTTCGGGTGGGCCCCATCAGAATTATTACCATGTATGTAGCAAGCCCTCCATCTTCTGGGGCTGTGAACCACATAAAAAATGTTTAATAATTAACTATGCTATCTAGTTTGGAAGTGCGTTGTAGAAAAATAACTACAAGAATTTACCCCTTTAGGGGTGTTTTTGGTTTGAGGTAGTCTTACTAAAATCGCCCCCAAAATCTTTCTTAGGTATTTGGGGCGGTGTTTAAACCCCTCCCCCCAAAGTCTCGAGAATTGGAATTTTGGGGGTGGTTTTGTAAGTCTAATTCTTAGGATTTTTTTTTTTTTTTTTTTGGGGGGGGGGGGTTGGAAGACCCCCTAAAGGTGTTTTTGAAGGCATTTTTTAAACCGCCCCCCCAACACCCCAAATATTAATTCTTATGACTGCTTTTTTTTTTTTTTTGGGGGGGGGGTTTAAATGACCCACAAAAGGTGTTTTTCAAGACGGTTGTTTAAACACCATCCCCAAAAGTTCAATTCTCATCAATTTTTGTTCTTGTAAATTTCAAAAAAAAGTTAACAAGTGGCCTGTGTGCATGTGAAATAATTTAGTGATAAATGCATAATTTTTGAAAAAAAAAAGAAAATAATCTACACAGAATGCATCAGGGCACATATTTATTTTTAATTTATTTTGGAAAATTATATATTTTATTTAATTTTCAAAATTGACTATTGGAAATTTTAATGGTATTTTGTACACGTGTGTGCACGCAAACTTTTTTATTGGTTACAAAAATTGAAAAAAATACCCTTTGGAAGATGACATGTTGATGTGGGATGTATATATATTTTTGATTTTTTTGGTTGTGTACTTTTTATGTTGATTTTTTTTTTTCTGCGTTGATTTGAAGTTGTGGACATGGTTTTTAAGTGTAACTTTGAAAATAAAATTAAAAGAATTATCATATGAACTCAAAAACCTATAAATTATATGCCAATTGATAGATGATTAATTGACAAATCCATTGGTATGAAGTCTGCCACCTAAGGTGCATCCCAGGACAGAGTTTAGGCCTAGTAAATATGCCATAAAGTTAAATTTGTAGAAATAGGGGCTTATAGTCTGTTTTTAAAGCCTTTGATCGAGCTATGAGCTCAATCGAGGTTTCTAAAATCCTCGATTGATATTTTATGCATGTTTTTAAATAAATCGATCGAGGGTTTATGTGTGCTTAGACATAAGCTCAATCGAGATAGAAAATCAATTGAGGTTGTAGCTCGATCGAGCTTTTAAAAACTCCGATTAAAATATTTTGGATGCCCATATTCGTGCACACACATGAATATGGGCACCCAAATTTTTTTTAATCAAAATTTTTAAAAGCTCATATCAAATAGGTATTCTTAGCCTGTCCCATAGGGTATATATTCCAACTATTAACTATATGAGTGCCCTTGTAAATAAATAAATTTGTTAATATTTATTATATTTAAAACCTTCATGGGATCGAGCTCTTCGAATTCAATTAAATTCAAACATAGAATTATAAGATAATCAAATTTAGCAAAAAACATAAGTTTAATAAGAAAATGATACTTGTGAGTAATATAAAGTACCTTGGAGAAGAATCATGTAAAAGCATTAGGACCACCACTTCCCCTAGATTTTATATGTGTGGATATGGGTCACAAAGTAATGAAGTTACAGATGTGACTGAAATCACGAAGAATGGGTATAAGGGACCTTTCTCCATATTTTCCATGATTTCAGTCACATCTATAAACACTAATCACTCATCTATTATATCTATAACTCCTCTCTACTATTCCTTAGTTGAGTTTCTATGCAACAGACGCAGTGAAATAAGTTGTGGTTTGTTGTTGTTTTATACGTATAATTGTTGTAGATAATCAATCGAGCTTTATAAAACCCTTGATCGAGCTTCGTAGCTCAATCGAGATATGGAAATGCAAGGGTTGGATCAAGGGTTAATAAAATCCTCGATCAAGCTCGGTAGGTCGATTGAGGGTTTTATTAGTCCTCGATCAAGCATTTCAAAATAGCTCGATCGAGTGCTTATTTAATCCCTCGATTGAGTTTTTAAAAGCTCGACCAAGGGCTTGAAAAAATATCAATCGAGGTCGATTTTTAAAATAATCGCGCCCTTCTCTTGCCAAAAAGTGTTACCCATCTTCAAGAGAACACCCAAAAAACTCTTTCAAATTCCTAAAATGATGGGTCATTTTCCCATAATGATATTTCCAAGATGTCAATTTTTCAAACAACTTATTGTTGGTTGTGGAGCCTAATCTTCTAGTCTCATAGATGATGTTGTTTCAGCCGTGTTGTACCCCAGGTTTGGTTATGATCTTGACACGCGCCCCAGGGGGTCCGGGGGAGTGGTTGCACTCCCCCGACTGGGGGGCGTATCCCCCGAAGGAAAATTTTGGGTTGCTTCACCAACAGATTACGGGCCCATGGTTTTGGGTAACCCGTGGTATTTTCCCTTTGTATTCCCCCTTTATAAGAAAGGCATTGTAATACGGCTAGGGTTGATGTATTAGGTATTATGCATTGTAAAGATCTCTAAGATCGTGAAGAGAGACTGTGATACAGTGAAGAGGAAGTGCAACGGATGTGCTGCAGGTTGTATCCCTTCATTTGTTGGATGGTATAATAATAAGGACTGACAATTTCAGTGTGAAGGTAGCCCATCTTGGGTGAACCACGATATATTGGTGTCTCTCTTATAATGTGTCTGTGTGATTATATTTGCATTTCTGTTTATTGTTATTGCTCTACGATCCTGTTTTTCTAACACTTATGCTCAAAATCAAACTATGAACTCCTTATACAAGGTGTTATGTAAAAAACCAAAGTGTAAATTTGCAAAAATGAGGTCAGTAAAATGCATGCCATAGTTCGTACATAGTTCAATACCTAAAAGTAAAAGCACATGACTGAATATAGTTACATTGTTCACAAAAACCTCTTTCAAATTCCTAAAATATCTTGTCATTGGCCCACAATAAATATGCCAAGTTGGAAATGTTTCAAACAACTTATGCTCAAAGTCATGCTATGAACTAATTTGTAAAATGCACGCCACTCTCTATGCATTGATCGATAATTGAAAGTAAAACCACATGTCCGAATCTAGATATATTGTTCACAAAAACCTATTTCAGATTTCTAAAATGATGTGTCATTTCCCCCAATGAATCTTCCAAGATGACAGTTTTTCAAACAACTTATGCTCATAGTCAAGCTATGATATACTTAGTAAAATGCACACCACAGTCTGTACATTGGTCAATAATTGAAAGTAAAACCATAGGTATGAAGTTCCATACATTGTTTACAAAAACCTCTCTCAGATTCCTAAAATGATTTGTAATTTTCCCACAATGAATTTTCCAAGATGATAGTATTTTAAACAACTTATACTCAAAGAAAGCTATTAAATACTTTGTAAAATGCACACCATTGTCTGTACATTGATCAACAATTGAAAGTAAAATAATAGGTCTGAATCTAAATACATTGTTACTAAAACCTCTTTCAGATTCCTAAAATGATGGGTCATTTTCCCACAATGAATCTGCCAAGATGTCAGTTTTTTAGACAACTTATCCTCATAGTCAAGCTATGAACTACTTAGTAAAATAGATGCCACAGTCTGTACGTTGATCAATAACTGAAATTAAAACC
The DNA here is from genome assembly GCA_027924585.1 of Larix kaempferi. Lineage (NCBI taxonomy): Eukaryota > Viridiplantae > Streptophyta > Pinopsida > Pinales > Pinaceae > Larix > Larix kaempferi. The sequence continues at coordinate 7,777,689 of BSBM01000114.1, forward strand.
ACAACTTTGAAGCTAAATACATTGTTCACAAAAACCTATATTTCATATTCCTAAAATGATGGGTCATTTTCCCACGATGAATATGCCAAGATGATAGTTTTTCAAACAACTTATGCTTAGAGTCAAGCTATAAACTACCTATATAGGGTTTTCTGTAAAAAACAAATTGTAAATTTTCAAAAACATGGTTAGTAAAATGCACATCACAGTTCGTACGTCGGTCAATAATTAAAAGTAAAAGAACATGATTGAAGATAGTTACATTGATCACGAAAACCTCTTTCAAATTCCTAAAATGATGTGTCATTAACCCATAATCAATCTGCCAAGATGGAAAATTTTCAAATAATTTATGCTCAAATTAATGCTATGAACTACTTTGTAAAATGCACGCCACTCTTTGTACATTGATTAATAATTGAAACTAAAACCATAGGTTTGAAGCTAGATACATTGTTCACAAAAACCTCTTTTAGATTCCTAAAATGATTTGTCATTTTCCCTGAATGAATATGCTAAGATGACATTTTTTCAAACAACTTATGCTTAGATTCAATCTATGAACTACTTAGTAAAATGCATGCCACAGTTTGTACATTGAGGAATAATTGAAATTAAAACCATGGGTCTAAAGCTTATACATTTTTCACAAAAACCTCTTTGAGATTCCTAAAATGATGGGTAATGTTCCCACAATGAATCTACCAATATGGCATTTTTTCAATCAACTCATGCTCAAAGCCAAGCTCGAAAATACCTAGTAAAATTCAAGCTGCAATCTGTATATTGTAAAACCATAGGTTTGAAGCTAAATTAATTATTCACAAAAACCTCTTTCGACAAATTCCTATGATGGGTTATTTTCCCATAATGAATTTGCCAAGATGCTAGTTTTTCAAACAACTTATGCTTAGAGTCAAGCTATGTGTTGGTCCATGGAAATGTCATTATTTTACACTATATTTTCCCTAGTTTTAATCCCTTCTTTTGTTCCCATGACCTTGTATTAATGCTTATTAATCCATTTTTATGCTTATGTGTGGGATTCATACCTAAGGTGGTTTCCATTTGCATTTTCTTAGTATTTCATGCGAATTATGATTAAATATTGGAAAAATAACATATTTTGCATTTATCTTTGAAACATGGACGAGCTTGATGATTTTGCAGAACCATTTCTAGTCCAGTCGCTGTTACTACATGATATTTTCCGCAACTCATATGGTTGAAGATAAACAAAAGTGGAAACTTGATATTTTATTAAACACAGTGGAATTAAAACACAATAACACACACAGAGAATGGAATGCATCATCTTATTCAACCCATACAGATGATGAATCGATCATACATAGAATCCATCTCGTTCTCATGCCATTTACAGATTTCATATCAATTTCATTAACAAGAATAAATACCATTCCGAATTAACACATTACAGAACACAAAATGCATATAATTTAAAACACAGAGATTACTTATCTTGAAGATAAAGTTGTCCAAACAACTAGCTATGAGAGAGAAACATACCCAACCATAGATCTCTATCCAGCCTATATTCGTTTAGTTGAGCGATCACCCCCGAGCTGGGTTGTGTATCCACTAAGGAGGAACTAAACAGGCTCACTCACAGCTATGCTAAGCCAATGCACAATTGGGTTTATCAAGCATAAAAGAATATAGAGGAGGGAAATACTAAGCCAATGAGCTCAACCACAGAGCTACAGGCATCTCAAGTTAATTCAAATAGTCAAGGCACCCACAATACCTACCACACCCAACACAAGGAAGGTCCCCTTCTCTGCTGCACAGTCCTTCAGGATTCCCTTCCCTCCAGTGCTCTTCAAGGTGGGAATAGAAAGTTCCAACTGACAATTCCTTGAGATTCTAGCCTTCACTAGGTTTATCAAGCAAACCCAACCTATGCTCAGTCATTCACAATTGGATTTCTCACAATTTTGTCATCAAATAAATCAATCCCATCACTAGTTTTCTGGGCTTTAAAAATTGGGTTTTCCAATGGATTTCAAGGTATCTAATACTCTCAATTTCGCCCCAAGGTTCATATATATGGATACCCCATTGGTTTTCACTGTCAAATACATAATCTAGGCGTTTATGGCTCTTCAAAATGTGGGTTCTTGCAAAGTTGTGATTTCTGTTTTTTCTCACTGCTGGCAATTCGTAATGGATGAAAAATGATGATTCTATCTTCAACAATGGAATGGGAATGAGGAAGAACCCCCTTCCCACGAGGTAGAGTGACTTGTGGTGCAAGAAAATAGAGCCCATACTCTGCCATACAAATTTATGGGCTGCTCATGCTCCATTGAAGTCATGGACTGAAATCTTCAACAACTTCCTTACAACAGAATTAAATGTCAGCATGGAAAGTCAAATGGGTTCTCACAATGACATTTGGCAGCATATGGTTCATCCCCACAACCCCCTCACCACTCCCTAGTGGATACACATGGCCCCTTCTCATTCATTTCTCCCATAGCCAGTTTTGGTATTTTATTGCAATATCAAATATTTACATCATTTACAATATTCCATGGCTTAATAGCACATGGGTAACAAAATATCAAATGCTTGTCCATTCTAAATAAAATCCGAACATACACTAGCGGGGTATTACATTCCCCTTCCCCTTAGAACAACACCGTCCTCAGTGTTCTCAAAACTGAACAAAAATGGGAATGCCTCCCTCATGGCATCCTCCAGCTCCCATGTAGCCTCATCAGGACTAAGGTGCTCCCATTGGACCTTTACCTGCCCGATGGCTCTGTTCCGGAGCAAAGTGACCTTCTTGTCGAGGATGCGCATAGGCTCTACTGGGAACTCTCCCTTGGGTTCCACCTATATCACATTCCAATCAATCATATGATTAGGATCATGCACACACTTCTTAAGCAAAGATACATGGAAAACATTATGAGCTCTTATGTTAGCAGGGAATGCAACTCTATATGCAACTGGCCCTATCCTATCTAGGACTTCAAATGGCCCACAATATCTAGGTGACAACTTGGCACAACTCCCCAACTTGAGAGAAATTTTCCTTGGTTTCACTTTCAAATAAACATGATCCCCAATATGAAATTCCTTATGCACTCTTTTCAAATTTGCATAACTCTTTTGCCTATCCTGAGCTGCCTTTAAATTCTGCCTAATCTTAGCAACTTCCTGTTCCATTTCCTTGATCATCTCTGGTCCAAGTACTACCCTGTTCACCAGGCTATCCCAATTCACTGGAGTCCTGCATCCCTTTCCAAACAATGCCTCAAATGGACTCATCCCCAAGGATGCATGATGTCCATTATTGTATGCAAATTCTACCAAGTGTAGGTAATCCTCCCACTTGGATGGTTTATCCATCACATATATTCTTAGCATGTCTTCAAGAACCTGATTCACCCTCTCAGTTTGGCCATTTATTGAGGATGATATGCTGTACTGAAATTCAATATAGTTCCCAATTCCTGAAACAATCATTCCAAAAAACTAGAAGTGAACTTTGTATCATGATAAAAAATTATTGCCTTAGGCAATCCATGTAACTTGAATATTTCTCTCATGAAAATATTTGCAATGTCATTAGCCTTGTGAGTGGACTTGACTGGAATAAAATGAGCTAGCTTTGATAGCTTGTCCACCACAACCATGATTGAATCATGCTTCTTCACTGTCATGGGTAGACCTGTTATAAAATCCATAGAGATCACTTCCCATTTCCATTCTGGAATGGGTAAGGGCTACAACAATCCTGCTAGATGTTGGTGCTCTGCCTTGACTTATTGGCACTTCTGACACCTAGTAATGTACTCAGCTATGTCCTTCTTCATACCATGCCAAAAGTATTTCTTTCTTGCTACTGTTATAGTTTTCTGATATCCTGGGTGTCCAAAATATGGCATTTGATGTATTTCATCCATCACTAGTTTCTTCAAATTTGCAATATTTGGAATGTACAATTTATCTTTGTAGATGAGGATACTGTCCTCACCAAGCTGATATCCTGCACACTTTTCATCTACCTTACTCTCCTGCAACTTTTCTTTAATTTGAAGGTAAGTTTCATAACTGTTTTGGGCTTCAATAACTCTTGTCTTCAAATCTTATTTGCACATACTTACTGCTGCAACATGAAATATTCTGCTAAGAGCATCTGCAACCTTATTCTCTTTCACTTTTACATGCTTAATTTCAAAATCAAATTCACAAAGGAACTCCATCCATCTAGCTTGCCTAGCATTCAAGTTTGGTTGGTCAAACAAATACTTCAAGTTCATGTGGTCTGTTCTAAGCTTGAATCTTCTTCCCATCAAATAATGTCTCCACATCTTGAGAGCATATATTATGGATGCTAATTCTAAATCATGTGTGGCATAATTCTTTTCATGCTCTTTTAACTTCCTTGACTCATAGAAAATCACAAATCCTTATTGCATGAGCACTCCACCTAGACCTTCAATGCAAGCATCTATGCATACTACAAAATCTTTCTTTGGATCTACTATCTTTAAAACAGAAGCGTTGGTAAGTAATTCCTTTAACTGCGAAAAACTTTTCTCACATTTTGCAGACCATACAAACTTGATATTTTCCCTTTGCAATGAAGTGATTGGATGAGCTATCTTGGAGAATCCTTCAATAAACCTTCCGTAGTAACCAGCAAGACCCATAAAAGATATAACATTTGAAACATTCTTTGGAGTAGACCAATCCATGATCGCATTAATATTTTCTAGATCAACTGCAATTCCTTCTTCAGAAATGATATGACCCAAGTATTGCACCTTCTTTTGGTGAAACTCACACTTGCTTAGCTTGGCATACAGTTGATGTTCTCTAAGGAATTGCAACACCATCCTTATATGTTCCTCATGTTCTTCTTCATTCCTTGAATAGACAAGAATGTCATCCAAGAACACAATCACAAACTTATCCAAATATTTGCTGAACACACTATTCATGAGACACATGAATGTAGCAAGTGCATTGGTAAGACCAAATGGCACCACAGTGAACTCATAATGACCATATCTAGTTTTGAAAGCCGTCTTGTGAATGTATTCTTCTTTAATTCTCACTTGGTGGTACCCATACCTCAAGTAAATCTTTGAAAATACTTTAGCTTCCTTCATTTGATCGAACAAGTCATCAATTCTTGGAAATGGATACTTGTTCTTGACTGTCACTTTATTGAGCTTCTTGTAATCAATACACAGCCTTAACGTCCCATCCTTCTTCTTGACAAATAACACTGGTGCTCCCCAAGGAGACACACTAGGCTTGATATACTTCTTGTCCATTAACTCATGTATCTACATCCTCAACTCTACAATTCCAGTGTGCTAATTCTATAAGGAGCTTTGGAATTCGGCGCTGCCCCTAGAACAAGATCGATGGTAAAATCAATATCTCTCTTTGGTGGTAGTCCTGGCACTTCATCCGGAAATACATCTTGGAATTATTGCAACAATGGGAAGTCTTCTATCATTGGTCCCTTGTCTTCTGACGAATCTGATATATGGAGTGCCTATAGTTGACAACCTTTCTTATAGAAACTTTTTAACTGTAAGGCTGAAATTTGTCTTACTGAAACTTGCTTGGGAATTCTGCTTACCAATCTTGGTTTTTCCTCTTCATCAATGCACTCAAGTGCTTTCTCATAACAATCCAACTTGGCTCTATTCTTTTCCAACCAATCCATGCCAATTAAGGCATCGTATGATCCCAATGGTAGTACATTTAAATCTGCATGTGTGTGGAGTCCATTCAATTCTATGGGGCACTCCACCAATACTTCACTAACTTTTCTCTTGGTCCCTGTGGCTAATTGAACTAGCCAAGATTTATTATGCTTCACTTTTCTAAGAGAACAACCTTCTACCACTTTTGGAGAAACATAACTATGAGTAGATCCTGGATCAATCAAAATAGAAATAGATTGCTTAGCAATCTTACCTTCAACTTCCACCACTAATGATTGATGGTCTTCCTGATGATTATCCAATGCTTCATAAATTCGAGGCGTTTCCTTGCCATGCCCTCCACCATTACTGCTCCCTTTAAGTTGTGCAATCTTTGGGGATTATCCTTCCGATGTGGACAATCCTTTAGCATGTGGTTTTCTCCACATCCCCAACACTGAAGTGGTCCTCTCGATGCTTTGTCTGCTGCTACTACTGGATTGAATCCACTCCTTGCTTGCTGCCCCTGTGGAAAGGTTCTAGGCTAAATTTTGAATGGTGGCTTGAAGCCACTCTTCTTTTGGTCAAACCTCCCTCTTGGATTTCCTTTCCATGATGGGTCAACCTCTGATTTTCCTTTACTCTGCTCATAGCAATGCATTTCCATTCTAATGGCTTCATCAAGACTTGGTGGATTAACAAACTCAATTCTATATTTAAAACTTTGGGGTAGACTTCCAAGGAAACATTGGATTTTTATACTCTCATCTTTGATATAGTCCACATACCTCAACAATTACAAAAATTTATGGACATGTTCTTCCATATATTTTTGTCCCAACCTGAGTTCATTGAACTCTTTTATCTTACTGTCATAATACCTAGCAGAAAGGTATTTTTCCTTTAAGTACTTCTTAAATCTTTCCCAACTGATCTTCCTTTCACTGATCCCTTTTACTTGCAAGAGATTGTCCCACCAAATTGAAGCTCTACCATTTAGATTGTAAATGGAAATTCTAGCTTTCTCATTTCCTGATTAGTCCTGAATTTTGAAATATTTCTTCATTCCAAGAAGCCGTGCCTCAACCTCTTGGCTAGTCTTTCTTTCTCCATCAAATTTGGGAGCCTTGCCTTCCTGAATTCTCCCTATGCGATGCCCTTGAACTTCTTTCTTCCATTAAAACTCCTAGGAATATGCCTTGGACTTACTTGAGAACCTCTGGAGTCACATAACTTGCTAGAAGAAGATCCAGAGGAAGGTGTTCTATGCTTCTTGCTCACAGAACTCTTCCTTGGGCTTGGAGTCCTCTTCTTTGAACGACCCCTAGAGTGACTCTCTACATCTCTCCCTTCTTCACCTACATGACTTGGGTTGGACCCAAGGTTTATATTCTACTGCATATCAATGAGGCCTTTGCAAAATAGCAGCATTGAGTTGGTTTTGTTCTTCTTGAGCCTTCATCAACCTTTCATTGAAGCTCACCATGGTTTCAACCAAATTCTGAGGAGTTATCTGCTCCCTTGTCCCATTGGATTCTGTCTCAGAATTCTCTTCATGAACATTCTCTCCTAGAACATCTTCTTCATGCTCATAAGGATCCTGAGCATCGTTTATGGTCACCATTATTCTTTGGAGACCCTCTTCCCTGTATGTTACTTCTGCTACACTTATTAAATCTTATGAGCTGCAAGCACTGCGCATTATGAAAATACTTGTTAGACATCATAAGAATGCATATAGAAACATAAAAATCAATATTTAACGTAATAAAACTCATGGAATAATTCACATAGCTGTTATGCATTCATTTCTTTTGCCCATTCATGCAATTCTGGAAATTGCCCATATTGTCAACAATTTGACAAAACAGTCACTGGCACTTTTCTTCTCTAATTATCTATGGTGTATGATAATCCAATTAAAATTATGATTATGCTGCCATTATTCCCTGCTAGATAATATTTCCAAAGCCTATCCCCATGCTACATTCCGACGTCGGGTGTGGAAATTACGTTACGTAAAAAATGACAACTTTCACTACAATTCTGCACATTTTTACACAGTTCTATTTTGGTCTGGAATGCCAAATTCAGCCACCCGTGGGAGAAAATCTATGAAGAATCATGAAAATTTTTCTACTAGGAGAAGTTATTCCATATAGCAAGGAACACTCAGCAACTCGCAGATCTCTGTTCTGATGCTCCATTCATCTTCTATAAAATTCTGGGTTTGAATACTTTCCACTTTTCACATTTTTCCAGAATTCTAAATTTTGGGCCAAAATGGTTATTTCCCAAACGATGCATTTCTAGTAAATCTTTGTCTAATGGAATATGTATGGTTTACTGAGAATATGAAATGCCAAGTTCAGTAATTTTCTTGAATCCGAATTATAAGGTCATTTCAACCACTACAAGCTTTTCAAAATTCCCAAAACGTGGCCCGAAATAGTGCTTTTTGGCCTTCTTGCACACCCCGACTCCACATCCTTTGTATTTTGGCTCCAAAAATCCAAAATTAATACCGTGCCTGCTCCATGACTACTCCATATCAGTTTCATCTCAATCTGACCTTCGGTTAAGCGTCGAGACACTAATTTATAAAAGCCATTAATTCCAATTTTATGCCAAATCGGAGCATAATGGGCTTGGGATCCTCACAGGACCTTTCATGGCATTCGTTAATGGCCTCAGAACGCCATTGAACTCATCCAAATCCAATTCTGCAGGCTCTTGCAATCCAAAAATCATTTTTCAGGCACTAAACCTCTTGAGTAGCAAGGGGTCCTTGTTGACATTTTTGTAGAACTTATATTCAACATATTTTATTTGAGACAGTTCTATTCCAAGACTTTTCTAAGACATGAAGTTACGATTTTGATAATGTAAGACTGGTGTTATTTCGAAGCTTTGAGTTTATAAGTCTTTTTCACTCTTGAAATATGGGTTGGGGGGGGGGACCTCAACATGTAGATCAGGAGTCTCATTTTACTTTAGGTATTTCTCATGTGTTTCTCTAATTGGTTTAATCATCATAATATGTGAAAAACTTTGATAATGGTTTGAACAACATATTCTTATTTCAGTTCAGTGATTTTTCTTTGTAGTTCGATAATACCGATTCTGTATTTTCGTAACACGCTTTCCGTAGTCCTATACATGCATTTTGCGTAGGCATATTTTACCTCTATTTTCCAGCATTTTATATTAATTCTAGACAATGATTCGGATCTGCAATTCCATTCATATTTCCCTTATCTGAGTTCGATCACATAGAAGATTAATTGTTTCAGTTTTTTTATTTAATTAGAGTAATGATCATCACTTTCAGTATTTGGTTTAATAGATAAGGTTTGATTGACTTCCAGTATTCGATTTCTAGATTAAATTTCCAGCTTTCAGTATTCAATTCTTAGATTAGATTTCCATCTTTCAGTGTTTGATTCCTAGATTAGATTTGTCAAGCTTTCAACATTTCATTCCTAGAATAAATTTCCAGTTTTCAGCATTCAATTTCCAATTAAGTCTCTAGCAGAATTAGGTTACATATTTGCATCTTTTCATATTCTTAGCTTCTTAGTTTTAGAGCAATACTTCTATTTTCCATTTTCAACAAAGAAACCTCTAGGATCCATTCACACACCCTGAATGACGAAGATCATCCTATAGAGCACATACAGTGCTTAGCACCTCTTAGGTTTGTACACTCCCTAGTCGATAATTAAAGTATACTTCCGGTTTAGCTACCCTAATTAGGTATCCATTCCTGTAGGCCACCAATAATGAAGAAACAAAATGCGAGGATGGAAAGCATGCATCGAATAAATAGCCTGGGTGCTCATGCCAATTCGGTTAACCATACTAATTCCTCTGTACTTTCTATTTATTAGCAAGGTACTCCAGTAGATCTCTCTACTGTCCTCCTTGGTTCATCATACCTTGCCCTTCAATTGACAGATTTGGCTGCAGGTCTTCCCCATTATTGATAATTGGTGGGAGTTCATGGGCACTCATAATCCAGTTAAATATGGAGGTACCAAGGTCAAACAATGAGGGCCGATGATTATGACTCCAGGTGTTGGATGAGCTTGACGTGTGTGCCTCAGTCATGTGAATCAACTCTTTTCTCATGCGCCCCATCATCTCCCAATAAAGCTTGATGTCTTGGGCCGCCAAGTGGGAGCATTGAACCTGCCATTCGTTACCTCCTTCGCTAGAAAATTGTCCTTCCACAATCTTCTCTGCACTTCGTTATCCTATGTTAGCCAGCAAATCCGCCACCTTGTTTTCGTCACATTTGACATGGGAAAAGGACCAAGCGTGGCGTCCTCTCATGAGATCAGCTAGCCGCTCGACTCGATAGATCATGCACCAACTTTCCACAACTTTGGACACTTTTTGTCCTCCTTGTAGCTTTTTGGCCATCTGGATGATGTGGGAGTCACCCTCTATTACAAGAGGTTCCCAACTATTGCTGATTGAAAGTCTGATGCCATGAAGTAAGCCCTCTAGTTTTTCTGCATTGTTAATGTCCTGACTGATATTTCCATGATAGAACTGGAGAACACCAACCTCGTTGTTTCAAAAAACTCCTCCAAAACCATCCGAACCAGGGTTCCCTTTAGAAGCACCATCGAAATTTAACTTGAAATGTCCACTTGGAGGAGGATACCAGATATGTGGACTGGCTGGAGTCTCTTTCCATGCCTTAAAATTTCTCCACCCTTGTGTACAACAATCAAATCCCCATCCATCGAGAATCCGCTTCTCGTTGTCATCCATTTCCCAATCTTTCTCGTTCCATTGAGTAAGTTTTATAGCCTCCTGTATATGCTTACTGACTTGGTTCCAAACTCTCCGAAGTTGATTTTTATTTCCTTCAAATATCCTCCCGTTTTGTTCCTTCCAAATTGCCCACATCAAGGTTCCAGGAAACATGAGCCATATCTTAAGAATAATGGGATTTTTGTAAGCCTCCTTATCCCAAACTTTAATTATTTGGTAAGGTTGTCCTCTCACACGGTCCATCTTCCTAAATATTTTACCTCTGCAATCCCATAGGGATGATTCCATAGGACAAGAGTCCAAGAGGTGATTCATAGATTCCTCCTCGCATTTGCATAGAACACACCAAAAAGGGCCATTCATGCCTCTTTTCATTAAGTTCTCTCCTGTCAGAATTCTTCTATACGAGACCAACCAGATAAAAGTTGTGATTTTAGGCCATGGGTTAGATTTCCATATCGCATTCTAGGACTCCCTATGCTGCACATCTTCTTGGTTGAAGAATAGATCATAAGCCTCTTTAGTGTCATAAATCCCCTTTGACTGATATCCCCATCTTAGTTTATCCAGACAACTTTGGATGTGAATGCAACAATCCTACAGGGCCTCCATAATCTTGGGGATATCCTCAGTTTGGAATCTTTGATTCCACCAATTCTGTGGTTTCCATTCATGAAATTCCTCATTTGCCTGTTCTTCTCTCCAAAATTGACGGATTTGTATTAACCCCATCTCCTTGGCTCTAGACCAACTAGTATGCAGCTCCAATTAAGAAATGATCTTTGGAATCTGTTGCCAAGAGTCAGTCCAAAAATTGGCATCTTGTCCTTCCCTTATTTCCCAGAAGCTGTGATCTTGGATTATCCTTCTATTCGCATGAGCATAATTCCAAATATGGGATCCTTGCATGTTTTCGTTAAATATTATGAGATATTGTTTTGGTTTCCCTTGAGCATACTTGTTGTGCCATAATTTTTCCCATGGTCCCTCTTTGTGCGACACCCAGTGCCACTAGATTTTTGTACCTAGGACTTTATTGTTTTTATCCGGGTCTCTCAGCCCCATACCACCTTGAGCCTTTGGTTTACAGACAATGTCCCAGCTTACCAATGCCCATCAATGTTTGGTATGATTGCCTCCCCACAAGAACTGTCTTTGGATTGTCTTGATTTGTTTTAGAACCGATTTTGGTGCAGCCAGAGTAGAGAAAAGGTAGATAGGCATGGATTGAAGCACCGCTTTCACTAACACCAGTTATCCAATTTCCTTCTCATTCTATCAAGTAACTTCCCAGGAGACTTTCCTGATCACCCCTTCAGCTAGAGGAGCGCAAAGATATTTAGACGGAAGGGAGCTCCCTTGGAATCCTAGGATACACAAAATATTCCATTGGTTATTCCTTGGAGTATTGAAAAATAATACTTGGGACTTAGTGTTATTCACTTCTATCCTAGAATCCTTAGAAAAAGTATCAGACATTTCTTCAGAGTCCTTGCTTATTGAACCGATGAATGTCCCATAAGCATTGTATCATCCACAAATTGTTGGTGGGAGATGGTCTCAGAACCAGCATAGAGATTCAAGCCTTTGAGCTCCCTATTTTCGATCTTGTCTTTGATAACCTTGCCCAGTCGATCCTTCATCCATAAGAATGAAAAAAAGGGAGATAGAGGGTCACCTTGTCTGATACCCCTCGATGGTTTGAAAGTTCTATTAGGGGAACCATTTAAGAGGATAGAGAAGAAGGACGTGGAAGTAATATTCATTTCCAATAAACCCAATCCTGGTGAAAGCCATAAGCCTCAAGCATTTCTTTCATAAATTGCCAAGTTAGTTTATCATAGGCTTTTGAAATATCAAGATTCAACAACATATCTGGTTTTTTAGTGACTTTCAGAGAGTGGATGACTTCATGGACCAAGATGATTCTGTACAAAATTTGTCCACCTTCCACAAACCCCGATTGTTCATGGGTGACCAGGTCTAGAAGGAGAGGCTTTAATCTGTTTGCTAACACCTTTGTTATAATCTTATACATAACATTACAAAGGGCTATGGTTCTGAATTTTCCAGGGGAATCAACCCCATCCTCTTTAGGGATTAGATTTAGAAAGGTAGAATTGAAGGCTCTTAGAACTGCTTTATCCATCCGAGAGTTCTCCACGATTTTCCATACTTCAACTTTGATTAAATCCCAAAAATGGTGGAAGAAGTTGGTTGTGAAACCATCAGGTCTCGAAGCTTTTCCATCCACCATTTGATTAAAAAAACATTCCACTTCTCGGAGTTCAACATGTTTCAATAGGATTTCATTTTGGTTTTCCATTACCTGCCTGGGGATGTGCCTAGTAATTTTCCTGATGTGTTCAGATCTATCTTGTTGATACTCCTTCATGATGGTTTCGAAGTACTGAACTAGTTTAGACTCCATTTCCTCCCTAGTTTTGACATACTGACCATCATTTTTTTTAGCCTCATTAGTATTTCCCGTTGACGATTCTAGATCACCGAGTGATGAAAGAATTTAGTATTTCATTGCCCCTTTTGCAACCATTAGTTCCTAGATTTTGGTTTCCAATAGATATCCTCCTGTCATTCTCTAGCATTAAGCTAGTCCGGGAGGATCTTTTCTCTGTGTTTCAAGTCATCAGTGTATCCTGAGTTCATTCCTTCCCACTGAAGTTCTTCCAATTTCTCATTGAGAAGCTTCTTGTCTTGGAATATGTCCTCAAATTCCTCCTTATTCCAAGTACGAAGTTTAGCTTTAAAATTTTTCAATTTTTGCTGGAATTGGTACATCAAAGTTCCCCTGATGGGTTCCATCTCCGCCCATAATTTGCCGACAAGTTCCTTGAAGTTCCCGTGTTCAAGCCAAAATTGTTCCAATTGAAAAGGGCATTTGATGGGGGGTCCTACATCTTACCAAACCAAACTTACAGGCCAATGATAAGAGCCTACAGAGGGAAGGATCAGAGCGGTTGCTTACCTATACCCACTAATCATTGCCTTGGATAGAATGGATATGTCTAAACGAGAGGCTATGTGATGCTCGCCACCTCTTCTATTATTCCATGTATACCACCTGTTCCTAGTTTCTATGTCAACCAATCCTTTCTCTTGTATGAAAATTTTGAAAGAAATATTGGTCGCTTCCAGAGTTCTCCTTCCTCCCTTATTCTCGTCTAAGTAGGTGATCATATTGAAATCACCACCTACAATCCAGAACTGACATTAAAGTTCTTGCGCTTCCTTATCCAGGTGTGATAAGAATGTTGGTTTCTATGCACTAATACTCGGTCCATAGGCATTGGTTAGAATACCTCTTACCTCAGAGTTGCAAACCTGGAAGTCCGCACTAATGGAGAACCTAGTTGCTTTAAAGTTGTTGAGGTGAAATGCATATGGTTTCCATAGAATAGTTATTCCTCCAACAAAACCTCTTGCATCAATAGCTATCCCTTGACTTCCTCGCCATAGTTTCCCTCCAATCACCTGCATAGTGTCCGATTTGCATTTGGTTTCTTGTAGAAATAACACAGCTGGTTTTTCCTTTCTTAACTTATTTCGCAGGGTCTTCATTTTCCTTGGGTTATTGACCCCATGAATATTCCAGGTTATTATCTTCATTGGACGTTCCTATTGAATTCCAAGAATGCCTCCCTTATCGTCGGGTATTGTCCTAATTCAACCAACCTGGTTCCAATATCTGTTATTCTCTGCCTATTTGTCTTTCTCCCTCGTTTCCCCCTCCCTCAAGTTGTTTTCTTTTGTTTCCCTTCATTGGATCTTTATCAATGCCCAGTTGGGGGGAGGCTTTTGTTTTAAGGATAACCTGCTGTAGAAGTTCTAACTACTTTCTAGAAATGTATCCTTTCCCTTTCTTACTACATTACGTCTCTATTTCATCTAGATCCAGATCCCTTAAGTCCATATCCTCCATCTCCTCCGGTATTTCTTCCTCCATGTATTCTGCTAACCCTTCCCTTTCCATATTTTCTAGCTTGGTTGGGGATTTATGTCCTTCCTTGTTAAGCTCTTACTCCTTAATCTCTACACTACTCAGGGTATTGAAACTATTCCCAGATTGTTTCTTTTTCTCTGTATTTTTCCTTGGTTGTGGTGGGTTGTTGGCCCTTTTACCTCATTTCTTGCGATTCTGAACCTGAGTAAATCCTTCTCTATCCTTCTCTTTTTATTTTTTCTCCTGAGTTGGGGTTGTAGTAGGCTTAAGGGTTGGGAAATCTCTGCTCATATGTCCATACTCATGGCACTGCCGACATTGAAAGGGGAGTTGTTCGTAATCAAGAGGTTGGACCCATTCTTCATCATCCCATGTTAAATTGATTTCCTCTGGGATATCTTGTGAATGGTTCATGTAGACACATATCTGAGCATAAGTAGTATACCTTTGAAGTTTTGTCTGTTCTGAAATATTCACAAACTTCCCTAGGGTATTCCCAATGGCCTCCAGAATTTTCGATTCCCAATACTCACAGGGAAGCGAGTAAATCCTATTCCAGACAGGGGAAATACTCAAATCCTCTATTTCAGGTTTAAACCTCTCTTTCCATGGTCGAAGGAATAAACCTACAGAATAAAAAAAATATGGTCCTCCCATCAGAACTCGATCCTGGTCCTCCTGGTTGAAAAAAATAAAGGTGAAGAATCCTTTTGCTCCCAGGTGAATATCATAATTCCCTTTAGGGTTCTAGGTAACCTTGATCCATTGGAGCAGATCCTTCTCCTTTGGCCAGATTCCAATGAGGGATTTTTCCTTCCATTGTTCCACTTGCTCCCGCAGCCTCTCAGATGTGATATGGAGAGATGGGTTTTCTGCAGATCAGGGTAAGCACCCCCCCGAGTCTTTTTTCTTGCAGTCTCCATCCCCTTCTCACTTGTTGTCCCCTGATCTAGCAGTTTTGTTGGTGGGTCCTGAGTGCCTCTAGGACGAGTCAAGGAATGGCAGGGGGTCCCCCCCTCCAAACGACGCTATCTGTGACAACCCCTGGTCGCCCACCTCAATATCCCTCCTCGTGAATGTCAGACAACACCTTCCATCCATAGAACCAAAATCCTGCACGTACAGGTAGCGCTAGGGTTTGCTACCTTTCTCTCTCATAAAAAAATCACCACCAATTCCTCTCTTTTGTCAATGTAGATTGCAATTCTTAGTTTCTCTAATTTGTAATTAGTCTAACTTCTTCGTATTGCTTAACTTATGATGTATTTTACTTTGATTCATTTATTTATGTAGATGTATTTTTAATTCAAGTTTCTTTATTTATGTTAGTGTGTTAGATTCATAGATTAGCATGGTTGCAACCATAGTGGGAATTAATTTTCTGCAAGTGTGATTTACTTTTTTGCATGTGTGTTTCAATTTATGCAAGAGTGGATTGATTTACTTTGCTACAATGCATCTTAGGAGGCCAATGTTATTGAGGAAACTGTAGCATGCATATATTTTGCACGATAACCTTGAAACAACAAGACATTAACCTGGATTGATAATTTATGTTGTGAATTGATTTTTTTATAAGCAATTAATTTACCCAACAATATGATCTACTTATACAGGGTGTTATGTAAAAAACAATGTAAATTTGCAAAAGTATTTGGGTTAGTAAAATGCACACCACATTCTCTATATAGGTCAGTAATTAAAAGTAAAAACACATGCCTTAAGATAATTACATTTTTCACAAAAACCTTTTTCAAATTGCTAAAATGATGTGTCATTGGCCCACAATGAATCTGCTAAGATGACAATTTTTCAAACAACTTATTTTCAAAGTCATGCTATGAACTACTTTTTAAAATGAAAGCCACTCTATTTACATTGATCTCTACAGAGTGGTGAAAAATAATAAATTCAAGGGGTAGTAGTTGATTTCAAAATTTTGGAAGCTAAGAATCCTATAAAAAGTGGTGTTAGTATAATAAGTGTAAGACAATAAAAAAAGAAAAAGGTCCTAGATAATCGAAATGCAACATTATATGCAAAATGGTAAAAGAATATTACAATGCAATAAGCATTTTGAAATGGCAAGTTGTTCTTTGAAATGCACCATTTTGTTAAATAGAGAAAAAATAAATCTACCATAAAAAATAAGTTGGAGACACTGAACCAAATATGTCAGAGGCAATTTGATTCTCCGGAGCATAAATATTATCATCACTTGCTTCCATATCATTGTTCACAAATTCCTTCCACTGATATGAACTTTCATATCCTTGTAAGTTTCTCAAAACTTTGATATCATCAACTTCTGTAGGGTTTCCTGAACCACTTTCATTTACCACACCTTCCATATTGTGCTCTGAAGACTATTCATGTACTTCAATTTCCCCAAGTTTTATTGAACCAATGTCATTTCACACACCTTCCATATTGTTATTCAAAGGTTGTTTATCATTATTTTTGAAGTTGTGGCAATAGCATCGGCTTTCACATTGTTCTCAAGAGATTGATCATGTTCTTCCACATTGTTTCTCTACATTTTGGACCTCCTAATGTATTTTTTACTAATGAAAGATTGCACAACATTGGGTTGATGTAAATTGGTAATTTTTTGTAGTGTACTAGGGTAACTAAAATTCACCCTCTTCATCTTACTATCCAATAGTGCATAGTGAAATTTCTTGTCCAATAGACGAGGAACATCTCTTGCTATATTTTCAACCTAGTGTATAACCAAATTCATACACTCACTCGAGATATCATGCCTGTGGTGATTCAAAATTGTCCTAAGGACAATCTGCAACAAGGTTTTGTAGAGTCCTGGGGGAACATCTTGCATTTTTAAATCATTCCTGGGCACAATCACCTTCTTCCCACAAATTTTATTCGCCATATCAATCTTTTCTAGATTGTTTTTTTTTTGGAGCTAAGAATTGCTCCCCCTTTGCATGGAATTTTAGTTTCTATGGCAACCAAATTGGGGTCCAATAAACCCTCTTCCCAAAAATATGCAATTCCATGCCCTCATGATCATAAGGATTGATGGCATTGTCTATCTCCTCGTTTTGAAAATTAAAATATCCAAAAATAAATTCATGCACTCTTGCTCTTAGAAGGGTATTTAGCATACTTGTTGGCCACTCATTCACATCACTCCATGCATCGACACACTCTTTGAATTTTTTCATGCTAAACCTCTCAACCCAAGAATGCCTCGTTTCAGCTGTTTTCGTGGTAGAGGACACACTTGTTTGAACTGTTGTTGTGGTATAGAATGCCTTTATTTCAGCTGCGACCATGGTATAGGATGCCCCTGTTTCAACTATAGTCGTGGAAGCTGAGAATCTGTGCTAAAATCGTGGAAAGCAAGGTTGCTTATTACAAATTTGAGTTTATGCCTACAATGAACTTATTTGGTTATGCACATAAAGGAGGAATGCACACAAATAAGGTTTATTTTATTTTAATTGGTTTTAGATATATTGGTAAATAAGTACTTTTTTATAAATTAGTTTATCCCCCGATTTATTAATTTTTTTTAACACACTTTTCCCCTAATACCAAGACATACCGGGAGTTACTAATAGAGGTTTTTATGTAAAACAAAGTGTAAGTTTGCAACAATAGGCTTAGTAAAATGCATGCCATAATCTTTACACAAGGAAATAATCAAAAGTCAAACCATGGGCTTGGATCTAATTATATTGTTGACAGAAAATTCTTTTAAATTCCTAAAATTATGTTTCATTTCCTTGCAATGAATCTAACTTAGTTTACCCCTAATACCAATTGTTTTTTTTTATCACACACTTTTACCCCTAATACCAACACATACTATGGAAAACTTATACACGGTGTTATGTAAAAACAAAGTACATAAATTTGCAAAAAAGGGACTAGTAAAACACATGCCACAGTCTGCACATAGGTCAATAATTTAAAGTAATAACTCAGACTTGAATCTAGTTACATTGTTGACAAAAATGTCCTTCATATTCCCATTAGAGTCTACACATTGGTCAATAATTGAAAACAAAACCACATGCATGAAGCTAGTTACAATGTTTAGTAAAACCTATTTCAGATTCCTAAAAAGATGCTTCATTGGCCCACAATGAATATGCCAAGATGACAAATTTTCAAAAAACTTATGCTTAGAGTCAAGCTATGAACTACTTAGTAAGATGCAAGCCACAGTCTGTACACTGATCAATAATTGAAAGTAAAACCATAGGTCTAAATCTAGATACATTGTTCACAAAAACCTCTTTCAGATTCCTAAAATGATGGGTCATTTTCCCACAATGGATTTGTGAAGATTTCATTTTTTCAAACAACTTATGCTTAGAGTCAAGCTATGAACTACTTAAGAAAATGCACACCACTGTCTGTACTTTGATCAATAATTGAAAGTAACACATATGGTCTGAAGCTAGATATATTGTTCACAAAAGCCCCTTTAATATTCCTAAAATGATGGGCCATTTTCCCACAATGCATCTTCCATTTTGAAAGTTTTTCAAACAACTTATGCTCACAATCAAGTTATGAAATTCGTATTTAGGGTGTTATGTAAAAAATAAAGTGTAAATTTGCAAAAACGGGGTTAGTTAAATGCTTGCCACAATATGCACATTGGTCAATAATTGAAAACAAAACCATATGATTGAACCTAGTTACATTGTTTACAAAAATCTCTTTCATTTGCCTTCAATGAATCTACCAAGTTGACAATTTTCAAACAAATTATGCTCAAAGTCATGCTACGAACTACTTTGAAAAATGCATTCCAACCTTTGTACATTGATGAATAATTAAAAGTAAAACCAGAGGTCTAAAACTAGATACATTGTTCACAAAAACCTCTTTCAGACTCCTAAAATGATGTGTCATTCCCCCAATGAATCTTCCAAGATTACAGTTTTTCAAACAACTTATGCTAAAAGTCAAGCTATGAACTACTTAGTAAAATGCACACCACTCTCTGTACATTGATCAATAATTGAAAGTAAAAACATAGGTTTGAAGCTAGATACATTGTTCACAAAAAACTCTTTCAGATTTATAAAATGATGGGTCATTTTCCCACATGAATCTGCTAAGATGACAACTTTTCAAACAACTTATGCTCAAAGCCAAGCTATGAACTACTTTGTAAAATGGATGCCACTCTTTGTACATTGATATAGAATTGAGAGTAAGACATAGGTATGAACCTAGATATATTATTCACAAGAAACCTCTTTCAGATTCCTAAAATGATGGTTCAATTTCCTCCAATGAATTTGCCAAGATGGCAGTTTTTCAAACAAATTATGCTCAGAGTAAATCTATGAACTACTTATACAGGGTGTTATGTAAAAAACAAAGTGTAAATATGCAAAAATGGGGTTAGTAAAATGCCCACCATAGTCTACACATTGGTCAATAATTGAAAACAAAACCATAGGACTGAAGCTAGTTACATTATTCACGAAAACCATTCCTAAAAGGATGTGTCAGTGGACCACAATGAATTTTCCAAATTGGCAATTTTTCAAACAACTTAATATACAAGTTTGTTTGGGAAAAATAAACATGACCATGATTTCCACATTCTCCATTGGTAGAGTTTTCAATTTATTCCCTTTAGATACATTCTAGGATTTGATAATGTGATGCTACGGTTTGTGTTTTTCACGTAAATCCTATAATGTAGAGTTTGGAATTTCCTTTAATATATGATTGAGTTCTATAGGAAAATTCTTAATGAAAAAAAGGCTTCAAGACACTCAATAAATTTCCAATACCACCATAAGAGAATAACATAAAGTGTAGGTGTGTAAACATAAGGTATTAATAATTATTTTTCTTTGAAATAGAGTATAAAAATGTTAGTTTGTTAGTAAAGTCCTTTTATTATAGTTAGTGTCAATTTAAAGAAAACTAATATTTCTTAGACAATTTTTTTTTCTAAGCTTTTGAATTACATAGTGGAAGTGGATGTTGGAAAATACTTTAAACTTCTATGGGAATACATTGAGTAAATAATATGTATTTTTTTTTGGATACTAAGAAAGTGGAAGATGAAAAACCTCTCTTTGAATTCCCAAAATATACAAAGTAATGGTATCATTATTTTAAAAAATTCATGACATTCTTGCTCTTTATAATTTTTTAATTAATTAGAATGAAAGCCAACTTGGAAAACATTTTTTCAGAAATCGACGCATCAGTAAATTTATCAAATTAAATGATTAGTTATTAATAGAATGAATAAACATGCATGACAATCATTAAAATCACAAGCATCATCATCATGGTCCTCACAGAGTAACTTTCATATTAATCCGAGAGAGCTCAATGAAGAAAGTGACTTCAAAAAAATCAAGGGGAGAAAAAGGATTCTATCTATCTTGTGGGTCTTACCCTTCAATTATATTTGTTGGAACAAAAGAGAAGGATCTAGTTTCTAGTTCACATATATTTCTTCAACAAGATGGGGAAGGGAACAAAGGAAAGTGGGATAGAATTTCATGGTTAGAAAATGATAAAATCTACATCTTCCAGGTGAGCATGATCATTGACAAAAAAGAGGAAATATCCCAGTTGCTAGAGCTTAATCAATTACTTGTTAAGTATATCAATAGATCATGACAAGTAAAGGCTTCTTTCTTATAGAAGCTCACTCAAATGGAATCAACATCCACACTCTTGAAGGAAAATTTCATTCCAATATGGATAATTTGTACAAGGAACTCACAGAACAAGTGAATGTCAGGAAACACTTGGATAAAGTCGAGAAGGAATCCATAGAATAATGTCAAATGAAAGCTGAGGAATTCTAGGTTGCCACTTCTAAACAATTGCAGGATGCTGAGGAAGGATTCAAAAATAATTTTTTTTGAGAAAGAAGAAGAATCCAGAGTGTTGGTTTCTAATAAAGGAAATCTAGAAGCTCTTGTTTTGCAGTTGAATTGTGAAATCTAGGTGATATCTATTGAAATAGAGGCATCCCATAGAGGTTGGAAATTAGAAAAAGATGAGCTTTCATTGCAGATTGTAGAAACAAGAAGAAAAACTGAAGAGATTGCGAAAGACAGTGAAATGGAAAAGGAAGTATGGAAGACTAACAAGGACAACATTTTTCTTCATTGGCCGCATATAAGAAAAAAATTGAAGAGATATCTACATAAGATGAGAGGGTCTTAGTTGAATCAAAGATTGAGAGATGTCCCATTTGAATGACCATTATACGCAACTTGCTCACTTGAAAGATGAGATGGAGAAAAATGTGAGGGTTCTATAGAAATTTAGAACATAAAAGATTGATTGAAATCCGAGTTGAATGAATCCAAGGAAAGGATTCATAATTTATATGAAAAAGATAACAAGATGGGCATTTGTGGGATGAGGAAAAGAGAAATTTGAATTCCACTCTTGCATAGTTGCAAACAAATCATCAGTTTATGGCTATTGAAAGTGGATTAATGAGCAAAACGATTATAGAGTTAATTAGTGAAGTGGAGCTCTTAAATACCAAGGAGAGTAAGTATTGATGAATTTTAGTGAACACAGGCATTGCCATTACAAGGTGAATGAATTAAATGCTAAACCAGTTACTGCTATTACTTTTTATTCATAAGAGATGTGATCACGCTTGTTACTTACAATTGACCTGAAGGCTTACATTTAAACACATATGACATGCAAAACCTAGAATATCTAAACTTAGAGTGAATTGAATAACAGATGTATGCTAAAATCTAACTAGAATACCAATAATAGAAATGAACTTCTAATTTTTCATAGAGGGAGTAATTACCATTTTCTAATACTCCCCCTTAATTACAACTGCAAAACACATGATCAAACTACTACTAAAACATACTACCTTTAAGGGATTTCAAAAAATGAATGTCTACTGGTCTATGTCTAAGCTAGACTTAGAAAACATCTTCATCTTCGCCTTATTTGATGTTATGTGGAATGCAATTTTTTTCTGTACATTCTGCTCCAAACTTTGAAGCTTTCAATGCTTTTCTTCTTCTTCATGCTCTAGGATTTAAACTCTGGGTATCTTTTCTCCTTGTTACTTCTTGGCTTTCGCCATTTCTTCTTCTTGCATCTAGGATGTGAAAAAATGCACTACTCTTTTTCAATTCCATAACTCTGGTTGTAAAACCAATGATCTACAACATCTTCAATGTTGCCTTTAACACATGCAAAATATTTGTTGCAGATTTCTTCCTCCATCTCTTCAACTAAGTGCATTACTTCTTCTGCTTCTTCTCTGATCTTGCTAGTACAAAAAATATTGTCCTGCAATCCTGCACACTCAAAAAACTTGCAAAATTATGATAATTAGAACCATGTTGATTATTTTTAGTTTGGTATTCTTGCAAAGCTTCCTCATCTGGTTCAACCTTTGCTTTAGAATGTAGGTTGTCATATTCAACTTCTTTTGGCGTTGCAATACAATCCTTAATAAATGTCAAATCTTCCTCAAAATTGGTTTCCTAATTTTTAGCTTCAAATTGTTCATCTTCCTTAGCTACCAATTCACTCATAGATGCATGTTCTATTGTGAAAATTTTATGCAAGATGTTTTTCTCCCTCTCATCAAACTCCAAAGGTTTAATAAGATATTCAAATGCATTAGCTTCAAGCTTGAACGTCTCCCTTTTTCTGATTCCTCTTCGTTGTTTATTCGCCTTCTATTGAGGCTTACTAAGGACTTCAACTTCCTTTTCTTTAGTGCTTCCTTACTTATTACCCCCTAAAAAGTATAAGATTGCTTTGCTCCCCCTTAATGCAATATCTTCCTGAGATCTCAACCCTTTCCTTCAATTTGGAGGATCTGAGCTCTCTCTTTCAATTTGAGGCTACATCCTTTTACTTTCGTGCAAGGTTTTTCAAATCTACCATAAAAATTAAACTCCTCTACCTTAACACATCATAAATACAAAAACTCTCAAAATGAACTTATCCACTTTTAACCTTTTTTTTAATATAAAAGAAACAATTTCTTGACTTGAAACAATCTCTTGAGGACTGACAGATCAGCCCTTTTCACGGTTCCCTTCACATGGGCTCACGACTGATGGCTCATACTAATTATTTTCAAAAATTGAGTACCCGCAACGAACATGCAAAAATTGATTTCTCAAGTTTCCTCACAACTGGTCGTGAACTCTTCAGATCTGGTCATACCTGGGTATAGTGCTTACCTGCGATCGCTTCAGATTTGCAGATCTGAAAGCTCTCTTAGATCTGTTTAAGCTCTCTCTTGAGTTGTTTCTTGAGCACTTCAATCAAAGAATTCTCGTCTTCGAGATCTTTCACTCTGACTAGTGAAAGATGGATCTTAATGGCTTCACTATGAAATAATACACTGTTTGGATCGAATTTCTTTTATGATTTCAGACTTCTTCATTGTGGAAGAATACTTCACAACACGACAGATCTTTACTTCTCTATTGTAGTCTTCTCCGTAGATTGCAGGCTGCAACTCAGTATATTGCAGACTGCAACTACGAAGAATATGATTTACTCAACTCATAAGAAATGCCATCATGCTTGATACTTACAATTGCCCCAAAGGCATGTATTTAAACTAAACACATAAGACATGCAAAACCTAGACTCTCTAAACTTAGAGTGAACTGACAAATGAATGCATGCTAAACTCTAACTAGATTGATAATAATAAAACTAAACTTCTCATTTTTCATGAACGGAGTCATTACCGTTTGCTAACAAGTATAATGCTACATTGGTTTGCATGGAAGACAAAAGGAAGGTTTTGAACATTGAGTCTTTAAGAAATGAAGAGAGGTTACAATCTTTGCTTACCGAAATTGTAACAATGGAAAATAAAATGAACAGGTGAATGAAAGAGTCGAACAACGCATAAATTTAATTGAAAAGCATAAGGTATCAGAACATTCTCTTCAACAACAAAATGAAATCTTACAAGAGGAGGTGGACAGAACTGGGTGTTTCCTAGAAGCACAAAATCATAGAGTTGAAAAGTTGGAGACTGCTCTGCATTCTCTCAATAAGGATCTTGAGTCCAAAAAAGTTAAGCTTTGCAAGTGAGGTCACTGGTGCTATAAAATGGGAAATCAAGATCAAATGGTTCTCTAGAAATTGGAAAACCCAAATCAATTGCTCTCCTGGAAAAGGGAAAGCCAAATCCAAACCATGTGCATGAATGTGGAAATGGAAAATGAAATGGTAATACTGAAATGACAAAACCAAAATTGAATGGTGTTCTTGGCAAGCGAACAACAAATGGATTGTTAAAAATGGAAACACCACCAAAGTCGGTGCAAGAAAACCAAACACCATCAGCAAATCCTGTGCCTGAAAACCAAATACCATCAAATCTCATGCCAGAAAAGCAAACACCAAACAAGGTGATTGAAATGTGAACACCAAAGCAATCCCATGAAAAACGAACACCAAACAATGTTCCTGGAGATTGGACACCAAAGCAGCTTTCTGGAAAGAAATCCTCAGATATTGGAATTGAAAAACCATTGCGGTGAAAATGGCTCTATAGGATTATACCCTTCATAATTTGTTTTCAGATTTGGTATTTTCGTGATCAGTATAATAGTAAAATTCAATCTGTATAATGCAATTTTTATTTTGTGGTGGTACATCGTGCCATGTTTTATATTGGAGAGCCATTGTGCTTCACCACCTTATTAGGGTTTCTTATATTGCATTCTGAATTGCAGTTGAGATTATTATTGTGGTTGAAATGAGACATGTCCCAAAACTAAAGTTATCTTAATGAATGTTACTATGATATCATCATTGTTCAAATTATTATGGGAAAATTGAAAATAAATATGATATTGAAATAATATAAATTCTAGTTTATGGTATAATCATTGTAAATAAATTTGAAATTGAAATTAAAAAATGTTTATGATATAATTATTGTTGAGATTATTATGAGAAAATTTAAAATAGATATGATATTGAAACAATTGAAATTAAAAGCAAAGCTGTTTATACTTATCTCCAAAATATATTTTAATGTAATAATGTATATTCTAAATCTAAAATAATTATGTAACATCTGAAAGTCCTTTCAAGTCAGGCTTAAAGATTATGCAACAGATATATGTAGAAACATAGCGTTTCTGCATTAAAAATTCAAAGTTAATCATGAAAAAAGATAACTATTGAAAAATAAGAATAAAAGAAGCAATCCAAATTGAAAAGAAGAATAACAGTCTAAATAAAGCTGATGACTTAAAATTGAATAGAGAGTGAAAACCAATAGTTAACCAAATTGTAAAAAGGATCCCAAAATTATTAATATCCACTCTCTCAAAACAAAAATTACCTTTCTCGTCCACATCATTGTTTTCTTCTCTTGAAGATGGACTCCCTTTGGTAGTCCTAAACGTTGGGCTATTTAAAATCTTCTAACAGTTCTCTTCCAGTTGATCTGAAACTTTCTACATATAAAATTGGATTCTTTATGTAAAAATATGGAAGATGTAGTCTTGTTTTCTATAAATTTATGGTAATTTAATTGAAATATTGAAATTATAAAAATTATTATTTTTATACCAAACATATTTACAAGTATTTGTAATAAAAATAATACTAAAATTAATATATAAAATAATAAATTAACAATTAATTTTAAAATTAATATATATTATAATAATAAAGTAATTATAACCTCTCATACCATAAAAATTATATTAAATAACTTCCATATATATATAATTAACAATTAATTTAAAAATTAATATATACTATAATAATAAATTAACTATATTAAATGACATTCCATACAAAAGTATTTTAAACAACATCCCATATGGAATATAATGGCCAAAAAAATTATAAATATTAGCATATCTCCAAAGCAGGGGAATCACTAGAAATATGCCTTAAGTTGACAAGAACTGATGATATATAATCTATTGACTTTCTCTTGGTTGTTTGGTGGTTGGTCAGATGTTGTATTTACACATGTGTCAATCCACAAATGATGCAACTCTATTATGCCCAAGTGTTAGTGTACAAAGGATGCTACTCCATTCCACATCTTAAAACATATAAAAACTGATTAGTTCACTTGGAAGGATTGAAAAATTATGAGTTTCAAAAGAAAGGGTATAAAATTGTAGGGCCATCACAATAATCGTGTGAAATAAGTTGGTGAAATTGAAGAATATTTGAAACAGATCAAATCCTATGAGTTGAAATTACCGATTTTCATGTCCATGAAATGCTTATGAATGCAAGTCCTCACCATCTGAGTGCTTCTCTTCCTCAATTGTGGCAACATAGATGGCCTCAAATGTGCCATCCACCAATTCCAATTTTTTAGAACACAGAGTGTCCTTGTGTTCCTTCAAGGCTAAAGAGAGGTCACAGAGGGAGGGTTCCTTCCATGGTCTTGAGTCAATAAGAAGAGGTGATGAAACAAATTCCAATAGCTACAAAGCTCTCAACTATTAGTTGAACTCCATGTGCTTCCATAGATCATATCCAATGAATGTTTGAATGCATTTCTCCGATTCCTGAATCACCAATATTATCCTTTGTTGTGTCAAAAGTACAAGTATCCCTAACACAAATTTCTTATGGATGTGCCTACCAAACTCATATTTGCATTTATTCTGACGAATTGTTGAAATCATTATACTATATTATGCTTCTATTGTCTCCCTCTCACATTGCTTCATTCCTCTCATCACCTTCCCAAGCTCACAAAAGATGAAACAACCACTCCTACAATGGCAGTGCACCTATGTAGCCACCATTCTTCTCGATTTCTTGATAGAATTTGAAACCAACAGAATTCCCAATGCCATTGACCACTTGTTGTTGGAGAAAGGATTGTCGTTTGAAGCAAGGGGTTCATGCCATACCCTAATTCCAACCCTAGTAAAACCACATGCCCACCAATCCCAATTGGAGGAGCTGCAATATAGGGCAAGAGAAAATAATTTAGGTCATATCCCAATTCCAATCCAAATAAACCCACATGCATCGCTAAGGTCAATGCTTAATTGCATGTGAAGAAGGGGGGTGATGCTAGTGTATCAATTTGCTATCATGCATGTGTTGCATGGCATAGGCTCACCGCAATAGTCATACATGTCATGGGGGAGATAGGATGATGAACCCCCTATTTTAATTGCAAACCCTTCTTGCAACCTCGTTTCTTTGTTGTATTCCTCATTTGTGAATTTGTTTTTCCTTTGAAAAACATGGAAAAACTCAAATTTCTTGAAATCTTGGACATCTGATAAGATTTTTTGTGAAAGTTTGGAGAGTTTGAATTTATTTGGAGGGGTTTTGTGGTGTAGATATATTAGAATTATTGTTGAGTCTCTAGTACTGTTGTTTTTCACACCTCATTGTCTTTTAAAAATTAAAGCCATGTATATAATGTTAAAGGTTCTAGCTCATTATTGGTTGAGATTCCAATCCCCCTTGCAAATTTATTTTCTTTTGTTCCAATAGGGAAAAATATGACCCCTCCCACCCTCCTTGCACTTAACACCCATGGATTTTATTTTGAATCTCCATCAATGATAGGAGTATGTTGCTTTCATGCTTCCCTCCACTCTTGAAATCCTGAAGCAACCATTTTAAGTTGTCATCTCGATGATTGACTTGGTCTTCTCATAATATTATGTTTTATTGGGATGATTTAGTATGTACATGAATTTGATCTTTATGCGTATTAATAAAGTTCCCAGTTGTCCAATATTTGTGTAATCCCAGATTTGATTTTAAGTCTCATAAGTGTTTTTCATAAGTGCTTGTCATAAGTGATTTTTATAAGTGTTTTCATACGTGCTTTTCAAATTTATTATATGCATGATAACATTTCCCTAGAGGGTTGAAACTTATTGGCACACCTTGTTATCTTATCTCTTGAATTGCCCAGTGGATTATGATCATTAAGAGTTGAAGTAGTGTCCATTTTTTACGATGTTTTGTTTATATTTCATAACGGTGCTAAGGACGAAAATTCACGAGATTAAAATTTGGGAAAATGTCTTATTTAAAAAAAAAGTCTTCACATCATAAGTGATTTTATAAGACTAATCATTGAAAGCTATAAGCATAGATTAACCTTTTCTTCAATATCCCAAGTTAAACTTAATAATAAATATAACAATTGATACAATAAATTACAAAGTGTAGAAACCATCTATCTTACAACTTCTTTCACTTCATAAACTATCACTCAACTCAACTGCATACCGAAAAGTATTACAACGTCTTTCACTCTAAGCACTTACACTATTCTCCACCGCTACACTATTCTCCACCGCCTTAATAAAGCTCAATAATTTTGACTATGTTTGAGATGCACATTACACTTACATTAAAAATTACTAAATTAAAAATTCAATCCCATGAACTACATATTGATAATGTACAATCTATGCAATTTAATATACATCTATGCAATTCAGAAAAGAGAAAAATAAAGCTTTTTTTTTAAAATACTACTTATACATAATATTAAATAAGCTTATATGACAGTATTATAATCACAATTTGGTTCATATAGTATTAGAACAAACCAACCTAACCAAACTAAATTCTAGATAAATTCTTATAAATTTTTTAAAATATTTAAAATTGCCATTTTTATTAGTATAGAAGATATCATTACTTCCACTGCTAAACAAAGTCTTTTAGTTTTTCAAATTGATAATGTGATTGGTATCTCAGAAGCTAAGCATCATATTTGTGAGAAGGGCAGCAATGGAAATTTATGGGATCCTCCATTTATTCAACATAATTACCTTACACCTTGCACGCTATAGAAAAAATTCCATCACTAGATTGCCACATGCACGGTGTTCCTGATAAGACATGATAAAGGAAAATTAAATTGTTGAGATTCAGACTCTACACCACTACATGCCAATGATAACATGGTACCAACAATAACCACTTGACAAACATTTTCTTTGCAGAAGCTACTGTTGGCAACCAGGCTTGAAGCTTATATGATATGAAATCTTCTCTTTCAGATGTATTGCAAAGCCTTTTATGGTTAAGATTTTTTGTTAAGTATTTTTAAATATTTGCTATTGAACTTATCTTCTTAGATTTTTCTGCTTGAATTCTGATTCTTGTCTCGATGTGGAGTCCAAAGATGCCAAAACTATCGGATATAAAAACTTGTTGAAGCCAACAATATGGTAATTCCTTTACCTATTTCTACCAAAAATTATAGGTGGACTATGTGTTGTTATCGAACTGAAGGTTCGGCGTCCTCCAAGCACTACTTCAATTTTAAGAACTCCTACAATACAAAAAAATTTCGCACAGTTGTTTGCATTCGCAGGTTATTGTATAGGCGTTGAAGAACTTCGAGAAGAGGCGAATGTCACGCTAGGATGTGAGGGATGCAATGAGGGCGTACATTGGAGATATGGGTTTCTTGGATTTTGTACAAATCCCTCGCTAATCGCATTGTTGGAGGTTACAAGGTTCATCGGGCTGTAAACCCGTTAACCAAAGTTCTCGAATACAGTGTAGAGGACATGAACACGATGGTTACGACGTGGAATGGAATTAACCTCATGGATCTTGTGTTCAAAATATGGGCAGAGACATGAACAAAAGAGTTACAAGCACGAATGGCTGAACTACTTATTTGATATTACACAGTTGTATATATATGTTACATGCTTTGACGGTTCAAGCCAATGCCGGCTAACTGATTATAGAACTAACTAACTGAATGTAACTAACACAATTTAACTAAGAGATTATTATTTCTAACACTCCCTCTTAATCTCAAGTGTTACATTCTTACTAAACACAACACTCCCTCATAATTATGATACTCTAAAACATCTAAAATGCAAATCTCACAAATGCAAATGCTTGCTGGTCTATGTCTCAGCCAAGCTTACAAACACTTAACAAAAATTTCAAAAACTAAATTGGATTCAGATTAGGCTGGTTAGGCCTATTTCTTTCATCTTCATCTTCAAAGATAGAATGTTCGCCTGGATCCCAAATACGATGTTGTTGTCGTTCTCTTGCCTTGCTTTCAATAGTATATTCAATCAACTGATCTTTATGGTTGACTATATTCCGTGTCTCATTGTGTCTCCACCCAAAACTCTTCCGCAAACACTTCCATAATTCTTCTATCTCAATGTTCAACTCTATTCCTTGCATGTGTATGTTATTTAACTTCATTTCCTGCAGCATTTCTGCAATGCTATTTTCAAATTCTTAAAAATTAATGTTTTCATATTCTTCATCTGCTACAATCTTCTTGTTCACATCTTCACAAATCCTTGGATTTTCTATCCACTCTTTTAACATTCTCAACTCTTCATCATAATCTATTAACACATCCAAATGATGTTCTTCTTTCGTAGTACCTGCATAATCTGCAAACACACACAAATTTTCAGTTCCAAAAACATGAGATTCTTTGGTCTCGTTTGATGCTTCAAGCATTTCCTTGTGTAGGAATGGAATCTCCAAACACTCTACAAAATCTTCTTCTTGTTTCTCATCAAATACTGCTACATGGGCAGTTTTATCTTCAATTGAATTGTCAACAACAAACTTTGTTCACTTCACTAAGTTAATGCCATCAGCAATATCTATTGTTGGATTCACCAAAGTTTCTTCATTATCAAAGGTTGCTACAATGGCAACTTTATCATCCACTTCATCATTCACTAAAGTTTCTTCATCATCAAAGGTTTCTTCATCATCCTCTTCATTCTCTGCTTTACAAACAACGACTTCAATCTTCTCCTCTACTTTATCAAGGACTTCTTCGACTTTCTTGTCTTTGTCTTTTTTCTCTGCTTCTTCTTTCTCTACTTTAGACACAAAAGCTTCTTCTAATGTACCGATATGCTGCAAAGTATTAATGTTTCTTCTCTTTTTACTGTACCTCATCTCTAGAGCATCCCGAAAATCTTTTGCACTAACAACTTTATGAAATTTATAGAAAACACAATAAAAAACATTTTCATCCACTCCTGATAAAATAATATGTCTTGTAATTGCATTTTTTCTGTTATGGGGATCCACAAAATATTTTTGAGCAAAACGCCACAAATTTACTGAACAAAGCAAATATTCCATTTTATTTTCCCAAATTTCATAATCCATACCTGAGAAAATTGGCAAAATCGGCATAGATCTTCTCAATATTTCATCTATCTCATCATCTTCATTAAATTTATTTTGATCTTCT
Source organism: Larix kaempferi (assembly GCA_027924585.1). NCBI lineage: Eukaryota > Viridiplantae > Streptophyta > Pinopsida > Pinales > Pinaceae > Larix > Larix kaempferi. Next base: position 7,809,358 of record BSBM01000114.1, read on the forward strand.
ATCTCTTCATCTTCATTAGATTTATTCTGCTCTTTATCTTCATTGATCTGCTCGATCTGATTCTTGTCTACATCATCTTCTCGATTTATGACTCCAACTGGAATCTCACCATACATTTCTCCAAAATAGGCTTCCTCTACCCTTCTATTCTTTTTCGCAATTTGTTTAATATTTCTCCTTGATTGTTTTAATATTCTCATGTGAACCATTACAAACCAAGATATTTACTTTATGTATGTTCACAAAATGTATTTTTTAATATTTTCACAATACTTTCAAAACTTAGGTTTCTTCAACATATTCAAACTTAACAAAAATCGATCTTCTTTTTGGGAGTAACCGTAAGTCTCTCTATATATTCCAATAAAAATCTTTTCATAAACCCAAACTTGTCAGGTTTCTTATCTTGGTCAAATGGTTAAAAAATATCTTTTCAAGGCTCCTTTTAAGTAATAACATTTCCTTTTCATAGAACTTCTAACACCATTAATTAAATATTTCAAAAATAAGATTTTAAGTCTTTTGACTTACGGGATTTTTTGCAGCGATTCTGGATTTTTCCTCTTGTGCAACAATTCTTCCGGATTTCATCAACCACCATTATCTCACGCGACTTTCTTAGGTGAATACCTGAATGGTAATTTTCATACACAACGATTTTTCTACAGCTTCACAACTCCAGGGAATTCTTCCTTGCAACGATTTCTTTCACAGCAAACTTCTTTTCTTCACAGAACTTTCTTCACAACAATTTTATGTTTCTCCAATGGATATGGAGATTCTTTTCTGCTGGGAAACGATTTATGGGTAGTGATTTCCTTCTCTGTTCACTGCCAAATTCGTCAGAACAACACACTTCTTCAGCAATAATTCTTACGATGAACAACAAATGGGGCAGCAGGATTTTTTTTAACAACTACAGCCGGCAGCAACACTATCTCCTTACGCTAGTAGGCTTCCACACCAAATTTTTTCACACAAAATTTTTGTTACAAATGGCAAATCCCGGATTCATTCTTTGATGGACTGGCTCAAATGGCAAAGCCCAGATTCTTTCTTTGACGGAGTGGCTCAACATTCTCGAAACAAATCTCCTGTTTCGACGGGACCTTCTCTCCAATATTTGAAGAGGTTCTCCAGAAACTAATAACCAACCTCTCCACTTGCAACGGGCTTCAACAAATATGCTCAACGAACTGGCTTCAACAACTCTGTGTGCACAGGCTTCAATGAACTGGTGGCTCCAACAAAATTTTAACAGCAGACTTTACTTCTGCATTCAACACCCATCTTCAACAAATGTCCACTGAATAGCAGACCTTCCAAAACCTCCACAATGAAGAAGAGGCTATCTAAACCGTCACCAACGGATTAACCTGGCTCTGATACCATGTTCAAAATATGGGCAGAGACATGAACAAAAGAGTTACAAGTACGAATGGTTGAACTACTTATTTCATATTACACAATTGTATATATATGTTACATGCTTTGACGGTTCAAGCCAATACCGACTAACTGATTATAGATCTGACTAACTGAATGTAACTAACACAATTTAACTAAGAGATTATTATTTCTAACATCTTGTACTGTGCCAGATTGGAAAGACAAAGATTTTGACGGAGGTTTTTTATTTGTATAAACATGTTTTGGAGAATTACAAACCCTCTAGGGAAGGGGTCAATGTCCTAATAGGCATCCCAAGCTCAATGTCGAGGATAATTATGGACACGAAGCAGTTGATAAAGGACTACAAGGGAGAGATGACGAGGACAGGTGCCAATAATGACTGGGATATAGATGACGTCAGGCATGGATCCCATTTCCCAACTTTTCCTCTGTGGCCGCTAGGATTCAGCTTCATGTTCCAAGTCATGCGTAAAGGACCGACAAATATGATCGAGAGACGACCTTTCATATGAGCGAACGAGGTTCCAAATCATTGGTCGAATTGATTAATGATAGGGGCGGTTCCTCATAGGCTTTTGATAGACGACGGAGCCTCAAGAGGAACTCTCCCCTTAAATAACACTTTTGGCGTAATAATAAATAATTAAATTTTATTTTACATGTAATTAAAAAAATATGTTGGCATGCTTTTGAGCATCGGGGTTGATTAATCTCATTTGGGTTAATTTTATTTAATAATGATTTCTTTAAAACATTAAATTATTATTTCCTCCATATCAATTAATACAACTATTTTTGCATAGGGTAAGTACAGTTTTTAAATGATTTGAAATTAAAATAAAAAATTAAATTATTTTAATAAATTGTTTGAATATTATTGAATAGTTACCTGGATGCGTTTGAAGTCCAAGATCAAATGACGCATGTCCCCTCAGATGGCCACCGCTAGGCGACTTGAAGAGGCCCGACAACATGACATCGTTACAATGTGTAGGACTTAAATGAGTAGGAGAGAAGAAGGCTTGGATCCTTCAAACACTTGTACCCCGAGAGTATCCTAGTCTTGTTTGGTGAATTTCATAGCATCTTCAGGAAAATGCAAGTAATGGTAGGTGACTGCAGGTCCTTTTCAGCCATGAATGGTAGTGAAACCTTCGTAAATGCGTTTGAGGTGAGTTTAATTCGAATTCTATCTGTATATGAGCTTGTTATGATGATCAATGGCGAGGTTTGGTTTAAGTTTGGAGGAGGGCCGGAGAGCTGGGACATTGCTGTGTTTTTTTCCAGAGGGAAGGAGAACGATGGTTGGCCTGGCATCCAAGGTGCATCCAATGCAAAAGGAAGCAAATTGTTGGGTTAGTAAATTATGTGGACGCTATGCCTCTGCAACAGAGAGCTTGAAGTCAGAGGGGAAGAGGCACTCGAACCCAACCCAATTCTGTATAAATTGTCCCCGTCAATCTTTACATAGCTGCGTGACTTATGAAACCAAGCTTTCCATCAAGGAGATGTAAGTTGTGTCATGTTATCACATCCATAGTAGCCGAGATACCATGATTGCAGATCAATTTCCTGTATATTTTTGAGCTAGTCCTTTACACCTTTTTTATGATATCAGCCTATTTTGAGCAGCATTTTGATGATCACTCACATATATTCAGTGGATCTAGAGTTTGCATAGTTACAGCCTCATGCCAAGACTGATCCCCATGACCCCAGGTCGGTGACTGAGATAGCCATTCCTCTATCATCCCGAGCAGATTGATGAAAGTGCCCTTGTTATATTTAGATGCAGTGCTTCAGTGTGGATCAAGTAGTTCAGATCAGGGACTCAGGTACATGATCCAGCAGGTATATTTTTTTTGGTACATGTGGGTTATTGATGTGCTATTCCTCTTATCTAGGTAGTTTATGATTGGGTATATTGTGATGGTTGCTAGCTCTATCTTATTTGATGCTTACTTCTTGTTTAGATTAAAAGTGGTTATTTACGATTAACAAGAGGTTCTTGAATATACTCGTTGGTCATACCCTTACTCCATGAAGTACTGACTTGTCCATTCCCTTATTTTAGGGATTTTGCTATCAATGGCACCATTAGTCATTCTCTTCGTCCATCTGTTACCTTCCAGTTTTGGTTTTATCCTGACTCACACCTTAGATAGTGATCTTGAGGACTTCCCCCACCTAGACCTATGTGTTGGATAGATTCCCAATTTGCATTATGTCTCGGCTCTGGAGTGTGTAATTTATTCACAGTGGTTGTTCTCCTCTAGTCCTCGAAACCAAGTATTCCTACAAACAATGTTTCTAAGCACTAATGCATCGGATCTTAAATTCTATATCTAAGGGATGCTTAGTCAACAAAAAAATAGTGTTGTTAAACACTAACCATGCATATCTATATTAGCTAGTCAGTGTCCAAGGGATGCGCTCTCACCATTTGTATGGTGTAAGGCCATTTTCCCCTACATGGAAAGAGGGTGGTCACTCCATCGCACCTATGGATGGTGGCGGGCAATTGAGGTCATACCGAGTCACTATCTGAGGCCCACCAGGATATTCAGGGCACCTGCTCTTGGAGGCTGGTTAGTGAATATCTATAAAGTGAAATAAATGTGAAATATTAAATGTAAAAATATCACAAATAATAAATTGCTAAAAGGTTGCTTTTTTAGAGTCTATTGGAAGCATTCTCATCACTCTACCCATTTGTGAGACACTGCCATTCCTCGTGTTATCTTCTATCCAGTATATGTCTAGGTGGTATTCTTGGTTCCTTCATCTGAGAGCTTGCAATGTTGAGGTTGTTAAGTCCTTCCCCTAGCCTAGCCTTTGATTTTCCACCTTCACCCATGGTTAGCAAATTTTTCGAGTCAGTAAACGAGTATACACTTGAAAATCATGCTTTTAGTAGCTAGTTACTTTGATCTAGGTTTATCTTATTTATATTATTTGCATGCTTACGCGAGTCAAACATCACTCTGCTTTGGTATAGCTAATTATATAATTGAAGGAGAATATCATAACCATTTGTACTTGCAACAATAGTTATTCATGGTCTGGTTCATTATTTTGATCATTCTTGACCTGGTAAACCTAGTTTGACCAAGTCAACCCCATAGTCCATGATAAGTTCGGGAAAAAATGTTCTAGATGCATTATTCATGGCCCATATGTATCCATTAGAGGGTTCCATGCCTCATAAAACAGTTTCAGATGATGGTTTAATGGATTTTTATGATTATTATAATATACTGACCATTATTTTTATAATTTCGGGCATGGATGAGCTTACAGAGGTATATTTTGATAGTCACATGGTGTATGAGTACTCATTTCTAGTATATTTGAGCATTCTTAGCTCATTGGTGCACTCAGTTATCAGTTCCGGGAACTTACAGGTGATGATATGGTCAGGTTACCACTTTTCTTTAGTTTGCCATGCAGAAATGGTTTGTTAAACACTTTCATTGAGCTAGCACATTATCCTAGGGCTCTACAGAGAGAGATGGGGGTCCATCCAGTCGTTATTACCATTTCACCGCATCACCAAACATTTTGGTACAGTCACATTTGTGTCTGGGACACTTGGAAATGAGTTACATGCATTTTTGAACTTTTAGAAGTGGTTTTCTGGAAGAGAAATGGCTCATTGAGGAAATCGATTTGGCTTAGTGGGGCAAGTAAATGGCATGATATTGGTCCATTATAATTTTATGATGATGTATACACCTTCTAGCTCTTGTTCCGGCATCAGTGGGGTCCACACGTTCCAATATTCATCATTTTGGATATTTTATTGTGTCTTTGAGGGGGCCATGATTTGGTCATATGGTCACTTTATGATGCTATATTGTCATATTATTGGTTATTGTGCCACAGGGCCATGCTAGTGAAGGATATGTTACACCTCCTATCCCCACCATGTGTTTGTGTCATGTTTCTTAGTGACTTATCATGTGGTGCATCCCCCTTGGATGTTTTAGTGAGTGCACCCCCCTCTATTTGTGAGTTGATCCATGTATTGTATTTCTGGCTCATCTTAGTTGTTGATTATTATTCTTATATCTTTTGATCTCCAACGCTCATTTAAAAAGTGGTTAGGGTTTTGGTCTCTCTCATTCCTATTTAATGAAGAGACCCCCCTCATTGTAGAGGGACTTTTGGCTCTTGGCTTTTGGAATACAAAGAAATATCTTGGAGAATTCTTGTGATCTTGGGTTGAATTCTTGGCTATGGTGATTGAAACTAATTTTCCATTGCACTGAAGGATCTTGGTACCTATCTTGCATATTTATTTCCACAAATTTTGATTTGCAGGTGAAGGAGGCGACTTGGGAGAAGGGCGCATTAGTTGGGGGACTCACCCTACTACCTTCTGTCAGATCTTGGTTTTCACAGGGAGTGATTTTGTCTTTGTACCAATTATTCTCTATATTTTACTTCTAGCTTGCATCTACCTTCATCTTTGTTTACTGATCGAGCTTTGTTCCTTGGTTTTGCAGAGAGAGGAGAACACACTTGCGGATCTAGGAAATTAATTGGAGCAGGAGAAGTGACCAAAATTTCATTTGATCTTTGCGGGAGTAATCCTTGTCAGATCGAATTTCATCTTCATCATCTAGGTACACTAACAAGGTACATTTTTTGGGTCCTTAGCTTACCCATCTGTCAATTTTATTCAAACCCAAACTAGCAAAATCTTATAAAAATTCCATAACTCTTTCAACTTGGAATTTGGGTGCATGATTTCTGGTTTTTTCACTAAAGGCCTAGCCCCAAGTGGGTCCTAAAGGGCATCACCCTTGGGAGACTCCACCTACCCTAACCCCGAGGCACTGGTTTCTAGCTATTGCGATCTCCTTGATTTTGCTCCTTTTCTCGGTTGTTTGAATCTCTTTTTGTCTTGTGAGCTTGAACACTGTCAGATCTATCATCAACCCCTACTAGGAATCCCATATTCTTTCAGATATACTCCTTGCGACCACTTTCCATATTTTAAGGACATGTTTCCCAAGGCATCTAGTTTTGATCATTTACCCTATCATCTTTTCCTAGATTCATCCTTAATCTCAAGTTAATATAATTGATCTAATTAATGTTTATATCTCATATCCCCTATGTTGAAATATTGTAACTTCTAAGAATATTATATTTGTACTTTATTATTCCGGATATGTTCCATTCCTCTGTAGAGACCCTATTGTATATCCAGAGATGTTTATTCCTTCGAGAGAGTCTGGTAACTAGGGTTATTAGATCTCCCATTTGAGGTCGGCCCTGAGTTAATTGTTTAGGGGTTATTAGACTCTCTTAGGAGAAGTCGTCCCCATTAGGGTGAAAAGTCATTTGGAACATGAGTATAAATAGAGGAGGTGTGTTCCTCATTTATCTCATTCATTCACTCACTTGTGATTGGTGCATAGGAGAGAGAGAGGTCTGCATAGGAGGAGAAGGAGCTCTTGTTGAGGACTACATCTTTGTATTGGTTGATTATCTATATTGAGGAAAGCTTTTCTGGGTTTTCTACCCCATGAGGGTTTCCCAGGGTAAATCTTTGTCTATCTTGTGATTGTGTTTCTTTCAGTGATCTTGCTTGTGAAATTAGGCTAAAATTAACATGGTATCAGAGCTAGCCTGAATAGGACATCTTTCACAAGGTGAAAATACCTCTCTCTCCTCCTCCGGTGAAAATTAGGGTTTCTGCAAAAGTTGGAATTTTTGGATTCTGATTGCATGGCTAGATAGCCCTCCTCAAAATCGAATTTTTGAGCCCTAGATCGAACTTTTTGAGTGGGTAGAACTCCGAGAAAGTCAAACCCTAGTTTGGGTTTTGGACCAGAAAACCAGAAAAAAGTGCGCACCTGTGCACCAAAAAACCAGAAAAGGTGCGAACCAGAAACCCATAAATTCTAATGTAGATCTGAAATTTGTTCATCAGATTTGAAGGGTGAAAAGTTGAAGTTTCCAGAAGCAGAGTTCTCCAGTTATCTCAATCCAATCAAGCATATCTCCTGGTAAGTGTTACTCTATCTTTTGAGAAACTTCAATTTCTGTGGTCCCTTGGATAAGATGGCTCCAAGCACTAAGCTTGAAGACAAGCTAGAGGGTATAGAGAATTTCTAGGCATGGAAATATAGGATTGGTCTCATTCTTGAAGAGCATGATCTTGCCCAATATATCAAAGATGAGGTTGCAGAACCTGAGGAAGATGAAGCCAAAGAGAAGTATAGGAAGGACTTGATTAGGGAAAAGAAAATCATTGCTGATTCTATCAAGGACCACTTGATTCCGCAAGTGGAACCCAAGAAGACCCCAAAGGAAATGTATGATGCCCTTTCCAGAATGTATGAGGGAAAGAACATCAATAGGAAGATGAACCTGAGAGCTCAATTGAAGAGCACCAAGATGAATAAAGGATAATCTATTCAAGACTATTTGTCAAGGGTTTCCCAGTTCAAGGAAAAACTAGATGCCATTGGAGATACCCTTGATGAAGATGAACTAGTCATGATTTCTCTAAATGGTCTCACTAGACCTTGGGAGTCATTCATCCAAACTATGTGTGCCAGAAAAGAAAGTATGAAGTTTTATGTGGTATAGGAGGATTGCATTCAAGAAGAAGCTAGGGTTTCCAATAGAGAATCCTTGCTCAAAGAAGATGACCAAGCCTTGGCCACCCACACCAAAAGAAGAAGAAATCAATCCTACTTCAAGAAGGATAGTCACAAGGAGTCTCAACCTCCACAAAGATTTCAAAAGAAAAGAGGGACTAATCAAAGAAGAGATTACTCCTCATTCCAATGTTTTACTTGTCACAAAATAGGACACATTGCTAAGGATTGTCCTCTAAAGAAGAAAAAGGGTTTTCACCACAAAAGACATCAAGCACATCTAGCAGAAGATGATAGTGAAGAAGAAGAGGAGGAAAGGCCTCAAAATAAAATATCTAAAGTAGAAGAAGAAGAAGATGCAGAAGAGTATGTTCTATTCTCTGCACTCTCTGGGGCAGTAACACCTGAAGAAGATACATGGCTCTTTGATAGTGGTGCTTCAAAGCACATGACAGGACAAAAGAAGACTCTTTCAAAACTTGAAGAGAAGACCTCTCCACATAAGGTATCCCTAGGAGATGACTATCAATATCCCATCAAGGGAGTTGGTGAAGCAAGTTACAAGCTTGATTATGGAACCCCATTGAAGATGAAGTTGAGCTTATATGTACCAGTTTTAAAGAAGAACTTACTCTCTATCTCAGCTTTAGATAAGAAAAGCTATAAGATTGCATTCATAGATGGGCAAGTACTCATGTGGCCCACAGGAAAATCAATTGAGGATGCAATTGTTATTGGTGAAGAGGAAGGAGGCTTATACAAATTCAAGGGCCATCCATAAGCTTCCCTTGTTCATGAAGCCACTAGACCAAGTGAGTTATGGCATATGAGGCTTTCTCACATTAACTACAAAGCAATAACTCATGTGAGCAAGTAGTTATAGGACTACCATACTTAAATATTGATCATGATGGCACATGCAAAGGATGTGCAAAAGGGAAGAATATCAAGAACCCATTTCCAAAGAGTGAAACAAAGACTAAGATTACCTTGGAATTGATTCATTCAGATGTGTGTGGACCAATGCCCTCCACATCCTTGAGTGGATATGAATATTGCCTTACATTTATTGATGACTATTCAAGGAAGACTTGGATATATTTCCTAAAGGGAAAAGATGAAGTCTTTGGAAAGTTCAAGGAATTCAAAGCCTTGATAGAGAATCATTCAGAAAAGAAGATAAAGATACTCAGGACAGATAATGGTGGAGAATATACTTCAAAGGATTTTGAAGTATTCTATAAAGAAGCTGGAATAAAAAGGGAGCTAACCACTTCCTACAATCCTCAAAAAAATGGTGTTGTGGAGAGAAAGAATAGAACCATCATGGAAGCTGTAAAGACAATGATACATGATCAAGACCTATTTATGTATGTATGGGCTGAAGCAGCTAGGACAACAGTTTATGTGCAGAATAGACTATCTCATAGTGCTCTTGATTTCAAGACCCCAGAAGAAGTGTTCATAGGAAAGAGACCCGAGGTAAGTCACCTCAAAATATTTGGATGCCTAGTATACATTCACATTCCAAAAGAAAAGAGGACCAAGATGGATCCTTCTGGGAAGAAGGGAATATTTGTTGGATATTGTGAAGCATCCAAAGCATTCAGAATTTACATCCCAAGTTTCCATCATATGGAAATAAGTAGGGATGTGACATTTGATGAAGAAGCAACTCTCAAGAGATCTAGGAAGTTCCAGTATGAAGAAGTTTATGAAGAAGATGCACCCTCCAGAACTGCAGAGGCTATTGTAATACCCCCATTTTTGACCCTTATGAAATATTGGCTTCTAATGTAAATATTGTATACACACGTTGTATGTTTCCCTAGCGTGGAGCTCAAGGCCAAGGCCCCGCTATTTTATGCTCATATTTTATTTAAAATAGACACGCTTTGATATTGTGTTACCCACGTGCTATTAAGCCATGGGATATTGTAAATTGATGTAAATATTTAATATTGAAATAAAATACCAAAACTGGCTATGGGAGTAACGAATGAGAAGGGGCCATGTGTATCCACTAGGAAGTGGTGAGGGGGGTTGTGGGATTGAACCATAGGCTGCCATATGTCACCTTGAGAACCCATTTGACTTACCTTGCTGACATTTAATTATGTTGTAAGGAAGTGGTTGAGGAATTCAGTCCATGGCTTCAATGGAGCATGGGCAGCCCAGAAATTCGTATGGCAGAGTATGGGCTCTGTTTTCTTGTACCACAAGCCACTCTACCTCATGAGAGTTGCTTCTTCCTCATCCCCATTCCATTGTGAAACGGACCAGCACCATTTTCCATAAAAAAAAAACGAATTGCCAGCAGAGAGAAAAACCAGAAATCACGACTTTGAAAGAACCCACGTTTGGAAGAGCCAAAAACGCCCAGATTTGGCATTGGACAGTGAAATCCAATATGGATCGATTGGTATGAGCCTTGGGGCGAATTTGGGAGCATTAGCTATCCCAAAATCCATAGGAAAACCCAGTTTTTGCAGCCCAGAAAACCAGTGACGGATTTGAGTTATTTGGTGAGCAGAATGGTGAGAAATCAAGTGGGGAATGACTATGCAGAGGTTGGGTGTGCTTGATAAACCCAGTGAAGGCTAGGATCTCAAGGATTAGCAGCTGGACCTTTCTATGCCCATCTTGAAGAGCACTGGAGGGAAGAGTTTCCTGAGGGACTGTGTAACAGAGAAGGGGATCTTCCTTGTGTTGGATGTGGTAGGTAATGTGGGTGCCTGACTGTTGAGTTCACTTGAGATGCTTGTAGCTCTGTGGTTGAGCTCACTGGCTTAGCGTTACCCTCCTCTATCTTCTTGAATGCTTGATAAACCCAACGATGTGTTGGCTTAGCATAGCTAATGACTGAAACCATGGTTGTGAGTGAGCCCAGCTAGTTCTTCCTTAGTGGATGTTAGAAACCCATGTCTTTACTTTGTTAGTATGTTGTTGTTGGACGCATATGCTTTGTCAGTCGTCCCGTAGTATTTGTTGATCAATAGTTTGTGTTATTGTTGTTGGCGCATATGTTTTGTAAGTCACCCGTAGTATTGTTGATCCATAGTTTGTAACGGCCCATGGTTTCGACCCATAGTATTGACGCCTATAATTAGTATATAAGTGTGTGTTGAGACCTATGAAGGCACCGTGAAGTTATTTGTATTGAGCTTGCTCATAGGAGGTTGCCCCCTCGAAGTGGCCTGTGATCAATATAAAAGTGATTCTGAGTTCTGTCATTTCTGCTATTTCGCATATTCGTATTAATTAATTGTTGCAGGTGCCTCACATCTGGTATCAGAGCACTTTCTTGGGCTCGCTGGGTGAAATTTCTTCCAAATTTTTTTTTCGCATCTGTTGCAGGTTCGGATTTGGGAATAATCCCTATCCACTTAACTGTGGGAAGTACTTGGGCATAAGCCCTAAAACTCATTGTGAGGAGTACCACAGGAACCCCGAAGTAGCTGGCCCATTGAGAGGACCTGCCAGCAAAAAGGGAAACGACCCCTACCTGATTGACTAGTTCCCACCCGTGAGGTAAACCAAGAGTTGTCGTTTGTGGCAAAGCGGTTATCAGTTTTACCTGAGCCGTGGAGTGAGGGGTACTGCCCCAATACGCAAGCCGTCAGACAACATTGGTGACCGAGCGAAAACCATGAACTGTTAGGAAGCCGCACATACCTGGGGTCCATATCTACTTTCAGCTGAACTATTGTCGATCATTGCTGTGCTGTTTCAGATCCATTTTGCAAGTCGTTCCAGATCCAGCCGTTCGGCGTTGTTCCAGATTCCTTCCGAGCCGTAGCCGCTCCAGTCTATAAAAAAACAAAAAATAAAAAATAAAAAAAATCCGAGCCGTAGCCGCTCCAGTCTGGAAAAAAAAATAAAATAAAAAAATCAGTTTTTTCTCCATATCTCCCTTGTTTTACCTCTGTTTCCCTTGAAATTTTCAGGGAACCCCTGTCATTCCATTCTGCATATTTCATTCCTGAGGACCCTATCTTCAATTCCCCTTCCTACATCCCGAAATCCCACATTTGTCTATTTTTAGGGTTTGCCATAACTTCCTCGTATATCACCCAATCACCTTCAAATTTTACCATAGAGTTCCTTTCTGAATTCTGCTTCTTTGTTCCCCTCTGCCAAATTTTCCCATTCTTTCACCCCGCTTCTGAAATCCTCATTTTTGCTTCCCTGTCTATCCAACAGTGTCCAAAACCTAGTCAAACCCCAATTACCGTTATGATTTTTTCCCAAATCCAAATTTTCCTTTACTGAAGTAGTTCCTGTTTTTGTTTTCCTACCCAGTCAAAAAAAAAAAAAAATCCTGGTTATGGTTGTCACCCGTGCGGGAGTAAAAACCATGGAGGAAGCACTTGCAACCATCCAAGCCAAACTCCAAGATCTGGATGAAAAATTTCTCGGTCTCCATCTTGAACATTCAGCTATGAACAACAAACGGCAGTCCGAGTCTTCAGCAGACAATGGGTCCTCTTCTTCCAGCAATTTTCGTGGTCCGAAGCTTGATTTTCCTCGCTTCAATGGTACCGATCCAACTGGATGGATCTATCATGCAGAACAGTATTTCAGTCTGCATAATACTTTTGATGTCAACAAAGTTTCGTTGGCATCCTTTCATTTGGAACAGGAAGCTCTTCAATGGTACCGTTGGTACATCAAGGCTCATCCAGAGCCCAACTGGCCAGACTTTTGCCAGCTCCTTTTGCAACGATTTGGTCCTAGTGCTTTTGATGACTTCATAGGAGCCCTCACTAAACTTCGCCAAACTGGCACTGTGAGAGAGTATCAAACCGAATTTGAGAATCTAGCCAACCACACCGAAGGATTGTCAGATGAATTTTACCGGAGTTGTTTTATCAGTGGTCTAAAGGAAGCCATCCGCTCTGAGGTCAAAATGTTCTGTCCCAACACAATGATGGAAGCACTAGGGTTGGCTAAGTTGGCAGAAGACAAGATTGCAGCCCAACAACGCTCCAAGCCCACTTTTGTTCCCTTCCGAAATATGGGTTCTCAGCGACCACCTATACCGCAGGCTCCTCGACCGACTCCTATCAAGCGTTTGTCTGAAACATAGATGCAAGCACGCAGAGAAAAGGGGCTTTGCTATAATTGTGATGAGAAATTCACTCGGGGACATAGATGTGTTCAACAAAATCTCTATCTCCTGGATGCGGAGTCTCCGCCTGCCTCTGAAATGGGTGATGAATATCCAGAAACACTGGATGCTCCGGTCGACATTCAGGAACCACCTATTGACCCTCTGTCTCAGGATGACCAGCTAGAGATATCTCTCCATGCTTTAGCTGGAATCACCACCCCCCAAACAATGCGGGTCAGGGGTTACTTCAAGAAGCTTCCTCTTACAATCCTCATTGATTCTGGCAGCACTCATAATTTCATTGACCCTCGGATCGCCAAACAAGCTGACTGTTTTATCCATCCCTGCTCTAACTTTGAAGTCATGGTTTCCAATGGGGGCACCTTACCTTGCAAAGGGAAGTGTCGAAATGTGCGTATCTCTATGGGAGATTATACCTTGCGCTCTGACATGTTTGCCTTGCCCTTAGGCGGATGTGATGTGGTTTTGGGTGCTCAATGGCTACGCACACTCGGCCCTATCTTATGGGATTTTGCTGAACTTTGGATGCAGTTTTCCCTCAATGGACACAAACACACATTGACAGGATTACAACCAGGTTCTCTCAGCATCATCAGTTCACATCGCATGGAAAAACACCTCAAGAAGAATTCACATGGTGTCATCGCTCAGATCCATTCCATCCAGATGCAACCATCAACGGTCTCCACTACTCCTTTGGATCTACAACAATATCTGGATCGATATACAGGTGTCTTTGCTGAACCAGTGGGATTACCACCTTCCAGGCCAGAAGACCATCGTATTCAGCTCCTTCCTGGCAGCGTTTCTCCCAACATCAAGCCCTATCGCCACCCATTTCACCAAAAAACGGAGCTTGAAATGCTCGTTCGGGACTTATTGAAGCAAGGTATTATTCGCCCAAGCACTAGTTCCTTTTCTTCTCCAGTTATTCTTGTCCGCAAAAAAGATGGGTCATGGCACCTCTGCATTGACTTCCGAGCACTTAATCACCTCACCATCAAGGATAAGTTTCCAATTCCTGTTGTTGATGAGCTTCTTGATGAGCTTCATGGGGCTCACTTTTTCTCCAAGTTGGATCTTCGTTCTGGGTATCATCAAATTCGGGTTCATGAGGACGATATTCCTAAAACAACTTTCCGCACACATGATGGCCATTATGAGTTTTTGGTCATGTCCTTTGGCCTCACTAATGCTCCTTCCACATTCCAGGCCTTAATGAATAAAATATTTTGACCCTACTTGTGGAAATTCATTTTGGTATTCTTTGATGATATCCTCATCTATAGTAAAACATGGGGACGAACATCTCCAGCATCTGAATCTTGTCATGCAAATTTTCTCTGACCATCATCTCCATGCCAAGCAGTCTAAATGTGTTTTTGGACAAAAGGAAGTTGAGTATCTCGGGCACATTATCTCAGCACAAGGGGTTCGCGTGGATCCTGCCAAAATCGATGCCATGAACAATTGGCCACATCCTCAGACACTCAAGAGCCTTCGTGGTTTTTTGGGGTTGACTGGCTACTACCGCAAGTTTGTCAAGGATTATGGGAAGATTGCAGCTCCATTAACTGCTCTATTGAAAAAGGATGCTTTTACATGGACACCTGCTGCTCAGTGTGCATTTGCCAAACTAAAACAAGCTATGTGTACTACACCTGTGCTAGCTATGCCCGATTTTTCCAAGCCCTTCACTATTGAGAGTGATGCTTGTGGCAATGGACTTGGTGCTGTTCTCCTTCAAGATGAACACCCCATTGCGTTCACAAGCAAAGCCCTTTCAGGTAAGAATTTAGCTTCCTCTATCTATGAGAAGGAAATGATGGCTATTTTTCATGCAGTATAGAAGTGGCGTCCATACCTATTAGGGAATCATTTCTGCATCAAGACTGATCACCAGAGTCTGAAATATTTCTTGGACCAGCGTGTCTCCTCCCCGGCACAACAGAAATGGGTTAGAAAACTCATGGGTTATGACTATGAGATCACTTACAAGAAGGGTAAAGACAATATTGTGGCAGATGCTCTTTCTCGCACATTTGATGCCCAAGGTTCTCTTTCAGCTATTTCTATGCCTGTTCCAAATTGGTTGCAATCTATTCAACAGGGTTATGTCAATGACTCTTCCTTATCTCAGATCATCCAACACTTGACCAACAACCCTTCTGCTGTACCACATTACTCTTGGGATGGTGCTTCTCTGTGATACAAGGGTCGTCTGGTGCTTCCCCAGAGCACAGATCTTCAACAGGCTATCTTCTATGAACTCCATGCTTCTCCATCGACCGGGCACTCTGGGTTCCTCAAAACATATGAACGAGCACGGCGTAACTTCTTTTGGAAGGGCATGAAAATGACAATTCAACAGATGGTGGCCGAATGTGATACCTTCCAGCACAATAAGGGTAAAGCAACACTCCTTCCAGGATTGCTTGAACCCTTGCCCATACCTACACAGATTTGGACAGATATTTCTATGGATTTCATTGAAGGGCTCCCTAAATCTGGAGGGAAGACAGTGATTCTCATTGTGGTTGATCGCCTCTCCAAATATAGTCATTTTTGTGCTCTCAGCCATCCCTATACAGCCTCCTCAGTTGCTCAAATTTTTATGGACCAGATCTTTCGTCTTCATGGCATCCCTTCTTCCATTGTCTCGGATCGTGATGCGACTTTCACCAGTCATTTTTGGACAGAACTATCTCGCCACACTGGCACCAAACTGAAGATGAGTTCAGGGTATCACCCACAAACAGATGGTCAGACTGAAATTGTCAATAAATGCTTGGAAACTTATCTTCGTTGCTTCACCTCGGAACAACAACATCAGTGGGCAAAGTGGCTCCCTCTCGCTGAATGGTGGTACAATACCTCTTACCACACTACCTCTAAAATGACCCCATATGAAGCAGTCTATGGTTAGGCACCTCCAGCTCTTCTTCCATACACCCCCACCAGTTCACCAGTTCAGGAAGTTGACAGGGTCCTTCGCAACCGCGATCAAATTCTTCGCATTTTGCGGGACAATCTTCACATGGCAAGAAATCGCATGAGGCAACAAGATGATCAACACCGTTCGGAGCGCACTTTTCAAGTCGGCGATATGGTTTTTCTTTGTCTCCAGCCGTACAAACAATCCTCCTTGAAACTCAAAGGGCGTCATAAGCTCGCTCCAAAGTTCTATGGGCCATATCGGATTCTTCAGAAGATTGGGTCCGTTGCTTATAAATTGGAACTTCCTCCTTCTTCCCGCATTCATCCAGTCTTTCATGTCTCTTGTCTGAAGAAAGTTCTTGGCACCAACATCAGTGGACAAACAATTTTACCCGAACTGGATAATGAAGGATCCATCCTTTTGGAGCCAGAGGCCATCCTCAATCGGCGCACACGTCAGCTTCGCTCTCGCTCTATCACAGAGGTCTTAATTCAGTGGCACGGCATGCAACCAGAGGATGCTACATGGGAACCACTCCTTCAGATTCAACAACAATTTCCACATCTAAAGCTTTGAGGACAAAGCTTTTTTTAAGGGGGAGGGGATGTTAGGAACCCATGTCTTTACTTTGTTAGTATGTTGTTGTTGGACGCATATGCTTTGTAAGTCATCTCGTAGTATTTGTTGATCAATAGTTTGTGTTATTGTTGTTGGCGCATATGCTTTGTAAGTCGCCCCGTAATATTGTTGATCCATAGTTTGTAACGGCCCATGGTTTCGACCCATAGTATTGGCACCTAGAATTAGTATATAAGTGTGTGTTGAGACCTATGAAGGCACCGTGAAGTTATTTGTATTGAGCTTGCTCATAGGAGGTTGCCCCCCTCGAAGTGGCCTGTGATCAATATAAAAGTGATTCTGAGTTCTGTCATTTTTGCTATTTCGCATATTCGTATTAATTAATTGTTGCAGGTGCCTCACAGTGGATACATAGCCCATCTCGGAGGTGATCTCTCAGCTGAAAGTATATAGGCTGGATAGAGATCTATGGTTGGGTGGAACGTTTCCCTCTTGTATGCAGTCGTTGGACATTTACATTTCCAGATAAGTATTCTTGTGAATTAATTTATATACATTCTGTGTTATGCAATGTGTTAAATCTGAATGTTAAATATTCATGGTAATCAAATTGAGATGGAATCTGTGAATAACATGAGAATGAGATTGAATCTCTACATATGGAATCACCTTTTTGCTTGAGATAAACATGTCGATGCATCCCATTCTGTTTGTGTATTATTATGTTTAATTCCGCTGTGTTTATATTGAGTTGATTCTGCACACATAAGTTTTTAATTGTTATGAATTCATGAGTAAAAAACATAATATTGGGGCTAAGTCTGCCAAAAGCCCCGTATGATTGGTCATGTTCTCTCCCCTGCATTTGGAAGGCAGGAGGGGACGTTACAGAGTGGTATCAGATCCCAGCTTGCAGCATTGGGGCTGCTTGGGCCAAACTCTGAATTACAGGCAAGAAACATAATGGTTTTAATGTAATATTGGGAAGTTGGGGGCGACACTTTGATTGGGAAAAATGACAGGGTCATACTTCTCAGATGAAGAATAAGATCACATAGGTGCATAGACCTCTCCAATATATTTCCAATGGTACCAAACTTACCTTATTTGGTTAAGGGACGAGGGAGATATGACTCCCGTAAGCAAGCAGGTCACACACAGATTGCAGGCGGATTGCGCGCGGATGTCGCACAGATTGTGCGCGGATTGCGCGCAGATTGCGTGCGGGTTGTGCGTGGGTCGCGCACAGATTGCGCACGAATTGCGTGCAGTTTGCGCGCGGATTGCGCGCAGATTGCGTGCAGGTTGCGCGCGGATAGTGCGCGGATTGCGCGCAGATTGCGTGCAGGTTGCGCGCGGATAGTGCGCGGATTGCGCGCAGATTGCATGTGGGTTGCGCGCGGATTGCACGCAGGTCGCACACAAATTGCGCGTAGGTTGCGCGCGGATTGAGTGTAGGTTGTGCACGGATAGTGCGCGGATTGCGCGCAGGTTGCGCACAGGTTGCGCGTAGGTTGCGCGCAGGTGGCGCACAGGTGGAGCACAGGTTGCAAAGGGAGTTAAAAAGGAAAAGTAGTTAAACCCAGAATTTTATAAAAGATGAATGGTGCATCGAAATTGAGATCCGCGAATTGCTGAGTGTTCCTTGTTATATGGACTAAATTCGACCGATATAAATTTTTTGTGATTCTTCATAGATTTTCTTCCACAGGTGGCTGAAGTTGGCATTCTGGACCAAAATACAACTGTGTAAAATGTGCAGAATTATTGGTAAGAGTTGTCATTTTTGAAACAACGTTGTTTCCACACCCGATGTCGGAAGGGAGCACGGGGACAGGCATTGGAAAGCTTGTCTAGTAGGGAATAATGGTGTATGAACAGAATTGGAATGAAGTTATCATACCCCACAAATAATTAGAGCAAAAATGTACCAGCGACTGTTTTGACAAATTATTGATAAATATGGGCAATTTCCAGAATTGCTTGAATGGGCAAGGGAAAGGAATGCATAGCAACTGTGTGAATTATTCCATGAGTTCTATTATGTTAAATATTGATTGTGTATATTTCTATATGCATTCTTATGATGTCTGACAAATATTTTCATAATGCACAGTGCTTGCAGCTCATAAAATTTATAATTGTAGCAGAGGTAGCATACAGGAAAGATGGTGACCATAAATGATGCTGAAGATCCTTATGAATACGAAGAAGATGTTCTAGGAGAAAATATGCATGAAGAAAATGCGGAGACTGAATCCAATGGGAGAAGGGAGCAGGTGACTCCTCAGAATTTGGTTGAAAACCATGGTGAGCTTCAATGAAAGATTGATGAAGGCTCAAGAAGAACAACAACAACTCAATGCTGCTATTTTGCAAAGCCTCACTGATATGCAACATAAGATAAACCTTGGGTCCAACCCAAGCAATATGGGTGAAGAAGGAAGAAATGCAGGGAGTCATTCTAGAGGTCACTCGAAGAGGGGGACTCCAAGCCCAAGGAAGAGTTCAGTGAGCAGAAAGCATAAAACATCTTCATCAAGGTCTTCTTCCAGCAGGTCGTGTGACTCCAAATGTTCTAGGAGAAGTCCAAGACGTGCACCTAAGAGATTGGATGGAAGAAAGAAGTTCAAGAGCATCCCACAGGGAGAATTCAGGAAGGCAAGACCTCCCACATTTGATGGGGAAGGCAAGACTGGCCAAAAAGCATGTTGGCCTGGTTTTGTAACCAGGCTTAGTGCTATGGGCACCTGCTAACTAGTAGCAGCAGTTTCAATGGAAATAAAGAACAATAAACTAATTAAACAAGACTAACCATGGATCTATGCAAAGATATTAAGCAAATAACAAAAATAATTTAAAATCAAGAACAAGATAATGTAAAATAATGAATTTGTATTGAAAGAATGGGGCAAGCAAGTGCTTACGGAATCAATACCTCTAATGATGAGGTTGAATGGCTCCAAGGATGAGCAACTCCAATCTCCAATGGTCTCTTCTCCAATGTGGTTTGCAATGGCTAAAATGCTCAAGGGAGATTTCAGCAGCATAAGGATGAGATAATGGATGGATGTGAAATGAGGAGCCCCTACCACCTTTTTATAGGTTTTGGTGGTGGGAAATACCATTTGTGGTTTTGTGGAAACCAAATGGTATTGACCAACATGGTTTAGGTACTTTTCCCTCCTTTTTCCTTTTTTGAATAAAAATAATATTTTAATTCCCTTTTTAATATTTTTGGGAATTTGGACCCTTTTTTAGGGTTTTTTATGATTTTCTTGGAAAAATAATCTTTTTTTAATGGAAAAAGGGGGTGTACTAAGGTCTTTTGGTGACCTTTTGTTGGTTTCAGAGGCTCAGATGGTGGAAAAGTGGACAAATGGGTCATGTGAGTAAGGGAATGAGCTAGTGAGCACTTTTTAGGTGTTAACAGATTGCCCCCTGATGTGTGAGGGCAGGAGCTCATCGTATGGCCGATAGACATCATAGTTCTTTTGTCATTTTTTCTAGGGTTTAGGGAAGAGAAGAGACCGGTTTGGAGACTGGAGCCACGGCCCTTGGAAACTGCAAAAACAAAAAATATTACATGGCCTCAATATGAATGAGGTATGATCTCTGATGAAGGACGAGGCGGGCATTCCCATGCTCGTATCAAGACATATACAAAACAATTAGTCCCAAGAAGGGGGATCTAATACGTAAAGAAATATACTGGTAAATCATAATGGTCCAGAGGGGACATTATTGTGGGATATACTCGTGATCATGGCTGATCTCAATAACTGATACACTGGAATAACCGTTGAAACTGAAGGTGTTCAATCATCTGTATGGACTTAATGACTGTGAGCCATTTCTGGGAAGTATTTGTATCTGTATACTCGAGGGAGTATAAAACTGGGGTACATCTGAATACTGTCGCCATACGCAACCCGGATATCTATAGAAAAAAAAATGTAACTGGTTGTATCCATAGGTAGACTCTCAAATGTGGAGGAGTCAGGTGGTATCCGGGGGTCTTCGACTAATAACTGAGCGGACGAATTCCCTGTGCGAGTCTCAACGATGCGATCAAGGTGTTGAAGTCGAGCATGTGAGAAACAACCATTTGGAGAGGCACTGAGGACTCTTCTCGAAATGATTTGTAGGTACTCATCATAAATGGGGACGAGTCCAAGACACAGGGACCTCTAGGTCTATCCTCTAGAATAAATGTGGTTGTCGTCAACAGAGGGAGACCAGCAGCTAACAAGGCAATGATGTTTCCTTGATAGGAGCGCGAGGTGTAATACTGAAGTGTTGTAGTACTGATGGTAGGACTGACATACTTGTGGGAATGGGAAATAACTGGGTCAAAAATGGGTAGACTCAAACTTCCTTTGTTCAGAGCATGATGACATGGTTGACCTGGCAGCGTAGGGAACTGACTTGTAGGTGCAGGGATCGTAGCTTTTTTAGGGACTGAAGGGTATGTACTGACTCCGGGGGGGGGTGAAGCTGATGGTAGCTGTCGAGGGAGTTTTAGAGTGACATACTGCAGAATACTCTGAACAAAGGCGACCAAAATGGGGAAGCTGCTATGTGAGTAGACATGATCTGTTGTGGCGCCAAGAGGCACCATTGATTCCTTCTTCGTAGTTTTAATGAGCTCCAAGAAGGGATAAAAGTGTGCTCTGAAATGGTACGGTCCTGTGGATTTTGTGAGCCCACGACGGCTCATGCTCATGGTTGCTTTCATGTTTAGAGAGTCTGAAAGCGGTAAGTGGACTCTATTGGTGTTTCTTTTTCGTAAGTTTAGTCTCCAAGGCCCGAAAAAGCATAAAATGATGCGGATGGAGAACTCTTCTAGCCGATGTGACTAGAGTATACCTTTTTCGTAATTAGTCTACGAGGTCCGGAAAAGGGGTAAACTTATACCAGGTAGACGCCCTTTCAGATACGTTTAGCGAGCATGAAAGGAAGCAAGATTGCTCGGCGATCTTTTCATTGTTTTCAGAGTCAGAAAAGAGCTTAACAGAAACTCCCTAATTGCCTTTTTCGTCAAAGGGGTTGCTCGGCCCGAAAAAGGGATAAATTTATACCGAACAAAAATGGATTGATGAGGGCGAGAAAAGGTCTCAAGCATCGTCATTAGTGCGGAAAACTGGATCCGGTGACATAAAGATTGTCGGACACGGCGAACGGCCGATGTGGCACGCAAACCGAGGTGATGAGGGAGCATGGAAGAAATGGCCGAAAAATCGAAAGGTGAGAGCGAGAAATGATCTCAAGCATCATCACGAGCGCGGAAAACTGGATCCGGCGATATAAGGCATGCCCCAAACTGAGAACGGCCGATGTGGCACGCAAACCGAGGTGACAAGGGGGCATGGAAAAAATGCCCTGAAAATCGGGACGTGACAGCGAGAAATGATCTCAAGCGTCATCACGAGTGCGGAAAAATGAATCCGGTGATATAAGGCACGCCCAAAACGGAGAACGGCCGATGTGGCACGCAAACCGAGGCCACGAGAGAGGCCAAAAAATGGTCAAAAAATGGACCCCGTGAAAACGAAAAAAGGAAGGAACCTGCATGAAGTTCTCGCGATGTTGATTCCAACGATACCAATGGTTTGAGAAATGGACTTTGTATGATACCGCAATGGTTGTTGGAAAATTGGTGGAATTTCTATAAATAGGGCGTGGGGCCCAAATGACTTGTCATTGTTACGTGCGAGTTTGATAGAGCTGTCAGAGCTTTTTCTCGATTTCCGGGAGATTTCACCGTTGGTTTTCGATTCAGCGAGTTGCAGGTAACTCTATTTCCCTTAGCCTTGTCAATTATGTCTTTTTTGTTTGGCGGCGTGCCCCCGAAGGCCGCGAAATTCCACGTTGACTCTCCAACGTGGAACCGCACGGGTTTCGGGGCTGAACCCGCGATGAACCGCGCGGGTTCTAGGCTCATAGTCGTGATGTTCATCGCGACTGTGAGGTCGGAAACCGCGATGTTCATCGCGAGTTCATGGGGGATAGTCACGATGTTCATCGCGACTGTCCGGCCAAAACCCGCGATGTTCATCGCGGGTTTTTGCATGGATCCCGCGATGGTCATCGCGGCTTTTTGTGGAAAAGCCGCGATGGGCATCGCGGATTTTTGTGGAAAAGACGCGATGGGCATCGCGGCTTTTTGTGTAAAATCCGCGATGGGATTTTTCTAAAATTTTTATGCTGGGGCTAAAAATCTCTTCTGTTCTCCTGGCAGGATGTTGAGGAGACCTCAGTCCTCGTGGCGGGAGAGGGAGATCGATGGTGATCTTATGTTGAGGATTGAGACTGATGCAGGGGTGAGACAGACTCTGGCTATGAGCGGACTTTTAAAGTTCGCTCAGATCCCGCCTATACGTTCAGTGAGACGGCTCCTGAATAAGCTTGTGCAGTGGTGGGTGCCGGCGGAGGGTGCATTCATCATTGGTGGTGAGAGGTTAGAGATCACTCTCACGGATGTTTATTTTTTGACTGGGTTGCCTCGCTTGGGTGAGGTGGGTGATATCATGCCGAGGTTGCCTCCAGGTATAGATATGGAGGACCTTTTACAGACTTTCTGTTCTGATGATGCTGTTTTACAAAACAACTCTATTAGTCTGCGATCCCTGCGTGAGTGGGATATGCGAGCTGTTGGGGCTTGCGTTCTACGGATATTGGGTGCTGCTGCACCACATCGTATGTCTGGGGGGCAGACGATGATGGTGGATTCCGTTCTTCAGGGTACTTATTATGCCTGGGCGCAGATGTTCCTGGCTGGTGTCCGGAGAGATCTGGACAAGGCCATTAGAGAGGGAGGCGAGTTTTGTTATGCCTCGTTTTTATGTTGTTTTTTCTTCGAGCGGGTGCCGACCTTGCGGCCGCGGGTACCCATTCGTGCTGGTCTTCTGAGTGAGCCTCGTATGATGAGGTGGGGGTAGATGATGCCCCGTGGCGGCGGTGGTGTTCGTGGTTACTTCACGGAGGATTTTTATCAGCAGTGGGAGCAGATGCCTCTGGTGATTGAGGACTATCCCTATGCCGGCATGGATTACCGAGGTGACCCAGAGATGCCTCATGCCCCAGGACAGGCCTGGAGTTTAGACGGTATGTTTGTGTTTTATTTGATATTATATCATATGCTGTATGATTTATCATTGATGATTATTGTTGTATAGTATGTGATGGCTTACTTGCTTTGTGCAGATGTGGGTCCAGTGCCACCGCCTGACTACGTGGCTCGGCAGGGGCGGGCGATGGTGGTCGCCCATCCACCTGTACCTGTACCTCCTCCGCGTGGTGGAGGATTTGCAGCTCGTGGGCGAGGGGTTGGCCCTCGTGATGACGCCATAGATGGTGTCCGACAGACTTTTTCCCAGATCCTAGCTGGGCTTCCCGAGGATGGTTGGAGAGACCTGGATCGGGGTATTTTGCAGGGTTGTTTCGGTGCGCCTCCTGAGTGGTAGTCGCTCCTATTGAGGGCAGCGGTGTTCGTGGCGAGGCACAGGGATCGGGATGATCTGGCAGGGCCATCTCAGGGGAGGATACGTCTGAGGGACGATCCAGCGGGGCCGGCAGAGCGGAGAGTTCGGGCTCGTCATGACCCGGCGGGGCCAGCGGAGGAGGATTCGGAGGAGGAGCCGGAGGAGGATCCTGAGGATCCTCGGGATCCAGCTGAGTAGACGATACTGTATCTGCCCCCAAATGCTGATGAGCATATGGGGAAACATTTTTTGTATGACAGATGTATTTTTTGTATATCGGGTGCTGAAGGAACTTATGACATGTTGACTATTTGATTTATATATATGTGTGGATATATATTTGGATATATTGTCGTGTATGCACGTGGATGCACCTTTATCTTTCGTACATGCCCGTGGAGGCACCTGTTATGCACGTGGATGCAGTATGTTTGTTGATTTATATATGCCCGTGGAGGCACATGTTATGCACGTGGATGCATTATTTGGTTGTTTGTTTTATGCCCGTGGAGGCACATGTGATGCACGTGGATGCATTTTGTTTATAGATATGCTCGTGGAGGCACATATTATGCACGTGGATGCATTTTGTTTATGGATATGTCGTGATGTGACTGGTGTGCCAATCGAGGACATTGTTGGCCATATTATCTGCTACACTATTGAGGTGTCTTGGGACATGTGTGAATGAAATGGATGCAAACTGTCTAACCATTTGTTTAGTGCGCAGGAATTTTCTGAAAAGACAGGGATCGCGTACCTGGTAATCATTGTTGAGCTGGGAAACTAGGAGCTGTGAGTCCAAGAAAACGTTGAGGTGACGGATGCTCATTTGGAGAGCAGCGGCCAGGAGACGGGTCACAGCATCGTATTCAGCTTGATTATTGGTAGCGGCACCTAGACATACTCCGTCAATGTGAATTAACTCATGTGAAGGGGATTATATTACCCAAGATGCGGAGGCGAGATTGGGAGACCAACGGCTTGCACCATCAGCGAAACCGACATGGCAGAGTGGAAGAGGTTCCATCTGTGGTCATGCAAAGAAAAACAAATATTTAGGTTTTTGGATTTTTGTGAATAAGGAAAGTATGCCTATACTAAAATGGACAATGGTGTCCATCAGATTTTCTATGGGTAAAATTGTTTAAGGTACAACCGGTTGCATGGGTTGCGTAGGGGATTGCCTTCTGAATCGGTTAGAATGTATGCCCCCTGCCCGAGGCAGGTGTGTATGATGTAGGGGCCTTGCCACTTACACACGAACTTTCCCTTTCCGGTTTTATCATGAGCTTGATCGTAAGCGAGGACAAGGTCTCCCTCAGAAAAAGTTCTTGGGTGGACGTGTTTGTCGTAACTTAGTTTCGATCGTTGTTTAGCTGCTTCCATGTTTTGAATGGCTGTGCGCCGATCTTCATCGGCCTGCTCTAGGAGTAGTAAACATTTCTTGATCGGGGAAGTGTCCGGTAGGAGTTCAACGACGATATGTAAGGCTGGGATCTGGCACTCAATAGGGAGGACGGATTCGACACCGTGAACTAAATGGAAAGGGGTAAAACCGGTGGCGGTTTTGGTTGAGGTGCGGTAGGCCCATAGTGCCGGGAAGAGCATGTGGTGCCAATTGGATTTGTGCTTGTCTACAGTACGCTGGAGAATGGTCTTCAAAATTTTATTGATCGCTTCGACTTGGCCGTTTCCTTGGGGATAGTAAGCGGAGGAGAAATGGTGTTCGAATTTCAACATGGTTGATAATTCTTTCCAGACGGCATCTTCGAAGTGAGAGCCGTGGTCAGAGACTAGTTGCTGTGGTACTCCGAAACGAGCGATAACATGGTTGAAGAAAAACCGTGCTGCAGTGTCGGCTTTGCAATTATAGGTCGGCATGGCTTCTGCCCACTTGGTGAAATAATCTACAGCCACAACAATGTGTTTGTGACCGTCAGCTGACGTGGGGTTGCAGTCGAGGAAGTCGATGGCCCATTTGCAGAATGGTCCAACGGTGATAACTGGATGAAGGGGGGCGGGGGGGGTTCTTGCTTTGGGGGCAAATAGTTGGCAGTTCTGGCAATGCTTGACTGAGGTGATGCAATCAGTAAACAATGATGGCCAAAAATAACCTGCCCGAATGATTTTCTGGGCGGTTGCCATGCCGGAGAAATGGCCTCCGCAGGCACCGCTGTGACAATCATTGAGGACTTGTTCTGCTTCACTATGGGATAGACAGCGGCGTAGGATGGTATCAACGCCGCGTCGGTAAAGTACATCCCCTATCAGGAGGTATCGGGGGGCGTGGTGTCGTATGCGACGGCGTCCATCACGATCGATGTGTGGTCGAAATTTTTGCGTACGAAGGTAAGTCAAAATGTCTCCGTACCAAGGGTCGTCAGACGAAATGATGAAGATATGCTCGTCAATCAGGTCCGTTTGGATAACGGGTGGTGTTGAAGAGGATGGGAGGTCCGTGATGAGGTGAGCGAGCGCGAGGGCTTTAGTGCTTTTGGGAGTTCTGAAAGTGAGGTCATATTTCTAGAGGATAATGACCCATTTAGCAACACGACCTTGTAGGAGCCGCCGGGTGAGGAGATAGACCATGGGGTTGGAGTCGGCCACGACCGTGGTATGACTGAGTAGGATGTAGTGTCGCAATTTTTGTACGGAAAAGACTACAGCTAGGGCTAATATTTCCTCATATGGGTAATGCAGAGGTGGGCCAGACAAGGTCTGGCTGACGTAATAAATCACATGCTCTCGGTGTGAGGCATCTTCTTGGACCAAAACTTCGGACACAGCATGTTCGGATGCCGAGACATAAAGGGTGAAGTCTTGAGAGAAATCCGGTGGGGATATCAAGGGGGCTTGTGTGAGAGCTTTCTTGAGGTCTTCGAATTCCGTGTCTGCTTGCTCATCCCAAACAAAGGGTATGTGGGTACGGAGTAAGCGTAAGAAACCGTGAACTTTGGTTGCATAGTCAGGAACGAAGCGCCTAAGGAAATTGGACCGCCCCTGTAGACTTTGGAGTTGCCGAAGCGTGCGAGGAGGCGGAATTTCTAAAATGGCTTTGACTTTCAGGGGATTGACAGTGATTCCATCTTGGGAAACAATGAAACCTAATAAGCGGCCTGCTGGGACGCAAAAGACACACTTGTGTGGGTTCAAGCGGATTTTATATTTGCGACAACGCAGGAAAACTTGCCGGAGGTCGTTAAGGTGGTCTGATCGTTTTCGGGAACGAGCTGTGAGGTCGTCAAGATAGACTCGCAGGATATGGACCAAGTCGTGAAAGCAATAGGTCATGGCTCGCTGGAAAGTGGCACCAACATTTTTAAGGCCAAATGGCATGACGCGATAGGCAAAGGTGCCCCATGGGGTAGTGAAGGCAGTCTTGTACTGATCCTCCTTGCGGATGTGAATCTGGTTATATCCGGAAAACCCGTCCATGAAGGATAGGACTTCATGGCCTGCACACTCATCAATGAGTTGGTCAATGAATGGCGTGGGGAAATTGTCTTTTGGACAAGCATGGTTTAAATCTCGGAAGTCAGTGCATACTCTAAGGGTGCCTTGCTTTTTGTTGACGGGAACAGGGTTCGACACCCAAGTGGTGTACGGAATAGGGTAAATGAATCCTGCTTTGCGAAGTTTTTCGACCTCAGCTTTAACAGCGGGGAGCTTGGAAGGGTGAATGGGTCGTTGTTTCTGACGAACAGGGGGTACCTCAGGCCATGTATCAATGTGGTGTTCAATGATGGCGGGGTCGAGACCAGGCATCTCAGTATAGGACCAGGCAAAGACATCACGGAACTCTTGAAAGAGCTTTTTGTATGCCTGAGTTTCTGCTTGAGTGCAAGATGCGCCCAGTGAGATGAGCTCAAGCTTCCCTGGTGTTGTGGAAATGTCTATCTGTATAGTGGGGGAAATGTTCGACATGTTCCCTTCTTCAAAGGCGTCCGGTGCTGGGATGGGGTCCCTTAACCAATCGACCTTAGTGGGTATGAAATATTTCGATTCGACCGATAGCTGGTTGGATGCGGTGGGTGTAGATGCTTCCGGGAGGAAGTACGAGCGATGATGCATATCATCCCAAGGGTAGTCGGGTGCAATGAGTGTCTCCAGAATTTGCTCATCAGTATTGAAGTAGTCAGACCATAAATCAAGGGGTTCTGGTTTGAAGGTTGTTGAAATCATATATATTGTATTGACTTCTTCCGACAAGGATGATGGCGGGGGGTGGATCTCCTCGATGAGGGGAGGAGATATCTCTAAGTCGACGTTGTTTAACTCGTACAACGCTGCTCTATAGTCAGGTAGATCAGGACAATGGTGAGAGTAGTGGCCGTAAAAACTGCATATAGCACAAGGATGGTTGGTGCGCAATGATTTGTCGCGAGGCTGTAGAGGTGGCTCTAGTCTAACTACTGGGATGCTGATGTCATCGTCCAACATATTCATATGCTCTTGGAGTGCCGGTAAGTGTGGGCATTGATGAGTTGGATGGCCTATCTCATCGCACAACGAGCATTTAGGGGGAGCTCGAAACACTGGTGGGGGTTTAACTGCCTTAGGAGGTGGTATAGCAGTGTATGGTTGTGTACCTCTGCCCCCAGTGGGCTTGATAGGAGGGGGAGGATTCGTTGACGACGAAGGGATATTGAGGCTAGGAGGAGGTTTCGTTGACGACGAAGGGATTGCGACACCAGGAGGAGGTTGATTTGTGGTAACAATAGGTTGTACCGGTTGGAGGATGACGTTTGGTGTCGGCGATCGAACGGGAGGCGAAATATACCACACGGGTAATCCCAATGTTAACCCAGGTAGACTAAGGGTAGCCATAACCGGGGCGCTTACTACACCCGAAGGAGGAAATAGGAAGGAGATGGTGTGGATGGGTGTAACACCAATGTGACTAGGAATCAATGGTGGTTGATTACCGGATGCCTGTGTATTCTGTGAAAGAGTACAGAGGTTTGCGACTTGGGTCTCCGGTGACGGTGGTGGGATGGACTGGAATGTAGAGGTCATTGGTGTATCTGAATAAAGTCCTAGTCCCAAAGAGGAGACGAAGGAGGTAGTTGCACTAGAAGTTGGTTGTTCAATCATGGGAAGAACATTTTCGGGTGCTGCGGGGGGCATTGGGATCATAGTATGTGAGTTGGTCGATTTTGACCACGCGTCCCTCGTGGGGGAACATCATGGTGCGAAAAACGGATGAGGCGACCGCTTTCATGGCGTACATGTAACTGCGGCCGAGTAAAAGGTTATAATCAAGCTGGGCATTAATGACCTCTATGTCAATGAGCACAGTTTTCCCACCTAATTGGACGGGGACCTTGGGTAGTAAATCTTGAGGTTGAGCTGACCGACCGTCGTAGGCCCGCAATGCAGTGGTGGATTGCTCGAGAGTAGGGGATCCCAACTTCTGCCAAACAAATGTGGACATGACGCATGTGGAGGCACCCTCGTCGATGATACATCGATGGATGACAAGATTCCGGATAGAAACGGAAACTTGGACTGCTATGGTGGAAGGCAGACGTGGTTCAGACTGGTCTAAATCAAAGGTCATCAATTTCGAATCATTTGGGTCGATCGCCCCAATGGTGGAAAGTAAAGTCTTGCGCTGCGTAGGACAGTTTTTTAAGACTTCTAACGCAGACATGGCTGTAGGAGATTGAGCTAGGTCATCTACGATGTTGTAATTTGACGCAGCCCGTGCATTGGGGTTGTTGTTGATACGGCGGAGTGGGAAACGAGGCGCTTTAGATGCGCCATCGAGTGGAAGAGGTGGTATCCGTAACGTCTGATCGGTGGGATGAGCGTTAGTATCCTTATCGGCGGGGGGGCTTCGGAGGTAGGGCCATACTGGTTCCGACGGGTTTGGATATTGACGTCGGCAGTGGACATCATCAATAAGTGGTGGGTGCCTGAATCAAACATGGGTTTATCAGGAGCGGCGTAAGTGATTTGTTGTGGTTGCACGTTGCCCTGTGGGGGGCTAACGGCTGAGTGTTTACCACCCCTTGTGTTGGAAAATGGTTTTGTAGCACCAAAGGTTGTTGTTGAGGTGGTGGAGGGTTGGGTGGCGGCTGAGGAGCCACCTGCCCTTGACGATGGGCATCATCTGTCCATAGTTGTCGAGCTCGCTCCAGATGTGGGCAAGCGTGGGTATAGTGGCCATAGACACCGCAAATAGAACAAGGATGGTTTGTTCGTAAATTAGCATTTTTCTCCTGTTTAGGTGGCCGATCAGGATTCTGATGAGCGGGTGCCGCGTTATTGTTTTGCGGAGGATGGGTAGGTTGTGGAGGTTGGTTATGGTTTTGGTTGTTTCCACGCTTACGTCCTCTTCCGCGGTTTGGTTTCCCACCCTGGTTGCGTTGGTTATTCTGGTATTGGGGCTGATGTTGTTGTGCGTACACATGCCCTTGAGCATTGGGGGGATTCTGGGGAGCCGCAGGTGCGGGAGCAGGTTGCGGTGGGTACTATGCAGGTGGAGCTGGAGGTGGTCCAGTTGCCTGTTGGGGTTGTTGGTACCCCTGAGCTATTGGATGTGGTGGATTAGCTGGTGCAGTTTGCTGTGGGTACTGCAACGGTTGTGGTGAGAACTGAATGGGGTTCTGTGTAGTAGGTTGAGCATAGTATGTAGGAGGTACATACGTTGATGGCGTTTGCCCATAACAATGAGGTGGACAAGAGGGTCCATGAATGTGATGGGTCTGGTTTGTTGGAGCATAAGAAGTTGTTGCTCCGGAACTGGATGTATCCCTAGAGAGGTCTGGGGCGGGCATGGTGCTCACCATGCTGAAAGATTTAGGTTGTGGGGTGATTTGGCCAATGATTCCATCAGCGGCATGTGATGCCCCCGGTGCGTCACCACGTGAAGAGTCACCTCGTGGGGCGTCAGGTATGATTGTGTATAGATAACTTGATTGGGCGTATATGAGATCAAACTGTTGGGCTTTGAGGATGGCCTCTTCTTCAGACTGGGGTCTTTCAGATGCCACATCCTTCGCAATGAGAGGGAGGAGGGATTTTAGAAACCAATCTAAGAAGATACGGTCGTCTAATTTGATCTTACATAGGCTTCGGCGGCGACGCCACTCATGAATGTGGTCAGTGATGTGGGTGGCCGTATTCTGTCTGCATCTGCAAGACAGTAGGATCTCGACGCCCGCATCGTAGCGGACAGGTAACTGGAAGAACTGCAGAAAGGTCGAGGAAAGGGAGGTAAATGTGGCATGCGTCCCATGGGGCTGCTCGATATACCACTTGGCTGCAGAGCCAGTGAAGGTGCGTTGTAAAAGCCAGAGGCGGACAGATTCGTCCACTATGGAGTTGGAGGAACACCATAAATGGAAGGACATGATATGGTTCTAGGGGTCTTCACCTGCCTTGCCCTCAAATTTAGGGATGTCAGAGGGGAGTTTGGTGGGCATGTGAGGCCACGCAGGATCATGTCTGATGGGGTCATTTGTGAGCCTAGCTAAGTCTGGCAGGTTCAGACTCGCCATGTATGGTAGGCTAGCAGATGTGGTGACTGGAACTGGGACATGCCTAGCCATTGTGGTATGGTGTAGGGGTCCAGTAGCGCCTAAAGGTATGTGCCCTCCAATAGGTGTAGTCTGGTATGGGCCAGCGCCTCCAAGTGCGACATGGGTTACACTTGGGTTAGGAATAGCAGTGGGGATTCCTGGGATAGGGTTTGTGGAAAGTAGAGGGGGTGTGACCCCTATGTTGGGTATACCCATGGCAGGTGGAGGCCCTGTGTTGGGCATTCCTAAATGTGGAGTGTTACCCATGTTGGGCATACCCAGGGGGGTGGTAGTCGCCATGGATGGCACCACCGCAGAAGGGTCTGTAGATGTCTCACCTATGGTGCTAGTAAACAGTGGATCAAATGGTGTTCCAGACATAATGGTGGTTGGTGGTAACTCTGTGGGGTTTTCGGATTCTACCTCCAAATCAAAAGTGAAGTGAGGTGTGTCAGAATCGGATGACTGTCTAGTTGATTGACGATGTGCCGAATCAAGGGATAAGGCTCTGCGTCCGTGACGTGGAGAGCCAAGTTGACTAAACTCTGGGAGTTCGCCCTGTAGACGACGAGAGCGTCTAAAATTCTCAATGGTGAAAATATGTTTTTTGTGTAAAAAATTTGTTTTAAGTATCAGGTGGTGATATATATATAAAAGACTCAAAACCCTAATGCAACCAAGGGTGCAAGAAGGGGAGTGAAAAAAGAAGGATCTCAGGCCAAAAAATCAACCTCAAAAAAGGCACTTATTCTAGCAGTTGTGCTACAATAAGTGGAGGAATGCAACAACTGGTCAGAATACCAACATGCAAACGGCTTCTATAAAAAATAGGTGTAACTAGACCAAGGGTGGGTTGAATCATGCAAACACCTAACTAAAAGTATTGTGACTCAAACACACGATATCCTCTGCAAGGTGATGAAATCCAAGTCAGACAATATGAATGTTGAGGCAACGGCTAGATATCCCGCTACCGGGAGGGACACCGGGTAATCAATCCTAAAGACAGGCTACTAGGATACTCCGTTCATGACGCGTCGAGAAAAGGTAAATCTGTCGTTTGGTCCTTTGATTGCAATATCCCAATACAGGGATATCCCGAGAACTGCGAATGGTAGCCCTTCGGTTACTGAATGGATTTCGGTATTCCACTCAGGCTTCCGGAACCATCCTCGCGACTTCAACCCTCCTAAGGGAGAGGCCTTCCCACAAACCGGTTGTGACCGCGCCAAAAAGTACTAAGAGATTTTAGCTCCCTAATTGGACAACTTCTATGTCTCAGATGTAATAACTGAGGGGTGTTATTGGAACACCATCCCCCCAATACTACCTAGCTACAAAAGTTCTTTTAGTGTTCCCCAAGTGGGGTTAAAAGTGTGTTGAAATTAGGGTACGTTTTAAGGCTTAGTTCAATTAAGTGATCGTGTGAGTGCACGTGAGGTATTGTAAACTGAACTTGAAAAAATTAAATGCTTTACAGGAAATTTTAAAAAAATAAAGGATTTTTCGAAAATAAAAAGCAAATATTTATGACTTTTTTCACTAAAAGGAATTTAAATGCTTTTCAAAAAATAACTCAAAAAACAAAGGATTTTTTGGATTTATGAAAGCAAATAATAGACTTCTTTAAAAGAAATAAATGGATTTCTTTTTTCAAGTAAATTGCTAAGGGCAAGATTTTAAAGAAGTAAACAGGAAAAAACTTTAATCTAGATAAAAATGCAAAATGAGTCTTTCTTTCACTTTCTTGAAAATTTTTAAAAAGATTTCTAGATATGCACTTAAAATAGTAAAAAAAATTTCAAAGCTGTCAAATATGCAGAATTTAATACTGTAAAAAATGTGCTATGGGCAGAAAGTACAGTAAATTTTTTTTTTTCAAAATCGGGATGGTCGAATGAAAAATTCAGCCGCGCGGGTTTTGAAAGAAAAACCGCGATGGATCGCGCGGGTTTCTGTCGCACAGTCGCGATGGACCGCGCGGGTTTTGGCCGCACAGTCGCGATGGACCGCGCGGGATTTAGCCGCACAGACGCGATGGGCAGCGCGGAAATTGGCCGCGAAGCCGTGGTGTGCAGCGCGGAAAAACGCAGAAAAGTCGCGATGGACCGCGCGACTGTCTGGCAAAAATCCGCGATGGACGGCGCGGAAAAACGCAGAAAAGTCACGATGGACTGCGCGACTGTCTGGCAAAAATCCGCGATGCGGAAGCCGTGCACGGAAACCGAGAAACGAACCCGAAAATTGAAAATTTCGGGCTGTTAATGGCAATTTATGGGGCCAAAAACTAGAGCAGCAATAGATCTGCTGTCTAGGATGGAAGATGTATGGATCTAAAGGTTAAAAACTACTAAAAAACAAAGATTGAAAGAAAAATTGAGATCTATAGTTCAAACCAAAGCAGAGTCGCCAAAAACTGTTGGCCCGGTTTTGTAACCAGGCTTAGTGCTATGGGCACCTGCTAACTAGTAGCAGCAGTTTCAATGGAAATAAAGAACAATAAACTAATTAAACAAGACTAACCATGGATCTATGCAAAGATATTAAGAAAATAACAAAAATAATTTAAAATCAAGTAAAAGATAATGTAAAATAATGAATTTGTATTGAAAGAATGGGGCAAGCAAGTGCTTGCGGAATCAATACCTCTAATGATGAGGTTGAATGGCTCCAAGGATGAGCAACTCCAATCTCCAATGGTCTCTTCTCCAATGTGGTTTGCAATGGCTAAAATGCTCAAGGGAGATTTCAGCAGCATAAGGATGAGATAATGGATGGATGTGAAATGAGGAGCCCCTACCACCTTTTTATAGGTTTTGGTGGTGGGAAATACCATTTGTGGTTTTGTGGAAACCAAATGGTATTGACCAACATGGTTTAGGTACTTTTCCCTCCTTTTTCCTTTTT
The DNA here is from genome assembly GCA_027924585.1 of Larix kaempferi. Taxonomy (NCBI): domain Eukaryota; kingdom Viridiplantae; phylum Streptophyta; class Pinopsida; order Pinales; family Pinaceae; genus Larix; species Larix kaempferi. Next base: position 7,843,959 of record BSBM01000114.1, read on the forward strand.
TGAATAAAAATAATATTTTAATTCCCTTTTTAATATTTTTGGGAATTTGGACCCTTTTTTAGGGTTTTTTATGATTTTCTTGGAAAAATAATCTTTTTTAATGGAAAAAGGGGTGTACTAAGGTCTTTTGGTGACCTTTTGTTGGTTTCAGAGGCTCAGATGGTGGAAAAGTGGACAAATGGGTCATGTGAGTAAGGGAATGAGCTAGTGAGCACTTTTTAGGTGTTAACAAGGCAGAAGCATGGCTTCTTGGAATGAAGAAATACTTTAGAATTCAAGACTACTCAGAAAATGAGAAAGCTAGAATTGCCATTTACAACCTAAATGGCAGAGCTTCCATTTGGTGGGACAATCTCGTGCAAGTGAAAAGAATTAATGAGAGAAAGATCATTTGGGAAAGATTTAAGAGGTACTTCAAGGAGAAATACCTTTCTGCTAGGTATTATGACGGTAAGAGAAAAGAGTTTAATGAACTCAGGTTGGGACTAAAGTCTATGGAAGAGCATGTCCACAAATTCTTGGAATTACTGAGGTATGTTGACTACATTAAGGATGAGAGAGTAAAAATCCAATGCTTCCTTGGAGGTCTACCTCAAAGCTTCAAGGATCATATTGAGTTTGTTAATCCACCAAGTTTGGATGAAGCCATTAGGATGGAAATGCATTGCTATGAGCAAAGTAAAGGAAAAATAGAGGCTAACCCAGCATGGAAAGGAAAGCCAAGAGGGAAGTTTGATAATAAAAAAATGGCTTCAAGCCACCATTTAGAGGTCAGCTTAGAACCTTTCCACAGGGACAGCAAGCAAGGAGTGGATTCAAACCAGCAGTGGCAGCAGACAAAGCATCAAAAGGACCACTTCAGTGTTGGGGATGTGGAGAAAACCACATGTTGAAGGATTGTCCACATCGAAAAGACAATTCTCGAAAGTTGAACAACTTGAAGGGAGTAGATACGGTGGGGGACATGGCAAGGACATCACCTCGGATTTATGCAGCGTTGGATAATCATGAAACAGACCATCAATCATCAGTGGTGGAAGTCGAAGGTAAGATTGCTATGCAATCTATTTCTGTTTTGATTGATCCAGGATCTACTCATAGTTATGTTTCTCCAAAAGTGGTTGAAGGTTGTTCTCTTAGAAAAATGAAGCATAATAAGTCTTGGCTAGTGCAATTAGCCACGGGAACCAAGAGAAAAATAAGTGAGGTAGTGATGGAGTGTCCCATAGAATTGAATGGACTCCACACATATGTTGAATTGAATGTGTTACCATTAGGATCCTATGATGCATTAATTGGCATGGATTGGTTAGAAAGGCATAGAGCCAAATTGGACTGTTATGAGAAAGCACTTGAGTGCATTGATGAAAAGGGAAGGCCAACATTGGTAAAAGGGATTCCCAAGCAAGTTTCAGTAAGGCAGATTTCAGCCCTGCAGTTGAAAAAGTTTTATAAGAAGGGTTGTCAATTATATGCAGTCCATATGCCAGATTCATTAGAGGACAAAGGGCCAAGACTAGAAGACTTCAGGATATTGCAAGAGTTCCAAGATGTGTTTCCGGATGAGGTACCAGGGTTGCCACCGACGAGAAATATTGATTTTACCATCGATCTTGTTCCAGGGGCAGCGCCGAATTCCAAAGCTCCTTATAGAATGAGTACACCGGAGTTGGTGGAATTGAAGATGCAACTACAAGAATTAATGGATAAAAGGTATATCAGGCCTAGTGTGTCTCCTTGGGGAGCACCAGTGTTTTTTTTCAAGAAGAAAGATGGGACTTTAAGGCTGTGTATTGATTACACGCATCTCAATAAAGTGACAGTTAAGAACAAGTATCCATTACCAAGAATTGATGACTTGTTTGATCAAATGAAGGAAGCCAAATTATTTTCAAAGATTGACTTGAGGTCTGGATACCATCAAGTGAGGATTAAAGAAGAAGACATTCACAAGATGGCTTTCAGAACTAGATATGGTCATTATGAGTTCACTGTGGTTCCATTTGGCCTTACCAACGCACCTGCCACATTCATGTGTCTTATGAATAGCGTATTCAACAAATATTTGGATAAGTTTGTGATTGTGTTTTTAGATGACATTCTTGTCTATTCAAGAAATGAAGAAGAACATGAGGAGCATCTAAGAATGGTGTTGCAAATTCTTAGAGAACATCAGCTGTATGCCAAGTTAAGCAAGTGTGAATTCTATCAAAAGAGGATTCAATATTTGGGTCACGTCATTTCAGAAGAAGGAATTGCAGTGGATCTGGAGAAGATTAATTCCATCATGGATTGGCCAACTCCAAGAAATGTTTCAGATGTTAGATCTTTTATGGGCCTTGCTGGTTACTACAGAAGGTTTATTGAAGGATTCTCCAGGATAGCTCATCCGATCACTTCATTGCAAAGGAAGAACATCAGATTTGTATGGTCTGAAAAATGTGAGAAAAGTTTTCAGAAGCTGAAGGAGTTACTTACCATCGCTCCTGTTTTGAAGATAGCAGATCCAAGGAAGGATTTTGTAGTGTGCACAGATGCTTGCATGGAAGGACTGGGTGGGGTTCTCATGCAAGAAGGAATTGTGATTTGCTATGAATCCAGGAAATTAAAAGAGCATGAAAAGAATTATGCCACACATGATTTAGAATTAGCAGCCATAGTGCATGCTCTTAAGATGTGGAGGCATTACTTGATGGGAAGAAGATTTGAGCTTAGAACAGACCACATGAGCTTGAAGTATTTGTTTGATCAACCAAATGCTAGGCAAGCTAGATGGATGGAATTTCTTTGTGAATTTTATTTTGAAATTAAACATGTAAAAGGGAAGGAGAATAAGGTTGCAGATGCTCTTAGTAGAAAATTTCATGTTTCAGTAGTAAGTATGTGCAAATCAGATTTGAAGACAAGAGTTCTTGAAACCCAAAACGATGACGAAACTTGCCTTCAAATTAAAGAGAAGTTGCAGCACGGTAATGTGGATGAAAAGTGTGCAGGATATCCGCTGGGTGAAGACAATATCCTCATCTACAAAGATAGGTTGTACATTCCAAATAATGCAGATTTGAAGAAACTAGTGATGGATGAAATACACCAAATGTCGTACTCTGGACACCCAGGATATCAGAAGACTATAACAGCAGCAAGAAAGCAATACTTTTGGAATGGCATGAAGAAGGACATAGCTGAGTACATTGCGAGGTGTCAAAAGTGCCAACAAGTCAAGGCAGAACACCAACATCCAGCAAGGTTATTGCATCCCTTACCCATTCCGGAATGGAAGTGGGAAGTGATCTCCATGGATTTTATAACAGGCCTTCCCATGACAGTGAAGAAGCATGATTCAATCATGGTTGTGGTGGATAAGCTATCGAAGGTAGCTCACTTTATTCCAGTGAAGTCCACTCACAAGGCTAGTGACATTGCGAACATCTTCATGAGAGAGATATTCAGATTGCATGGATTTCCTAAGGAAATAATTTCTGATTGTGATACAAAGTTCACCTCCAATTTCTGGAAGGGATTATTTCAGGAATTAGGAACTAAATTGAATTTCAGTACAGCTTACCATCCTCAAACGAACGGCCAAACCGAGAGGGTGAATCAGGTTCTTGAAGACATGCTGAGAATGTATGTGATGGACAAACCATCCAAGTGGGAAGATTATTTACACTTGGTTGAATTTGCATACAATAATGGACACCATGCATCCTTGGGAATGAGTCCATTTGAAGCATTGTATGGCAAGGGATGCAGGACGCCATTGAATTGGGACGGCCCAGTGAACAAGGTAGTGCTTGGACCAGAGATGATCAAGGAAATGGAACAAGAAATTGTTAAGATCGGGTAGAATTTAAAGGCGGCTCAGGACAGGCAGAAGAGTTATGCAGATTTGAAAAGAGCACATAAGGAATTTCAGATCGGGGATCATGTTTACTTGAGAGTGAAACCAAGGAAGAGTTCCCTCAAGTTGGGGAGTTGTGCCAAGTTGTCACCAAGATATTGTGGGCCATTTGAAGTCCTTGATAGGATAGGGCCAGCTGCATATAGAATTGCATTGCCTGCTAACATAAGAGCTCATAATGTTTTCCATGTATCTTTGCTTAAGAAGTATGTACATGATCTTAATCATATGATTGATTGGAATGTGATACTGGTGGAACCCGAGGGAGAGTTCCAAGTAGGACCTATGCGCATCCTCGACAAGAAAGTCACATTGCTCTAGAACAGAGCCATCGGGCAGGTAAAGGTCCAATGGGAGCACCTTAGTCCTGATGAGGCTACATGGGAGCTAGAGGATTCCATGAGGGAGGAATTCCCATTTTTGTTCAGTTTTGAGAACACCGAGGACGGTGTTGTTCTAAGGGGGAGGGGAATGTAATACCCCCATTTTTTACCCTTATGAAATATTGGCTTCTAATGTAAATATTGTATACACACGTTGTATGTTTCCCTAGCATGGAGCTCAAGGCCAAGGCCCCGCTAGTTTATGCTCATATTTTATTTAAATTAGACACGCTTTGATATTGTGTTACCCATGTGCTATTAAGCCATGGGATATTGTAAATTGATGTAAATATTTAATATTGAAATAAAATACCAAAACTGACTATGGGAGCAACGAATGAGAAGGGGCCATGTGTATCCACTAGGGAGTGGTGAGGGGGTTGTGGGATTGAACCATAGGCTGCCATATGTCACCTTGAGAATCCATTTGACTTACCTTGCTGACATTTAATTATGTTGTAAGGAAGTGGTTGAGGAATTCAGTCCATGGCTTCAATGGAGCATGGGCAACCCAGAAATTCGTATGGCAGAGTATGGGCTCTGTTTTCTTGTACCACAAGCCACTCTACCTCATGATATTTGCTTCTTCCTCATCTCCATTCCATTGTGAAACGGACCAGCACCATTTTCCATCCAAAAAAATGAATTGCCAGCAGAGAGAAAAATCAGAAATCGCGACTTTGAAAGAACCCACGTTTGGAAGAGCCAAAAACGCCCAGATTTGGCATTAGACAGTGAAATCCAATGGGAGATCCATTGGTATGAACCTTGGGGAGAATTTGGGAGCATTAGTTATCCCGAAATCCATAGGAAAACCCAGTTTTTGCAGCCCAGAAAACCAGTGACGGATTTGAGTTATTTGGTGAGCAGAATGGTGAGAAATCAAGTGGGGAATGACTATGCAGAGGTTGGGTGTGCTTGATAAACCCAGTGAAGGCTAGGATCTCAAGGATTAGCAGCTGGACCTTTCTATGCCCATCCTGAAGAGCACTAGAGGGAAGAGTTTCCTGAGGGACTGTGTAACAGAGAAGGGGATCTTCCTTGTGTTGGATGTGGTAGGTAATGTGGGTTCCTGACTGTTGAGTTCACTTGAGATGCCTGTAGCTCTGTGGTTGAGCTCACTGGCTTAGCGTTACCCTCCTCTATCTTCTTGAATGCTTGATAAACCCAACGGTGTGTTGGATTAGCATAGCTGATGACTGAAACCATGGTTGTGAGTGAGCCCAGCTAGTTCTTCCTTAGTGGATACACACCCCAGCTTGGGGGTGATCTCTCAACTGAAAGTATATAGGCTGGATAGAGATCTATGGTTGGGTGGAACGTTGCCCTCCCGTAGCCAGTCGTTGGACATACATTTCCAGATAAGTATTCTTGTGAATTAATTTATATACATTCTGTGTTATGCAATGTGTTCAATCTGAATGTTAAATATTCATGGTAATCGAATTGAGATGGAATCTGTGAATAACATGAGAATGAGATTGAATCTCTGCATATGGAATCACCTTTTTGCTTGAGATAAACATGTCGATGCATCCCATTCTGTTTGTGTATTATTATGTTTAATTCCGTTGTGTTTATATTGAGTTGATTATGCACACAAAAGTTTTTAATTGTTATAAATTTATGAGTAAAAAACGTAATATTGGGGCTAAGTCTGCCAAAAGCCCCGTATGATTGGTCATGTTCTCTCCCCTGCATTTGGAAGGCGGGAGGGGACGTTAAAGTTGTACCCATTCCTGAAGATGTAACACCTGAAGACCATGGCATTATAGAACCTCAAGAACCCCCTACCATGAACATATCAAGAAAGAGAAATCCAGCATGGGCAAGAGATATTATACTAGGAGCAGAAGAGTATGGAGCTCCTAAAGGCTCCACCAGAGTGAGAAAGAAACCAACGTCATTTTCCAATTATATGGATTTGATGTGTGATCTTGTAGATCAAGAATCCACTAGTTATGAAGAGACTTCTCATAAGAAAGAGTGGGTAGAGGCAATGACTAAGGAGTACCAGTCAATAATGAAGAATGATGTTTGGGATATAGTTCCCAAACCAAAATACAAAAGTGTGGTATCCTCCAAATGGATATACAAAATAAAGCATGCCGCGGATGGTAGCATTGAAAAATATAAGGCAAGGTTTGTGGCTAGAGGATTCTCTCAGAAAGAGAGAATTGACTATGAAGAGACATTTGCACCAGTTGCAAGGTACACTTCCATTAGAACCATCATGGCACTTGCATCCATGATGAAGTGGGAATTACATCATATGGATGTAAAGACAGCTTTCCTGAATGGTGTGATTTAGGAGGAAGTGTACATAGAACAACCACACGGATTTGAGGTGGAAGATGGAAGAACCCATGTGTGCAAACTGAAGAAGGCTTTGTATGGCTTGAAGCAAGCTCCCAAAGCTTGGTATGGAAGAATTGATAGTTTCTTAACAAGCTTGGGCTTTACCAAAAGTAAAGTTGATCCTAATCTTTATCTCAAGGTTATGGATGATGAACCTGTCATATTGTTGCTATATGTGGATGACCTATTTCTGTCTGGAAATGAGAAACATATTATCGAGTGCAAGAAGAAGCTCTCTTTAGAGTTTGAGATGAAAGATATCGGATTAATGCACTACTTCCTAGGTTTGGAAGTATGGAAAGGCCCAAAAGGAATATTTCTCAACCAGGGAAAGTATGCTGTGGAAATCTTCAAAAGATTTGATATGTTGGAATGCAAAGCTATGGCCACTCCCATGGATTCCAACTTGAAGCTGTTAGTTGATGAATCTTCAGATTTAGTGGATGTGACTCTGTACAGATAGATTATTGGGTCATCAATGTATCTGACGAATACTAGGCCAGATATATGCTTTGCAGTAAACACCTTGAGTCAGTATCTAGTGGAACCTAGACGAGTTCACCTGATAGCTGCAAATCATGTGATGAGGTACCTAAAGGGTATGATCGACTTTGGTCTATGTTATCATGGAGATCATGACTTTAGATTGTATGGCTACACAGAGACTGATTGGGAAGGAAGTGTATTAGATAGGAAGAGTACATCGGGTGGATGTTATTGTCTAGGATATGCCATGATCTCGTGGTTTAGCAGGAAGAAGTCAAGTGTGGCTCTCAGCACAGATGAAGCGGAATATATAGCTACTTGCTCTGCTACTTGTGAAGCGGTATGGCTTCGGAAGTTGCTATCAGGATTGTTTGACTTAAAGATGGACTCCACTGTGATCCTGTATGACAACCAGAGTTGTATCAAGATGATAGAGAATCCAATGTTCCATGATAAGTCAAAGCACATAGAGATCCAATATTTCTATATACGGGATATGGTGCAGAAAGGAGCTATCAAGCTCGAGTATGTAAGCACTGGCGAACAAGTTGCTGATATATTGACCAAACCTCTGTCTCGAATAAAGTTTGAGTATTTTTTAGACAAGCTTGGTGTCGTTCAGAAGGACGAGTGATATGGTTGACTATAATATTTGGATACTGGTATCGATGTGGATACCTGTATCAATCATGAGATTTCCTATATCGATGGTAAGATCGATGATGAGGATACCTATATTGATGAGGATACTGTATTGATGATGTGGATACTTGTATCGATGATGAGGATACATGTGTTGATGATGAGGTTACTTGTTCCAACAATGAGGTTGATGATGAGGTTACCTGTTCCGATGATGAGGTCGATGAAGTGGTACTTTGACTTTGTCTAAGAGGACTATTGGGATTGCATCGTCCCTAAACTCATGTCCTAAAGTGATAGGGATTGATCATCTTGTAAGTGGACTGGGATTGCATCGTCCTTGGACTCATGTCCTAACATGAGAGGGATTGATCATCCCGTAAGTGGATAAGGATTGCATCGTCCTTGGACTCATGTCCTAAAGTGATAAGGATTAATCATCCTGTAAGTTGATTCGAGATTGCATCGTCCCTAGACATGGTGAGGTGTCTTAAAGTGATAAGGATTAATCATCTTGTAATTTGATTCGGGATTGGATCGTCCCTAGACATGGTGAGGTGTCTTAAAGTGATAACGATTAATCATTCTGTAAGTTGATTCGGGATTGCATAGTCCCTAGACATGGTGAGGTGTCTTAAAGTGATAAGGATTGATCATCCTGTAAGTTGATATGGATTGCATCGTCCATAGACATGAGAGAAGTCATAAATTGAGAGGGATTGATCATCCCGTAAGTGGATCAGGATTGTATCATCCTTGGACCTATGTCCTAAAGTGAGAGGGATTGATCATCCCGTAATAGGATCTTGTGCATTGCAGAGTATGCTTCTATGAAAATGATGTTGATCATGATGATCTAGATGGTGATGCTGTTGATCATGATGATCTAGATGACGATGTTGTTGATTGTGATGATCTAGATGACGATGTTGTTGATCGTGATGATCTAGATGATGATGTTGTTGATCGTGATGATCTAGATGACGATGTTGTTGATCGTGATGATCTAGATGATGATGTTGTTGATCGTGATGATCCAGATGATGAGGCTGTTGATCGAGAGATCCAGATGATGATGCGGATCGGTAGATCCAGACGATGAGGCTGTTGATCGAGTGATCCAGATGATGATGATGATGTTGTAGTTGATCGAGTGCCACAGAAGATGAAGACTCAATACTGAGGATGCTGATGTTCCAGTATTGATTATGTTCCAGTAACTGAATGAGTTACTGATGATGATGTATAAAGAAAGCTTACAATGATTTATAGATGTATCATGTATTATGTAGTTGATGACTCCTTGCTCCTGCAGATGTTGTTATAATACCCTTCTCGTTAAGGGGGAGGGTTGAAATATTGTAACTTTTAAGAATATTATATTTGTACTTTATTATTACGGAGATGTTCCATTCCTCCGTAGAGACCCTATTGTATATCCAGAGATGTTTATTCCTCCGAGAGAGTGTGGTGACTAGGGTTATTAGATATCCCATGTGAGGTCGGCCCTGAGTTAACTTTTTATTGGTTATTAGACTCTCTTAGGAGAGGTTGGCTCCATTAGGATGAAAAGTCAGTTAGAACATGAGTATAAATAGAGGAGGTGTGTTCCTCATTTATCTCATTCATTCACTCATTTGTGATTGGCGCATAGGAGAGAGAGAGGTATGCATAGGAGGAGAAGGAGCTCTTGTTGAGGACTACATCTTTGTATTGGTTGATTATCTATATTGAGGAAAGCTTTGCTAGGTTTTCTACCCCATGAGGGTTTCCCAGGGTAAATCTTTGTCTATCTTGTGATAGTGTTTCTTTCAGTGATCTTGCTTGTGAAATTAGGCTAAACTTAACACCCTAAGCCTTTACAGTAACTCATTTACTTAAATCTAGGGTTCATCACTTTTTATCATTGAATATCTTGATCTAGTGTTTAATTTGGAGTTGCAATATAGGGCAAGGGAAAATAATTTAGGCCATATCCCAATTCCAAGCCAAATAAACCCACATGCATCGCTAAATCCAATGCATAATTGCATGTGTTAGATGATTGAGGAAGAAGGGGGGTGATGCTAGTGTATCAATTTGTTATCATGCATGTGTTGCATGGCATAGGCTCACTGTAATAGTCATACATGTAATGGGGGTGATAGGATGATGACCCCCCTATTTTAATTGCAAACCCTTCTTGCAACCTCATTTATTTGTTGGATTCCTCATTTGTGAAGTTGCTTTTCCTTTGAAAAACATGGAAAATCTCAAATTTCTTGAAATCTTGGACATCTGATAAGATTTTTTGTGAAAGTTTGGAGAGTTTGAATTTATTTGGAGGGATTTTGTGGTGTAGATATATTAGAATTATTGTTGAGTCTCTAGTACTATTGTTTTTTACACCTCCTTGTCTTTTAAAAATTAAATCCATGTATATAATGTTAAAGGTTCTACCTCATTAATGGTTGAGATTCCAATCCCCCTTGCAAATTTATTTTATTTTCTTCCTTTAGGGAAAAATATGACCCCTCCCACCTTCCTTGCACTTAACACCCATGGATGTTCTTTTGAATCTCCATCAATGATAGGAGTATGTTGCTTTCATGCTTCCCTCTACTCTTTAAATCCTGAAGCAACCATTTTAAGTTGTCATCTCGATGATTGACTTGATATTCTCATCAAATATTATGTTTTATCGGGATGATTTAGTATGTACATGAATTTGATCTTTATGCATATTAATAAAGTTCACAGGTTACCAATATTTGTGTAATCCCATATTTGATTTTAAGTCTCATAAGTGTTTTTCATAAGTGCTTGTCATAAGTGCTTTTTATAAGTGTTGTCATACGTGCATTTCAAATTTATTATATGCATGATAACATTTCCCTAAAGGGTTGAAACTTATTGGCACACCTTGTTATCTTATCTCTTGAATTTCCTAGTGGATTATGATCATTAAGAGTTGAAGTAGTGTCCATTGTTGACGATGTTTTGTTTATATTCCATAACGGTGCTAAGGCTGAAAATTCACGAAATTAAAATCTAGGAAAATGTCTTATTTTTAAAAAAAATTCTTCACATCACAAGTGGTTTTATAAGACTAATCATTGAAAGCCAGAAGCATAGATTAACCTTTTCTTCAATATCCCAAGTTAAACTTAATAATAAATATAACAATTGATACAATAAATTACAAAGTTAATAATAAATATAACAATTGAAACAATAAATTACAAAGTGTAGAAACCATCTATCTTATAACTTCTTTCACTTCATAAACTATCACTCAACTCAACTGCATACCGAAAAGTATTACAACATCTTTCACTCTAAGCACTTACACTATTCTCCACCGCCTTAATAAAGATCACTAATTTTGACTACGTTTGAGATGCACATTACACTTCCAGTAAAAATTGCTAAATTATAAATTCAATGATCCCATGAACTACATAGTGATAATGTACAATCTATGCAATTTAATATACATCTATGCAATTCAGAAAAGACAAAAATCAAGCTTTTTTTTAAAATACTACTTATACATAATATTAAATATGCTTATGATAGTATTATAATCACAATTTGGTTCATATAGTATTATAACAAACCAACCTAACCAAACTAAATTCTAGATAAATTCTTATAAATTTTTTAAAATATTTAAAATTGCCATTTTTATTAGTATAGAAGATATCATTACTTCCACCGCTAAACAAAGTATTTTAGTAATTCAAATTGATAATGTTATTGGTCATCTCAGAAGCTAAGCATCATTTCCGTGAGCAGGCTAACAATGGAAATTTCTTGGATCCTCCATTTATTGAACATAATTACTTTACACCTTGCACGCTATGGAAAAAATTCCATAACTGGGCTGCCACACACATGGTGTTCTTGATAAGCCATGATAAAGGCAAATTAAATTGTTGAGATTCATACTCTACACAGCTACATGCCAATGATAACATGGTACCAACAATAAACACTTGACAAACATTTTCTTTTCAGAAGCTACTGTTGGCAACCAGGCTTGAAGCTTATATGATATAAAAACTTATCGAAGCCAACAATACGACAATTCCTTTACCTCTTTCTACCAAAAATTATACGTGGACTGTGTGTTGTTGTTGAATTGAAGGTTCGACGTCCTCCAAGCACTACTTCAATTTTAAGAACTCTTATAATACGAAAAAATTTCCCACAGTTGTTTGCATTCGCAGGTTATTGTAGAGGCGTTGAAGAACTGCGAGAAGAGGCGAATGTCATGCCAGGATGTGAGGGATGCAACAAGGGCGTACATTGGAGATACAGGTTTGCTGGATTTTGTACAAATCCCTCACTAATCGCATTGTTGGAGGTTACATGGTTCACCGGGTTGTAAACCCATTAACCAAAGTTCTTGAATACAGTATAGAGGACATGAACACGATGGTTACCACATGGAATGGAATTAACCTCATGGATCTTGTACTGTGCAAGATTGGCAAGACAAAATTTTTCGGAGGTTGTTTATTTGTATAAACATGTTTTGGAGAATTACAAACCCGCAAGGAAAGGGGTCAATGTCCTAATAAGCATCCCAAGCGCAATGTCGAGGATAATTCTGGACACGAAGCAGTTGATGAAGGACTACAAGGGAGAGATGACTAGGATAGGTGCCAATAGTTACTGGGATATAGATGACGTCGGGCATGGATCCCATTGCACAACTTCTCCTCTGTGGCCGCTGCGGAGTCAATTTCATGTTCCAAGTCATGCTTAAAGGACCGACAAATATGATCGAGAGCCGACCTTTCATATGAGTGAGCGAGGTTCCAAATCATTGGTCGAATTGATTAATGATAGGGGGAAGTTCCTCATAGGCTCAGAATAGACAACGAAGCCTCAAGAGGAACCGCCCCCTTAAATAATGCCTTCGGCGTAATAATACATAATTAAATTTGATTGTACATGTTGTAATTAAAACAAATGTTGGCATGCTCTTGAGCATCGAGGTTGACTAATCTCATTTGGGTTAATTTTATTTAATAATGATTTCTTTAAAACATTAAATTATCATTTTCTCCATATCAATTAATACGACTATTTTTGCATATGGTAAGTACAATTTTTAAATGATTTGAAGCATTCTCATCACTCTACCCATTTGTGAGACACCGCCATTCCTCGTGTTATATTCTATCCAGTATATGTCTAGGTGGTCTCCCTAGTTCCTTCATCTGAGATATTGCAGTGTTGAGGTTGTTGAGTCCTTCCCCTAGCCTAGCCTTTGCTTTTTCACCTTCACCCATGGTTAGAAAACTGTTTGATTTAGTAAACGAGTATACACTTGAAAAGCCTAATTTTAGTAGCTAGTTACTTTTATCTATGCTTATCTTATTTATATTATTTGCATGCTTGCGCAAGTCAAACATCACTCTATGATTTGTTCTAGCTACTGATATAATTGAAGGAGCATATCATAACCATTTGTATTTGCAATAGTAGTTATTCATGGTCTGGTTCATTATTTTGATCATTCTTGACCTGGTAAACCTAGTTTGACCAAGTCAACCATAGAGTCTAGGATGAGTTTGGGAAGACAGTGTTCGAGATGCATTATTAATGGACCATATGTGTCCATTAGATGGTTCCATGCCCTAGACAATGGTTTCAGCTGATGGTCTGATGGATTTTAGTTGATTAAGACAATTACAATATTTTTTTGTGACCTCCTGTGGAGGAATTTAGTTGATTAAAACAATTACAATATTGATTTTAATGGGTTTGAATGTTTCATTTATGGAGTGTAAGAGGGGTATTTCAAAATCCCCACCTTTTTGATTCACCAACCTCACGTGAAGTGCGAGCAGGGTTTTTTTAAGGATTCTAATATTATACTTAAGTATAGTATTATAGGCGATTGCTTTGGATTGAAAAAAGCATAAATATAGATAGGTAGGAGAATATTAAATATGAAACATACAATTTACTACTAAAACTTGTGAATTTTGGAGAATATTATGATAAAAAATCATATTTTATGTAAATATAGGCGATAGTAGAGACTAAAAATTACCAAATAACGATTTTATTTTTTGAAAAAAAACCCAAAAAATAGCCAATTGGCGAAATTTCGCCCCTACAAATTTCCCCGAGTGCGAGGTGAAGAGCATACTAGGATTGGAAGAGTCTTTATGCCTCTTATTGTGTGCTAGTGGTGCAAACACATGTGATGAAAACAAAAAATATTTTAATGGAAAATTAACTAAAATATTTTATCAAGTAATGCATACTTTTTACTCTAATAGGTGCTCATGATGCTTTGCAAAATCAAATATTTATAACTAATAGATAAGTGTGCAATGGAGGTATTTCACACTTCTCACCCTTTTTTTGATTCACCAAGCTCACATGAAGTGCGAGGTGAAGATCATACTTTTGGCGACAAGTTTCTTTAGGTCCTTTCTTGTGTGTAAAAGGTGTTTTCTACACTAGCAATACTACTAGAAACAACATGTCGATTGATGCATAAACAAGAAATGGCCTTGAATACTAGTGACAACAATGGGGTACATTGAAAGCCTCAAAGTTGGTTACCTAGGTAAGTTTCAAGAGAGATGTACTCTTTACATACTAATATTGGCCTAGGTGCACTAATTACTAAAAAAATAAGTAATTGGGTGAATTAGCCTTAATTTAAGTTCACTAGTAAGCAGCAATTGGGATGCCAAACTACACTTTGCATATACAAAGAAAATAAACAACAGTAGCACAGCTAAACCAAACTCTGTCGAGTGGACTGCATGAGTTAACACAAAACAAATGCACTATAGCACGAGTAATACACTAACCTCCCACGCGGGTGCGATGAGTGGTGTAGCGTAGGTCTGACACTAGTAACCGGCACTATGTGTGTGATTGTCCGAGTCGATTCCATGATATTAGCGCGGAAGAGACACCATGAACCGCACGGTTGTGAGAAAAATATCTTGGAGCCATGATGGGGCCAAATTCTAGAAGCAAGGGGTGGAATACCTGGTCTTCTGCAAGTGACAAATACCCAGAACTAGATACTTAGCATAAAACAACCTAGTTTAAAAATAAATGAACAAAAATAAGTATGGTATCCTTTAGAACCGTTGTGGAAAAAATTGCACAAGTGCACTCTTCCACTTAGTAAGGGGCTAAGCCTTGTAGGTTGTTGCAAGGCCTCGGTCCTTGGAGCCCCTTTTTGGTATGGTTGGTATTCCTCCAAGTTATCATGCAAGAGATTGTTAGTCTAGTTCACGTTCAAACATGAAAATATTGATAAAAACACAATGAAAGAGATGGGGGGAGAATGCAAACTTCAACAACAACCAAATATATGATAAAACACTCTTGTATTTCACAATGGAATAGTTGTACAACATCTAGGAGGTGAAGACTTCAAGGGAAGCCAACAATATCCCTTAGGGAGGCATTTCTTGTCCAAACTAAATGCTAAGTAGATGGTAGAACAATGGAGAGAAACACTTGCCCCTAGATGGAAGGTGGCAAGGGAGCTTGGGAATGCTCACAATGGTTGGAAATGGTGGGCTATGAGGAAGCTCCAACTCAAATTCAGCATAATAACATTGCTCTAATTTCTCTCTACAAAATGAATGCCAATGGATTTATTTTATATGCCAAGAGGTGGCCAACAAACAACTAGATCCAAATGTGAACTCTCCTTCCCAATGAACTAGTTACAAGGTACACTAGGGGGGTTGGTTAATGACACCAAATGTGTGAGGAGACAAATTCAAAACCTTATGGAGGATTGAGCTTTTAATGCACTGTTGGGAGTGATTCGTCCCACCATTTTGACTGTAGCATGACTATCGAAGGAAAATCCGCACGGGTGTAGATCAGGCATTGTTCAGATAACATGTGCTATAGCGCAGGTCAACTATGTAATACCTGCGCTAACCTTTGTTTTGACTGTTTCTTGGCACTTGTGGATTCATGCTGTGTTTTGGATCTGTTGAGGATTCTTGTGGTGATATGCATTCTTTATGTTGATGATGCCTTGCTAGATTAATAGCCGAAATGTCGCATGTGTGCGATTCTTAGGCATTAACACTCATGTTCTTTTCTTCTAAAAATCATAAATGCATATTTCTAGGTTGCATTAAAAAATTATAAAGAAATCATATTTCTTATTGACTGAATCGCTAAAAAAATATGATGGTGGATCCAATTCTTTATCCTAGCTTTGAATAAGCAACGAACAATGAAATAGGTAGATCTATCATATTATATTTTGAATTAATATTTTTTTGGCTTATCCAAATTTTGTAAACACTTGGAATCTAATAATTTAACCTTTTTTTTCATGATAATTTTCTCTCATGAAGAAGTTTGAAGTTTGAACAATGGAGAACCATTTGAGCCGAGCATTCCCATCCATCATGAGGAATGCTAGACCTTATTTCTCATGTTTACCCAATGGTTATTGTTTCAAGTGAGCATGGTTAAAATTGTGGTCATATAAAACTTGGTTAAACAATTTTCCATTTGGAGGCTACCGGATATCACATGTAGAAAGCACGAAAGACAAGAAGTTAGAGTGCTTAGATTATATCATCCATCTCTGCTCTACAACACACAAAACATAAAATATTAGAAGTGAGAACACTCATATCATATAATAAGACATGCAAACGAAAATAACCCTCAAGGTTTTGTAGTATCCATTCATGAAGCTTGAAAAATAGAGAATACATGGACTAATGGGATAGGTGAATCCAATAATGCGATAGGGTACTAAAAAGGAAGAGAGAATGGAATAAAACTTTTTGTCATGTATGGTTTTTTACGTGTTTTCTTCATCATAATAATATGCTAGTCCCTTTTAATTTGAATTTATTTATTACTTATGTGTGGGGTATATTTTCTTCAAAAGGAATATGCTAGTCTTTGGATTTGTAATGTAAAGCATAATTCGTTCATATTAAAGGCTTGGTTCTACGAGTATTTATTAGCCCATGTTTTTATTTGTTTCACTTTAAAATGTATAATTACTATTAATTAAACAAAATAAATTATGTGTCATGTCCCCGATCCCTTCAGTTCCCTTCGGGGCAATGGGAGACCCCCTGATACATTTTTTTTCTCCAAAACCTTCCATTTTCACACACAGCTGCAATGGATTTCGATCTGCAATCCTCCCTTCCTCAATTTGCAATCTGCATTGAGGGATTCGAAAGTCGGATTTCCAAACTTACTTTCTCTGGAATACATCGTCTCCGCAATCCGCATTGCGGAACTCCGAACTGCGTGAATCCAAAATTCACACTGGTAAAAACACCCCTTACGTAATCCGCATTGCAGAACTCGTAACTGCGGAAGTCCAAATCGTCGTCCCAATGAACTTCTCCTACTGGATTCTGCAATCCGAAATTCGCATTGCAGGTGCGGAAAGGTGGAATTCCAACCCCGTGAATTCAAGTTGATAACGGGCCTCCGCAATCCACAATCCACATTGTAGATGCGGGCCCTATGGAACCACACTCTCTGCAACAAAAAACTTCCCAGGGACATAACTTCCTACTCCTTAAGCCAAATTGGGCAAGGTTGGTACCGTTGGAAATCTCTTGGAGAGCTCTATCCATTGACATAAACTCCTGCCCCAACTACGAGTCTCTAACCTTGTCCATTTTTCAACTGAATTTATTGCTTATAACTCCCTCCCATGTGCCTTTATCCTTCAAAAAGAACTCTACTTGCCTCCTTCCATAACTTCATCCTTCCTCTGACCACAAAGAAGCTATGAACATGTAACATCCCAAAATTTACAAGAATTTAAAAATTTTCAATGTAGCTTTTAATGCATAATCTAACTATGCGGAAATGTAATAAATGCTTAAATGTCATCTTGCTGTACTAAATGTTGTGTTGGTCAAAAGTGCAATGTTTTGCGACAAGTTAATTAATATCTACACTTCGATGCTATTGAATGATCTTCTTAACTCAACTATGTTTTAATATTACTTATGTTGATGATCCAACGATATAAATTTTATAAGTGCTAACTACTGTTCTTCTGTTTGATGATGAAGGGGTCCTAAGGATACCCCGAGGCTTACTTAGCATTCGTGCTAAAGCATTTGAATCGTCCCTTTCATAGATTACAAGTAAGAGATTTAGTGTTTACGAAGTGTGACCGGAGAGTTTCTAACCAGTTTTCAGTAATCTCCAAAGTCTTAATGGTTTTAGAGACAAAATGTCGAAAATGCCATCGGGTGAGATTCTTCAGTTAGCCCAGTCTTTAAAAAAAGAAGTATGTCGGTTATAATATTCACAATCCTATACTATCCCTTTTATTACATTGTTCAAACAATAGATAGGATCAATATATCATATTTTTGCCTCAATATATTATTATCATGAGTTTCTATTTAATGCACACTATAAGGATATACAAACAAATCCTAGATGTAATGGATGAGTGCAACTAATGTGCAATATCTATATGCAAATTCTTTGTATTCTCTAGAGCCTAAGAATTATATGCAATAAATTATGTAAGTGCTATTTGAACTATTGACTTTATCAAATTTTCTATTTAATTTCTATACTATATCGAAACATATGCAAAAGCTGTATGTAATGTCCTATGAACAACGATTATACACATATCGTGTGTGCATCACATGACCCTTTAACATGATGAATTCCTAGCAAAGGAAACCGATACAACCTTGACTTACCACAAGGTGTTATAAAATGACAGGGTTGTGAACTTTACAAATGAAATGAAACATGATGAGGATGAGTAAGAATTAATACCATGACGATTTCGTGTTGGCAGGCACTCTGGTTTACCTTTTGCATTTAATACTCCAACTACCGAGTCAATGGAATGTCTCCGTGGATACCGCCATGGTGCTAGGCATGTGAAGGTATGGTGATGAGTCAAACAATATGACGAGCTATAAGTGCTTTGGTTTCGAAGTTATCCGATTTGTCCTCCTTGGTGGCAAGGGCCATTAATGGTGTCTTTACTATGGTGGTTGCTTGGGAGTACGTGATACCCTTCAGGTGATCTCCACCGTTGATCAAACACAGTCTTGGGATTTGGGATCTAACCCTAACCTCAACTATGTTCGAAGTTATGTATCTTTGTCATTCAATGTAGTGTGGAGTGGCTTCGTGGAGAAGCCAACAGGTCGAGAGCCTTTAGGGTTTCGTTAGCAGGTGTTTGGAGTTTCCACAGTTCGAAACCGTGACCTAATGATCTTTAACTGGAGCTTGTTGATGTTTTAAGGGCCGATACTCCTGTGAGGGTTTTATAGTAATAACTTGGTGTTGCAAGGGTTCCAGGGTGAGTGATAGCTCTACGTGTAGGTTGCTTTGATTCTCGGCTTTCCTCATTTGTTAAGTGATAGTTTTTTAGATTTTTTCTTCCATTCTTTGTTGCATTCAGTGGTGGGGTATTGGATACAGTTTTGCAGTGGCTGTGGCGTTCTGCTCCGAAGATAATTAAAAAGGTAATGTTCTTGGGTTCGAACCTTGTCTCTTCAATTATGTTAAGAGTTTCAGTTATTAATATTTCACCAAGTGACAACTTCTTTCAAAAACTTATTTTGACCATACCTTCTTTAAATGGAAGGTGTTGATGTACATGTAGCTTCGGAATGTATTTCATTTGTATATTTTATATATATTTATTGTACCCTTATAAGAGATGTGTTATTCCTCTATAAGGAAGTGTCGTCATGTGGATTGACAAGTGTCGCAAGTGTGTGTACTTGCCGATGGGTTATTAGACCACCATTTGGGGTCGGCCCGGAATTATATATAATATAATGTGGATGTATCTAAGTAGACAAGTCGGCCCCAGTAGGTCACTGGGCAAAAAGGTGAGTATAAATAGAGATAGGAGATCTCTATTTTACTCACTCGAAAAAGTAACTATCTCTCTCTCTGAAAAGTGGCGCACTAGTGAGGAGGAGGAGGATCATCTGCTAGGAGACTATCTCAGTATTATTTGGTTTTATTTTGGTTGAGCCATTGCTCTCTCTATCTCTGAGGAAGTTGTGGGGTTTTTCACCTTAGGGTTTTCCCCACGGAAACTCTGTGTCTCTTGTCTCTATGCTTTTGATTCTTGTGATGCTTGTGATGCTTGTCATATTATGATTGTCATGCATTGATATACTGTAGATGTTATTATCTCAGCAAAGATCCTATAGTATTGTGAATTAATACTAAAAATTTAACATGGTATCAGAGCTTAACTGAGAAGAAGACATTTTGCAGTGACGGAAGCTTGTATTCCTTGTTTATTGGGTTTCTCTCCACATATTTTTGAAATTTAGTATAGTAGATTGGATCTACTCATCAAGGCGCATATATCTGTCCAATCAGAATTCAGTTCCGAGCATTTTCAGATTTGGCCCTAAAAATTAGGGTTTCCACAAAAATAGGAATTTCTGGAAACTGAAGGCACAGATGGAAGCTCCTTGCAAAAATCGAAGGTTAGAGCTTTGGATCGAGATTTTTGGCTGGGTAGATCTCCGGGAAACTCAAACCCTAATTCAGGGCTCTCCCTAGTGAACTCGAGAGGACAAAAAGGCAATTTTGAAGGGCAAGACTTTGCTGATCCCAAATTTTGAATGTACTAGGCTGATCTTTCTATCCTTTCAGAATTTTGAAATTCACATTTTGAATTTTTAGGGTTTCTTTGACAAACCCTAATCCGGGACTAGATCCAGTTTTCAGCACTTCAAGTGGTAAGTCCTAAATCTTTTCTATTTCCATTTGAAGTACTCTTAAAGATGTCTCTCCACACCAAGCTTGAGGATAAGCTTGAAGGGGATGATAACTTCCGAGCTTGGAAGTATAGGATTGGGCTAATCCTGGAAGAGAATGAGTTGGACTCATATGTGAAAGAAGACATCCCTATCCCAGAGGATGAAGAGGCCAAGGCATTGCACAAGAAGAACTTGGTCAAGGCAAAGAGAATCATTGCTGATTCTATCAAAGACCATCTCATACCCCATGTGTCTTCTCTCAAGACACCCAAGGAGATGTTTGAATCCTTGACCAAGCTATTTGAAGGAAAGAACATAAATCGGAAGATGACCCTGCGGAACCAATTGAAAGCAGTAAAGTTTCAGAATGGAGAAACCATTCAATCTTATTTTTCAAGGGTCTCCCAGATCAAGGAACAACTAGAAGCAGTGGATGAAATCGTGGAGAATGGTGAAGTGGTGATGACCACTCTGAATGGCCTACCCAGGTCATGGGATTCCTTTATTCAAGGAATTTGTGCAAGAAAGAAGTTGATCTCCTTCAGTAGACTTCGGGAAGAATGCTCTCAAGAAGAAGCTAGACTTATAGCTCGTGAAGAAAAGATGGGAGGTGAAGATCAAGCTCTTGCAACTCACACCAAAAGAGGTAAATCCAAGAAGGAATCATATCATAATAGAAGATCCTCTCACCACCATTATCATAAAGATAAGAAAGATCTCAGATGCTTCAGTTGCAATGAGAAGGGACACTTTGCTTCAGATTGTCCCAAGAAGAAGAAAGACAACAACAACAACTTCAACAAAAAGAAAAAGAATAACAAAAGAAGATATCATGCTCATGCTGCCGAAGATGATGAACCTCCAAAGAAGAAGGCTAGGGCAGAAAGTAGTAGTGATGATGACTCATCAAGTGAAGAAGAGTATGTTCTGATCTCTGCACTTACAGGTACCATCTCCCATGGTTGTAATGATTGGTTGATTGATAGTGGAGCTTCCAAACACATGACTGGGTTCAAGGAATCTTTTGTGAACCTTTCTGAACATGAATCACCCCATAAGGTGAAACTTGGGGATGATTATCAATACCCAATCAAAGGAAGTGGTGAAGTCTCCTACAACCTAGATTCTGGAAAATCTCTGAAGATGAAGGAAGTCCTCTATGTACCTGGGCTCAAGAAGAACTTACTCTCCATCTCTGCTTTAGATGCAAAAGGTATGAGGGTTGCATTTTTTGATGGCCAAGTCCTAATGTGGCCAAAGGGAAAGACCATAGATGATGCAGTAGTGATTGGAGAGCAAGAGGGAGGACTGTATAAATTGAAGGGACAACCTGAACATGCCATGATGCATGAATCCATGGAGCCAAGTGAACTTTGGCATATAAGACTTGCTCATATGCACTATAGGGCACTTCCAATTGCAAGCAAGGCAGTAGAGGGTCTTCCTGAAATCAAGACCAAACATGAAGGTGTTTGCAAAGGATGTGCAAAAGGTAAGAAAATTAAGAAGGCTTTCCCAAGCAGTGAAAGCAAGGCAAAATACATTCTGGAAATCATCCACTCAGATGTATGTGGCCCTATGTCATCTAGTTCCCTGAGTGGGTATGTTTACTATGTATCATTTATTGATGACTTCTCCAGGAAGACTTGGGTATACTTCTTGAAGGGAAAAGATGAGGTGCTTGATAAATTCAAGGAATTCAAAACCTTGATGGAGAATCAAACTGAAAAGAAAATCAAAACATTCAGATCTGACAATGGTGGAGAATTCACCTCAAGTGACATCAAGAAGCTTTGGAGTGATTCAGGGATTAAGAGGGAGTTGACTGCTCCTTATAATCCTCAACATAATGGAGTTGTAGAAAGGAAGAACAGAACTATCATGGAAGCAGCAAGAGCAATGTTTCATGACCAGGATCTTCCTATGCATCTATGGGCAGAAGCAGCTAGAACAGCTGTATATGTGCAGAACAGAACACCCCACAAGATATTGGACAACAAGACACCATAAGAGGTCTTTTCTGGTAAGAAACCTGAAGTCAGCCATCTCAGAATATTTGGTTGTCCAGTATATACTCATGTCCCAAAAGAGAAGAGGACTAAACTAGATCCTTCAGGAAAGAAGGGCATCTTTGTGGGTTATAGTGAAAGCTCGAAGGCTTACAGAATATACTTTCCAGGGTTCAAGAAAATTGATGTCAGTAGGGATGTAACATTTGATGAAAACTCAGCATTCATCAAATCAAGAAAGGCACCTACCGAAGTTTATGAAGAACTTAAGGAAACAAGATTTCAATACACTATCATGACTGAAGCAGTTCCAGAAACTGTTCATGAGTTTGAGGATCCACAAGAACCTGTAGATCCACCCCGTGAGGATAACTCTCACAAGAGGAAACCAGTATGGGCTAGAGAGCTCATTCATGATGCAAAAAGATTTGGCATTCCAGAAGAAGAACACAGAGCAAAGAAGAGAACCAGATCACACACCAGTTATGTTGCTTTACTCTGTGACATTATGAACAAAGAGCCTTCTAGCTATGAAGAGGCAGCAAAAAAGAAAGAATGGAAGGATGCTATGGTTGAGGAATACCAATCAATAATGAAGAATGATGTTTGGGATGTTGTCCCAAGACCTAAATAGAAGTCTGTTGTGACTTCCAAGTGGATCTACAAAATCAAGCACGCTGCAGATGGCAGTGTAGAAAAATACAAAGCAAGATTCGTAGCTCGTGGTTTCTCTCAGAAAGAAGGAATAGATTATGAAGAAACCTTTGCACCTGTAGCCAGGTATACTTCCATCAGAACAATACTTGCCCTGGCTGCAGCAATGAAATGGAAAATACACCAGATGGATGTCAAGACTGCTTTCCTGAAAGGTGTAGTAGAAGAGGAAGTATATGTGGAACAGCCACTCGATTTTGAAATACATGACAGGCAGTCATATGTGTGCAGATTGAAGAAAGCCTTGTATGGCTTGAAACAAGCTCCCAGAACTTGGTATGGAAGGATGGACACTTTTCTATCTAGCTTGGGCTTTACCAAGAGTAAAGCAGATTCCAACCTTTACTACAAGGTTGAGGAAGGGAATCCAGTGATTCTACTCCTGTATGTGGATGACCTATTTGTGACAGGAGATGACAGACTGATTGCAGATACTAAGAGGAAGCTTGCAGCTGAATTTGATATGAAATATTTGGGAATGATGCACTATTTCCTAGGTATGGAGGTGTGGCAGAATGCAGGTGGGATCTTCCTTGGTCAAGGGAAGTACATAGTAGATATCCTGAAAATATTCGGGATGATGGATTGCAAGGCCATGGCCACACCGATGGCATCGAATCTGAAGCTTCTATGTGATGCTTCATCTGAGCCAATTGATGTCTCTATGTATCGTCAGATGATTGGGTCCTTGATGTACTTGACGAACACGAGACCAGACATTTGCTTTGCTGTGAACACATTGAGCCAATTCCTGACGGATCCAAGGAGTGTTCACCTGGTTGCTTTAAAGCATGTTCTGAGGTACCTGAAAGGTACAGTGGATTATGGGCTCAGGTATGAGGCGAATCAAAATTTTAACCTGCAGGGTTATGTTGATTCAGATTGGGCTGGCAGTGCTGCAGACAGGAAGAGCACATCTGGGTGTTGCTTCAGTATGGGATCAGGTGTGATCTCTTGGTTTAGAAGGAAGCAGTCCTGTGTAGCACTGAGTACAGCTGAGGCAGAGTATGTTGCATCCTGTTCAACTAGTTGTGAGGCAGTATGGCTACGAAAGCTACTGTCTGAGCTATTTGATCTCCCGTTGGAGGCTACTGGTATATTCTGTGATAACCAGAGTTGTGTGAAGCTATCCAAGAACCCAGTGTTTCATGACAGGTCGAAACACATAGAGATCAAATATCACTATATCAGGGATATGGTGCAGAGAGGAGCTGTGAAGCTCCTATATGTTGCGACAGATGAGCAGATTGCAGATGTGTTGACGAAGCCACTAGCCAGGGTGAAGTTCGAGTAATTCAGAGAGAGGCTTGGCATTCTTCGGATCGAGGACACTTCGAGGAAGAAGTGATGGACACATTTACTGAAGCCATTCCAAGCATGTTGGAAGGAGGATCCTTCACATGGCTGTGGATGTAAGCGCTAGATGATGAGCATCAGGATGATGTTCTGGTTTTTGCTTGGATATGATCAGTTGGATCATTTTATGTATGTATGTACGCATCATGTTGGATGCTGGATATGATCAGTTGGATCATTTTATGTATGTATGTACGCATCATGTTGGATGCTGGATATGATCAGTTGGATCATTTTATGTATGTATGTACGCATCATGTTGGATGTTGGATATGATCAGTTGGATCATTTTATGTATGTATGTACGCATCATGTTGATGCTGGATATGATCAGTTGGATCATGTGTATGTATTTTGTATATGCATCATGTTGGATGCTTGGACCATGTATCTGTATATGTATCAGGTGGATACATTGTATGATCAGGTGGATCATGTATGATGATATGTATCATGTATTTGTATTTGTATCAGGTGGATACATTGATGATCAGGAGGATCATGTATGATGATATGTATCAGGTAGATACTTGGTATGCATCAGGTAGATGCATTGATGATCAGGTGGATCAGGTATGATGACATGCAGCAGGATGTTGCAGTGATGATCAGGATGATCATAGATGACGAGCTTCAGGATGTTGCTCCAGATGACATGCAGCAGGACGTTGCAGTGATGATGATCAGGATGATCATGGATACATCAGGATGATGTATGGTGAGTATCAGTTTGATACTCTGTGGCCGTGGAACAGGTTGTGCAGATAAGCATGTAATTTGTGCCCTGGGAGATTTGCAGATGGTCTTTCGAGGTTTTGCCTATGGCATGTAATTCTGTGCCCTGGGACATCTGGCAAATGCTCTTTTGAGGTTTTGCTTGGGAGGACATATAATTTGTGCCCTGGGAGATCTGCAGATAGTCTTTCGAGGTTTTGCCTATGGCATGTAATTTGTGCCCTGGGATATCTAGCAGATGCTCTTTCGAGGTTTTGTCCTATGGCATGTAATTTGTGCCCTGGGAGATTTCAGGTCGGAGTTGTGTACCCGTAACATCCTGAAAATCTCTTTCAAGGTTTTTCCATGACCACATGTAATTTGTGCCCTGGGAGATCCGATAGGTTGAGCTGTGTGCTCGTAATCAGTCCTGGGATGCTCTTTCGAGGTTTTGTGGTGACCACATGTAATTTGTTCCCTGGGAGATCCGATAGGTTGAGCCTTGTGCTCGTAATCAGTCCTGGGATTCTCTTTAGAGGTTTTGTGGTGAGGTCACATGTAATTTGTGCCCTAGGAGATCCTATAGGTAGAGCCATGTGCTCGTAACAGCCTGGGATGCTCTTTCGAGGTTTTGTGATGCACGTAATAAGTCCTAAGGATTCCACAGTATGGCCAGTGATGATGAAGACTTGCAGGTGGTGGGCCTACATCCAGTATGAAAAATGACTGGCTCTGTAGAACTTCCTATGACGAGTAGAGTCAGAGATTGGTTGAGATAGCAGCAGCAGTGACGATGATGATGACGATGCATCGATGACGATGATCCAGAGAAGAAGACTTGTCTAGCAGATCTGTGTCGAGAAATACCTTCCTAGTTAAGAGGGAGTGTTGATGTATATGTAACTTCGGAATGTATTTCATTTGTATATTTTATATATATTTATTGTACCCTTATAAGAGATGTGTTATTCCTCTATAAGGAAGTGTCGTCATGTGGATTGACAAGTGTCGCAAGTGTGTGTACTTGCCGATGGGTTATTAGACCATCATTTGGGGTCGGCCCAGAATTATATATAATATAACGTGGATGTATCTAAGTAGACAAGTCGGCCCCAGTAGGTCACTGGGCAAAAAGGTGAGTATAAATAGAGATAGGAGATCTCTATTTTACTCACTCGGAAAAGTAACTATCTCTCTCTCTGAAAAGTGGCGCACTAGTGAGGAGGAGGAGGATCATCTGCTAGGAGACTATCTCAGTATTATTTGGTTGTATTTTGGTTGAGCCATTGCTCTCTCTATCTCTGAGGAAGTTGCGGGGTTTTTCACCTTAGGGTTTTCCCCACGGAAACTCTGTGTCTCTTGTCTCTATGCTTTTGATTCTTGTGATGCTTGTGATGCTTGTCATATTATGATTGTCATGCATTGATATATTGTAGATGTTATTCTCTCAGCAAAGATCCTATAGTATTGTGAATTAATACTAAAAAATTTAACAGAAGGTTCCTGCGTCAATCGGCACCCATGCTTAGTTTTCGATAACTGGCAGCTACAAAAAGAATGGTAAGCCTCTGTGGTTACCCTATTGCTTCGGTTAGGTGACTATTGGACCTTCATGTATTCTTTCCGAGACTTCATGCTCTTCTTGGGTTCTGAGGAGTGATCACCGTCGAATCACTTGTGAGCTGTCTGGTAGCTTGGGGAGGATGAAATCCTTGACCCATTTGACGTTAGACCTGTGGTTTTTGTTTTTCAATGTAGAATCTGTAAAGGAAAGTAACTAAGGATAGGGTTTTATCCTTCTACTGTCTTTGGTAAATAAAATAATTGTGTTTTCAAAATGTTATGGTGTTTGTGTGGTTGAGATTGTGAGCAATGCTCCAGTTTATGTGAAAATGAAGTTTATCGTTTTGCAACTGTTGTGTTTTTAAGGAATAGTTTGAGAGCCAAGGGTTTAGCCTTGTGCTAAGTAGTCAAACCCTAACATGTAGTTTTTCGATAAATAGTTTTGTTGTTCTGGTAACAAATGTCGATCTCTGAAAGTAGAATTATAAATCAAGAAACCTTGTGGTTTTTCAGTTAATGATTTTCAATAGGTACGTGATACTGTTGTCTCATGTAAATGTCGAGATACTCAATATTTTAGTCTTAAGGAGTGTATAAGATAAAAAAAAAAATTATGACTAAAGCTTATGATGTTGAAAGCTTCACTTGTTGTCCTTGTCCATCGATTTAAGTGATGGCCGAGAGCCAAGAATCAATGTTTTTGTTTGCAGCTATGTAATGAAATCGTAACTATTTTCTTGTTCTATTTTAAATGATGGTGTTAAATATTAACTAAACTTTTAACCTGAAAGGTAGGTGTTGATACTACTAGGGTTTGCTCACTGAAGGGTTGCGAATCTGTCACGATGTTTAAGGTTTAAATGAAAACTCTGTTTTTGATAACATATTAGTTTTTTTTGTTAACAGTTGCGATAAATAAAGAAAATGATGAGACAACAAGCTAGGGTTTCTAATCCTACGCTAAATGTAATTGGGATTAACTGTAGTTTTATATAATAAAATAACATAAAAGCTATGAATACTGTGGATGAAAATTAGTGCTAAATAATCATACATTTGTTTGTAATTGAAAGAGTACTGTTTTTCGTAAATATATATACTTGCTAGCAGCACTGGATAATACTACTGTGTACTTAGGAAATAATTATTTTGCAGCTGTTATTTTTCAATGAAAACTGGTGAAAGAAAGATACAGTGAACTTTAAACACTTAACTAATGAAATACAACAGCATTAATCTTCTCATTCATTTGGTAGTCTGCCTGACAATTTATCTACCTTAATTTTCCTCCTCTGTACTGGAGTACGATGCAGAGAACAACATGGGGAAAAGTATAGAAGGGCATTATTTATATCATTTTATCTACTTTAATCATCATTATTCAATTCATAGCTAAACCAGAATTCATTAATTACTTCTTTAAAACAATATTGATAGTTTAGATCTAATGAACTACTAAATCAATACTTTCATAAAATAATTTTAACTACTTAGATAACAGAAAAGATGAGTAGAACCTATAACAGTAGATAGGGTGGACAAACACCCAAGGAGGCCTGTTCCTCCCAACCTTTTCCAGAAGAAGCAGCCAAACTACTTCCTTTCTTTGGACCCCTGAGCTAGTTTACTGAACCACTAAGTAGATGGAATCTGTGTAGAAGCAAGGCACTCAGTAATATAACTTCTGCAGTCAACAGTATAACTTCTGCACTCATCAATGTAGCTTCTGCACTCAACAATGTAACTTCTGCACTCAGCAATGTAACTTCTGCACTCAGCAGTTTTAATAGGCAGACTTACACCATGATCAATAACTCAACATATCCCCTAAACAAATCTCTTAGGTGCAAGCACAGTAAAACCCAAGGTAAATTTTCTCATCAGGAAAAGTGATGAACCTTAGTTCATAATTTGACGGCTCTTATATAGACTGCCTAGGTCTTTAGTGGCCAGGTTTCAATAAATGAGCCTCAAGCTCCAGTCCCACCTTCTAGGGCACTATGACCACATTTCAAGGGAATTGTCCCATACCAACATCTAGTTAGTTGCATCATGATGCTGCCACTTGTCCATTGCCTTCTACCCCAGATTCCATTCCACCTATTGGGTCAGTAAACACTCTTTCAACAGTCTCCTTAGGTGTTTGTCTCCTACTTAATTTATTTAATAATAAAATATTGTGCAAATTACAGTCATCCTTGGGCACTTGTCCAATATAAAACTTTACAATAAAAGTTAACATAATGTTTCCAACATAAAATGTTTTTCAGCAAAAATGGGTATGTTACAAACACCACTTCTTAAGCTCAACATCGTCCTCGATGTTGCTTATTCTTCATCAGATCCTTCCTGGAATAGAACTGGATATGTTGCCCGCATTTTACTTTCCAGTTCCTAGATAGCTTCATTAGGGCTAAGGTGCTTCCATTGCACCTTTACCTTCCCTATGCTGCGATTCTGAAGCATAATTTCCCTCCTGTCAAGGATACAATCCGGTTCCACCTGAAAATCTCCTTTGGGTTCCACCTATATGTCATTCCAATTCAGAACATGAGTAGCATCATGCACATACTTTTTAAAAACAGATACGTGAAAAACATTATGGATTTTTAAGTTAGATGGTAATGCTAACTGATATGCAACCTGTCCAATCCTTGATAGGACTTCAAATGGACCGCAGTACCTTGGTTCTAGTTTAGCACAACTCCCAAGCTTTAAGGAACTTTTCTTGGGTTTTACCTTTACAAAGACATGATCTCCAACCTAAAATTCTCTTTCAATGCATTTTGGATCTGCATAATTTTTTTTTCTATCTTGTGCAACTTTCAAGTTGCTTTGTACCTGTTTCACGGTTAGCTCCATTTGTTTTAACAAATCTGGTCATAACATCAATCTATCAACAGGATTATCCCAAGATATAGGAGTGATACACTTTCTTCCATATAAAATTTCAAATGGACTAAACCTAGCAGATGCTTGATAATGATTATTGTATGCAAATTCTGCTAAACGTAAATAATATTCCCACTTAGATGGCTGATCTTTGACATACATTCTTAGCATGTCTTCTAAAATCTGATTTACCCTTTCTATTTGACCATCAGTTTGTGGGTGGAAAGAAGTGTTGAAATTCAGTTTAGTGTTTAAACCTTTAAATAATGTTGTCCAAAAATTTCCAATGAACTTGGAATCTCGATCAGAAATAATTACCTTTGGGATCCCGTGCAAGCGAAAAATTTGCTTCATAAACACCTCTGCAATGTTAGGAGCTTTAAAAGTAGTTTTGATAGGAATAAAATGAGCAGTCTTACTTAATTTATCCACAACAAACATTATGGAATCATTTTATTTTTGATTCTTAGGAAAACCTGTAATAAAATCAATACTTATAATTTCCCATTTCCATTCCGGAATTGGCAATGGCTGTAATAATTCAGCTGGGTGTTGATGCTCAACCTTCATAGCCTGACATTCAAAACACCTAGCTATATACTCAACCACTTCATTCTTCATTTTGGGCCAACAGTAATCATTTCTTAACATAATTATTATTTTCTGATAACCAGGGTGTCCCGAATAAGGACTTTTATGAACTTCATCCAAAATCAACAGCTTTACTTTTGACATATTAGGTACAAAGATTCTGTTTTTATAAAGCAAGGAATCATTTTCATTAATGCTGTAATCTGTTATCAAGTTTTCAGATAAATTTTCAGCAATTTTAGCATGCAATTTTTGATAATTCTCATCTTGCTTAATTCCTTCTTTGATCTGGTTTTCTAGATCTGTCTCAAATGTGTTGATTACTGCCACAAAACTTAATTTGGCATTTCTACTCAAGGAATCAACAACTTTGTTTTATTTTCCCTTAATGTGTTGAATTTCAAAATCATACTCGCTAAGGAAAGCTAGCCATCTACCTTGCCTTGCGTTAAGATTTGTTTGATCCAACAAGTACTTTAAGCCCTTATTATCTGTCATTAGTATAAACTTTCTTCCAATCAAGTGATGGCACCACATTTTTAGTGCATATATCATGGCTTCCAACTCAAAAACGTAAGTTGCATAATTCTTTTCATGAACTTTTAATTTCCTTGACTCAAAAGCAGTGGCATGACCTTCTTGAGTTAAGACCCCTACAAGTCCATTGTTGCATGCATCAGTGCATACAATGAAATCCTTATTGGGATCAACAATTTTTAAAATTGGTGTAGTGGTTAATAATTCTTTTAACTTATTAAATCTTTCTTGACACTTTTGATCCCATACGAATTTATTCCCCTTCTTCTGTAAAGAAGTGATGGGATTTGCAATTCGTGAGAACCCTTCAATAAACTTTTTGTAGTAGCCTATTATCCCCATAAATGACCGAACGTCAGTTACATCTTTAGGGATAGGCCACTCGTTAATTTCTTTTATCTTATCAGGGTCGACATAAATTCCGTTTTTAGATATTATGTGACCTAAGTACTGTATTTTATCTTTATAAAAGTCACATTTACTGAACTTAGCATAAAGTTGATGTTTTCTTAAAACTTGCAGAATTATTCTTAAATGTTCATCATGCTCTTCTTTAGTTTTTGAGTAAATCAAAATATCATCAATGAATACAACTACGAACTTATCCAAATACTTATGCAGAACGTTAATGTTCATTAAACACATGAATACTGTAGGTGTGTTAGTCATCCCAAAAGGCATAACTATGAACTCATAGTTCCCATATCGCGTTCTGAAAGCGGTTTTGAATATGTCTTCGTCTTTTATCCTAACTTGATGATATCCGGACCTTAAATCAATTTCAGTGAATATATTTGCTCCACGTACTTGATCAAATAGATCGTTTATGCGGGGTTAGGGATATCGATTCTTAATTGTCATTTTATTAAGCTGACGATAATTGATGCACAGTCGTATGGTACCATCCTTCTTTTTAACAAAAAATAACTGGTGCTCCCCAAGGAGACACACTTGGCCTTATGTATTTTTTATCTATTAATTCCTTCAGTTGAGATTTTAATTCATTTAACTCTAGAATATGCATTCTATAGGGAGCCTTTGAGTTTGGTACTGCACTCGGTACTAACTCAATGGTGCAATCTAGTTCCCTTTTTGGAGGTAATCCTGGAATTTATTCCAGGAATACGTCAAAAAAGTCCCTAAGAATGGGGATATCCTCCAGTTTTAACTTATCTTCTTTAGATGAACATTCATAATTAATAACATTAACAGCAAACATTTTACCGCCCTTTCTGGCAGCTCTCTTAACTTGTAACGCAGAAATTTGTCTTACTGAAATCTTCCTATGAATTCCTTTTACTGTTTCAATTTTACCTTCATTATTCAGAAAAGTAAAATATTTCTCATAACAATTAAGCACTACTCTATGCTGTTCAAGCCAATCCATGCTAATCAACAAGTCATATGACCCTAATGGTAAAACATTCAGATTAACTTGGGTTTTCAGCTGACTCATAAATACATCACAATTTTTAACAAAATCTGTAACCTTTCTTTTAATGCCTGTTGCTAGCTAAACTAACCATGAATTATCAAATTTCTCTATCTTTAACTTGCATCTATTCACTAAAGCAGGTGAAATGTAACTCAAATTTGCACCTGGATCTATCAGAATGGAAATAGATTTGTTTTGTATCATACCTTCAATTTCGACCATGGATGTTTGATGGTCTGCTTGACGATTTTCCAGTGCTGCATTTATTCTGGGTATTTCTCTTGCTACATCTCCAACTGTAGGTTCTGCTTGCATAGTGTGAATGTTGTTGACCGCCCTTTTGTTGTGTGGGAAATCAGCTTTCTTATGTGGTCCACCACAATCAAAGCACTTCAAGGGTCCCCTCTGTTCAACATATCTAGTGTTGTTATTATTATTATTAGGTACATTTCTTGCAGGAGTAAAATTCTGTGGTGCATTACTCCTATAATTATTATTACTTGGAAATTTTCTATTATTAAATTTTTTCTTAAAATTTCCAGAATTATGAGTAAAATTCTTCCTTTTATGATCAAACTGATTAGACTTATTACTCTTCCAGCCAGTTGTTCCTTCTCTTTTTCTGTTTTGATCAAAACAGAAATTTGCTTTCCTCATAGCCTCTTCCAAGGTGGAAGGGTTATCATACTCGATCCTGTCTTTTATATTGAAAGGTAGACAACTTACAAACCTTTGTACCTTAGGCTTCTCCTCGACCATGTAAGATACATACCTCAGTAAACTAAGGAACTTGCTGCACAACTCTTTCATACTCATAGTACCCAGTTTTAAATCATAAAATTTCTTAGATTTATCTTTGTAGTACTGCTCTGACAGAAACTTTTTCTTAAATAAAATTTTAAAAATACTCCATGTTATGTTTCTTTCCTTTATGTTCTTAATTCTTTTAAGATCCTGCCACCAAATATCTGCTTTTTCGGTCAAATTGTAAATAGCCATCTTGGCTTTTAACTGAGAAGAGTAATCGTAGATGTTAAAGTATTTCTTCATTCCGGACAACCATGCTTCAGTTGTCTCACCCTTTTGAGTTTCGCCATTAAAGGTTGGTGGCTTAATCTTTTTAAACTCTCCTATGATTTGATCATGATGCTTATGTTTTTTCTTATGAGAACAGTAATCACTATCACTGCTATCATGAACAGAAATGTAATTACTTTGATCAGATTCAAATGAAGAGTAACTATTATTTTTACCATTCCTTATTTTCTTACTTTTACATTTGTGAGACATTGAACCAGAATTAGAATTTACTTTTGATTTCCTTCCTCTTTCCTCGTTATGGTTTTTCTCCATTAAAATCTGATTTAACTAATCCTGAGCCTTCATAATACATTCATTCTCTTCTTTGACAGTTCTTATTTCAGATTTTAAATCTTTTACAATACGTAAAAGTTCGGAAGACTGATTATTTAATTCAACAGATATTCCTTCATGATTATTATTATCCTTATGTTCATTACGAGGGGATCTGTACTTTGCTGATTCCTCCGCTATTTCCATACCTGCAATTTAAAAGTCAAGTTGTTCTGTACATAAACAAAATTAAAATAAAAGTTAATAACATAAACTTCCTGGTTTTCTTTTTTTGTTTTGCGCATGTGAGCCTATTTCAGGCCTAGAGTTTGAACTTGCGCTCTGATACCACATGTAACATCCCAAAATTTACAAGAATTTAAAATTTTTCAATGTAGCTTTTAATGCATAATCTAACTGTGCGGAAATGTAATAAATGCTGAAATGTTGTCTTGCTGTACTAAATGCTGTGCTGGTCAAAAGTGCAATGTTTTGCGACAAGTTAATTAATATCTACACTTCGATGCTATTGAATGATCTTCTTAACTCAGCTATGTTTTCATATTACTTACGTTGATGATCCAACGATATAAATTTTATAAGTGCTAACTATTGTTCTTCTATTTGATGATGAAGGGGTCCTAAGGATACCCTGAGGCTTACTTAGCATTCGTGCTAAAGCATTTGAATCGTCCCTTTCGCATATTACAGGTAAGAGCTTTAGTGTTTACGAAGTGTGACCGAAGAGTTTCTAACCAGTTTTCAGTAATCTCCAAAGTCTTAATGGTTTTAGAGACAAAATGTCGAAAATACCATCGGGTGAGATTCTTCAGTTAGCCTAGTCTTTAAAACAAGAAGTATGTCAGTTATAATATTCGCAATCCTATACTAGACCTTTTATTACTTTGTTCAAACAATAGATAGGATCAATATATCATATTTTTGCCTCAATATATTATTATCATGAGTTTCTATTTAATGCACACTATAAGGATATACAAACAAATCCTAGATGTAATGGCTGAGTGCAACTAATGTGCAATATCTAGATGCAAATTCTTTGTATTCTCTAGAGCCTAAGAATTATATGCAATAAATTATGTAAGTGCTATTTGAATTATTGACTTTATCAAATTTTCTATTTAATTTCTATACTATATCGAAACATATGCAAAAGCTTTATGTAATGTCCTATGAACAACGATTATACACATATCGTGTGTGCATCACGTGACCCTTTAACATGATGAATTCCTAGCAAAGGAAACTGATACAACCTTGACTTACCACAAGGTGTTATAAAATGACAGGGTTGTGAACTTTACAAATGAAACAATACATGATGAGGATGAGTAAGAATTAATACCATGATGATTTTGTGCTGGCAGGCACTCTGGTTTACCTTTTGCATTTAATACTCCAACTATCGAGTCAGTGGAATGTCTCCGTGGATACCATCGTGGTGCTAGACACGTGAAGGTATGGTGATGACTCAAACAACATGATGAGCTATAAGTGCTTTGGTTTCGAAGTTATCCGAGTTGTCCTCCTTGGTGGTAAGGGTCATTAATGGTGTCTTTACTATGGTGGTTGCTTGGGAGTACGTGATACCCTTCGGGTGATCTCCACTGTTGATCAAACACAGTATTGGGCTTTGGGATCTAACCCTAACCTCCACTGTGTTCAAATTTATTGATCTTTGTCATTCAATATAGTGTGGAATGGCTTTGTGGAGAGGCCGACAGGACGAGAGCCTTTCAGGTTTCTTTAGCAAGTGTTTGGAGTTTCCATGGTTCGAAACTGTGACCTGATGAGTTTTAACTGGAGCCTGTTGATGTTTTAAGGGCCGATATTCCTGTGAGGGTTTTACAGTAACAACTTGGTGTTGCAAGAGTTCCAGGGTGAGTGACAGCTCTACGTGTAGGTTGCTCCGATTCTCGGCTTTCCTCGTTTGTTAAGTGATAGTTTTTCAGAGTTGTTCTTCCATCCTTTGTTGCATTCGGTGGTGGGGTATTGGATACAGTTTTGCAGTGGTTGTGGCGTTTTTCTCCGAAGATAATTAAAAAGGTAATGTTCTCGGGTTTGAACCTTGTATCTTCAATTATGTTAAGAGTTTCAGTTATTAATATTTCTCCAAGTGACAACTTCTTTCAAAAACTTATTTTGACCATACCTTCTTTAAATGGCAGGTTCCTTCGTCAACCCGCACCCATGCTTAGGTTTCGATAACTGGCAGTTGCAAAAAGAATGGTAAGCCTCGGTGGTTACCCTGTTACTTCAGTTAGGTGACTATTGGACCTTCATGTATTCTGGCTGAGACTTCATGTTTTTCTTGGGTTTTGAGGAGTGATCACTGTCGAATCACTTGTGAGTTGTCTGGCAGCTTGGGGAGGATGAAATCCTCGACCCATTCGATGTTAGACCCGTGGTGTTTATTTTTCAATGTAGAATTTGTAAAGGAAAGTAACTAAGGAGAGGGTTTTATCCTTCTACTGTCTTTGGTAAATAAAAGAATTGTGTTTTCAAAATGTTATGGTGTTTGTGTGGTTGAGACTGTGAGCGATGCTCCAGTTTATGTGAAAATGAAGTTTATTGTTTTGCAACTGTTGTGTTTTTAAGGAATAGTTTGAGAGCCAAGGGTTTAGCCTTGTGCTAAGTGGTCAAACCCTAACATGTAGTTTTTCGATAAATAGTTTGTTGTTCTGGTAACAAATGTCGAGCTCTGAAAGTAGAATTCTAAATCGAGAAACCTTGTGGTTTTTCTGTTAATGATTTTCAATAGGTTCGTGATACTGTTTTCTCATGAAAATGCCAAGATACTCAATATTTCAGTCTTAAGGAGTGTATAAGATAAATGTTTTTGTGACTAAATCTTATGATGTTGAAAGATTCACTTGTTGTCCTTGTCCGTCGATTTAAGTGATGGCTGAGAGCCAATAATCAATGTTTTTGTTTGCAGCTATGTAATGAAATCGTAACTATTTTCTTGTTTTGTTTTAAATGATGGTGTTAAATCTTAACTAAACTTTTAACCTGAAAGGTAGGTGTTGATACTACTAGGGTTTGCTCACTGAAGGGTTGCGAACCTGTCACGATGTTTAAGGTTTAAATGAAAACTATGGTTTGGATAACATGTTAGTTTTTTTTGTTAACAGTTGAGATAAATAAAAAAAATGATGAGACAACAAGCTAGGGTTTCTAATCCTACGCTAAATGTAATTGGGATTAACTGTATTTTTATATCATAAAATAACATAAAAGCTATGAATACTGTGGATGAAAATTAGTGCTAAATAATCATACATTTGTTTGTAATTGAAAGAGTTCTATTTTTCGTAAATATATATACTTGCTAGCAGCACTGGATAATAGTACTGTGTACTTAGGAAATAATTATTTTGTAGCTGTTATTTTTCAATGAAAACTGGTGAAAGAAAGATAAAGTGAACTTTAAACACTTAGCTAATGAAATACAACAGCATTAATCTTCTCATTCATTTGGCAGTCTGCCTAACAATTTATCTACCTTAATTTTTCTCCTCTGTACTGGAGTACGACGCAGAGAACAACATGGGGAAAAATACAGAAGGGAATTATTTCTATCATTTTATCTACTTTAATCATCATTCTTCAATTCATAGATAAACCAGAATTCATTAATTACTTCTGTAAAACAATATTGACAGTTTAGATCTACTGAATTACTAAATCAATACTTTCAGAAAATAATTTTAACTACTTAGATAATAGAAATGATGAGTAGAACCTGTAACAGCAGATAGGGTGGACAAACACCCAAGGAGGCCTATTCCTCCCAACCTTCTCCAGAAGAAGCAGCCAAAATACTTGCTTTCTTTGGACCCCCGAGCTTGTTTATTGAACCACTAAGTATATGGAATCTGTGTAGAAGTAAGGCACTCAGTAATATAACTTCTGCACTCAATAGTATAACTTATGCACTCAACAATGTAGCTTCTGCAGTCAACAATGTAACTTCTGCACTCGGCAATGTAACTTTTGCACTAAGCAGTTTTAACAGGTAGACTTACACCATGATCAATAACTCAGCATATCCCCTCATCGAATCTCTTGGGTGCAAGCACAACAAAACCCCAAGTTAAATTTCCTCGTCAGGAAAAGTGATGAACCTTAGTTCATAATTCGATGGCTCTTATATAGACTGCCTAGGTCTTTAGTGGTCAGATTTCAATAAATGAGCCTCAAGCTCCAGTCCCACCTTCCAGGGCACTATGACCACATTTCAAGGGAGTTGTCCCATACCAACAACTAGTTAGTTGCATCATGATGCTGCCACTTGTCCATTGCCTTCTACCCCAAATTCCATTCCACCTATTGGGTCAGTAAACACTCTTTCAACAGTCTCCTTAGGTGTTTGTCTCCTATTTAATTTATTTTATAATAAAATATTGTGCAAATTACAGTCATCCTTGGACACTTGTCCAATATAAAAATTTATAATAAAAGTTAACATAATGTTTCCAACATAAAATGTTTTTCAGCAAAAAGGGGTATGTTACAGAACACCACAGGGCCATATAACTTTTCCCCTATCTAGGTGAGGCCAAGCAGTCCTTCAAATCATGCATGCAATGCATAAAGTAACATATAAGGTGAGTAAAAATATGGTCAACTCATACATCTAACATATGTAAAATTAGTAATGCATTAAACTCATGCAAATGAATAAGGTATTCAATATGAACTCAGCCTTCTACTCAGGATTATACACAGCCTACTTATCAATCAAATTCATATAGACATTCATTCTAACTTGGACATCAACACAAATAGGCATGACACATGAATACCATCATTTACACCACAAAAACACTTATCTTGAATCTTGAAGTTGCCCAAGCAACTGGCTGAGTGAGAGCAACGTTCCACCCAACCTTAGGTCTTTGTCCAGCCTATACTCTTTCAGTTGAGAGACCACGCCCGAGCTAGGTTTTGTATCCACTAAGGATGGTTAATGGTTCTCTCACAATCAAGGTATCATCCCAATTCTAAGCCAATTCGCAGTTGGGTTTATCATGCATGCGAGGGAACAGGGATGCTAAGCCAACCTACAGTGGGTTTATCAAGTATACAAGGGAAACATAACCATGCCAAGACATCCTACAGTTGGGTTTATCAAGCATACCAAGGCAACATACCCATGCTAAGCCAACTTGCAGTTGGGTTTATCAAGCATACAAGGGAAACATACCCATGCTAAGCCAACCTCCAGTTGGGTTTATCAAGCATACAAGGGAAACATACCCATGCTAAGCCAACCTGCAGTTGGGTTTATCAAGCATACAAGGACAACATAGAGGATATTGCTAAGCCAGTGAACTCAATCATACAACTGCAAGCATCTCAACACTCAGTAGACATGGCACCCACATACTTACCTCACCCAACACAAGTACGACCCCCTTCTCTGTTGCACAGTCCCTCAGGGCCCCTTCCTTCTAGTGTTATTCAGGGTGGCATTGAAAGGTCCAATTGCTAGTTCTATGAGATTACAGCCTTCACGGGGTTTATCAAGCAATCCAGCCCTAATTTGACCTTCTACTTTTGTTAAACAAGATGGGCTCTCTATAGGGTTGTGGTCTAAGCTTTGTCTCGCAATTCGACTCTTTGCAAACCAATCCCCAGTCTTCTCACGACTTCACTGAGCTGTTAAAACTCTGTAATTGATCTTAGGGTTTGATTTCATGGATTTCCCAAACATATGAGGCTTACACGCATGGTTTCTATGGCATTCGGCTTTGTCATTTCAACTTACACAGAAATCGTGATTTTTCCTTCTCTGCTTTCTGGCTGGTTTCTGCAATGTGTGATCCTCCCAATGCCTCTGTCCCTCCATCTCTTGGTCAACCATGGGATAGGAAATCAGGGTTTGGGAATTCCCAGGTGGTTAAGTGTCTTACGGGACAAGTAAATGCAGGCCATACCTTGCCATACGGATCGCAGGGTCGTTCCATACTCCATCAACTTCATGAGCCGATTTCTCAACCACCTTCTGTAACAGAATTAAATGTCAGCATGGAGAGTCAAGTGGGTTCATAAATGGACAAGTGGTAGCATGGGCTCCCATCCCATAACCCCCTCACCTCTCCATAGTGGATACACATGGCCCCTTCTCATTGGTTTCCTCCTTAGCCAGCTTCTTGGGTATTTTATTACAATAATTAGTATTTACATCATTTTCAATTCTGCATGGCTTAACAACCGATGAATAATCAGAACTCTCAAATACTTGCTTATGCAAATAAACCTAAGCATCCACTAGTGGGGCCTTGGCCTTGAGCTCCACACTAGGGAAACACACACATTGTGTTTATACAATATTTACATTGAAGCCAATAAAACCCTAACGATCAAAATGAGGACATTACATTATGTTTGCTTAATTTTTTCTTTTTATTAATTTATAAATAAAAGTCATTTTATAGATAGAAGTTAAAATCATTCTAATTTAGATTTTAAATGTAAGAGAAATATATAATAGAAAAGTCAAATTAATTTACAAAATCTTGTAATCTTTTAATGGTAATAGACAAAAAAAATTGTTGGTGTTTCTTCAAGTTTTGCATACGCAAGGATTTCCCTGCTAGCAACCCTTATATTTTTAATGTAATTGATATGAAATAATCCACTTCACTAAAAATGATTTGAAATATTTAAATATTATTAAATATAAAAATAATTTATTATTGAGTTTTTTTTCAAATGATAGTGGACATTTTCTTCAAAATGTTTAGAGGTTTTTAAATTCTTAAATAATTTTTATTAAAAAAAATTATTAATTTTATGTATGTGTATAGGTAATATATTAAAGATAAATTACTCTAGAATAAAATATAATGAATGTTTGTTGTTATTTTTCTTTTTAATTCAAAAGAGTGAAATGTTTTTAAACTTTTCATGAAAGACATATATAATATTTAAAATACTATTAATTTAAAATGGAAAAAAATATTAATGTTTGATTTCAAATATTACTTATATTACAAAAGTAAGAAATTATTTAAAAACAAGCAAATGATTAAATACTATTTTTAAGACTAAATAAATTGTAAGGTTTATCGTTAAATCATAATCTATAGATCTTAGTAAATTTTTTAAACTAAGTATATAGTTCCATGATCCCAGTGTGGCGATTAGTCCACATTATATTCTCAGAGGCTCGACGGTTATACCATACTTCAACACCCCCTTCGACATAACTCATGGGAATTGAACCTGAGACCTAAGATCTGGTACCATGTAAGGTTTGTCGTTACACCAAAACCTGCATATTTTGGTAAGCATCTGAAACCACGTACATAGTCCCATGATCCTAGTGTGGTGATTAGTCCACATTATATTTTGAGGTGTGGCGGTTATTCAACCGATGCTCCAACACAAATGATGTATTTACTATTTGATTCATTAATAACCTTTTATGAGTGACATTCAATAATGACCAATTTTTCATGAGTTTGAACATTTTACTTAACATTTATTGCATTAGGCAGTGCTCTTTTAAGAGTAAAGATGTGCAATTGAAACTAGATAAGTAAATCATATAGCTTTACTCATCAACTTTAGGAATTACACTGGATAGTTGAAGCTTCTCAAGAAGATCACTTAGCCCAATGCAACTGTAACTCAAGTTGATCTAGATTATTTAGAGAAAGAAATTAAGGAAATAATATAAAATGGAAACACACATAAATATGTTGCAAAGAGCACAATAATACAGTACAACCCAAATTATATTAATAAATGAAATGGAAAAATATTGTAAAGTACAAAGCAACACAAACTAACTAGAATGATGATAGCTTATCTCTCAAGAAAAATGTGTTAACTAAATTCAATCACAAAAAAAGAATTCAAAAATTCATTGATGTTCCCCACATTGAGTGCTCTGGAGCTGCCACTCGTACCTCATGACAACTAACCTTCATGATGTTTGGTCTGCGTTGAGTTCCACCCAGCAACAGATTACAATCTGGGATTACTCTAGCATAAGTGGATCGAGTTTGGAAATTATACCAACTCGTCATAGATTTGGTTATTGGAAATGACTAAATCGATGTCGGAATTATACCAA
This sequence comes from Larix kaempferi, assembly GCA_027924585.1. Classification (NCBI taxonomy): domain Eukaryota; kingdom Viridiplantae; phylum Streptophyta; class Pinopsida; order Pinales; family Pinaceae; genus Larix; species Larix kaempferi. Next base: position 7,885,752 of record BSBM01000114.1, read on the forward strand.
CTCGTCATCATGGTAACTTTTCCCTTGTCTTCTATCAATGTACCCCAACATGGCACAGTTGTTATGGATATCATTTTCGTTGATGGTTTGGACAGTTATCTAGTTTATGGCTCTCGGCGAACAAAATGATGTGTTTGTTCTACCTTGGTATGTGAAGGCGTTTCTTGGGTTCCCAACTCATCTCCCGCATTGGCTTCCTTGATGCTTTCACTCAAGTTACCATGGTGTGCATGAAGAAAACTAAGCACAAGCTTCCCCATGGAGCTAAGCGCACTCCCATGATGTGGGTCATCTCTGAGTGGGACAAAGAAAAAACTAGTTATAGTGGGATGGTATTGCCTACCATTCAATGCAGGGTGTGAGCCATGGAGGACTAGGTTCAATACCAATAGGGGGAGATTAAAATTGAGGACTTGGTGGCTAATTTCGGTTAGATGGTGGATGACCCTGGTTCAACACATTCACACAAAACCAAATAGTCAAGACCTTAACACTATTATGGCATACTAAATCCCTTATGGGCCGAGCTCTTATGGATTATGTAGCTAGTAATTGCGATGACTTTGATAAAGGATCTCCTCTCACTTCTGGTTTGGATCATATTGAAGGGTGGATGAAGTGGTTGGTGAAAGCTCATATGGATCTTGACATAAAGCTCAACACATTAACCCATGCCACCACTGCCACCACTCGGACGGTTTTTCAAAAGAAAATGTCTCTTGGCTAAGTTGGAGAAGCGGGCGACAACAAAGAAGCTTCCAACATAAACATTTTGGATGACCTATGACTTTATGCTCATGGTCTCTCCCATAATAGTTTCCACTCTTGGTCTCTCTGGTTTCTTTAGTGTTAGTCCTATTAGTTGTAGGCCTATTTTTTAGAATAAGTTTCTTTTGCTCTACTTTTTGGCTAATTACCACACCTAGTGGGACTGGCTTATTTTGAATCCTTTAGAGTATTTCATTTTTGATAAAGTTCATAAGCATAGCCGTAGTATTGAATTTAATGGTTTTTTCAACAAAAATTCTAATTGAAAACTGGTGAACAAGTTATGGTTGTGTGGTTGGTATGGTTTCCTGAGTGGCAAGCCAACCACTGTAGCGACTATATTTTTTTATTTTGGTTTTATTATTCAAATTTAGTCCAAGCCTTACAAAAAAAAAACATAAAGTGTGATGTCCTAGGATGAAAAACCCCTAAATATCCAAAATCCCAACCCTAGGAGATGATGTATCAAAAGGAACGTAGACCTCACAGAGGCTAGTTGCTATGTCAACATCCTAGCGGTGTAATGTTTGCATACAAACTCTATTTTAGGGCATTTTCTGGTCCATTACAAATATTAACTCATGATTTATGAGTTTGGCATGCCACATAATCAAGGAATCATGGCCTACCTCCATTACCTAAAATGCAAGGGAGATACTCAAAAAACGTGCCAAAAGTTAAGAACCTAAAAAAACTAAAATAAACTACCAAAATGTAGAACCATTTTAAATTAATGGAACATGTGGTAGGTCACTAGTATCCACCTTGATCACACATGTGCTTAACCATGAAATTTTTCCTCCATGGCAAAGCCCACTTAGTGTACCCACATTTGCAAATAAATTAACAAGCATGTACCTTATGGTGACTCATGTATTAAATACTCCATATAGTTAATTTTAAAAATATATATTTCATGATGTTGGAAAGACATGGAAGCCTCACACATCCTTAATTTATACATTAACGTAAATCCTTTTAACCCTAAATCTTTAAAAGCACAAGAATTTATACCCTTAAGTTTTTATCTTTCATGTTTTAATAAATATAGATTATAGCTACAAGGGTTAGCTTAAGCAGTGATGAATTAGATATGAGATCTTTCCCCATGTTGGAGAGATCAAGAGTTAAACTATCTTGATCTCCTTAGGGTTAAGTGCTTGAAAATGATGCATTGATGGTTTACTCTGATTACCACTCAATAATAGCGGTGAAGTATTTGAGAGCTTTTAGTACATGATTATATGGAAAAATACCCACATAAAATCTTAGATTCAAATTTTTTGTTACAATACAAAATTGCCTAACCTTCTATCTCATCAAAATTATAGTAATTTAGGAATACTCCTCTTCAAGTTTTTTTAGCACATAAATAAAACTCTAAAGCAAACCAAGTAGTTCCTTACTTTTCTTTCTTAAGATCCGATAAATCAAAATTGATTTAAGTGGACGTTAACTATCATCATTATTATCATCATATAAATCTCTATTTTAACATTATGTCATTAAACATATTTAATCTCTTACATTTACTCTTTTGTAATAGTTTTTGATACTAATAATATGAGTAATTAATAAATATGGACAAATTATCTACATAAATTAATAATAATAAAATATTACATAATATATATAATTAATCATTTACTATAGACTATAAAGAAATTAGGCAACCTCTTTGATATATGCAACAATCTATTCATCATTTATATTTGAAACTCAACTCAATTTATAACCAGCCTAGATCCAAATTATAGGCTCTATCAAGGGCCGAGAGGGATCAAATCTCCCGAGGTGCAAACCTTGGCTCAAGTATTGCACTCAAGGAGCTATTCAAGGAGAGCTAGTAAAAAGAAATTACTATAGCCGACATAAGAAATAGAAATTACACAATCTCCCTCATATTTACTTTTTACTTTGTATTATTTTGTTACTCGACCAACACTCGACTAACAACATCTCCCTCATATTAGGTTGGAGAATGCCTCTCAACACAATTAATCTATTATTATAACCCAAAAACTATTCTTTTCAGAAAAATATAATAAAACCAATATAATTATATTTTCCTTTAACTAAACACAATGTGTCAATACTTTCAAAAACTATTCTCTTAAGAAAAATAGAAAATAGACAAAAACCAACATAATTATTTTCAACATGTTTGAACTTGAAAGAAAGAAAACTAAATAACCATCCAAACTAAACCCTTGGATAGTCATGACACTGGAGCAGCTTTGAAAATGAAATAACACCACCTTACATCTCAGGTATAAAGCTAGAAGCTAGTGGTGGGTCTCTTTGAGATGTAAAGTTAGAGTTAGTGGTGGGGCCTTTTGGTTGATCTGATGGAAATTCGAGTACAATATCGTTTAAAACCTCCAGTTCTTTATAATGAGAATTTTATTTTGGTTAGAAAAAGTGTTTTTCTATACCAATACTAAGGCTAAACCTGACCCGTAGTTTTCGTCCATCATCAAATATCAAATCTAGTGGTCATCTTCTCCATAGTAGTTTTCGTCCATCATCAAATATCAAATCTAGTGGTCATCTTCTCCATAATGAAAATTTTATTTTCGTTGGAAAAAATATTCTTCTGTACCAATACTAAGGCTGAACCCAACCCGTAGTTTTCACCCATCATCAAATATCAAATATAGTGTTCATCAAGATGATCCCTCTGGTAAGGATTTCCACAGTTACCAAGAAAAAACCTTACATGTCATTTTAACATTATTTTAAAAAGAAAATTGAAAAAAGATTGCTCATGTGGTTCACAAGCATAGGTATAAAACGACAGATCTGTGGTGGAGCCCATGTATGTGAGACATGAGCGAACCAGTGTTTCACCGTTCAAGGTATCTCATGGATATGGGACCCTTACCCACGTCAGTTTCTTATCTTTCTTTTTTAAATAAGACGAACAGCAAACTGCCGCAGGGACCCACACTCACTGACTTCTGCAATCATTGCCCACGGATATTATATTTTATCCAGCTTCCAAGGAGTTGTTGAACGCCACGTGGAATACATGACGACATTCTTCCAAGAGTATATTATGCGTTCGAGATGACGCGTCATACAAATGGCCGTCGCTTGTCGGTGTCAGTTCTTTGTCCCGTAACAGTACGGCCGTTCACGAAGACCGTTTGGAAAACGCCGGGGATGGATTTTTACGGTGACGGTAAACATTCCCGTTTTGATGGGGGAATTTAAGATGGATCTATGCTAGTATTAATTTTTTTTATTTGATGAGTTGACATGAATTTTTTTTTTATTTTTTATTTTTATTTATATGTTTGGTAACATTACAACATCTCCATATAATGTTACCACATCTCCCCCATATTAGGCTCTAAAGAACCTCATCACTCTCGGTGCAATAACTCATGTTCTAAGTTATAATTTTTTTGCATAATAAATTAATTATAGGAATCATGAACTCATGTTTTGTTTAACATTTAAACAAAATAAATTGCATCTAATAACATCACTCTACAACTAATATGTCTTCCTATCAATAATCAAAGGTAAAACCAATCCCTTTCTCTCTCAAGGAGTTTATAAAGTCCCTTGCTCCTATGAGAAATCCTATATTGGACAAATAGGTAGATCCATCCAAACCCATCTCAAAGAACACATCATTGACATTAATCATAATCATTTAAATAAATCTTCTTTAACATAACACTCATTCAACTCTAAACACCTCATCTGCTTCGATCAAACCAAAATCTTAGCTTCCACCTTCCATTACTCTTCTTGTCTCATTATGGAAGCCATGGAGATAGAAAAACACTCGGATAATTTCAATCAAGAAGATGGTAGGTCAAACCAATCCCTTTCTCTCTCAAGGAGTCTACAAAGTCCCCTACTCCTATGGGAAATCCTATATTGGACAAATAGGTAGATCCATCCAAGCCCATCTCAAAGAACACATCATTGACACTAATTATAATAATTTAAATAAGTCTTCTTTAACATAACATGCATTCAACTCTAAACACGTCATTTGCTTCAATCAAACGAAAATCTTAACTTCCACCTCCCATTACTCTTCTCGTCTCATTAGGGAATCCATGGAGATAGAAAAACACCTGGATAACTTCAACTAAGAAGATGGTTATAAATTGAGCCAGGCATGGAAATATTTGATCCACTATTTGATCAAATGACTAGCCTCACTTCTCTTCATCTTCTCTGTCTATAATTTCTCCTTTCTCATCACACCCCACCCCCCTCCTCCTCTTATTCTCTCCTTGACTCTTCATTCCATTATCTTACCTCCCCCAATTTCATTTTATTTTCCCTTATCATTTTATTTTACCTTATTTTATTATTTTCCTCAAAAATCAGTTTTTTTGCACTAGAAGAAAACAATGAAGGACAATTGAAAACCATTATAGATTTTCTTATCACCATGAGCGCTAAGATCCTTTTCCCATGCTTCTCTTCGATAAACTGAAACACAATTCCCATGGCCCCCATCCTAAGACTGTCACAACCCTTAATTATTCCAAGTGTATAGTGTCATCCATCTTCTAGAAGACCCCTTGCAATACTCAATCCTTCTTGTTCTCTAGGAGAATTTAAAACCAACTTCAATTGGCTATTCAGTGCCTAGTACATAATTTTGGAACAATATCTAAAAAAGATTATGAAAATCCTCAAATTTTGGATGGTAGCATTGTTAACCGCCACGAAATTGTTACACAAAGTGTTTATTTATATATAAAGTACCTAACATTTACAATAATAATAATAATTCGTTGGTAATAATCATAATAATAATAAATTTTGATAGTACTCCTATGGTACTGCAATCGGTGTAAGCCTTGCCACCTGATGCACTCCAGTTCTTGAGGAGGACATCATCCTACAAAGACCCAAAGAGCCAATCATTGGAAGGATAAATAATTTTCAATAAAATCAAGTTCATAAGAAAATTTTCAACCTAGGCTAAACTTTAGACCTGGAAAAGATTAAAAGCTGGTCCGTACGGGCTCTCAGCACAAGCCTATTACTAGATGTCCCGAGGGACATAAATGGGACGTCCTGCTGCGGCTACCCGGGGTCTTTCTGGCTCGACTTCCCGCGCTGCTCGTCGTCGGATGGGCAAGTATTTTCGCAGGCCTGGGGAGGTTTCTCTTGCTGTGGGTCGAGATATTGGCATGGAGGAGGTTGTAGAATTCAACATGACAGCCTTGGTGGGGAAGTTCTCATATAATGCCATGAACCATCGGGATATAGTCGGCTGGGTCACGGCTAATTGGAAACCAGTTTTAAACTACACTCCTCGTGTTATTGCTTTGTCGTATGGATGGTATGGCTTCAAGTTCAGACAAGAGGCACATTGTAACCGTATCTTGGAGGGTCTATGGCTCCATGGTCCTGGGAGCCTCATGTTACAGCGTTGGCATACGGATTTTGCCCCTGAGACTGCTTCTGTTCGCCTACGGCACTTATGGGTCCTTTTACCTGGTCTTCCTCTTACACTCTGGAACCGTGGGGCTTTCGAATCCATTGGCAACTGTCTGGGTCGTTTTCTACATGTGGAGGAGGGGCACCTTCACGGCTTTGATCGTCGGATGGGACGGGTCCTTGTGGAGGTGGACATCTCCTTGGGTCTTATTGATGAAATAAAGATCAGCTGGAGGGGTAGAAAGTTCCTGCAGCTCGTTGATTATTGGGGTATCCCCTTCCGCTGCTCAAATTGTAAGGCGGTGGGTCATCTATGGAGACAATGCACTGCTCCAGCATCTTCGGGTCGGAACTTGGATGGGGGCCCGTGCTGGTCATCGGACGAGGGTAGTGAGCTTGAGCATGATGCTACTGGCGACATGGATGGCTTCTCCAATCGTGTGTCTGCTATTGATGCACCTGATTCGGCGCTGTTCCGTAAGTTAAAAGCACAGGACCCTCTCTTCTTTCAGTCTCTCAATGAAATTGATATTTCGTTTATCAATAATCTAGATTTAAACAATGGAAATGATGGTAATTATACATGTCGTAGTCAGCCCTTGTCGTCAATCTCCTCTGGTACTGAACAAGGCACTACGGATTCTTATGGGGATGACGACCCTGTCACTATGCATGAACTGAATGAGAATGTGAATGAGCTACATATATCTGAATCTTCCCCTATCACTAAGGATACCCCGGGTATTCTCTCCCCTGTTTCTCCGACGGTGGTTATTGGCAGTGAATCTGAGGATCCCCCTATCACGGCTGTGGCCGATGGGGAGGGGGGGGTCTCGGTAATCCCTACTGATCCAGACTTGGTGTCAGACAATTTGCCTGGGTGGCGCGACGAAAGGAACCCTGCAATGGTACCGTGCATTGATGGTTTGATCCCTGGGGCGGTTGCTACTATTGCGGCACCTGCGATGGTAATCCATATCCCATCGTTTTCCGAGGTGGTGAAGAAGACACCCATCCCAACCTTCTACAAAAATCGGATGATAGTGGATTCTGTGGTTGCTTCTGGGACTGACGCTGGTGATGGAGATGTGAAACCCTCTGCTAATGTGGATGTCGATATTGATTCCTTTGGGTCTCCCTCACTTACTGTGGGTGATAGGGGCGTGCAAAAGGGGGCCCATAGGGGTGGACTGGCCTCGGCGTTCTCTCCTATTAAAACGAGGAGTTCCAGGAAAATCAAGATGGCCGCAATGGTGGGAGATGTTGCTGGCCGGTGTGGTGGGGATTCTCCCAACTCTTCTGATACTCGGGCGCTTAGAGGAATGAAAGCCCTTGCAAGGGTTAGGAAATGATCTTATTCTCTCTAAATATCCGTGGGGTGGGGGGACTACCCAAACAATTGGCCCTCAAACGTGTCTTAAACATTACTAATCCGGATCTTATACTCTTACAAGAGACTATGGTGAAAGGGGAAAAAGCCCGATCCTTTTTTAACAAAATCAAGCCGGGATGGATGATTTGCACTGTGGATGCCGTAGGTCTCTCTGGTGGCCTGCTTGCGGCCTGGAATCCTTTAGTTTTCAAACTTTGTCCTTCTGTTACCTCTCTGGGTATTCTCTTATCTGGAAACATCAGGGGTTTGGACAAAAACATTAATATTATAAACTGCTATGGACCATACTCTAACCGGAGGGATTTCTGGGACCATGCTGTCTTGGATCATTTACTTGAATTGGAAAATTTAATCCTTGCTGGGGATTTAAATTTCACTTGGGGTAATGAAGAGGTCTGGGGCAGTGTGGCTCGGAGCGATCCACTGGGCCCTTATTTTGAAAATCTCTTCAATAATTTTTCACTGGTAGATGTGGCCCCGTGGCCTTTGGCACCTACTTGGAATAATGGTCGGTTGGGTGATATGACGATTAAGAAGAGAATCGACCGGTTCTTTATTGCTGAAGCACTCTTGGGCTGCCTACATAACTACAGATCCTGGATACAACAAATAAAAATTAGTGATCACCTGCCCATTATCCTACAGTTTGATGTCGAAGATTCAAAACTTTATTATCCGTTCAAATTCAATTCTACTTGGCTTGCGGACGAGGATTACACCCTGGGTCTGCGGGCGGAATGGTTAGCGGTGGATGTCTCGGGGGAACGCACTGCTATGGATAAGTTGGCGGTAAAACTTAATTCTATCAAAAACTATACTATTTCATGGGAAAAGAACAAGAAGGCTGGGATGAATAAGGAACTTGTTGAAATTGAGACTGACATGAAGATTCTGTTGACGCGCAATCCTGATAACGGATTATGCCCTGGTGACGCACTCAAATTATCTTCTTTGGAAAGCCATAAGCTTAAAATCCTCCTGACTCATGAGGAGACTTGGCGACTAAAGAGTCGTGCTATATGGCTCAATGCTGGGGATCTGAACACAAAATTTTTTCACCGGTATGCGGATTCAAGAAGGATGCATAAGGCAATTTGGGACCTGAACGATCATGGTGGTCGGCGGATCTGGGGGAATGATGAACTGATGGGGGAAGCTACTCGACATTTCCATGATTATTATTGTGATCCAAAGAACACTTCTTTAGCTGAACAATTCAAGGTAATTAAGGAATACCCCCGAATGTTCAGCGATGAGGAGGGGATGGAAATTTATAGAGAAGTTTCGTTGCTTGATGTGGAAAATACTCTTCATGGTTTTGCCAAAGATAAATCACCTGGGCCAGATGGGTGGACGGTGGAAATATTTAAACATTTCTTTGATATTATGGGGGAGGATATCAGACTGGCTGTGGAGGAATCCAGAAAATCTGGCACTGTTTCGGGGGCATTAAATTCCACATATCTGACTCTTATCCCGAAAACATCTCACCCAGACAGTTATAATGATTTCAGACCTATCGCACTCTGCAATCTTGTGTACAAAGTTATTGCCAAGATCATTGCTGATCGTTTAAAACCCATCCTGTCAAAATATATCTCGATGGAGCAGTATGGTTTTTTGCAGGGCCGTCAGATACATGATGCGGTGGGGGTGGCACAGGAGATTCTTCATTCTGTAAAACAGAAACGTCTGGAAGCTCTTATACTTCAGCTGGATTTAGTGAAAGCATATGATAGGGTGAATTGGGATTTTCTGAGACTGATACTGATTCAGATTGGGCTGCCCTGGCAGGTTATGAAGTGGATTATGGCTTGTACAAACTCGGTAAATTATGCAATATTGATTAATGGACATCCCACGGATTTCTTTAAAGCGTCCAGGGGACTACGTCAGGGATGCCCACTCTCGCCCCTCCTCTTTATATTGGTTATGGAAGGTCTGAGTCTGACCATCAATAAAGCAAAGAGGGATGGGCTGATAGAAGGCATTAAGATTACCAGAGATATTGCTGTTACTCATTCTTTGTTCGTGGACGATGCTATGCTGTTTGGTAAGGGCACTCTTGATGAGTGGGTACATTATAAGAAAATCCTGGACTTATTCTGCTCGGTAACTGGCATGACTATTAGTTACACTAAATCTCAGTTTATAAAACATTCTCTTGAGTTGGAGGCGGAAGCTGCTATTGGATCTATTTTCCCCCTCAATTTCCTGGAGATGGAGACGGGAACAAAATATCTTGGTTTTTATTTGAAGCCTGATAATTACCGGTCACATGACTGGTCATGGCTTATTCAAAGTTTTGAAGGTCGTATCAGTCACTGGAGCTTTCGTTATTTATCTTTGGGTGGCAGACTTACGTTGGCTAAAGCCGTTCTGCAGAATTTGGGAGTGTATTGGTTCACTCTCTGCAAGGTTCCTAGATCTATTCTTTGCCTCATTCGCAGAAAGATGTATAATTTTTTATGGTCGGGTGGTGGTGACTCTACTAAATTTCACCTTGTTAGCTGGACTGTCCTGGCACGCCCTTGGAAACTGGGGGGATGGAATTTAAAAGATTTAGACCTTTTTGTACAGGCCTTGCATGCAAAATGCCTCTGGCGTGCTCTATTTGACAAGTCTGTATGGGGCCGGATTATTAGGGCCAAGTATCTGAAATGTATATCAGTAGCAAACTGGTTCCGGCTGGATCGTCACTTGACGGTGGGGGTATCAAATTTTTGGAATGGTATGATGGGATCATACAAGATTGTTTCACAATGGATCGCTTGGAAACCTGGAAATGGCCGTGACATCAAATTGGGCCTTGACCCGATCGTGGGAGGTCCTATGGAATATACACTCTCGGCGGATTTGAGGAGGCATCTCACACAGAAAGGATATTGCTCTCTGGCCCATGCCTTTGACCACTGCAGGGAAGGACATCCTCGATGGATCACTGCTTCACAACTGGGCTTATCTGGAACATTGGGAACTGAATGGAATGTATATACCAGATCATTGTATCAATCTAGACTTCTCTTATCTGACGAGGCTGACAGCTTATATTGGTCGTGGGATGTGTCTGGTGGAAGGGTCTCGGCACATCTGGCATACGAGGAAAGCCTTGCTGGGTCTATCACTGTGGATACCTGGTGGAGGAAGGCTATCTGGAAAATGAACATGCCCCTCAAGATAAAATGTTTTTCCTGGCTCGTGCTTGCAAATCGGGTGCTCACTTGGGACAACCTATGCAGGCGAGGTTACATTGGTCCTGGATGGTGTCCCTTATGCTGCTCTGTGGGGGAGACTGTTGAACACCTTTTTTTGAATTATGGCTTCATACGAGACCTGTGGAAATTGATTGCTGATGGTGTCGGTGTACAATACTGCTGGGACGCACACTCACTTGGTGACTGCTTGGAAACTTGGTCACATCTGCCTGCTGTTTGTAAAGAACTCCCATACTTCATGATCTGGGAGGTCTGGAGAACTCGCAATCTTTGCATATTTGACGATGTGAAACCTTTCTGTGCGGGTTTATGCTACAAAATCATTGCTGCATACAGGGAATTCACAAACACTGTTAAGCCTGCTGTGGGTAAGAGTACTTGTCGGCTGAATATTCGATTGTCCCCCCCCATTTTGGTATTCCCTTGTGGTTTTTTTGACGGGGCTGCTACTGGATGGAATGGCACGGGTGGCTCGGGTGCAACTTTACATTTTACATGTTCCATCACTGTGCATCTGTGGTTAAATCTGGGGATGGGAACTAACACGAGAAGTGAGGTTTGTGCTCTCTGGTTGCTTTTATATTGGGCTCGTCTGCGGGGGATACACTCTCTTGTTACTTTTGGAGACTCTAAGACAGTTATCTCCTGGGCAAAGGGTAGAGCCCGCCTCAATGTTGCTGGCCTGACACATTGGCTGGAAGCGGCGAGGAAGCTCATTCTGGAATTTGAACATATCCATTTTGAACATATTTATAGGGAGGTAAATCAGGAGGCTGATATGATTTCCAAACGAGCTCTCCATTCTCAGGCTGGAACCATCATGTGGCAGGAATGGCGGGATGATACACTTTTTGCTCATGGGTCCCATTTGCTTCACTGGACATGATGATGTGTCACTTTTATACTTATCCATATTTTGTTTTCATTCTGATGTAAGCGATATATATTATTTTCATTTGACTCCTTGTATATATGTGCAGATCTTTGATATATCATGCGTCCAACCCCTTGTTGGACTATCTATTACCTATTATTATATTTGCGGCAGACTATTGCAGCTGTGGTTGTTTGGTAGCAGCTGTCTTTCCTTTTTGGGACCCGCTCCGGGGTATATGTGCCGGCTGGAGTTTGTTATTTTTTGACATTACTTACAGGTTTTGTTACAATATATGTGGGGATCTATATGCTTTCTGTGGCTGTGATATGAGATCATGATTGATCTTTTGGATACCTCACTATCTGGATAGATTATGGGATATAGCATGGATTTGATATTTTTAGACACTTGCACTCTGGCTTTTAAAAACCGGTTTGTCCCGGGGTTATATTGATCATATTGTATAATGTGAATCTGTGGTTGACAATTGGACATATTGTACTATTTCACATATTAATAGTAAGTTATATTTTCGTGTGGAAAAAAAAAAGTTGACCCACCATTATTAATTGAGGGAGAAGGTTATGGGCTTTGCCAAAGTCAAGTGGTTGACAAACTTGCAAAATTTAACATATACATGGCTCAAATTGTAATTTGGGTGACTTCAAAATATGCTAAAATCTCCATGGCATAATTATTCATTATATAGATTGCAAAATATGGTGGATGCATTTGCAATTTCAAATTTTCACGAGGAATGGTAATTGACAATGAGAGGTATAAATGCTAAAGAGTGGTCCATTTTAGCTAGATTTTATCAAATGCTTGAATTGAGAGATGAATGATCTAATTAAAAAGTGATTAAGCTTAGTGCATGACACAATACACATTTTTGATGTATGTATGATGAATTAGTTTGCCACACCAAACTATTTATGAATAAATAAATATGTTAATAAATTTGAACTCTTTTTCATGGTAATTTTGTTAGAAGTTATAATTCTACTTGATTGATGAGAATGTTAACCATAAAACTTTATCTTTGAGAATTTTAGCTAATCAACTAATTTTATAACAAGTAAATCATTTTTTAGTTACATTTTTTATAAAATAAATAAATTAAAATGAAATTTTATCAATCCATTATTTTATTGTTCATACTTAATATTTTCAATACATTACTTAAATTATTCCATTTTAAATTAATTTTTCTATATGTGATAAACAATTTTTTTATTGTTCTAATCAAATTATTGCATAGATTTTTTATGTCTTTAATTGATTCGTATATAGAAAAAATCTATGAATTACTAATGGGTTGTGGAATTAAGTTGGTGGGGGAGATATAGCATTTTGGGAAATTATATCACTCATATTCATTATTAAGGGGATACAATTATTTTTTTAATACCATGAAATTGTAAGATAAAATTTAAAAAAAAAAATACTAAATGTATAAAAAATGATATATTTAATTTTAAAATCATAAAAGTATAAAAATTTTAATTTTATTTTGAAAAAAAAAAAGAAATATGGATTTGTAATTATCTATTTTAATGTTTTTAATTAATTGATATATTTAAAAAAATTATAAATCATAATTTTGAAATAGGATGATGAAATTGTGTGGTTAGATTCTCAATATAAAAAAAATGCAAAACACTAATAAAGGGTGTACTCATGCATTGTCCTCTAAAGTAAGATATAGTAATTGCAAGTGTGGACCAAAAGTTCTACAAACTTTGACATCCAAGAAATTTGGATGAAACACAAGGATTACTAATGTACATGACATTCGCAAGCATGCCCAACCTTATTAGTTATTAGACTAGTACAGATTTATTGATTTAACAATCTTAAAAATATATCAGAAGGGTACTATAATACAATATACTTTTTACACAAATTAGCATTGGTTATGTTATTGTAAGATAATTTTCGCAACCAATGCTTATATGTAACTCAACATTTAGTCATATACATACATTGTTTGGAGTCATGTATATATATCAAACATTTTACAATTTAGTTAGAATTTTGTTTGAAGTGTAACTGCAACCAATTTTTTTAATGATTTGAGTCAATTTAAAATTAGGTAAAACTTTTAAGGGCATTGTTTCATTATGTACAATTTTTTGTCTTTTAGGAATTTTAATCATGCACAAAATTCCTACCTAACTCTGGCTAGGTATATGGCTGAAAAGAGAATTTGTTTGCTACACTACTCTATTAGAGTAGTCTAGTATATTGTTATATTTTGTAGATACAATTTTAAAGTTAACCCCATCTTAGAAAAGTATACGATTCACTCTTTTTATACATAAGGTACACAACAAAAACTATTGTGATGGATTCAGAAGACACTCTTTATCACAACATAAGTCTTCCAATGATTTCAATAAAGTTAACTTTGTTATTTAACATAAAATTTGCAATGTACAATAAAGTTACTATATGAATACATCAACTCTAAATAGATTTTCAAGATCTTAGTTGTACAACTTTGATGTCCCATACAATAGATTCACAACTCTTTTGCTCATACACACTAATTTGCAACTCTTGGCACATTAAGTGTTTAATTTTCAATAATAATGCATAATGCTTAATGCATTGCTTCCACCAAATTAATCAACATAATGTTTTAGCCACACATGGGTGAAGTGAATACATGAAGGGGTGTCCCTTCTAGATTTGGTGCCTCATAATCATTAGCCAACATGCCTTTCTCACATTTATGCTCTTCCCCAGTCATGTTTTGAGATTCTGAGGTCTTGGATGTAGAGGAACCACACTAACACATCCTAAACTCGGTGGTTAAACTCTATTTCATTAAGAATACTACAGGGGAATCCCTATAGGAAAGTAGCTTGGTGCTAATATGGTGAAATGCTTAATGCCTCTTGTTCCCATTAGAAAGTTGTCTTGTTCAAAACCCCATTTCTAACATATTTTATTTCCCACTCCATGCTTCACTTTGAAATGAATTACATGCATTCAGTCATAGTGAGAATCTTGCTGCCGCATCTTCTCACCCCAGTTGAAGAGAGGAATTCCTATCTTTTGGGAGGTACTCCTAGGAATGAATCCAATGGAGACAAGATTTGTAACACAAAATATTAGAGAACATCGCTATGAGCCATAATGTTGGGGTTTTGATCCCCTCCTCATCCACCCCAAAAAGGGACAAAAGTGGGGTCATTTCGGGGGTACAAGAATTATATTTGAGATAGTAGACCCAAATCTATGAAACCTAGTCTGCACAAAGGGTCATTTGCAAAATACGTTACCTGATACACCTGAGAGTAACCAACAAATTTGTGTCTCGCCTCTTATAAATGTTCCTCATTGTCTCCTATTTTGTGTAGAGTGTTAATAGAAACCATACATATGTTTCTCATCATTACGAAACTTGTTTTCATACCATGGCCCCTTGAGAGAATGGATGACTATGTCTTTAATAAATTTGCTAGTATATTACTTGGTGATTCAACGGTAGTTGGAAATATCCCTATCTAAACCTAATTAGGGCTATATATTGAGAGATTATCCCAAATGTAAGGTGAAATATATTAACAACATGCAAGGATCCAATCCCGACTTCTAGGGAATGCATTGATATTTTTAACATCTAGTGATGAGTTAAGGGACTAGTCATAGGTTGAGCGAATAAAGGCCTCTTCACCATTGAATCTAGAAATGTCATCACATTGGGAGAACAATGGATTTATTTCTCTAAACCTTTTATCATTTCAAAAGAGACCATCCTTTCCGCCTTTCCTTTCCTAGACCACTAGTTTGTGGGATCTTATCTTAATACCGTGGAAATTTTGCATGCATATATTATGCACAAGGAGATGTAATATTTGACCTAATCCTAATGGTAAAAGGGTTGCATGTTTTCAGTAAAATAGGTTTTGAATAAAATGGATCTATCCAAGTAGGATTAAAACCTACAACTAATCAGGTAATAATTAACTACTTTACCACTGAGATACTGAAAAACGATGGAGGATTATATCCCTTATACATTCAAGACTCTTTTCTTTTGGACCAACCCATAAAAAGTCCATGAACTATTGAGAAAATCAATAAGATTTATTCATAACTCTTGTAATTGTGTGCACAACCCACCCTAGAGTTCTTGAAATATGAATACAATTGGAGATATTATTATTACTACTACCTTTCAATTATTTTCTTACCTTAAAATGCATTTTTGTTGTAACTAGGGGAATTGACAATTGGGGTTGGGATCATACTCACATGACATGACATTGATTTTGGTCTTCTACCACTATACTCCTAGGTGTACCAAGGCTTCCCCATGCCTGGCACACAGGGCTCGATCAAGGTTTGAACCCATGATGTCACAACAAGTGCCTTAACAATGCACCCTATCACTAACTAGTCTACAATCCATAGGATAAAATGAAAAATATGATTATATAGAACCTTGAAATAAAGCGATAACTTTTAGATTTAGATGAAGGAGAATTGGTTGGTGAAAATAGCAATTTATGGAAAATGTAGAATCAGTGAATTGTTGACTAGTTGTAATATCTCAATCGCCCTAGTGAGATGTGCCAAGTTAAAAAGTGTTAGAAATTGGGTGTGGTCCTAAACAAAAAATTACTTTCACTCTTACAAGATTTCTAGTACCTACAATTATAAATACTTTACAATCCAAGTATTATCACTATGAGGATATTTTTCCCAAATATGTAATTCACATGGGTTATGGAGGGGTTAATTTTGTGTAAGCATGGAGTCCACCTACAAGAGTTGGATGTGGAGGCCCTATGTGGTGGGGGGAATATGAAGTTGTTAAAAGAATTAAATTAATTTATGAATATGATATTATACTATTTGATGTATTAGGCAACATGGTTCATGAATTTTTTTAGCTCCATTGAACTATGTAGATTATTGTGTAATAATTATAGATAATGATTCAATGCATTACACACAACTAATCATATTACCACCTATGTTAAGGAATAAACATGTACACATACACTTTGATTGGCAGGTTTGATTGGAAATCTTATATATATCTAAAAGCGATGTTATCGATAAATATGTAGAAGCTTGTCCAATTCACGTTATAGAAGTATTACCTATTATGAATTATATGTTTGTTTCAAGACTCAAGATTAAAACCATATCTAAAATGTTGGATCTAAACCATCCCTTAACTATGTGTGTAAATATTACCTAGACATAACAAATTAGGCATTGTCCCAACTAGAAGGTATTATCCTAAAAGAGATTCTAGATCATAAATTATTTAGTTTATTCTTGATCTTTATCTAAAATCCCATTGGTGGTGAGGAATATAAAAAAATAATTAAGAAAAACTTCTTGTCTTTACAAGGATTTAGAAGAAACAAATTATTCACAATTTGTTGTAAATTTGATTCTGTGTTTTTATTGTTCCTTATTTTTCCTCTCCCTATTATGTCAACCAAAATTGATGAAACTTTAACTTTTGAACGTGAAACAATTAATTATCATACATTTTCTCATGTTAGTTCTGTATCTTAGTTGTATCAAAATATTGAAGGCAATTTCTTTTTGGTAGTGGGCTAAAAACACATGTGGTTATTTTCTACAATGCAACCGAACCGATGATCTTTGTAGAATACTGCTATCTAATGGAAGAATTAAAAGGAGATATTTAGGCAATTTGAAAAATTATGGGGAATTAAAAGCACTTTGTATTCATATAAGAAATGATAGAGACCTCAACATCATCATAAGGATATGAACTTGTACTGCATAAATAATAAAAATGGATTTGGAATTTATGACACCCAAATTGGAATATGATATTGGAGTACCAATTCTAGTAGCAAGAGAAAATAGACTAGATTAAATCTTTACTTAGGGGGGAAGTTACTGTGTTAGATATAATGTCACATCATTTCCCAGAACAAGAATTCCCCATTGGTGAATTAATCACTTTTCACATGTCTATTATTGTTAATTTTTTGATAATTTCATTCCATTATCATTAGGATCTCTAAGAGAATAACATGTACAACATATATACAACATATCAATCATAAACACAATCATGCAAGCACACAAGAGACACAAAGTTTCACCGAGGAAAACCAAGAAGGTGAAAAACCCCACAACTTCCTCAAATATAGAATAAACCCCAATACAAGATCACAAGGATCAAACCCAATAAGATGTCTCTAGTAGATGCTCCTCCTCCTCCACAAGTGCGCCACTTTCTCACTTAGATATGCGAGCTTGAGAAGTGAGTGAAAAAAAAATCAAATGAGAGACACAACCTCTCTATTTATACACTGACTTGACCTGCCAATAAACCACTGGGGCCGACTTGCTAATCAAGTCTAATAACCCAACCACATGACCTAACCAGGGCCGACCCCACACTGGTGGTCTAATAACCCATCGATACAAATGATGACACTTACAATGTAACTTGCGACACTTGCAAATACAAATGATGACACTTCCAATAAGAGGAATAATACATCTTTGTGGGATATACAATAAAGTATAAATGTAATACATAGAAGAATATCTTCCGAAGTTACAAATACATCAACACTCCCTCTTAACTAGGAAGGTATTTTGAACGCAGGCCATCAATACATATTGGCGCAATTCTTCAATTCTGGAGCTGGATCATCATCACTGGATGAAGGAGCATCATTATCATCACTGTTGTTGTACTTGAAATCTCGATCACTGGGCTATCTCTGAATTCTGCTAGTCATAGGAAGTTCTATAGAGCTATCCCTTTTTCATGTTGAATGAAGGCCCACCACCTGTAGGTCTTCATCATCACTGGCCATACTGTGGAATCCTCAGGACTTATTATGTGCGTCAACAAAACCTTGAAAGAGTATCCCAGGATCCTTTATGTGCCTAAGCATGACTGAAAGGATCTCCCAGGGCGCTATTACATGTTGATTGTCACAAAAACTTAAAAGAGTGTCTTGACTAGAAAGAACTCTAAAGAGCATCCAAGGCCTTTTACGTGACTAGCACAACCTGTCCGGATCTCCAGGACGTATTACATGTGACCCCCACCACAAAACCTTAAAAGAGTGTCTTGACTGGAAAGAACTCTAAAGAGCATCTGAGGCCTTTTACGTGACTAGCACAACATGTCCAGATCTCCAGGACGTATTATATGTGGTCATGGAAAAAACTCGAAAGAGAATCTTAGGACTGATTATGAGCTTACTGCTCAACCTATTGGATCTCCTAGGGCACTATTATATGCCATAGGACAAAACCTCAAAATAGCATTTTCCAGATATCCCAGGGCACTATTATATGCCATAGGAAAAACCTCGAAAGAGTATCTGCAAACCTCCCAGGGCGCTATTATATGTCCTCCCAAGAAAAACCTCGAAAGAGCATTTGCCAGATATCCCAAGACGCTATTATATGCCATAGGAAAAACCTTGAAAGAGTATCTGCAAACCTCCTAGGGTGCTATTATATGCTTATCTGCACAACCTTTCCACGGCCATAGAGTATCAACCTGATACTCACCATACATTATCTTGATGTACATGATCATCCTGATCATCATCATTGCATCGTCCTAATGCATGTCATCATCGCATGATCATCCTGATCATTGTCACTGCATCGTCCTGATGCATATCATCTAGAGCATCGTCCTGATGCATATCATCCAGAGCATCGTCCTGATACTCATCACACATGATCATCCTGATCATCATCACTGCATTGTCCTGATGCATATCATCTAGAGCATCGTCCTGATGCATATCATCCATAGCATCGTCCTGATGCATATCATCCAGAGCATCGTCCTAATGCATATACATATACATGATCCAACTGATCATACAAATCATCCACCTGATGCATATACATATACATGATCCAACTGATCATAAAAGGATCCACCTGATGCATATCCAAAGAAATAATTGGAGCATCATCCTGATGCTCATCACACAACGCTTACATCCACGGCCATGGGAAGGATCCTCCTCTCACCATGCTTGGAATGGATCCTGTAAATGTGTCCCATCACTTCTTCCTCGAAGTATCTTCTATCTGAAGAACACCAAGCCTCTCTCTGAAGTACTCAAACTTCACTCTGGCTAGTGGTTTCGTCAACACATCTGCAACCTGCTCATTTGTCGCAACATATAGGAGCTTCATTGCTCCTCTCTGCACCATATCCCTGATATAGTGATATTTGATCTCGATGTGCTTCGACCTATCATGGAACACCGGGTTCTCAAACAGTTTCACACAACTCTGGTTGTCACAAAAGACACCAGTAGCATCCAACGGGAGATCAAATAACTCAGACAATAGCTTCCTAATCCATACAGCCTCACAACTAGCCGAACAAGCTACAACATACTCTGCTTTAGCTGTACTCAGTGCTACGCAGAACTGCATCCTTCTAAACCAAGAGATCACACCTGATCCCATACTGAACAACACCCCGAAGTGCTCTTCCTATCGGTAGCACTGCCTGCCCAATCTGAATCAACATAACCCTACATGTTAAACTTTTGATTCGCATCATACTTGAGCCCATAATCAACCGTACCCTTCAGGTACCTCAAAATATGCTTTACAGCAACCAAGTGAACACTTCTGGGATCTGTCAGGAACTGGCTCAATGTGTTCACCACAAAGAAAATATCTGGTCTTGTATTCGTCAGGTACATCAAGGACCCAATCATTTGACGATACATCGTGACATCAACCGGCTCAGATGAAGCATCACACATAAGCTTCAGGTCCGATGCCATAGGTGTGGCTATGGCCTTGCAGTCCATCATCCCGAACCTCTTCAGGATCTCTACTGCATACTTCCCTTGTCCAAGGAAGATCCCATCTGCACTCTGCCACACCTCCATGCCTAGAAAGTAATGCATAATCCCCAAGTCCTTCATCTCGAACTCGAAACCAAGCTTCCTCTTGGTGTCGGCAATCAACCCATCCTCACCTATAACAAATAGGTCATCCACATATAGTAGTAGTATCACAGGATTGCCTTCCTCAACCTTGTAGTAAAGGTTGGAATCTGCTTTACTCTTAGTAAATCCCAAACTGGATAGGAAACTGTCCATCCTACCATACCAAGTCCTAGGAGCTTTCTTCAAGCCATACAAGGCTTTCTTCAACCTACACACATATGAATTCCTATCATGTGTCATAAAACCAAGTGGCTGCTCCACATACACTTCCTCTTTGACTACACCATTCAAGAAAGTTGTCTTGACATCCATCTGGTGTATCTTCCACTTCATCACTGCAGCCAGAGCAAGTACTATTCTAATGGAAGTGTATCTAGCTACAAGAGAAAAAGTCTCTTCATAGTATATTCCCTCTTTCTGAGAGAAGCCACAAGCTACAAACCTCGCCTTGTGCTACCATCTGCAACATGCTTGATCTTCTAGATCCACTTGGAAGTCACAACAGACTTACCTTCAAGTCTTGGGACTACATCCCAAACCTCATTCTTCATGGTTGACTAGTACTCCTCGACCATCTCATCCTTCCATTCTTTCTTTTCCGCTGCTTCTTCATAACTGGAAGGTTCTTTGTTCATAATGTCATAGAGTAAGGCAACATATCTGGTATGTGATCTAGTCCTCTTCCTTTCTCTGTGTTCTTCTTCTAGAATGCCATACCTTTCTGCATCTTGAATGAGCTCTCTAGCCCATGTAGGTTTCCTCTTGTGAGAGTTATTCTCACGGGGTGGATCTATAGGTTCTTGTGGATCTTCAATTTCACAATCTTCTTCTGTAATTGCTTCATTCATAGTGGTGTCTTGAAATCTGGTTACCTTTGGGTCTCCATGGTCTTCAACAGGTGCCTTCCTCGATTTGATGTATGCTGAGTCTTCATCAAATGTTACATCCCTGCTGATATCAATTTTCTTGAACCCTAGAAAGTATATTTTGTAAGCCTTCAAGCTTTCACTGTAACCCACAAATATGCCCTTCTTTCCTGAAAGATCTAGCTTTGTCCTCTTTTCCTTTGGAATGTGTGTGTATACTGGATAGCCAAATATCATGAGATGGATAACTTCAGGTTTCTTACTAAAGAAGACTTCTTCTGGTGTCTTGTTGTCAAGTATCTTGTGAGGTGTTCTGTTCTGCACATATACAGCTATCCTAGCTGCTTATGCCCATAGATGCATAGGCAGATCTTGGTCATGAAGCATTTCCCGTGTTACTTCCATGATAGTTCTATTCTTCCTTTCTACAACTCCATTTTGTTGTGGATTGTAGGGAGCAATCAACTCCCTCTTAATCCCTGAATCACTGCATAGTTTATTGAAATAACCTGAAGTGAATTCTCCGCCATTGTTGGATCTGAAGGTCTTGATCTTCTTACCAGTTTGATTTTCTATCAAGGATTTGAATTCCTTGAACTTATCAAACACTTCATCTTTATTCTTCAAGAAATAAACCCAAGTCTTCCTAAAGAAATCATCAATGAAAGAAACATAGTATACATACCCACTCAGAGAACTGGATGACATTGGATCACATACATCAGAGTGGATAATCTCCAAGATTCATTTTTCTTTTATTTCACTGCTTGGAAATGCCTTCTTTGTGTTCTTTCCTTTTGCACATCCTTGTTCGGGTACACAGGGTACTACCAAAGTACCGAACACCAAGAGCAACCACTTCACACAAACAGATCACAGATCAACACACTGATGTTTTGACGTGGTTTAAACCCTCTTGAGGGAAACACTCCACGGCCCCGGCCAAATAACTTCTACGGGACAATTTATTATGCAAAGAAAGAAAGTTACAAATGAGCTTCTCATAATCGATCAACTAAACAATGACCCTCCATGCTCTTTAAATAGAGATCATGGACCAATCGGGTGTCAAGCCACGGATCAAGGTTAGGTTTGATCTAAGAGAAGTTGAGTCGTCGGATCATTCTATGTCGGGAACATATCGTGACCATCGGATTAAGTATTTACAAATGCATACTAATACATACTAAAGAAACACACTATCCCTAACGGATATATTACACAAGTTGATCTTAACTAACTCCTAAGTGTCTAAATATCCTAAAATCCCCCCTTAAGAACAACTTGGGATAGGATTGAAGGATTTACAAAAGTGACACTATTAGGAGAAGGAAGGAGGCATTAGAGCCTATCCCCCGTTAATGACAAGTTCCAAAACTCCTAACATAGATCAAAGTTTAGAAAACTTTGCTTCTGTAAGAGACTTGGTGAAGATGTCTGCAACTTGATCATCTGTAGGGCAAAAGAGCACTTCAAGAACACAATCATGAACAAGATTTCTGATGAAGTGCATATGTAGCTCAATGTGTTTGCTGCGTTGATGTAGAACTGGATCTTTGGCAAGCTTGATGACACTTTGATTGTCGCACCAAAGTGGAGTAGGCTGCTGCTGCTCGAATCCAAACTTTGAAAGGATCTGTCGAAGCCATAAAGCTTCCTGACTGCCATTAACTGCTGCTCGATATTCTGCCTCTGCTGAAGAAAGAGCAAGAGCTTGTTGTTTCTTACAAGCCCAAGTAATAGGTCCAGATCCCATATTGAAAACATAACCTGCAGTAGACTTTCGATCATCAGGATCGCCAGCCCAATCTGAATTAGTGAAA
This sequence comes from Larix kaempferi, assembly GCA_027924585.1. Classification (NCBI taxonomy): domain Eukaryota; kingdom Viridiplantae; phylum Streptophyta; class Pinopsida; order Pinales; family Pinaceae; genus Larix; species Larix kaempferi. The sequence goes on from BSBM01000114.1 coordinate 7,909,078, forward strand.
CCAACCAACAAAGGTTTCCCCCCTGTACTGTAATGAATCCCAAATTGAACTGTACCTCGAATATATCGAAGTATTCTTTTAGCTGCTTTCCAGTGACTTTCATGAGGTGTCTGCATATAACGGGAAACACGACCAATGGCAAAGGAAAGGTCAGGACGGGAATGAGTCAAGTATAAGAGACTAACAACAAGCTGACGATACAAGGTGGCATCGACTTCAGGTGAAGTACAAGTGGCAGAAAGTTTGACTCCAGATTGGAAGGGAGAAGGGGCTGGTGTACAATCTTCCATGTGAAAGCGACGAAGAAGGTCACAAGCATACTTAGACTGAGAAAGAAAGATTCCTTCTTTGGTTTGCAGGACTTGGAGACCAAGAAAATAATGCAAATGCCCTAAGTCTGACATTTCAAAATTTTGTTTAAGACTGGATTTCACATGGGTTATAAGCTTAGGGTCACTACCAGTAAGAATAAGGTCATCAACATAGAGAACAAGTATGATGAGATGGTTTCCTACTTTCTTGGTATAGAAATTGGGGTCAGAATGGCATCTAGAAAAACTAGTGTCAAGGAGAAATTTATCCATTTTGGCATACCAAGCTCTAGGAGCTTGCTTAAGGCCATATAAGGATTTCTTAAGGCGGCAGACAAGGCTAGAGTTATTCTGAACATAGCCAGGAGGTTGTTCCATGTAAATTTCCTCCTGTAAATCACCATGCAAGAAGGCAGACTTGACATCCATTTGATGGACTTCCCAGTTGTGTAAGGCTGCAAGGGAAAGAACAAGGCGGATGGAGTTCATTTTTGTGACGGGAGCAAAGGTTTCATTGTAGTCAATCCCTTCAACTTGGGAAAAGCCTTTGGAAACTAACCTTGCCTTAAGTCTTTCAACACTTCCATCTGATGCATACTTAGTTCTGTAGACCCATTTACATCTAACAAGTTTTCTTCCTTTTGGAAGAGGTACAAGATCCCAAGTATCGTTCGCTATTAAGGAACGATATTCTTCATCCATGGCTGCATCCCAATCTGGATTCCCTGAAGCTTCTGCAAAAGTTTTTGGATCATGATTCGCGGAAACTTGAGCCAAAAGAGAAGAGGCTCGCTGAAACTGAGAACGTGTTCGACGTTGATCTCTAGGACCACCAGCAAGATCACCAGTTGATTCACATGTTGAACGGACGCATCGAGGAAGCACTTGTGCTGGTGCAACTGGAGGAACATGAGCAGGAGGAGGTGGATTTTCATCAGAAACTGAAGTTGGAAACCTGTCAAGGAAGTTGGAAGAAGAAGAAGAAGGCACAAACGTCGAATCAGGCTTGCAAGCCAAAGATGGCACAATCGCCGAGTTAGGCTCGCAGGCCAAGAGATTTTCATCAAATTTAACATCTCTTCTAATGATTATATCATGAGAATGTGGTTGAACAAGTCTATAACCTTTTACATCTTCAGAATATCCAACAAATATGCACTTTTCACTTTTAGGCTGCAATGCTTTCCATTTTTCATCTGGAATGTGAGCCCATGATTCACTACCAAACACACAGAAGTGACTTACATCAGGTTTAGTTTTACTCCATGCTTCTTCCGGTGTTATAACTTGTAATGCTTTAGTGGGGGTGCGATTAACTATGTAATTTGCACAATTTATGGCTTCAGCCCAAAATTGAAGACTTAGTCCCTTAGATTGGATCATACAATTAGCCATTTCTTTTAAAGTGCGGTTCTTTCGCTCAACTACACCATTTTGTTGTGGTGTATATGGAACAGTGTGCTGTTGTTGGATGCCTTGTTCAGTGCAGAAAGTAGTGAACTTTTTGTTAACATATTCTCCTCCATTGTCAGATCTTAACTTAATAATTTGATGACCAGATTGTTTTTCAACAAGGGCCTTGTAGGCCACGAACATGTGAAATACTTCGCTCTTAAGTTTTAGGAAATAAACCCAAGTGCGTTTGGTGTAATCATCAATGAAAGTTAAGAAATATTTGAAACCAGAAAAGGAAGCAGATGGAAGAGGACCACACAAGTCACTATGCATAAGCTCCAAGGGAACTGAGGCGTGCCAAGAGGCATGTTTGTCAAAACTGTCCCGATGATGTTTTTCGAGTACACAACCGGAGCAAACACCATCCCTGCAAGATACCATCGGAAGACCTGTCACCATATTTTCTTTACATAGTTGTTGCAATGAGCGATAATTTAAGTGACCAAATCGCTCATGCCAAAGTTTGCTCAAGTTATCACTATGAGCAACAAAAACTGAAGGGAAAGGTGATGACCCAAAGTTGTTAAACTTGTACAACCTGGTAATATCATCAACAATTCTGGTAGCTAGGACCTGTTGAGGATCTTTAAAATCCTTGATTACAACTTGGTGAGGTGTAAAGGTCATAGTTTTACCTTCACCAGAATGAATGATCTGATAGACTGATAACAAATTGCAGGAAATTCTTGGAACACATAGTACATCACTAAAATGACCATTACCTACTGAAACTGTTCCAACTCCTACAACACTTAGAGATCTATCATCACCAACAAATATTTTTTTGGTGTTACATTCATTCATAATAGAAAAGATGGCTTGATCCTTAGCCATATGATAAGATGCTCCAGAATCAATGAGCCATTCATTTGAAGTAGAAGAAGAAGATGCATTATAAGAATAACCAGAAGCATAAAGTGCATGTCCATGAGAGGCAGATTCTAAAGGTGAATCTAGGCTGATGTGGTGCTTCTTCATTGCTGCTTCCAAGGCTGCCATCTTCTTGAAACACTTAGATTCATCATAATTACCTTTCCCGCAATAGTTGCAATGACACTCAGTCTTCTTTCCTTTTGGCTTGGATCCTTTGTCATTTTTTAAAGAAGGAGCTGACTGAGACGGTTTGGGACCCTTGTTTGACTTATTAATGCGAAAATTTTGTTTCTTGAGAGGATTGGACTTTTCTTTCTGTTGGGACAATAATGCTTTCCCAAATGTATCTGCATTGTTGATTATTCCAAGATGAATGAGTTTATCTTGTTCTATAATCAAGGAATCACAAAAGGATTCAAGACTAGGCTCTTGATAGCTAGCTGCATTCAAGGATGCTTTTATGGAGTAAAATGTAGATACAAAAACAGAATATGCAGGTCCAAGTTTGGAAAGAATATGATAAATGCATTGTTTGTCTTCTCTCTCAATCTTACATTCTGCACATAAAAGTTTAAGAGTTTTGTACTTATATAAATAATATTGAATGCATGAAAAGTCACTTGGATTTAAAGAAATCAACTCATTTTCGAGTTGGCAACCTCGAATTTCATTGTGTTTATCAAACACAGATTCCAACTTGTCCCAAGCAGCATTAGGTTCATCAATTCCATATATGTGGAATCGCAAATCAGTAGAGATTGACATCCCAATCAATCCACGAGCTTCATCACATCTATTTTCCCATTTTATTTTATTATCATCATCAGTGGGTTCTTTTTCTTTCCCTGAGGTAATTCTGAAAAGTCCCCTACTTCGTAGAACATCCTCCATACGAGATTTCCATGAGAAATAGTTGGAACTGTTAAGTAGAATATCACAAGGGGCGGCCATATTTGTAAGTTAATAGCTGTAAAAGTAGAAACCAATAGTCTGTATGTGAAGAGATCGAAAAAATAGGCGGTTTAAAAAAAACGGCACTGAAAACTGACTCTGTATGATGAAGTTATGCTTGAACAAAGAAACTGTTGAAGATGTCCCCAATAGTGATGTGGCAGCTAGAGAATGTCCAGCAAAAAAAAAGAACCCCCCTCTTCCCAAGATGAACCTTTTGAAAATCACTTTACAAAAAAGTTGATTTAAGTGAACCACTTTTGTTAAATAAGTGATTTCACTTTTACAATGATATTACTTTTAAATAGTGCAACAATAATAAAAAAAACTTAAGTGACTCACTTGTATTTTTATTTTTTATTATTTAAGGGAGATGCACTTTTACAATAAAATAACTTGAAAATAGAAATTGCATGCACTTTTTATTTTAAAAGTAACTTCCTTAGACTTGAACTCAAGACCTATTAAGGAATAAAGCAACTTTGAACCAAGTGAGCTAGATTAAAAGGTATGTAAAATATGGGAATGAGTAAGGGGGATTTTTTTTTTCTTTTTACTCCTTGCTCGGTTTGCATGCTTGCCCTTTTTCCTGCAAAACACACCACAAATCGAAACAAAAAAAACTTTTCCACACTTGTGGAGTTAGATCTTCTTAGCTTTCCCGGAAAGTCTTCGTTTTCTCTCTGTTTCTGATTTGCCGAGATCGCGCAAGGTGCATAGCACAGAGCATACGCAACCGAGAAAAACCCTTTCCCTTTCTGTTTCTGATTTGCCGAGATCGCTCAAGGTGCACGGCAAAGAGCATACGCAGACGAGAAAACAAAAATCCAAACCCAAAAAAAATCTAACAGTAAAAAATGATGAAATATGGGATTTTTTTCTTTTAAAAAAGAAAATAAAAAAAAATGCGTCACTGTAACATTATACCTCCAGATCTGATGAAATACGCGTTTCTGGAGCAACCGGGAATCGTTTTCAATCAAACGAAAACTATTTTCCAATGGAAATGATGCTCTGGACGCAATGGAACACCTCTCACATCCCATAAATGCACACAAATACCAAAACTAGAAACCCTTTCGAGTTTCGGCAACAGCAGTTCAAGATCTAGATCATAACCGGAAGCGACACTTCATAAAAGCTCTGATACCATGTTCGGGTACACAGGGTACTACCAAAGGACCGAACACCAAGAGCAACCACTTCACAGAAACAGATCACAGATCAACACACTGATGTTTTGACGTGGTTTAAACCCTCTTGAGGGAAACACTCCACGGCCCCGGCTAAATAGCTTCTACGGGACAATTTATTATGCAAAGAAAGAAAGTTACAAATGAGCTTCTCATAATCAATCAACTAAACAATGACCCTCCATGCTCTTTAAATAGAGATCATGGACCAATCGGGTGTTAAGCCATGGATCAAGGTTAGGTTTGATCTAAGAGAAGTTGAGCCGTCGGATCATTCTATGTCGGGAACATATCGTGACCATCGGATTAAGTATTTACAAATGCATACTAATGCATACTAAAGAAACACACTACCCCTAACGAATATATTACACAAGTTGATCTTAACTAACTCCTAAGTGTCTAAATATCCTAACAATCCTTTCCAAACACCTTCATGTTTTGACTGAATTTCAGGAAGACCCTCTACTGCTTTGCTTGCAATTGGTAGTGCTCTATAATGCACATGTGCAAGCCTTCTATGCCAAATTTCACTTGATCCATGGATTCATGTACCATGGCATGTTCAGGTTGTCCCTTCAGTTTGTACAATCCTCCCTCTTGCTCTCCAATCACTACTGCATCATCTATGGTTTTACCCTTTGGCCACATGAGTACTTGGCCATCTACAAATGCAACTCTAATTCCTTTTGCATCCAAATATGATATGGATAGGAGATTCTTCTTAAGCTAAGATACATATAGAACATCTTTCATATTCAAAGACTTCCCAGAGTCTTTTTTATAGGAGGCTTCACCACTTCCTTTGATAGGATATTGATAGTCATCCCCAAGTTTCACTTTATGTGGTGACTCATGTTCAGATAGATCTACAACGGATTCTTTAAACCCAGTCCTGTGTTTGGAATCCCCACTATCAATAATCCAATCATCACATCCATGAGAGATAGTACCTATGAGAGCAGAGATTAGAACATATTCATCTTCACTTGATGAGTCATCACTTTCTACTCTAGCCTTCTTCTTGGGTGGTTCATCATCCTCAGCAGCATGAGCATGATATCTCTTCTTGATGCCCTTCTTCTTCTTGTTGAAGTTGTTGTTGTTGTTCTTTTTGTTCTTAGGACAATCTGAGGCAAATTGTCCCTTCTCATTGCATGTAAAACATCTTAGATCTTTCTTATCTCTATGATAATGATGGTGTGAAGATATTTTGCTATGAGATGGCTCCCTCTTGAACTTACTCTTCTTGGTATGTGCTGTGAGAGATTGATCTTCATTTCTCATCTTTTCTTCTCGGGCCACAAGCCTAGCTTCTTCTTGTGAACATTCCTCCCATAGTCTACTGAAGGAGATCAACATCCTTCTTGCACAGATTCCTTGGATGAAGGAGTCCCATGACCTAGGTAGGCCATTCAATGTGGTCATTACAATTTCACCATTCTCCACTACTTCATCCACAGCTTCAAGTTGTTCCTTGATTTGAGAGACCTTAGAAAAGTAGGATTGAATGGTCTCTTCATTCTAAAGCTTTACCCCTTTCAATTGGTTCCACAGAGTCATTTTCCGATTTATCCTTAGGTGTCTTTAGGGAAGACACATGGGGTATGAGATGGTTTTTTATAGAATCAGCAATGATTCTCTTAGCCTTGACCAGATTCTTCTTGTGTAAGGCCCTAGCCTCTTCTCCCTTTGGAACAGGAACCTCTTCACTTATGTAAGTGTCCAACTCATTCTCTTCTAGGATTAACCCAATCTTATACTTCTAGGCTCGGAAGTTATCAGCTCCTTCAAGCTTATCCTCAAACTTGGTGTGGTGAGACATTTTAAAGAGTACTTCAAATGGAAATAGAAAATATTTAGGTCTTACCACTTGATTTGCTGAAAACTGGATCTGGAGCTAGATTAGGGTTTGTCAGAGAAACCCTAAAAATTCAAAATTTGAACTTTAAACTTCTAAAAGGATAGAAAGATGCGCCTTGCTGAGTTGGTCAAGCTGGTATACTCAAAATTTGAAATCTGCAAATTTTCACTCCTCAAAATTGCTTTTGGAACTTCGGGATTCATTGGACAGGACCCTGAATTAGGGTTTGATTTTCTCAGAGCTTCACCCAACCAAAACGTTCAATCCAAATTTCTAAACTTCGATTTTTCAGAGGAGCTTCCAGCTGTGGTCTTGGATTTCAGAAATTCCAATTTTTGCAGAAACTGTAATTTTTAGGTCAAAAACTGAAAATACTTAGAATTGAATGTTGTCTCGACAAAAAGATGTGCCCTTTCAAGGATATTCTAGCTAGCCTCCTGCCTTTGATGATCTATGGAGAGAAGCCCAAATATTAAGAAGCCCTAGATTCCGCAGCTGCAGAGTGCCTTCTTCTTAGGTCAGCTTTGATACCATGTTAATTTTTCGATAATTTCATTCCATTATCATTAGGATCTCTAAGAGAATAACATGTACAACATATCTACATCATATGAATCATAAAAAAAATTATGCAAGCACACAAGAGACATAGAGTTTCACTGGGGAAAACCAAGAAGGTGAAAAACCCCGCAACTTCCTCAGAGATAGAATAAACCCCAATACAAGATCACAAGGATCAAACCCAATAAGATGTCTCTAGCAGATGCTCCTCCTCCTCCACAAGTGCGCCACTTTATCTCTTATCTTATGCGAGCTTGAGAAGTGAGTGAAAAAAAAAATTGAATGAGAGACATTACCTCTCTATTTATACACCGATTTGACCTACCAATAAACCACTGGGGATGACTTGCTAATCAAGTCTAATAACCCAACCACATGACCTAACCAGGGCAGACCCCACACTGGTGGTTTAATAACCCATCAATACAAATGACGACACTTACAATGTAACTTGCGACACTTGCAAATACAAATGACGACACTTCCAATAAGAGGAATAATACATCTCTGTGGGATATACAATAAAGTATAAATGTAATACATAGAAGAATATCTTCCGAAGTTACAAATACATCAACAATCATCTCTTTTTCTTCCCCATTTGTGTAGCTTTGAATATGAACTAATAGGAGAATCAACAACATAACAAGATATCTAGGATAAGATCCCATTCCTTTACCAATGGGTTGTTGAATTCCATTGTCAGCAGAGTGAAAATATTAATTGACAATCATCCATAGCTAGATCTATAATTTCTTCATTGGTTTGAGTTAGGGTGAGAAGAGAGAAAAATACCTCTTGTAACGTGCCATTTGGGGAAGCTTTTTGGAGAAGCCTTTGCTTATTTGCTACTCTTCAATGTTTGATTCTCTTCTTAATCTCCTTGGTACTTGTAAAATTCATCCACAATAGGTTTCCTCCATCCTATTAACAACAAATCTCATAATATTCAAATCAAAATAGATCTAACACCCTACAAATTACTAAACATAAGTATTTGGGGGACAATTGAATCCTTTCATATTCATTCAAAGAAGAGTGGAAGATTACAATATCATCATGAGATTCTTGCTCCTCCATTGTTTAGGGTTCCCTCCTTCACTTCCCAGCCTTTGATCACCAAAAGTGTGAAGGCAAGGAGTCTCTCACCATTCCTCTATAATAAATTTTATTTTAAATCATTTCTCCCAAACTCTTCCCCCAAATAGCTCTTAAATAGATTTTGGCTTTGGGTGTTTAGGAGAAAAAGTACAATGTGGGATATAATCCCAATTCATTATTTTCATTGAGCTTTTTGCACTAAAATGACATATTTCATGACATTTTGATCACTTGAATCTTGTGATTTTTTTATTCTAAGCTCATATTAGACAACTTCAATCATTATAGTTTCCCATTGTTGGGCTCTTTCAATAACCACATGTACCTTTCTTCTAGGAAAGTACCAGTTGGGTTATGATATTTTTTCTCTTTTAGTGTTCTATCTCAATCTTCATGTTGTGGGTGAACCTGCTACATGCTTTTGGCTCAAACATTTAAGGGCATTAAGTATTGTGTTAACAGATGCCCCCTAATGTGTGAGGTCCAAAGAAATGCTAAGGGCCAAAAGATATTCACTTTTATACTCTTATGGGATCAAGGCCAGAAGGAAAAGGAGGAGAATCAAGGACGCGAGAGTTGGAAAGAAACTGTAAGCAAAACAAGGCAATGTCCCAAATATATAATATATTTCTAAGGCGGCTATACCCATGCTCAATTGTAAACAAGCATGGCCACAAATAATATACAATGGATCCATTTCAAAAGTACCTCAAATAAAATGTACAATGTATTATGACAAGTGCAAGATATCCAAGTCTTCATGGTACTTTAACATGGCAATTTGATCTTGCATAACTCAGGCAGTGCATCAATGAGAGATACAATTGCTTTTTCCAATATCTTCAATGCAAACTGACGATAGTATGTAACAACGAATCCGAGTGTGTAGGGTTCCAGCCCTAGTTTTTTCCCATTTATAATTAAATACAATCTATTCTTTTACTGTTTGCATACTTTGTCAATGTTTTCACTTCTGGTTGTGTCGAATTCAGGTTTTGTTTCTAGTTTTGCTTAGTGTAAAAACTTGTAAAAATAGCATTTACATGTTGGTGAATAAGTGTGCTATTTTACTCTATAATAATGTGTTGTTTTACTATTTATAACATTTTCTAATTTCCAGTTTGCAGGTTCAACAACACACACACATATATATAGGTACTAATTTACCAAACTTCCATTTTCAAATAACTAGAAATAGTAAAACTAACAGAGTTAGAAATGGATTAGTATACCTTTAGGAGAAATACCTCTTAATAGCTAGTAGATCCCCTTTGCTGCTCCTTTGCTCTGCTGTAGCCCTGCAACCAAAATATTTCCCAAACCTTAAGAAACTCAACCGACCAGACAAGTATGGCACCCTTCCAACTGGCGAGGTTTCGCCGACCGCCTAGCTCCAAAGGTACCCCTTTGGACCCCCGAGCGCAAACTGAGTACACGCCAACCCCAGTTTCTCCCTTCTCTTCTGCTCTGCAATTTTCTGATTTCTCCTATGAGTAAAAATATCCAAAAGAAAAGTCCCTTCCCTCAAATCCATCCTTGCACTTAACCCCCCTCTTCCTGCCGACTCTATGCTCCCCATTACTACCCTTATCCTCCCCATTAAATTCCAAGTAATATGTCAGTCCTCCTTTTTTTTCTTCCTCGAGACATGACCACATTCATTAATACTTATCAATACATTAATTAATTAATTTACCAATGAATTATAAATATTATCATTTTTTAATTCTTGATGCTAATACCATATGTAAAAGTCAACTAAATTTATTAGTGCGGTTCCACCGCCATTGTCTTTTCAAGTTGACATAATTACAATTTAATATATGTAATTATCACCTTCATGTTTTACAATAGTTTCTATTAATTAATCATTATAATAATATATTATTATTTATTTTGTTCAACATCCAATTATTCGTAATAATTATTTAATTGATAATGATCTATGAGTTAATTAATTAATACTAATTATCATCGATTAATTAATAACAACCTAGTCATTTAACTAATGATTAAAACACTTCTACTATACTAATTACCCTTTTAAGTATAAATTCAAACTAATTTAATTTATCAATTATCAATAATAATCCTATCAATATAACTCACATCATTATGAATGTACATTTATATTAATTAATTAATATTAACTAAGACTTAATCAACTCCTTCACCTAGTTCCATATTAATTACACCCTAGTTTATAATTAAACTAACTAACAACTATTGCTAACGATAATGATAGTTTTATTATCATTAATTAACATTCTTTAACACATAACTCATATTATCTGATCAATTTAATATTGACCTAATTGGCATGATAATTGCATTTAACATTTTTAACCCTTAGTCTTGACCAAATAAATTTAATAACAATCAATCAAGCATTACTAATAAATTGCATTAGTTACTACCTAGGTAAACCTTAGCTCGTTTATTAATCAACAATAATTAATTATTATTCGACAATAATGTTTCAGCAATATTTCACACAATTTATAAATATGTAGGTGAGTTATGTAAGCGTAGCTACTGCTTACATACCTCGCGCAAGTACACTAACAGTACCAAATCACATACATCAATCATAATCATGAAATTTATTGTTCACTAACACATGTTTAACATAGTTTACAAGGTACAACCTTTTACCTAACTGCATCTTATTAAATTACAACAATTCATACATTACTGAGTTACGACACATAATCAATCAAGGGTTTTTCCACACACACAGTTAGATCTTGTTTTCCTCCTGACTTCAAGCTACACCTATCTACCTACATCATCTACCTAAATCACAACTAACTTCCACATACTATCCTTTCCTCTGTTGGACTACCCTGAAGTGTCAAGCCATGACCGGCTCCAGCTAGAACCCGTAAGCGGAAGTGTCAACTACATCGACTAAGATTCCTCAGCAGGAAACCATCAGTCATCATCACACACCTTGGGAAGCGCGTCGTTGCAAAACCCTCCCATGACTTTGGGTTTCGAGTATAAACAGTTGGTAAAGCCTCCACCCCCCTAATGGAACAAGGGACTATGTCTACCCGACATATTAACTGTGTTGCACTTGTACTCAGTTTGTCATCGTATAACCAATCTGGGTGGTTGAGTTTCCTGAAACCCTACCCCACCCATACATCATAATAAACAACATAATAATCATGTGAAAGTAAATAATGCATCACTTGCATACCATTTATCTTTTAGAGTCCATGTCCCCAAGGCTCTCCCACCTCATAGGATCCAGCTATCACTTAGCCATTTTAGCCTGTAAGTCAGTCCTCGACATACAATCTAGAATATCGTGCATAAATCCTCACCATGTACACATACATTTCATCATAACATAACAACAATAAATTCATTTATTCACCATGCACTTGGAATAACATTCATTTATTCAACATATAACTGTAACGGTATCCACGTACCCATCATTTAGTAATTTGCATATATGAGACATAATTAACACATGATACATATCTAAACATGACTACAGATCATAATACTAATATCACACACACACACATATATATCGGCAAAATAATAGAACCATATTTCCACAGTGTCGTCAAACCGATGAAGTTTCACAATCAAACAAATACAACATATAATAGTAGTTCAGGTAGTAATATCAAAATGGGGCATTACAGAGTGTTATGGAGAATCCATTTCCGGATAAAGAAGAGATCCATCTTCATAAATAATACATATTGAAATAATAATTGAATGTTGATGAATAATATTACATTGAGGGCCTCTTTTATATATTGTTAGGCACCTTTTGAGAGGAGTTGTGTCCTCTTAGAATAATTATAATTATATTATAATTAATTAATTAATTATTATTTTATTTATGTTTGTGACATTGCCTTCCCCTTAAGGGAAGATTTTATGAAATCCGCCAATGCCATATGCATTAACGAAATCTCCATAACTTGATGGGAAGGATAACCCATCAATGGAGTTATGTTCAAATTACTAGTACAGTTTCCTAAGGAAAATGTAAATGGTGTACTAATAATTGATGCAAAAAAATGTGTCATGTTCAAGGGTGAAGGACTAGTTGTTGCCACTTTTTCTAGGATGGAATATGAATTAATTCATTGATCCTCTTTTATTGAAATTTTGTATTTTTTTTAATTTTTAATACATTTTCATGTATAATCATGAAAAAGAATAAAGCATGTTATAGTACATTGGAGGGAACGAGTGTCTCAAGAGTGTACACCTACATTCCAAGGGCACGGGTCAGGTCAAGGTAAAACAAGAACTAAGCTAGTTATGTACACTTGTATTGGTGTTTTCTCCATGGGTATGGGTAAATTATACAAAATAAACGGTTTATAGGCATCATGTATCAAAAAATTGACTACAAAGGAAAATACGCAACATAAGCAATACGCAACAAAGAAGTAGGAACAATTGCTCAAGCGGATATTTTAACACATGTTTATGTAAATTGACACAAAATAGGGAACCCACTAGTAAATGGTTAGAAATGTATGAGAGAGAAATATGTGGTATCAAACTCCAAGTCGTGATGGTACTAATAGGGATCCCATGCCTATGAGAATAACTTGGCATGGGAACTAAAATGTCAATGGGGTGCTAACTATAGTTTCCCATGTTCCATAGTCTCTTTTGTCAGAATGGTGGAAAATGCAGATATGATGGGATGACACACAACCATAGGCCAAATTTGGGTTGCAAAATGTTCAAATGCGTCATAATAGAAGGATAACCTAAAACTATATGCAAGATTCCAAAAATACCTTATCAAATCGAGGAGTATGCAAAGCATTATCCTATACTTGGGTATAATTAAACCAAGTATTGTCCTAGTGACCCCACAAAAGATGTCCTTATTTAGGTGTAATCAAATGTTCATAACTTCAAGGATAACTTCATATGATGATAAAATTTTGTCCAAGAAGTCATGTCAGTTGGGAAATATCATAGTCCCAATGGGAAAAGTAACCAGATCATATTCCTCCTCTAAGGGAAGACTTTGATTTAAAACTACCAAATCCATATGAATAGCTTGGTATGAAACTTCTATGGAAGATAAGGGTAAGCTATGCTCCAAGGTACCGCATTCTATATAATTAGGAATTACTTCATCATCTTTTTCCACAATTAAGCATGTCGTCGAGACTGCTTGCAATAAAGATGAGTCATCCACTGGATTGGGTTTGGCAAAAAATGATAGTGGGAAGTAAGACTGTGCTATTATGGTAAATACTAAAATAACTTGAGGGATGGCTATCGGTGGTGGGATCGTAAAACTTCCCATGAGGGAAGTTGAACAATCCTACCCCAATTTATTGAACCACCTTTAGTTCATCCCCGATGAAAGGAACATTAAATTGGACAATAGTTTTGGGCATGTAGTAATATCACTAGTTGATCATAAAAATATTCCCTTAATGAGGGAACTGAATCACTCAGAACACTAAAGATACTATAGCCATCATAGCATGTATCCAAGTATGACCCAATAGAAAATTGTGAGTCTATGGTCATGTCTACTACCTCAACATCAATTGTAATTGTTTTACCTCCCAATTCAATTGCGCAAGCCACTATAAGTCAGTGAGCAGGGAATGAGTGACCATCAAATTCCTTTAGCATAGTATCGGATAGAACTAAGGTGGGTGATCCTAATGCTTACCAACATTTCAAAGACATGATAGAAGTGGAGGCCCATTCATCAACTATGGTTCGAATCCTTACCATGACATTTGATACTTTAATCTAAAAAGCAAATTGGGAAGGGATTTGACATGTTGATTGGTATAAGTCAAATGTGATCAAAGTAGTATCAAATGGATCAATAGAACCGATTGCATAAAATAGTTCCTTCTTTGCATGGGAAAAAATTTCAATACCTCTAGAGCCAACATGGCACATGGTGCTTGAGCTAGGTCCTTAACAACATTATAGTTTTGAGTAGCTCATGCGTTAGGAATATGTGTTGTTCTATGTAGAACACCTTTGGGGGGCGTGGTACTATGTCTATGGTTGGTTTATCAATGGTGATAGAACCACTTTTATGTGATGCCGATTAATCCAGAGTACTAGGAGGGATATCATAAGAATGAGCTCTTTTTTGAATATTCACCTCATGATAATAAAAAAAGACATTAGCATTTGGAGGATTTCCCCCTTGTGGAAGGTTTTCCGGGTTTCCCCTTGGTCGAGGTATTGACACCATAACAACTATTTGTTGTTGTGTGGCGGGAATGGTTTTGTCAAAACAATGATTTGTTGTTTCCCACTGCATTGAGCCATCATTCTATGAGCATCTCTATGAACAGGCACTAATGAGTAAGATGATCTCTTGTATGCCTTCTACTGGAGGGTTTTGATTTAGTGCAGGTCCTGTCCCAAGATTAGCATTTTTCCTATTCTTTGATTTCTTCCTTTCCTTTAGGGTCCATAGCTTGGAATATAAGGACTTTAGAAGTTTGGGAAGGAATAGTAGGTTGTTGCATAGCTTAGCTAGCTTTGGGTTGCAACCTTTGCATAAACATGTTTCCCAATTAATGTGTAACGTGATCAAGATGATTAATGGAACCGATCACACCATCGAAATGAGGTCCTTAGAGTGGCCTAGCTAGATCTGATGTAGGTCTTCTGGCATGGGGTATTAAATCATAAAGAGTTCCTTCTTTTGAATAGATAAAATCCATTTGTTGGGAACTCTAAATGATTTTTTCTTCGGTCATGGCTCATGACATAGCCACATATTTTGCAAGAGAAGGAAACAATAATTTTATGAACCAATCTATTAAGAATTGATCTAGGATATCTAATTTGATAAGCATTTGGAACATCCTGCACTCATCAATATTATCATATATATGAGTAGAAGTCGATTTATTAAGCAAAGTCAATAGTTTTGAACCTGTTTCATAGAAGATAGGCAGTTGAAAATGTGTCAAAAATACCATAGCTAAAGATAAAAAAAAATGCTTGAAGGTACTATGAGGAAACTAAATGTACCATTTCATAGCACTTTCCATGAGGGTTCAAGGAAACAAACACAACCCAGTACTATTGTCAACTAGGGAATTAGATGATCCCCATAAGTGAAATGCCATCGTATGGTTTGATGGGACATCTCCTGGTTTTGCATCAAATTTGGGAATATATTATGGGAGTTTGGTTGGTATTGTTGGCCACCCATTAATATGTAGAACAAGATCATTCATCAGCCAAGAAAAATCTGATGTATTTCAAGTAGCCATGAATAGTGATTTCATAAGTTCCGTCGTAGAAGCTTGTTGCATGGGTGCATCCAAATGGCCCCATGGATATTGTTCTTGGAATTGGTTGGAATTCCAAGGTGGTCTAACGTCCCCCTCACCCAATCACACCATCGGGAGGCGATGCTAGGAAAAACTGGGCCTTCAAATTTCACCCCAAGTTCATAATACGTTTTAGATGCTGCGGAATACCATTTATTGTATTGTACATGGTTAAATAAACAATATAATGAAAAGGAGCTGTGCGGCTCTAAGTTTTGCTGGTTTTTTCCCGGTTAAGGGTTTCCAGGTGAAAATCTCTGTGTAATGTGTGTGCCATTGTGTATTTTCTGTTAATGCTTATGAATCGATATAAGTTTGTACTTCACTGTTAAGGTTTAAAACTTACATTTTGTATCAGAGCATTTTTTGGGTTCAGAGGGACGCCTTTGTTTCCAAGGGTTTGGCTCGATCTTGGATTTGTGATAAACCTGGTTTCAGTGGGAGCTTTGCAGCGGTGATTTATTTTTCTTTAAAGAATGGCAAGCAGTTCTAGATTCGAGATTGAGAAATTTAATGGTCAGAGCTTTGAGCTATGGAAGCTCAAGATGGAAGATCTTCTGGTAGATAGAGAACAATGGATCGCAGTAGATCTAGGTACCATGCCCTCTGGTGCGGTAAAAGAAGAATGGGAAAAGCTGGAAAGAAAAGCAAGGAGCACCATTCGTCTTTGCCTTGCAGATTCGGTATTGGTGAACGTATTTGGAGAAGACAGTGCAAAGAAGCTATGGGATAAACTGGGAAGTCTGTATCAGTCAAAGTCCCTGGTAAATAAGTTATTTCTGTGAAAGAAATTGTACCTTCTGAGGATGACTGATGGAGACTCTGTGTCAGAGCATCTAAACGACTTCAATACTTTGGTAAGTCAGTTGACATCTGTTAGTATTACAATTGATGATGATGAAAAATGTATTAGTCTGTTGTGATCTTTGACAGATTCATGGGATAATCTGGTTATAGCTATTGGGAGTAATGCAACCACGCTAAACTTCGATGATGTGGTTGCATCCCTACTATCGGAGGAAATGAGGCGGAGATCCATAGATAGTTCAGCCAAGGATGCCTTATTTGTAAGAGGTCGCCCTGGAGACAGATCTAAAAATAAGTCCTCAGGTGGTAGATCTAAATCTAGAGGGAGATCTAAATCTCCAGGACCTTCTATAAGAAAATGCTGGAAGTGCGGTAAAGCTAGGAATTACAAGAAGGATTGTAAATCCAAAAATACTGATAAAAGCAGAGTACCTAATGATTGACTCAGGTGCGTCTTATCATATGACTCTTCACAGGGAGTGGTTTTCTGAATGCGAAAAGTATGATGGAGGAGATGTATTTCTGGGAGACAACTCGGTGGCGAAAATCATAGGTCGAGGAAAGATCAAGCTACTGATCAAAGATGGAAGGGTTAAAACTCTTCCCGGGGTTCTGCACATTCCAAAGCTAGCTAGAAACCTTATATCTGTAAGTAAAATGGATGATGCAGGTGTGAAAACATTATTTGAAAAGAACACATGCAAGATGGTTCGAGAATCACTGGTGCTGATGAGGGGAGTTCGGATTGGAACTCTATACAAGTTGTTGGGAAGCACCTTCAAAAATGGATGTAACAGTACTATTGTTCCTGAGGGTAAAAATGAAGGAGACAGAGTCCTTACTGTCTCTAGTGAGAAGACATCGCTATGGCATTGAAGGCTGGGACATATTGGAGAGAAGGGTCTTCGACTATTACAAGGTAAAAGTATGGCTGAAGGCATGTCTGATTTCACATTAGATTTTGATTTCTGTGAACATTGCTTATATGATAAACAGAATCGGGTAAGATTCTCATCTGGTGTTGTAAGAGCTAAAGGAATCTTAGAGTTAATACACAGTGATGTTTTTGGACCTGTGCCTGTTCCATCTCTTGGTAAATCTATGTATTATGTTTTATTTATAGATGATTTCTCAAGGAAAACTTGGATTTATTTCCTGCGTAAGAAATCTGAGGTTTTTAATAGATTCAAAGAATTTAAGGCTCTTGTAGAGAATCAAACTGAGAAGAAAATAAAAGTACTCAGAACAGATAACGGTGGAGAATTCTGTGAAAGTGAATTTGAGGAGTTCTGTAAAACGTGTGGAATAGCAAGGTAAAAGACTACTCCATACACACCTCAACAGAATGGGGTTGCAGAAAGGATGAACAGGACATTGATGGAAAAGGCAAGGAGTATGCTCAGTGGTGCAGGGCTAACACAACAATTCTGGGCAGAAGCTGTTGACACTACGTGTTACCTAGTGAATAGGACACCCACATCAGCGTTGCTTGACAAGACACCTCATGAGGTTTGGACTGGTAAGAAACCCTCTCTCTCTCATCTCAGAGTGTTTGGGTGTGATGCTTTTGTACATGTTCCAAAGGAGAAAAGGAGCAAGTTGGATAATAAAGCGGAAAAATGTATCTTCATTGGTTACAAGGATGGAGTGAAAGGTTACAAGCTGTGGAACCCAGTAAAAAGGCAAACAGTTTACAGTCGAGATGTGATCTTCATAGAAGTTGAAAGCACTTCCAAGATTGAGGATGTACCAAAGGAAAAGGATTTAGAGAAGCTACACTTTGATATCTAGGATGAAAGAGGTGACTCTTTTGAGGAACCGGATTCGTCTGAATCAGATGAGGAGGCAGAATCGTCTGAATCAGATGAAGAGGCGGATCCACAGACTCCGGTATTGAGGAGATCTGACCGAGAAAAAAGGCAAGTTGAAAGGTACAGTCCCCCTGATTTTCGTTCTAATTTTGTGTTATCTATTACTGATGATGATCCTAGAACTGCTAAAGAGGCAATGGATTCAGAAGATAGTAAACTATGGAAGAAGGCCATGATAGAAGAAATGGATGCCTTGGACAAAAATGAGGCATGGGATCTGGTTGAGTTTCCAGAAGGAAGAAAGCCTATTGGAAGCAAATGGGTATTCAAGAAGAATTTTAATGCAGCAGGTAAAGTGGAGAAGTACAAGGCTCGACTAGTAGCGAAAGGTTACTCCCAAATTGAGGGCATCGATTTTGGTGAGATTTTTTCACCTGTTGCAAAATTGACTTCTATTAGATTTCTTCTATCTATTTCTGCTGCTTTTGACCTTAAAGTAGAACACATGGATGTAAAGACGGATTTACTACATGGAAATATTAATGAAGAGATATATATGAAGAAACCAGAACGGTTTGTGGTGAAAGGAAGAAAGGAGCTTGTCTGTAAGCTGAAAAAATCTCTCTACGGATTGAAACAATCTCCCAGAATGTGGTATCAAAAATTTGATACTTATATACTGGGACTTGGTTTCTCAAGAAGCAAAGCTGATCACTGTGGTTATTTTAAGCTAACTGGTGATCATTTTATTTATGTAATATTGTATGTTGATGATATGTTGCTAATTGGAAACAACAAGGAAATCATCAAGGATGTCAAGAATCAGCTGTCATCTGAATTTGACATGAAAGATCTTGGTGCTGCAAATTTCATTTTGGGCATGGAAATAAAAAGAGATCGTGAAAATAGGAAACTCTGGTTAAATCAGAGGAAATATGTTGAAACGATATTGAAGAGATTTAATATGCAGGAAAGCAAACTAGTGAAGGTGCCCATTCCTGTAGGTGCAAGGTTATCTACAGAACAGTGTCCCACTACACAAGAAGAGGTAGAGGACATGTCTCATGTTCCCTATGCTAGTGCAGTTGGCAGTCTGATGTATGCCATGGTCTGTACTAGACCAGATATAGCCCATGCAGTGGGAGTTTTGAGTACATACATGTCAAAACCAGGAAAGGAACATTGGACTGCAGTAAAAAGGGTCTTCAAGTATTTGTGTGGCACTACAGATTTTGCAATCTGCTACCAAGGAAGACCCGGTCTAAATAGAGAGATAGATATACAAGGATTTGCTGATGCTGACTGGGCTGGAGATCTTGATCACAGAAGATCTACAAGTGGCTACGTTTTTAATCTATTTGGAGGAGAAATCAGTTGGATGAGTAGGAGACAAGCTGTAGTTGCACTCTCAACTACAGAAGCTGAATACATGGCAGCTACCCATGCAAGTAAGGAAGCTGTATGGTTGCAAAGATTGTGTTCAGGTATTGGTTTTGTTCAGAATGCAGTAAAAATTGGCCATGATAGCTCAAGTGCAATATTTCTGGCAAAGAACCCTGCTTATCACTCGAGGACAAAGCACATTGATGTGCAGTACCATTTCGTCAGAGACATGGTTGAACAAAACAAAGTGTTGCTGGAGAAGATTGACACTTTGGTAAATGTTGCAGACTCTTTGACAAAGTTTGTGAGTACTCAGAAGTTCTCTTGGTGTAAAGAGAACATGGGAATTGTTGCCCTGAATTGTTGAAGTCATAAATTTCTCCTGTATGTGAAGAGAACAACAAGTGGGAGAATGTTGGGTATGTTATATCTCTTCACATGGTCGCTGCATGTACAACACGATCCCTACGGCACTAGTAAAAGGGATTAGGGTTGTAACCTAATTTTGGGTAAACGAATTAGGGTTTTAGATGCTGCGAAATACCATTTATTGTATTGTACATGGTTAAATAAACAATATAATGAAAAGGAGCTGTGCGGCTCTAAGTTTTGCTGGTTTTTTCCCGGTTAAGGGTTTCCAGGTGAAAATCTCTATGTAATGTGTGTGCCATTGTGTATTTTCTGTTAATGCTTATGAATCGATATAAGTTTGTACTTCACTGTTAAGGTTTAAAACTTACATAGGACTCAATAGTATGCACAATCAACAAACTCTAGACTCATCTATCAATAAAAACAATGCCACTAAAATGACAATCAATCCAACAGTTCGAAATGAAATGCAATTATTTTAAATTTCCAATGCACAAGCAGATCCTAAATGAAATCACAAGCACTCAGATGCAAAAATGCAGTACGGAAGAAAATATTTTTGTATTTTCTCTTATAATGGAAAGGAAAATGCAAAACTATGTTTTTGTATATTTTCAATATAATGAAATGAAAAAATGCAAGCGAAATCTACCTATTCGGTTAAAGAAATGCAGAGCAGATCACTAAGACAACCCAGCAAATCCCAAACAGTCAGACTCAGCCAATGTAATGAGCTAGAAAATAAAAATGGTGAAAAACTAACAAGGCTCAAAACAAAGAGAAAGAGGAGTTTCTTTTCACAAACAGGGTATGGAACAGTCAAGAATGAGGCCAATTAAGACTCAGGAACACTCAAAACCAACCCAGCAACAATCCAAGGCCATAAATCAATCAAACCCGGAGTTGTATGCTACTGTCCAGAGAAAAGCTGCGGGTAGACGCGGGCTACAGTTCTGACAGAGGTGGGTAGACGTGGGAAAAACTAAGTTGACCCGCATACAGATAAAAGAAAATGAGCAAAAAGAGAGTCCAATCACCCAGAAAAAAGATTGTTTTCTATAGTATATCCCAATGGCCAATCAATGACACAGAAGATCGACACACAACAACTCTAAATAAGGACAAATGCCTAAAAATCCCCAAAAATGGATGTTCTCCCCAGCGGAGTCGCCATTTCTGTTATGGAGAAAACTTCCTATGACTTGGGGAAGACCACAACAGACAGCTGACTACTAGAAAATGACTCAATTCCCAATGCAATGCTATATAAATGACAATGATAAGATAATGGAGAAAAGACCAACCTTCAACCAGATGTTCGAAGTAGATCCCCGTTGAGCTTTCAACTTCTACACTTGAACCTGCAAATTAGTCTCAACAACAAGTACAAGCAAGTGCATATAACATGTGAAAGACATTAGCATAATCAATAGCATGATCCATGATATTATAAGAAAATATAACCCAATGTAATTTAACAATATTCACAACATCAATTGGATGAGAAAACGAGTATTTCCATTAATGAATAACAAGAAGTACAATATACGACCTCTTGCCAGTAACCAATCTGAACCAAGAACTGGGTCTCTCCACTTGTGCCTCCACCACTTCAATCCTCCATGTAATGGAAAACTCAAACTATGAAAGGAGTTTGGTAGGTGAACATAAGGAGTTCACAACAACAAGGATCAATGAGTGTAGACTCAAGTCACGGAAAAAATGCACTAGAGTTACCTTGTTCTCTCTTTCTCCTCCCTTCCATATGCCATAAGAGCTCAATATATAGCCTTCCAAAGGTAAGTGAAAGGACACATTGAGGCGTTTTGGGGCATATGGAGGGCCAAAGGTCACCCTAAGACCGCTTTTTGGGAGTAAAAAGTAATTTTCTAATGATTTTTACCATTTTACTTGGTACCCGCGGGCTATAGTGGAACATCCTGCGTGTACGCTGGCTATAATGGGACAACAAGCGTACAGGAAGAAAAATAGGGAAAAATGTGTTTCTGGAGGTCATAAAGTGAATCTGAGTTAGTTAAATGGATCCTGAAGGACAAAGAATGCCGATGCTCACAAGGTGGAAAATTACGCTATAACAGGATTCGCATCGGGTTTCATGGGGATCTTCATCTCCCCTAAGTCTCCGGATATTCCCTTCATCTCTGAGAATTTCGTTGGAAACAAATCCTGAAACTCATGCATCAAATCAGTCATCTTCGCAATGGTCGACTCGTCCCAGTAGTCACCAATGCTTGTGAACTTTGGGTTCTCTTCCGACCCAATGTTCACCTTATTGATCTTCAATGGTTGTTGAAATTTGTCCGACGGTATGTCTAGTGCCTCAACGCTGTGACTACCCTTTGATTTTGGCACGTATATAACCTTGGGATCATCCTCATCGTCGGGCTCTCCCATGACGTTGTAACACTTCATCAACATTTATGGTGTCATAGTCCATTGAAGTGCCATCGGTTGTCCTGTCGGTGCCGCCTCAAATATATTTTCGTGGATCACCTGTAGCACGGTGTGGATCAAGGGATTTTCGTTTGAGAATGAAAACAATTGGCTGAAGCGTAAGCCGTTCCCAAGAAGTCATCCCACGTCGTAGTTCTGCTGCGACATACCAACTCCACGGTACTTCATCCAACATGTGTACGAATGCATGTACCCACTCTTGTTTTGCTCTCGATCCCCATTGGTGTTGACAAGCATTCAGATGCTCCTTTGGGTCACCTCTCCCATCATATCTCATTTAGTCATACCCCGCAGCTTCGCCGAACCGAAAATACATGAGGCATTGACATAGTGGCCAAGTTGTGATGTTTGATTTGTGAGCCGCCCACCATCGTGCAGGAGTAGCCTTCAAGGCTTCCTCCAGGGCCAGTAGCCGCTACGGTTCCGCCACTTTTTCCTCAAATTCTGTGAAAAACTTGCCCAAGTTGGGAAATCCCTCATATGTAGGTAACACGTATTCCTCCGTGGCTACCCTTCACAGTGACTACGTTATCTGTGCACATCTTCTAAAGGATACTTCATGTAACCGGTTCTGCCAATTTTCGAGGGCCTCGTTCGAATCTGATGATGCCGAGATGGCACTGCGCCATCCTAACTCTCCATCTGTGGTGGGATTAACATAATCCTCCGATATGTTGTACAAACTATCCCACCCTTCCACAAACTCATCTCTAGCTGGTTCCACATAGCACATCCCTTCCGCAGGATCCAGTGGTGCAATGACTCTGATCTCGCGATTCTCAAGTGACATCGTCCTCTTCTTAAAATTGATAATCGCTTGGTTTTCCATGGCCTAGTCTATCCCCAACAGTACCGGATAGGGACTGGTGTCATCCACGATTTCAATGATGTCGAAATCAACATTGATCCCGAGCCCTTCAATTTCAACTGGAAGTTGACATACCCGACCAAGCGGAGTGACCTTACTCTAATTCGCCAGTCACAGCTGTACTGGTGACCAGGTCATCCGCGGCTTTCCCATTGTCTCCCACATCTTCTTGGTTAGAATATTCACATCTGAACCCAAATCCATAATGATGGAGTCAACATCAAATGCTCCAATTTGTTCCGACATCCGCATCTACCTGCCTGTCTTCCTTTCATGTATGTGATTAGCTTTTTGTTCTTGTCGTGCACCTTCCCGTCGATGCAGTAGACCAGCTATTTATTCCAGTGCATCTGGGTCATTTTCCAAGTCCAGGAAACTTTCCAAGAAGGCCTTTAGAGCGTTTTACTTCCTTCGCGACTTCGTTGAGTCGAACGTAGGTGGCATGTCATAGATTTCTTCCTGTAGAGATAGTTGCCTCTTATTCCTCATCACCTCCTGTGCTTTCAAGAAGACATCCCTTTATGCTTCCACGTCAAAGGTGACCTTCTTCCATTGTGTTTGTGTTGGTTTAAAATTGGTGTGTGACCTGTCGCCGCCTGTCATCGCCCCTCCTCGTGTCACTATTCCAACCATTGCATGGCTACTTCTAGCTTCTGTCGATATCATCTGCACAACTGATGGCGTGTTCTGATTATTTTGGTTCTGGTTCTGGGGTGGATTCTTAGTCTTCCATTTCGTAATGATCTTAGGGAAGTCCTCTACACTGTGATCTACAGCACTGCAGTAGTTACACTGCGGCACTAGGTTTGGACAATTCCTCTGGTAGTTCCCTTGCTGTCCACAATTGTAACAGATGATCGGTCCTCTTCCCCGTCTAGCAGCTCCTCCACGTCCCATACCGGTGCCTCGGCCTCCATGGAATTCTCCCCTGAAACCTCTGCGTGGTGGACCATATGGTTGATACCGCGGTTTCCCATATTACGGTTGCTAATACTATTGCTTCCCATACTGCGGTTGGCCATATGACAGTGGTGGATACTGCGGGTGTCTGTACTGTGGCCGTCAATATTGCCCCTAGTTGTATTGCTGCAATTGGTTAAACTACGGTTGTGGCTGGCTGTACTGCAGTTGCTGCTGCACTGCCGGTTTCTCTTCTCCCTTCATGAAATATGTGTCAGCTGTCCGATCTTGCAGTAGGTCATAGGCCCTGCAGTCCTTCTCATCATGGCCAACCGATCGACAGAATTTGCAGTATAAGTTTGTCAGCTTTGACACCATCTTTTGTAGATATACACATTCCTTCAGTTGATTCCGTCTGGTATGAAAGATAGGACACCATGGAATGCCTCCTTGACGAAGGGGGTTTGGTGCCCCTGACTGCAAATACTCATTGAATTTTGGGCAATTGTCCTTATGGTGCCACTCAGCTCTGCACCTGGTGCACCATATGTCTCCGCGGGTTTCCTTTCCCTTCTTGATATCCTCCAATTGAAGTGTTAAATTGGCTAACTGTGCCTGGACTCTGTTCATTCCTATCCCTGCTTCGCCTATTGGTGAAGCCTCCAACTTCATCGCAATATCTAATGCTTCCACCTGTGTTGTGACTTTTTGTTGCATCAGTGGTCCCCAGATATGCAGTACCAGTCCTGCGATGAACCATTCTTTGTGTTGCAACTCATTTATCGGGAAGCTCACTTTTGCTATCAACGTCTTGTACCGCTGATCGAATTCCCACACTGGCTCATTCAGGAATTGCTTAATCTCCTTAATCCCAGTAACATACTGCGACTTAGATTTTGGATTTTTAAATTCATCAATCATCGTCGTTCTGACCTGCGCCAACGTCTTGGCTGGTGTTCATGTTGGAACCTTTACAAAATTCATGTATCAATCTAACGCCTGACCCCTAAGGGTCGTCGCTAGTTGTCCCATATTTATGGCTTCATCGTGGACCTGCTTTATAGTCCAGATTGCTTCACATATGAACCAATACATTTCGGGATCCTCGGTCTTGTTCCCCTGAAAGGTAGGCATATTCGCCTCGTCTGCCATCCTAACGTTGCTACTATTATTGTTTACTAAAGTGATACTATTACCGCTGCACATAGGGAAACTCTGCGAGTAGTTTGGGTTTCTTCCTATAAAATTTGGAGTAGTGCGCAGGGTTGAAGGTATGTTGTAACTTACGATCTGTGCCCCTTCTTCCTTTGGGGTAGCCTGGTCGACTTCTCCTTCGCAATAGGGTCACTTCTTCCCTTGCGGTCCTGTTTTGCAACTCTCCGTTCCGGTCCTCTTAGGAGACTCTCTCTGAGTCCTCCTCTTCTTCTTAGGATGCGGGAATATCGCTCCACTCCTCAAGGTACCACACTCTTCATCAGCTTCCCTTAGAAACTCGATGTCGCTCATGTCCATCTACCCCACATCTTTCTATTAGATCTGCATTTACATGATACCTTCAACCTATGCACACTGATTTTTCTACTCGTCGGAAGACATCCTCAATATTCCCTTTTCGCAAACAAGCATCTTAAACCACAGTTTTAACGATGACAGGAAACTTCCTCTTGGCCCCCTAAAGAAGTTCCTTTCAATGTCACTGTACAACTTGATAGTGTCTACAGCGAACTCAGTCACGTATCCCTCGAGGATCCTATCCACCCAAAAATCAACAGCTCGCGATACCTTGTTATCGACTTGCTTCAGCTGTCAAATCAAATCTAGGGTCCAACAATCAGGTTCAGTCTTCTGGCAGTGATTATTTCGGAATGTCAACTGCACTAGCCACTCATGTAGCAACATTGGGAATTCATAGAAGAATATTTCATGGATATCTGAGTAGATGTATTTCTATAGCCAACTGGTTGCTGTTAGGGTCTCGCTTCTCGTTTTCTGTGAATTCCTTCGTCTTCTTATCGAACCACTCCTGGATCTTTGGTTTCGTCGGATGTGACAACATATCCTCTTCTTTTTTTCCTCAAGGTCCCGACAACAAAACCATTTGTTGACGTAGCGTCTATTAACAGGGGCTCACTTTGCATTGTCACCAACAAACTACCAAACCAAAGTCCCTTACACACCGGCTTGGAAAGGTGTAACCCTTTCCATCAACACTTGCGGAGCAAGTGTAGTCTCACCCGAGATGGATAAGGGGGCTACAGGAACCAAGTTTCCGCAGTGGAGTTGAGGATATGCTTTCAACACACATTACCCTCATAGTAACTAGAGATTATAACATTCACAGCATACTATCAATTCATCATTCGCAGAGTTCAACATATAACAAACATTCAGAACAACATATTCAATTTACTTATTCAAATCAAAAGTACTCAAACCCATAGCATATTCACATCAAAGATACTCTAAAACATTCACATTCATCATCACATAAAAATAGAGACATAGATTTCACCATAATTGAACATCCTCACTCATTCATTAAACCTTGCGGAATGAACCTCGCAGAAACAGTCAATACACCATGTCGCGGATACAAAACAGACCAAAAGATAGGATCGATCCTCAAAAAATGGATGCCCTTAGGCTTACAATCCTATTCTATTTATATGATTCTATTTGGTTACAAAATGGTGCACATGACCAAATTAACTAATTTAACAATTCTTGCACTTCCGTGAACTCCGCGAATGGTCCTTCTTTCGTGGAATGACCCTTTCGCACCTGTCGGCTTCTGCACTTCCTGCGGACTTATCCTGTGCCAACATAGGGAAAATTTTCCAATGAATACATTGAGATGTTGACACCTTCATTGATAAAGTGGCGGCTTATACATGATATTCCTCCTTTAGAACATTATGATGGATGAAGTCTTGTTCAATCCCTCTAAAAAAATATATAATATAGGAAGTGTCAGCTGACCCTTCTAAGTTCCCTTTCTCCATGAAGAAAATATTATGGAAGAAGTGTTGTCCGAAACTTGTAAAGGAATTCTCTGATGGAGAAATAATATAATGGATAAGATTATAAGGATAGGCCAAAAATTTCAAGGGAAACCCCTCAACGAGAATACAACATTTTGAAAAATGTTGAGACAATTATTCCACTAGTTACCACAAGATGTTGGGAATATAATTGAAAATGTGTCAGATGACCATTCTCTGTGGTCTCTCTAAGCGAGGAGAAAATGGTATAAGAATTGTCGGCAGACCCTTGTACTGGAATAATATGATTGAGAACAAATTAATTGACAATTCCTTAGTGACCCTTCGAGGGGGGATACAATTCTAAAAGATTTGGCTTTGAGAAACCCTTACACAACATCCCAATTTAGAGGAAAATACAATTTTGGAGGTGGTGACCAATGTACTCGATACAAATGAAAGGATAGGACTGCCCTCATGCTAGATTCCATTAGATGATAAGTCAAACATTTGAGAAGTATCAACTAATTCTTCTAATGCATACTTCGACACATACATAGAAACATTTAATAAGTGTCGGCTGATCATTCTCCATTATATCCATCCATAAGAATAATTTTCCCTAGGAAGTATTGACGAACACTTCTATGGTAATTATATTATATAAGAAGGATTGGATTACCCTTCGTCTGGTGCCCTAAATAGGAGAGTACAATTATTGAAGAAGGGTTAGTAGTCCCTTCAGTGAATAACACTTGACCTAACATTATACTGGAATTCTATGAGGGAAAGGGTCAGCTGACCCTTCCATGGCATCCCAATTTCAAGGAGATTGAAATTATTGAGGGGGATGGTTTGGATGAAATTTTTGATGGATACAATGGAAGGATGAACCTACCATTCCAATGGATACCGCTCAACAGAAAATACAACAGTGGAGAAGTTTCAACCGACCCTTCCAATGCATACCTCAAGGCATTGACACCATCATTTAGGAAATGTCGGATGTTAATTATCCAATATTTACTTCATGATAACAATGTTCCATATGAAGTGGTGACCGACCCTTCTATGGGAATTCTATGACATACAAAGTATTGCTATGCCTCGAAGATAAGAGAGGACAATTCTTTAAATTGTTCCAGGGGACATTTAGGGGATACCGTTTCTTTGACCCTTCTACAGTATTTCAACAATAGAGGAAAAGATGGTTGAACCTTTTGCAGGGTCCCAATTTCATGAATAATATAATTTTGGAGGATAATTTTTCAGAAGAGCCGACTATTGGGTACAATTTTGAGGATTGACTGACAATTCTAGAGAATAATTATCGATAGGAATCCAATGTTCAAGAAGTGTTGGACAACCCTTAAAATGCATACAACGATTATTTGACAGCATCATTTAATAAGTGTCTAGAGACACTTTTCCATTATCTTTGTCCATGAGGACAGTATGTTGGATGAAGTGTCACCGTCCATTCTACGAGAATTCTATGATTGAGGAACACCATCTTTGTTTCCATCCCCCATGAAAACACTATGCCATGATAGGATTTGTTTGACTCTTCTACATCAATTCTATGATGGAGAAAGGATTGACCAACCCTTATAATACATGCCATCTTCCTAGGAAATGCAATCTTGGATGAATATGGTTCAGGAAACTAATTTAAGGGGTGTTATTCCCTATTTCCATCCCCCGTGAGAACACTATGCTGGTGGAGGTGTTTTCCGACTCATTTACATTAATTTTATGATGGAGGATGGATCATTTGATCCTTCCAAGATAGCTAGTCTTTTTAGGAGAATACAATCATGGATGATGATAGTTCGAGTGACTCATTTAAGGGATGCTAGGGAAAGGATCAACTGACCCTTCCATTGGGTTAATTTAGAGGGTAAATATAAAATTTCAAAGGCTTACAGAATATACTTCAGGATCAACCAAACTAGATCCTTCAGGAAAGAAGGGTATCTTTGTGGCTTACAGTGAAAGTTCGAAGGCTTACAGAATATACTTTCCAGGGTTCAAGAAGATTGATGTCAGCAGGGATGTAACATTTGATGAAAACTCAGCATTCAACAAATCAAGGAAGGCACCTATCGAAGTTTATGAAGAACCTAAGGAAACTAGATTTCAAGACACTCCCATGACTGAAGCAATTCCAGAAGTTGTTCGTGAGTTTGAAGATCCGCAAGAACCTGTAGATCCACCCCATTAGGATAACTCACAAGAGGAAACCTGCATGGGCTAGAGAGCTCATTTAAGATGTAGAAATATTTGGCATTCCAGAAGAAGAACACAGAGCAAAGAAGAGAACCAGATCACATACCAGCTATGTTGCTTTACTCTGTGACATTATGAACAAAAAACCTTCCAGTTATGAAGAAGCAGCGGAAAAGAAAGAATGGAAGGATGCCATGGTTGAGGAATACCAATCAATAATGAAGAATGATGTTTGGGATGTTGTCCCGAGACCTAAAGAGAAGTCTGTTGTGACTTCCAAATGGATCTACAAAGTCAAGCATGCTGCAGATGTCAGTGTAGAGAAACACAAAGCAAGATTTGTAGCTCGTGGCTTCTCTCAAAAAGAGGGAATAGATTATGAAGAAACTTTTGCACCTGTAGCCAGGTATACTTCCATCAGAACAGTACTTTCCCTGGCTGCAGCAATGAAATGTAAAATACACCAGATGGATGTCAAGACTACTTTCTTGAATGGTGTAGTTGAAGAGGAAGTATACGTGGAGTAGCCACTTGGTTTTGAAATACACGACAGGGAGTCATATGTGTGCAGATTGAAGAAAGCCTTGTATGGCTTGAAGCAAGCTCCCAGAACTTGGTATGGTAGGATGGACAGTTTCCTATCTAGCTTGGGCTTTACCAAGAGTAAAGAGGATTCCAAACTCTACTACAAGGTTGAGGAAGGAATCCTGTGATTCTACTCCTGTATGTGGATGACTTATTTGTAACAGGAGATGAAAGATTGATTGCAGATATTAAGAGGAAGCTTGCTGCTGAGTTCGGTATGAAAGATTTGGGTATTATTTCCTAGGTATGGAGGTGTGGCAGAATTCAGGTGGGATCTTCCTTGGTCAAGGGAAGTACACAGTAGATATTCTGAAGAGATTTGGGATGATGGATTGCAAGGCCATGGCCACACCCATGGCATCGAATCTAAAGCTTCTATGTGATGCTTCATCTGAGCCGGTTGATGTCTCTATGTATCGTCAGATGATTGGGTCCTTGATGTACCTGACGAACACGAGAACAAATATTTTCTTTGCAGTGAACACATTGAGCCAGTTCCTGATGGATCTGAGGAGTGTTCATCTGGTTGCTGTAAAGCATGTTCTGAGGTACCTGAAGGGTACAGTGGATTATGGGCTCAAGTATGAAGCAAATCAAAAGTTTAACCTGCAGGGTTATGTTGATTCAGATTGGGCTGGCAGTGCTGCAGATAGGAAGAGCACATCTGGGTGCTGCTTCAGTATGGGATCAGGTGTGATCTCTTGGTTCAGTAGGAAGTAGTCCTGCGTAGCACTAAGTACAGGTGAGGCACAGTATGTTGCAGCCTGTTCAGATAGTTGTGAGGCAGTATGGCTACGGAAGCTACTTTCTGAGTTATTTGATCTCCCATTGGATGCTACTAGTATATTCTGCGATAAGCAGAGTTGTGTGAAGTTGTCTGAGAACCCAGTGTTTCATGACAGGTCGAAACAAATAGATATCAAATATCACTATATCAGGGATATGGTGTAGAGAGGAGCCGTGAAGCTCCTGTATGTTGTGACGGACGAGCAGATTACAGATGTGCTGACGAAGCCACTAGCCAGGGTGAAGTTCGAGTACTTCAGGGAGAGGCTTGGTGTTCTTCAGATCGACGACACTTCGAGGAAGAAGTGATGGACACATTTGCTGAAGCCATCCAAAGCATGTTGGAAGGAGGATCCTTCACATGGATGTGGATGTAAGTGCTGGATGATGAGTATCAGGACGATGCTCTAGTTACTGCTCTGTATATGCATCATGTTGGATGATGGATATGATCAGTTGGATCATTTATATTTGTATGTATGTACGCATCGTGTTTATGCTGGATATGATTAGTTGGATCATTTATATTTGTATGTATGTACGCATCGTGTTGATGCTGGATATGATTAGTTGGATCATTTATATGTATGTACGCATCATGTTGGATGCTGGATATGATCGGTTGGATCATTTGTACGTATTTGTATATGCATCATGTTGGATGCTTAGACCATGTATCTGTATCAGGTGGATACATTGTATGATCAGGTAGATCATGTATGTTGATATGTATCATGTATTTGTATTTGTATCAGGAGGATACACTGTAGTATCAGGTAGATACTTGGTGTGCATTAGGTGGATGCATTGTATGATCAGGTTGATCATGATGATGAGCTTCAGGATGTTGCTCCAGATGATATGTACTAGGATGGTACAAGTGATGATGATCAGTATGATCATGGGCATCAGGATGATTCCTTGTGTGATGATGATACGTTGATCATGAGTATCAGGTTGATACTTGGAGGTCATAGATGATATGTGGCAGGTTGTGAAAATAGCATGTAATCAGTCCTGGGAGATCTTGTCGGTCGTGCTGTGGCACATAAATGTTCCTGGGGTACTCTTTTCGGTATTG
This sequence comes from Larix kaempferi, assembly GCA_027924585.1. NCBI lineage: Eukaryota > Viridiplantae > Streptophyta > Pinopsida > Pinales > Pinaceae > Larix > Larix kaempferi. The sequence continues at coordinate 7,940,990 of BSBM01000114.1, forward strand.
CTATGTAGTATGTCCTCAGATATCCGATAGGTTGAGCTGTGTGCTCGTAATCAATCCTGGGATGAGGTATTACTACAGAGACATGTAATCAGTCCTGGAGATCCGAGAGGTTGAGTTGTGTGCTCGTAATTAGTCCTGGGATGCTCTTTAGAGATCTTGCCGGTCGTGCTATGGCACATAAATGTTCCTGGGATGCTCTTTAAAGGTTTTGTCTATCCACATGTAATCAGTCCTGGAGATCCGAGAGGTTGAGCTGTATGCTCGTAATAAGTCCTGGGATGCTCTTTAGAGATCTTACTGGTCGTGCTGCGGCACATAAATGTTCCTGGGATTCTCTTTAAAGGTATTGTGGAGGAAATGCATGTAATCAGTCCTGGGAGATATTTCCAGTCGTGCTTAGGCACATAAATGTTCCTGGGATACTCTTGCCGGTATTGCATCCGCACATAAAATTAGTCCTGAGAGGCCACCTCTATCAGACCGTTCGCACATATGATGAAGACCTGTAGGTGGCGGGCCTACATCCAGTATGAAAAAGGACCAGCTCTGTAGAAATTCCTATGACGAGTAGATTCAGAGATTGGTTGAGATAGCAGCAGCAGTGACGATGATGATGACGATGCATCGATGATGATGATCCCGAGAAGAAGACTTGTCTAGCAGAACTGTGTCGAGAAATACCTTCCTAGTTAAGAGGGAGTATTGATGTATATGTAACTTCGGAATGTATTTCATATATATTTATTGTACCCTTATAAGAGATGTGTTATTCCTCTATAAGGAAGTGTCGTCATGTGGATTGAAAAGTGTTGCAAGTGTGTGTACTTGCCGATGGGTTATTAGACCACTATGTGTGGGGTCGGCCCTAAAATATATATTATATTGTGGATGTGTCTAGATAGACAAGTCGGCCCCATAAGGTCACTGGGAAAACAGGTTAAGTATAAATAGAGATCGGGAGATCTCTATTCGGATCATTCAGAAAGACACACATCTCTCACTCAGAAAGTGGCGCACTAGTGAGGAGGAGGATCATCTTCTCTAGGAGACTATCTCAAGTGTATTTTGGTTGTACTTTGGTTGAGCCATTGCTCTATCTATCTCTGAGGAAGTTGTGGGGTTTTTCACCTTAGGGTTTTCCCCACAGAAACTATGTGTCTCTTGTCTCTCATGCTTTTGATTCTTGTGATGCTTGTCATGCTTATTGTGATTGTTATGCATTGATATACTGTATATGTTATTCTCTCAGTAAAGATCCAAGAGTATTGTGAATTAATGCTCAAATTTTAACACAAAACTTAACCTTCATGCCTAAGGTTTACACTCCAATGTGGGTCCCACCAACTCGGGCACATAACATTGGACCCACCAGAACACATCTGGTTATTCAACCAAAAACTATTCCAACCTAACTTAGCCCACAATAACTACAGAAAAGAATAACTAGGACATTTCAGACCTTAACTACTACCTTTGATTTGGGACTTAACCAAATTTATTCAAACCGACTAAGGATTAAGAATTTAAACTGAATAAATTAAAGAGTTTCCCTCCTTAAATCTGGCAGTTATAATTTAGCCAATTTTATGGATTTACAAGGAAAACCATCCTTCCAGCCTTTGGGTAAAAATTAGAAATTAATGATTACAACTAAGTTTAACTTCAATGGATCAACCATAATAAGGCTTCAAATCCTAGAATCCATCCATATACATGCACATAATTGAAAATAGCAGTTAATCATTTAGAAAAAATATACTTGCGAATTGAATGTTATAGACATGAATAGTTCACCACACTTAGTCCATTTTGGAAATAATTCCCCTAGCATGATTAATTAGCTTCCCACATGAATTATATGTTCATAGGTTCATAATTCCATTAATTGCAATCCATCTATGGTGAATTTCCATTAACAACATCACCTAGAAGTCAATTTACATATACATTCACCATATTTACTCCTACAGGAGAATGTGTAATAAAATATATACTTATAATTTCAACCTAAATTTTATAAGGATGTAGCTTCATAAATTAACACAACTAATAGTACAAATCCTCTAGTATCCATTCACCCATTAAAACACAAAATTTAATATTAAAATTGATAGAGAGTGAGAAGTAGTTATTTGTATAAATGGTAGCTTGAGCAACTAGCTGCATGTTAGGCATGCTCCATCCAACCTACAGTGTCTCTGACCCTAGAACCAAGGCCTACGCCACCAGGAAACTCAAGGGAAGGATGAATCAAGGTAAATTCATAGTGGAATAAGGTTATATAAGGAAAGGCGCTCATGCTAACAAGACAATTAAATAAAAGAATTATCCTTCTTAAAGACAAGCAAACTTGTGATACAATTCATCTCCCATATGCACATGCTATGGAAGGTAAATGTAAGCATGAATGTAAACATATCTGAACAAGATTTTAACATGTAATCTAACATTAATTAATCATATCTTCTATAGCCATATAACCACTAATAAAATCATATTTTCAAGCTAGCTTTAACAATATAAATAAAAGATCTACAAGCGGCCATATTCACCCATATTGGCAAAGCTAGAAACTAGATCTACTGATTGCCACCAAAAACCATATTAACATAAGTAAAACCAGATGTGAGGGATTCAATCTAGATACATATATATGATAATAACATAAGATCTCATGGTTTTCACCTACAACCATACAAACCATAAGCAAAAACTAGATCCAAGAGCACATGTACATCGGAATACTATAAATAGCCATATCACTGACTACCAACCATAGCCATATCAACATGAAAAAATTCAGACATAAAAAGTATCATCTAAATCCATATAAAATCATATCTCAAGGATTCCACCTACATCCATATATATCATAAGAAAATCAGATCCATAAGCACATATAATTCTAAGAATGCAGTAAATAATCATATAATAAAATACTTATCTAATTAAGGGAAAACTAGCATCAATTGGAAAAATTTACACACATCCATATACAAATTCAATTAAATCCATACTTGAACAGTTCACACCCAAGCTGAGTCTATGGATCCACAAGCAGAGGTACTCTCAACCAATAACATGGTGTGTTCTCTTTTACAACACTGTCAACACTAACACACAACAAACATCATATCTCAACCATACAAAAATATTTTTCAATGAATCAAAAGGTATTCCTTACTGGAAACATCGCTCCAGACACAATGGAATAGGTATTATAACCCAAAAATGCTCAGACATGGGTGAACCATATCATATACATGCGCCCTTCTCAGCACTATGAGGAAAAAATCTGCCACTAAAATAGCTATATCTTAGCCATTCAAAAATATTTTTCAATGAAGAAAAAAGTGTACCTTAATGGAAATGTTGCTCCAGACACAATGGTACAAGTATTATAAAAAAAATTCTCGTAAGTGGTCAAACCAGAACATATAGTTTCGCCCCCCTCGCCTCAACTAGAGAAAATAAAATATATTTCCATTACATGAAACTCAAGCCATACAACCTGAGAAAGCACAATACATTTCCATCATAGGAAACTCAGGCCATGCATCCTAAGAAAGCACAATAAATTTCCATCACAGGAAACTCATTCCATACATCTTGAGAAAGCACAATACATTTCCATCATAGGAAACTTAGGCCATGCATCCTGAGAAAGAAAAATACATTTCCATCATAGGAAATTCAAGTCATACATCCGGAGAAAGCACAATACATTTCCATCACAAGAAAATCAAGATATAAATCCTGAGAAAGCACAATAAAATCTATCCAGGAAACACTCTGGCATAGAGAATTCTTGATACCTAATTACAAGGCCTTCAATCTCTAAAATCTATCCAGGAAAGACTCTGGTATAGATCTGTCTCCAACCTCTATCTGTGAAACACTCTGGAATAGAGAATTCCTCCAACCATATCTATCCATGCAACAGTGTGGAATAGACCAACATTCCAATTCACTAGAGGATCAAGAAGAGATGAAAGGAGACCCCATGAAGCCAATATGAATCCCCTTATAGCCATTCAAATACCTGGTGTAATACCCCAATTTTGACCCTTATGAAATATTGGCTTTTAATGTAATTATTGTATACATGCGAGGTATGTTTCCCTAGCTTGGAGCTCAAGGCCAAGTCCCCGCTAGTGTATGTTCATATTTTATTTAAAATGGACAAGTATTTGACATTTTGTTACCCATGTGCTATTAATCCATGGGATATTGTAAATTGATGTAAATATTAATATTGCTATAAAATACCAAAACTGGCTATGGAAGCAACTAATGAGAAGGGGCCATGTGTATTCCACAAGGGAGTGGTGAGGGGGTTGTGGGATTGAAACATATGCTGCCAAATGTCATCTTGAGAACCCATTTGACTGTCCTTGCTGACATTTAATTCAGTTGTAAGAAAGTTGTTAAGAAATCAGTCCATGGCTTCAATGGAGCATGGGCAGCCCAAAAATTCGTATGGCAGGTATGGGTTCTGTTTTTCTTGTACCACAAGTCACTCTACCTCATGGGAATTGGTTCTTACTCATTCCCATTCCATTGTGCAAGATCCCAGCATCAGTTTTCATCCATTACACATGCCCAACAGTGAGAAAAACCAGAAATCGTAACTTTGCAAGAACCCACGTTTTGAAGTGCCATAAATGCCCAAAATTTGGTATTGATAGTAAAATCCAATGGGGGATCCATATATATGAACTTTGGGGTGAAATTGAGAGTATTATATACCCCGAAATACATTGGAAAACCCATTTTTTATAGCCCAGAAATCCAGTGAGGGGATTGATTTATTTGATGACAGAGTTGTGAGAAATCCAAGTGTGAATGATTGAACAGAGGTTGGGTTGCCTGATAAAACCATTGAAGGATTGAATCTCAAGTAATTAGTAGCTGGACCTTTCTATTCCCACCCTGAATAGCACTAGAGGGAAGGGATGCCTGAGGGACTGTGCAACAGAGAAGGGGACCTTTCTTATGTTGGGTGAGGTAGGTATTGTGGGTGCCATGACTATTGAGTTCATTTGAGATGTCTGTATCTCTGTGGTTGAGCTTATTGGATTAGAATCCTCCTCCTTTCTTATTGCATGCTTGATAAACCCAACTGTGTGTTGGATTAGCATGACTGTTTTAGTGAAACCATGGCTGTGAGTGAGCCTGTTTATTTTCTCCGTAGTGTATATACAACCCATCTCGGGGGTGATCTCTCAGCTAAAAGAATATAGGCTAGACAAATATCTATGGTTGGGTGGAACATTACTCTCACATAGCCAGTTGTTTGGACAACTTCATCTGAAAGATAAGTGTTCTCTGTGGTCTAAATTATATGCATTCTGTGTTCTGCAATGTGTTAATTCTGAAGGATAATTATTCATGTTAATGGATTGAAATAATTATCTTAATACAATTGATATGAAATCTGTGCATAGCATTGGAATGAGATTGATTCTCTGCATGTTGAATCATCCTCTGCTTGTGATAGATATGTTGATGCATTACCATTTGTGTGTGTGCAAATACGTTTTAAGTCCACTGTATAAATTAATTATGCATTTTATTTTAATTGTAAATTTCTTTGTATGGCTGTGGGGAGAGTTAGACACCCCCATGTTACAGTCATGTTCCCTCTATGGGTCAGGATGACAGGAGGGGACGTGACACCTGGGTAGAAACTAAGTCAAGTTATCTGGAGAGTAACCCTACTAGTTACTGGAAGCTTCTCCAACTTCCACTATGACCATTCCAATTCTTATGAGATCAATTTGAATTAGGTGAGGAGAAGGTTACACAAACAAAGGATTCCTTTCCCGGAATAGTAAAGGAGGAGTTACAAAATAATTTACACAACAGTTTAGGTGTCAAGGCTAAAAATAGCTAGTGAGGGCACACATCTGCAAGTGGGTGTTACAAACTAAGTGTAACCTCCAAAAAGGAGTTACAAATCATCAAAAGGGGGCACATTCAACAAGGAAGTCCTACTAAATCATGAATTAGGCTCAATAATACTAGCATAGGCTAAAATAATAAAAAATAGGAAACAAATAGTGTTGTTAGGGAGAGCCACAAATCCTATTCCCCAACCCTCCTCACATGTGGAATCCATGAATCCCTAGCCACATTATTTGTCCATGTTGAGCTAGTTATTTAATTAAAAGGAAATAATAATAAAATAATAATAATAATGTCCATAGTCTAGGAACCTAGTGCCACATAACAACACAATTAATAATCACAACATATATCCAGGGGCTTAACACACTAGGGGCATTACAGCTCCCTTCCCATTAAATAATGAATCGTCCTCTATGCATACTTATTCATACATGCCTTCACGCATGCCTTTTTTCGTACATACCTTCATGCATTTTCAAAAGGATGATGGTACGCTTCCCTCATAGCATCTTCTAGGTCCCAAGTAGCATCAACATGACTGTAATGAGTCCATTGGACCTTTACCCACCTGATCTCTCGATTCTGGAGCACCTTGGGTTTTCTTCCCAATATGCATTTTATTATCTAATTGGATCATATTCCCATCAATTACATGATTAGCATCAAGTATACACTTTTTCAACAAAGATACATGAAATACATTCTGCACTTTTATGCAAGTAGGAAATTCAATATCATATGCAATGGAACCTATACTAGCTAATATCTCAAAGGGTCCATAGTGTCTTACATAATGTATAGATAATCTATAACCCCATAGCTATATCACACATTCCACATGATCATTAGAAACTTTTAGTGACGACTAGCTACAACATAAATATTAGTCATTAACATAGTAATTACAAGCATCAAGGTATAAAAGCATATTCCAACCATTATCATTGATTCTTTACAATCATCGGGACATGTGCATTGCTATTATAGAGCCCAAAACTCACCCAATGATAACACATGGGACTATCATGTCCTTTCTAATAAAGCCAAGTTGAGCCACATAACACCATTCATTTATCAATCATGCCTTTACACAAGAAGGATGACCATCAAGCATTATTACAGTATTAAGGACTAGACTAACAAGCCACATAAGCATTATTCCTATAGAATTATCATGGCTATATATGCTATGCTATCTTTTATTATACCTTCATGTACATCATATTCAATAACCATTAGAACATCACCAATTATCATATACACCCATGATGCATACTGCCTTCATAGTACTATCATAACTTAAATGCATTTATGATGATGTCAACCTCCTCATATTGGAGACACCTATTAACATGATCATAATATGGATACAAAGTGTATGCATATACATCATAAACACATAAGCACATACTTACATAACCATATGCATACCCATAACCTGTATGGACAATATGTATTACTGTCAAGTACATCACAACAACATGATCACATGCTAATGCATACACATTAATCATTATATCAAACCCATACAATATTGTAGATATCAAGCTAGGAAAAACCAACAATTTTCATAAAATCATCAAGTGTGAGGACTACATATACATCCTAACAAGTGTTTTAATGCATCAAGGCCACAACTTAAGAACACTTGACTAATCAAGGGAAATTGGGTGTCCAAGTTCCACATTCCACTAGGAGCAAGGGAAGACGTAGAATTCTCCCAAGAATTCTTCTCATCAATTGGACACCAATTCCACAACCATCCCAGGCTAAGAAACACAAGGATCTACTTGGAGTTGATCCTTCATAGGTAGATTACTTAAGCCTACTTAATATGCATAAACAAGTCAAGGGAAGCAATATGTTCCCAATCAACTTATCATGCCAAAAAACATAGTTAAAACCAATCCATTAGCTTACCAAGCATTAATAACATATTGTTAACACCAAAAATTGTTTACCAAACTCATCCCCCTAGTCACATAACCCATTTATCCCCTTTTCCTACATTTTGGCCTCCAAAAACCGAAAAATCCCTAAGTTGGTAACAAAATGGGAAAAAATTCATTATTTCCCTCATCAATTAATGAAAATCCTCCAAAAGAGGGTCAAAATCCCCCCAAAAGTAAAAATAAAAGAAAAATTAAAAGGGGAAATTACTCAAAATAAAGGAAAAAGTAGGGAACACTTAAAATACCATGAACCAATACTAATGGTTTCCCAATACCATGGTCCAATACTCCGCCACCCAGAATTGCTATAAAAAGGTGATGGAGGCCCCCCATTTAACATGAACACATACACTCTTCCCTACCCTTATGCTGTCGAAATTCCCATTGAAACCCTAGCTTCTGTTTGAGCTTGTGTTTCCTCTTCCTGGTTGAGTTTCGACCACCATCAGAGCATTTGGATAAGAGAAAGGAATGTTGGAGACCCGAAGCACCACTCTTCGTACAGCTGTGGGGCCCAATCTACTCACCTTTTGAGGTAACCATCTATTGTAAATCCATTTTTACAACAAAATATAAAATCAACATTTGATTCATGGGTTCCTATTTATTTGTCATTTTACTGTAGTAATTATTTATTTTAGTCTTTTGTTACTTATATTTTCACTAACACACTATCAATTCACGAGCTTCTACTAAGAGTTGCATAACCCTTAGCAGGTCCCCTTTTGCACTAGATGGTGCGAAAACAATAGCTACAGTTTTTGGTGACTCCAACCCAGTCGATTCCCATCGATCTGTGGTTCAGTAAAATCAGTAGTTATTTTTAGTTTTGCTTGCATTTTATTTTTTTGGCCTAGCCTTGTACCCCGTACTTGCAAATCTGGCCCTTGCTATCGCATTACCTTTTGTTTTTTCCACTTTCATGGCCCGACCCGCGACTTCAGGTATTTTTTCCGCGCTTCCAAGTGCGACCTTATTCCTGCAACTCATGCCTCGAGCGTGAATTTTGGTCTGCAAATCACACCCTGAGCGTGAATTTTGGCCTACAACTTGCGCCCTGAGTGTGACCTCCGACCTGTAACCTGTGCTCGGAAGCGCAAATTTCAGTCTGCAATTCGTTCCCTAAGCATGACTTCCGGCCTGAAACCTATGCTTTGAGTGTGATTCTCATCCCATAACCCGCGCTCCGAGCGTGACTCTTTTCCCGATAAGCACGCCTTGACCGCGCCTTTCCTTCCTAGACCCGTGCCCTTTCTTCTGAATTTTCTTTTCTATTACAATGTGATTATTCTGTAGTCTGCAGTGCTCAGAGCGCGAATTTTCCTTCAATAGATGCATCCTACACCGGTCTTAGACTATTTTATTCATCTTGGTTGCACTTACAACCTCCTGTTTAGTTGCACCCATTGCCATTGATACTTTTCTACTTTTACTTGTTGTAGCATTTGAGACATTTCAGTTTGTGTGCATCCTTAAGTGCATTGCTATCTCTTGCATTATATTTCAATGAGTTCATTTACTTCATACATGTCATAGAATTTAGTACTTTTCCATTTCAGTTATTTATTTCAGCACTTACTATCGGCGTATCTTGGGTTGTTTACACCACTTGTGCACCCACACACTTCCCATAATTCAAGTGAGACTAAAATTGGTTTAATTGAACACGTATTAACCCCACTTGGGGACCCAAAAACAACTTTGTAGCTAGGTAGTACATTGGGGTTAGGAATCCAAATAACACCCCCTTTGTCATACACATTTGATACATATTTGTTGTCCTTTAGGGAGCCAAAATCCACTATTATTTATTGGTACGGTTAACACCGACTTGTCAGAGGGCCTCTTCCCTAGGAGGGAAAGTGGCAAGACTGGTTCCGGAATTCTGAGTGGAATACCGCTCTCCACTCTATACTGAAGGACACCAACTCGTTTTTCTCGTCGTGCATGTTGGCCCCCATACCAGGTGCGTGATGGCCAAAGAATTGAAGCCTTGGGACACCTTTTTGTACGTGCCATGAACGTGGTAGCTTAGTTTCCATTCTTCTAGGAGACTTTTATTTGAAATAACTCTCAGTAGGGGGATATCCTTTAGCCATTTGGTTCTTCGTTTCGTATTTCCTGACTGTGTATTTCATCACCCTACAGGGGATATAATTTGTGTGAGATTCCATATCTTTTAGATAGGTTTTTTCATGCTCCTATACCCCCCTAGGCTAGTGAGTCTTTTTTCTTTCTAGGAGCATTTCTTGTTGGTATTCTGACCATTTTATTTCCGCTCCACTTGTTGTAGCACGCTGTTGCAGTAAGTGTTTTTGAGCTTGTTGTTGGCCTGAGTGCCATATTTTTGCAAGCTCTCATTTTTCACGCATGGTTGCACTAGGATTTTTGAGCATTTTATCTACCATGTCCCTTTAGCACTTTTACACCTGTCACCATTGATTCCCCGAGACACTCTCGCCGTCTATAGGGACATTCCCCACAGTTCGGTCCATTGGACCCTTCTTGTCGCACTCCCTTGAGATGCACGTCTTCATCGCCGGATCTCCATCTTGATGCCCCTTACTTCACTTCTGACTCCTCTGAGTCGGATACACCTATACATATTTCCCTATCTAGACCTATGGCCAGAACCAATCCTAACATGTTTTTTGGAGGGATCGTCAGCGGTGGAACCGCTAGTGGACCCTTGACTACTTCTACTTCCTTTCCAACCATGGCCTTCATAAGACCCTCCATCTATGCTACTCCAGGACCTACTCCTAGTACCATAGTGCATCCAACTACCGCATCCATCCCTACTGGTACCAGATCTATTCCGACCACCATTCTTCGAGCCGTCGGCAATACCCTTGGGGACACTGACCCTTCCTACCTGATCCCTCCTCCCTTTACCAACGGTCCCTCAATCTCCATTATGAATACCACCCATGTAGCCACGTTCAGCTGAGGTGACCCCACAATAGATTCCATTTCCAATGCATCGGCTGGTTCGACCATGTCACATCCTCCTAGAAGTTTTCCATTCATGGCCAGTATCAACCTCCCCATCCTGGAACAATTAACTAATGATCTGATCTAAAATGACCCCACATGGCCTCCCATGCCCACCAAACTCCCATCAGACATCCCCAAGTTTAAGGGGAAGGGTGGTGAGGACCCCCAAAAACATACCATGTCCTTCCACTTATGGTGTTCCTCCAAATCCATAGTGGATGACTGGACCCGCCTACGCCTCTTACAACAGACACTTCCTGGCACTGCAACCAAGTGTTATATTGACTAGCAGCATGATACGCACTCCAATTTTACATCCCTTGCTTTGAATTTCCAATAGTTCTTCCAGATACCATTCGGTTATGATGCTGGTGTTGAGATTCTACTATCTTGCAAACAAAATACGACTACCCATATCACAGATCATATCCATGAATGGTGTAGATGTCGTAGTTTGTGCAATATCAAGTTAGATGACCATATCCTTTTATATTGGTTTTTGAAGTCTCTCATACTTGTTATTGCCAAGGATGTGGCGTTCAAGCGACCCCAAACCTAAGAAGAAGCTGTACTTAAACCCGAACAATTTGACCTTATCTACGCATAGTTGGGATACCTTTACACCATACTGCCTGATGCTCCTCGTGGTGATTCCTCCCCGAAGGATGCGCCGGGGTCATCCCACGTCGTTGATGGTATCATTGGACATGTTTCATCTACTAGTTGGACATATGTCTCCCACCTCCACCCCTGCTTACACCCAGTTCTGTGCCACAAACCATGAGTGGTGGTCCGGACCTTTCACGCACCATGACCCATTCGGGAGTAATATATTCATATGTTCCACCGAATCAAGCCCCTCACACACATGGACCTGCTTGTCTGGTGCATTGATACAGGAATACTCCGCCAACATATACCCCACCTACAACACCCCTTGCCTACTACCATCCACTTGTCACACCCACTCCCCCCAACCTCAGGCTCCCCCTTCATACTATCAACCATCGAGAGCCCCTGCACCTACCCAACCTCAGGCACCTCCCATCCTGCAAGAGAACTTTTATGCCCAACAAAACCAACCGTAGAATCCACCTTCTCAACGCAACCCACAAGGGAAGAAAAATCGGAGACAGGGTCGAATCAGGACAATAATCAACAACCTCGAGGCGGGGGACAACCTCCTAACCCTCCCGACAATAATGGTGCCACACCGGCTAATCAGAACCACAATAAAAAAACCTGATAGGGAAAGAACCCGCAATTATGTACAAACCATCCTTGTTCTTTCTATGGGGTTTACGTCCATTACACACAACATTGTACACATTTGGAGAGAGCCAAGCAGCTTTGGAATGACAACAACCAACGGAAAGAGACTTCCACACCTATGACACCACACAACCCACCGCCACCTACCACGCAACCCACGGTGTTACAGAACCCCCTCCCCATGCAAGGGGTTGTTGTCACCCAAACTTTGGCACCCCCTGAAGGGGTTGTCGTACCAAAACAACCACTTACTTATGTTGCTCCTATTAGTCAACCCAAAGACTTAGGAACTCACCATATTTTAATGATGTCATTGACCAATGTCAATATCCAGACTCGTCGTAACTAATATGGTTCAGCTATGGAAACCATACCTGTAGATAAGGAGACTACGTTAACCCCCATTGACCAGTCATTAAGCCTTCCACCACTACCAAACGAAGGATCCCCCAAACTCCCTTTGCGCCACATTACTAATAAACCCCATAGTCATGCCGCCCCAAATTATAACATTGTGGATGACTTGGCCCAGTCCTCCGCTGCCATGTCAGCCTTGGAAGTTCTAAAAAAATTTCCAGGACAATGAAAAGCATTTCTATCTACATTAGGTGCGATCGACCCTTCGGACTCACGACTGATGGCATTCGACTTAGATCAGTTAGAACCCTACATGCCTTCATCCATTGCATTTATGATATCAGTTTCGATCCAAAAACTGGTTATACATCGATGCATCATTGATGCGGGTGCCTCTACATGCGTCATGTACACATTCGTGTGGAAGAAGCTCGGATCCCCTCCTCTGCATCCATCCACGACCTCCCTCCGAGCCTACAATGTCCTCGCAGCTCAGCCACAAGGCGTTCTTGCTAATGTTCCATTCAAATTAGCTAGAAAAACTGTCTTGATTGACATTGAAGTCGTCAATGCACAACTCGACTACAAACTGATCCTAGGACGAAGCTACATGTATCCAATGAAGGTTTTTGCCTCATCTGTGTTCCATCTTATGATGTTCCCCTTTTGAGGGATGGGTTGTCAAAATCGACCAACTTACTTATTACGACCCCAATGCACCTGCTATGCCAGAGAATGTCCTCCCCATGGTCGAGCAACCTGTATTTGGTGCATCTTCCCCTTTGATTTCCCCAGTGGGGCCTGGACTTTATTCAGAGGCTCCAATGGTATCCACATTTAATGTCGTACCCCCTCTTCCTCCGACCGTTGAGATATCCGACTTGTGCACCATTTCGTTAAGTAAACCAGTCCTTGACTCACAACCCACCACCTCATCGACACCTCAACCGCCACCTCAGTCTTAACCTCCATCGATACATAGCCATGTGGGAGCCCCACTGATGCAGGCAGGAATGACCAGAGCCAAACCAACCTGCTTTCCTTGGAAATATTGTGGTTCCTTGAAATCGAACCCCTAGACTCAGCTAAAAACTAGCTAAGTTCTTCTCAATTTCGGCCCTCACCTTCAAACTGGGCTTTCTGCAATGTTCTGACAGTCGAAATTAACCTTTCGAAATAGCCTTGCGGGGACACCTTCCTTTCTCAATTTTGGTTTCTTTTGCAATGATATTTCTACAGCCTCCTTCCCGCAATGACCCTTCCGCAACACTTCTTTCCGCAGCTTACGGATTGCAGGCGCACCTTTCGTGATTTCTTGAAAGAGCTTCCTCAAAGATTCTTCCACAATGCGGCTTCCGCAACTCTCACCGTGAACTCCCAAGCTCTTTTGTTCTGCGGAATGCCGTAGGAACCGTCGATCTCTTGTGGGTTTGACCTCATCCATTGATCTATGATCAACACTGCATACTTCTCCTCGACTTGCAGAGACGCTAACTCCGACACACGTTCACTTGATGGATCTTTCCCCACCGTTGATCTCCCTTGTGGTTTTGATATGAGCCATCCAACCTCTGTTAATTGAATCGGCTGCAACTCTACGACTTTCTTCGTTTATTGATGAGGGAATCGATTTATCCAGCTCAATCTTCATCCGGATCTGATGAGCAAATAAACACAACAAGAAATTATCTCTACTACTTGATGACGATCGGTTTGCGAAATATTTGGGTGGTCTTAGTTGTTCATACAAATGCGAAAGCGAAGATTCGTTCACACAGATATCAGGTTAACACTTGCACACAAATCCACTTGACAGAACCCAAGCTTATCTCTTATTCAAATGCACAGTAACACCATTAACATATAGAACTTGTTGATATCATTAAGTGATCGCAAAAAAACATCTATATAGTCGTACTTCCCTTTGGTTTTCAGGAAAGCATCCCACTGAATATTTCTTACGCAGAGCTCTCGCTTGCGCCGACCAACCCCTCCTGAGTCCCCATCTCTTCCTATTTCACCTATTCAAAAATCCCCCAAAACTGAATGGCTGAACAGTAAAACAAACTACTAACTAACTCTACCCATCACTGAAGGAGTCACTATCATTCAATAAAAGACTGGCTATCTAGCTTGATCTCCACACAGGGAGTATCAAATTGCCACTATGTCCTATCTCCTAAAAAAATGACAACATACTAGTCGGTTACATACTTGCAATTATTTAAAATACTTAGTAAATGAGTCTCCTTCCCACTTCAGGACAACTTGTCCTCTTGGTAGCCACAACATGTGAACACGTAATCACATTGCTGACTTATCATTGATGCTCCTGCATCAGACTCCCAAGGTTAAAACTTTTGAACCCCTGTTTAGTAAATCAGCTGTTGAGAAACCCTTTGCCTCCAATTCTTTACCATCCATCCATGTAGAATCTTCTATAGGATGTCCTTTCCATTTGATCAAGTTTTCCAAGTAGTCTCTCTATCTAGTACTCTTTTCCACTCTAGTATCCAATATAGACTCAGCTTCTAATGGCCGGACCATAGGCATCTTCTTCAGCCACTGAAAATCTTCCATATGATCCCTGTCTTCTGTCATTTGTCCTGTATCATCAGCCACATAAGTATATAGGTCTACAACATTAAAAATAGGTGAGATGCCAATCCCTGTTGTCATTTCGAGTTCATAAGCATTCGCCAAAAATTCCTGAGTATTCTGCAAGGTCCAATATTTTTCATTTTCAGATTGTTGTCCTCTCCTTTTGGAAATCTCTCTTTCCTCAGATGTGCTAAAACCAAATCTCCTACCTCATAGTTTTTCTCTCTTCTTCTGGAATCTGCTCTTGTTTTGTAACTATTGTTACTCTACTGCAACCTTGCTTTAACTTGCTCTTGTAGTTCACTGATCCTTGTTACAAACTCCTCTCCATCCGCACTTCTCTTCTCCATTTGACCCAAATAATGAAGTTCACACACCCCTCTTGGATGCATACCATACAGAATTTGGAATGGGCTCATTCCTGTACTTCGGTTTGGTGTGTCATTATATGCAAACTCTGCTTCAGCTAGTGTTATAGGTCAAACCTGCACCTCTCCGTCCATGATCACCTTGAGCTGTCGATCACACAAAAAGACAACTTGGATGGAGGAGCATGTTGACCTTAGATGAGACCTTGACCTACTCCACCTCCTTGCAAGCTGGCAAAACCCTAAAAAAAACATTGTTTTGAGACATGGGCGCTACTCTACCTCAACAAACTAGCACCTGTACCCTACTCCAGTGTACAATAGTAGCGTACACCTCTTCATGGGCGCTACTCCTCTTCAATAGAGTAGCATACAACATTTAAAAATGGGTGAACGCTTGTTGTAAAACACTATAGTAGCGCCCTAGGCGCTACTCCACTGTGAAATAGTAGCGTACACCTTAAAACATGATTAAAAAATAATTAATTTCACGAATGAGGATTAGTTGCAATTGCCTATAAATACGAGGAATGAAGAGAGGGGTTAGACATGAGAGCTATAGAGAGACTCTTTCATAAGAGAATCTTGTATTGGAGGAGGTTATGCTGGAAGATTTCCAAGCCAGAGAAGAGCAGGAGCCCAGGATCAGGTTGCATGAGCATGCTGCAAAGTCAGGTATATTGTGTATCATTCACTTGTTTTTGACAATAAAGGTTTAAGCATCTTTCTCGTCCCAAATCAAGTACTTATTGGAATATGTATTTATTTGGATTATTTTTGTTAATGTTTGATGTTTGAATCATTATTCTATTGCATCATTATTATATTGGCCAAGATACCTTGAGAAAGGTCTTTGTGCTGCAGGTTTACTGAACGGGGGATTGAGTTGAGGATCGAGCGCAAGATTGGACAAAAGCTAGGATCAAACTTTGTTCAAAAGGTATGTCCTCAAGACCTATATTATATTTCCATTCATAAACATCTCTGTAATGCAAGTAATATGCTTACCTGTCAACCCCTTAAGTTGATAGTATCTGTTTCCTTACTATAGGGTAGTATTTCCCGCCAACAGATTGGTGACTCCGCTGGGGAAAGTTGTCTTTTCTGCTCTAGGAAACCTTTTCTTGTTTGTCTTTCCATAACTTCTTAATCCCTTTAATTTGCTGAGAAACCCTGTAGGTATTCCCTGCTTGCTTCTCCCTGCTTCACTCAGTCTTTTTGCATCTTTTCAAATTCAGTTTTTGGACTCTTTAAGACCTGAGCACTACTCTGTTATACATACAGTAGCGCCCATATGCTAGTCTTCCTGTATACAGTAGCACCCATACCTCCAGGAGCGCTAGTTTCCCTACTGCACAGTAGGGTACATTCCTGTAGCCTTATGTTGGTTGTTTGGTTGATTTTTCTGCCTTTTGGGGTGGTCTTCTAACTTTGTTCTAGGTCTCCTTGACTGGTACTTGAGGTTTGTAACTCTTCTTTGAGTATCAGAACCTTTCTTTGAGTCTTTTTGCCATTTTTAGGTCACTTGGTTGTTTTTGAAGTGTTTGGTTCACTTTTTACTCTCTTTGGAGACTAAGCTTTGTTTCTTAGCAAACACATTTGCTTAACTATACCCTGATGGTGTGTTGCTGACCTACAAACTTGTATGCTTTGCATCTACTGTTTGTGGAAACATCTACTTGCTCTTTAGGTTTCTTATCCTTGGTTTTAGGGTTTGATCCGTTTTGGAGCGTTTAGGGTGTCTCCCAAGGTCTTTTGAGTTCCAACATTTCTTGAGTTCATTCTCTTTTCTAGTATCAAGTGAGATTGGAGCACGCCAGTTTGCTTCATCTTTCAGTCTTTGTGTTAGTAGGGTGGTTGTTAACTCGCTTTCCTACCGATTGCTTGGCTTAGTGGTCTTGTTAGGGTTTGGTGCTTTGGGACTTTCCTTTTGAGTTTTATTTCAAGTTTGTAGCATCTTTCCTCTTTGTTTTCTATCCGCTTTGTTTCCACGTGTGAGGGATTTTTCTCTTGAAAAAACTTGTAGGAAAAGCCTTTGTCGAACCATTGTTTTGACAGCTGTGAGCTTAGGACCCTTTTTTCCATACTTACATATCTTTTATAAGTCTTATTTGCTTCATAATTTTAGAGTTCTTTTTCGTTCATAATAACAGAAAAAGCAAAAATTTGATAGCTTAAGAATAGTGAGGCTTATATCTTTTGCAAAATAGCATAGTTTGTTTTGTTCATAATTTTAAAAGAAAACAAAAAGAAAATTTCCTTAGATTTGTTTCAGTTTCAATTTGGAAAGAACATTAAATGCAAAAATAAAAAGTTTTGTTGTTGAAAGTTATAATTTATGCACTTTGCTTCCCTGTTGCAACCACGCCACACAAACGCACTACCTTTTGAGTAATAATTGTCCTAAAAATCTTTAATAAAATTAAATAGCAACAATTTTCTTTTTAGGGATACACTACACCAACTAGTCTTGGTTAGGATCTTGGGTTTAAATCACCTTAAACCACCCAAGGTCACACATTACGCAAAAATCGTAGTTCGACTATCACAGGTAAACCCACTTCATTCAAAGCTTACCTGGGATCTATGCAGTAGGTCTTGTGAGATCATATTGTTGGGAATACTCCTCCTACTTTATGTTTCGAGCATATACTAGGATTGGATCGTGTTTGGGGACTCTTTTGAGTTTCGGGCTCAGTTACCATGCCCACGCCTTTTGATTAGACTTGAGACTGTTCCCCCAGGAGTTTTCGGTGTTGTGGTATCCTTAGTATCTAACCATAGGTTCATACACAGGTGACAACGGAGGGTATATCTACTGTACCTAGGACAGACGTGGGAGGAAATCCCTTGCAGGTCTTTGGGAGGGCGATTGGGTGATTCCAGCGCTTGCACCCTTAGTCATTGTATTATGGACCCCGGGTAACTGTTCTTCATCCTTCGTTGATCTGTGTTGGGCCCTCATCATCCCAGACTCTTCTCCGAAAGGCATATTGTTTGCTTGGTTTTCATACCTTGGATTTTTTTAGTGGTGTGTTGTTTTCCCCCTAGTCTTAGTGGCCACTAGGTTTTTTCTAGCTTTATTTTATATATAATCGTGGAAGACCAAGAACTTCGTAGGTCAAGAAGGTTGCAAAACCTTCCTCCACTTAGAACAGAACCACTACCACCAGCTAGACGACAGAGGGTAGACCCCAGTGTTCCTTTGGAAACCATTGGTGAAATAGAACTTCCTGAGGAACTTTTTACAACAGAAAATCCTGAAATAGAAATTCCTGAGGAACTACAACCTGAAATAGAGTTTCCTGAAGAACTACAAACTGCAAGAGAAAGCCCTGAAATAGAGGTTCCCGAGGAACCACAACCGGGAACTCCAGATCAACGACATTTTAGTTCAGTTGAGATTGAAGATCTCACTTCTGCTGAGTTCAGTACTCCTTTTAATCCTCCTCTGACTAATATTAGAATTCCGCTACTGATACCCGTTGGTTTCCAGCAACGAGATTACAGTGCATATCATTTCACAGCTGAGCATTTTATGACTAATCCGGGAGGCGAATTGGGAGTTCCATAGACTCCCACCTTAGGTATGAACACAAATACTATTAATCCTCCTCCTACTGCTACACCGAATTCGGCACAGACAACCTCTGTGTCCACTCCGTCCTTCAGCTTTAATACTGGCACATTAGGCATGACGAGTTCAACATTTGTGGCATCTTCCTCTACACCCACTTTCGGACCTAGCAGTACAGAAAATTTAGTTCCACCTCCTGTGACTCAACCGTTGTATCACATACCCAGCACTTGGATTTCCACACCCGTTGTAGGGCCAAATGCTTCTGCAACTATGCCTGTCATGAGTACCATGACTGCATCGTCCATGTCAGCTACCACTGGTTTTAATACCTTTGTAGGTCCCAACTTAAATCAAGGTAATATACCTATAGGAAACATCCCTTTTTCTTTATTTTCGGGAGGAGGGGGGTAACATTTTTAACCAGCAATATGGCGGGGCTAACACCCAGCCATAGTGGACGAACCCACAGAGCACTAACCCACTTTCATATGGGTGGGGGAATTTCAATAATACTTTCGCGCAACAACAAATGGCCGGGGGAAACCCCTACCAGCAGATGGCTGGGGGCAACCCCTACCAGCAGATGGCTGGGGGAAATCCCTACCAGCAGTTCACAAGTCAAACTATGGGTGGTTTACCCTTTATGACCCCAGCTTATCAAATGCCGTCTTGCAGACCTCGTTTACCGTTTCTGGCAACTCTAAATTTGCCAGACCTTTCCAATTTGACAAACGATCTGGTGTATCACAACGCCACATGGCCACCTATTCCTACCAAATTACCTTCGGACATTCCAAAATTCGAAGGAAAAACTTGCGAGGATCCTAGTGATCATGTCACTACTTTCCATTTATGGTGTTCCTCGAACTCATTAAATGAAGATTCCATTAGGTTGAGATTGTTCCAAAGGACCTTAACCGGTGTTGCAGCCAAATGGTACATTGAGTTACCTGCAGCTACATTCTTTAATTTTGGGGATCTCGCGACTGTATTTTTGAATCACTTCCAGCTTCCTGTTCGGTATGATGCCAGAACAGACCTTTTGTCTACATTTAGACAAAATAAAGCCACTCACTTATCTGATCACATCCAGGAGTGGCGAAGACGGAAGAGGCGCATTAAAGCCAACATACCTCTAGAATTCCTTCTCGAGTGGTATTTAAAATCACTCCTTCCTCATATTTCTAAGGAAGTAGCTACTTTTGGAGTGTCTACAGAGGAATAAGCCATCTTACGGACCCAGCAGTTAGACCTTGTTTACGCACAATCTAAGTTACTTTATGAAATCATACCTGATGCACCGCGATCAAATACCAATATGAGTAAACCTAAACCTGGACCGCATGCTGACGGCATAGTAGGTTCAGTTGTCTATGTAACTTTCGAAGCATTGACCAAACAGGTTCATGCCTTATCTGACAAACAATCGACTGCAGAAGTTACTTCCGTCACAACCTCTCCTTCTACTTCTGAATCTGTAAACCAGGTTCAGAACAATCAAAAGGGCTGTTGGCAACCCAACAACAAAAAGAAGGGTAAGAAAGGAGAGGGGAACCATCAGAAGCCCAAAAAAGAGAATGTTGAGGAGGGTAACAAAGAGAAGAAGAAGGTTAAGTTCCCTTGTAAACTTTGCAAGCAAGACCACCTCACTCATCAATGCCCTCTACTCGAAGAAGCCCAAAAGCTGCTTCAAGAGAAGAAACCTGTCGTATTGAAAGATCCATTCCCTAAGGGGCATGGTTAAGCTTCTGGCACCTCCAATACTGGGGGCACCACACATGCTTCGGTTGATCAAACTTTTATTAACATGGTTAACTTGGATGCACTCTTACAAACGAGAGCCAGGAATGACACCCCGGATGCACAGAAAAAGGATAAAGAGATTCCATAATCTTCCACTCCACTCCACATACCTGTGGACCCACTACCCAAGAT
This sequence comes from Larix kaempferi, assembly GCA_027924585.1. Taxonomy (NCBI): domain Eukaryota; kingdom Viridiplantae; phylum Streptophyta; class Pinopsida; order Pinales; family Pinaceae; genus Larix; species Larix kaempferi. The sequence continues at coordinate 7,961,962 of BSBM01000114.1, forward strand.
CCCGAAAGGTGTCTTGAAGCAGGCATCTCATAATACCAACACTCGGGCTACTTCCAACTACAATGTGGTTGAAGATCTAGCCCAGACCCCTTGTGCAATGTCTACCTTAGAAGTCTTGCAAAGTTGTCCTTTACAACGAAATGCACTCCTGGCAGCTATTGGAAGTATGGAATCCTCTAACATGTCTGCGTGATTTGATATGGCTGATATCAAATACCAGTTGCCGTACCACGTTTCCCTTCAGATAGAATTCGTTCATGGTCTAATGACCATTAGACGAGTTGTCGTAGATGAGGGTGCATCGACGTGCGTAATGTCAATTTCTTGTTGGAAAGATTTGGGTTCCCCCGAGTTAGCCCCTTCTAACATACTGCTTATTGCATTTAATGGTAGAACTTTCCGTCCACATGGAGTTTTTCCATCATTTGATGTCACTTTGTCCGGTAAGACAGTTGCTGTAGAAGTAGAAGTTCTGGACGCTCCACTTGATTACAACATGTTATTAGGCAGGAGTTGGACGTATGCCATGCGAGCTATTGCATCGGCAGTTTTTTGAGTTGTTATGTTCCCTTTTGAAGGTAAGGTCGTTATAGTCGATCAGCTTTCTTTCACTCAGAGAAACAACCAGACTTCTTCGGAGTCCACGATTCCCTTAGTTGATCAATCTGCCCCAATAAGTGAGAGTTTAGGAGTAGGGCTTTACGGGTCATTAATAGGCACTTTTGATTTGCATGCTCCTACCTTATTTGTTGGTTCTTAGGAATGTTCATCATCTGAGATTTCCACGACCAGTTTAACGACTGATCCTGGGTTTCTCCCAACTGATTAAGAACCTTTTGTGCCTATATTGTAGATATAACCTACTTGGACTCACATCAAACTGCAACAGAACATATATTGACTTCGTTGGTCTCTATTGAGTCAGATATTGACTGTGTTGCTGCACAGTTGTAATGTCCCTTATTAAGAATTTTATTAAAATTGCAATTTTCCACTTTTTTTCCCTAGTTCGACCTTTGACTAGTTTGGATCTCTAGGTCCCAAATTTGGCCCAAATGATCCCAAATCTCCTGAGAAGGTATATGAATGATATTAGAACATAAATATGTGTTTCAGGGATTCCTTTGGACCTTTAAAATACTTCTGCAAATCCTCTTTCAATTCTGATCAATGTAGGTAACTTTACTAGTGATTTTCCTTTGACTAGTATTGGCCTCTAGGTCTCAAATTGACTCCAAATGCCTTCAAATATTCAAGGAAGGTATATGAATGATATTAGAACTTGAATATGATTTTTATGGATGACATATGTCCACCAAAAGACCTCTGCAAACTCTCTTAATATTCTGGACCAATTTTGCAATTTTACTAGTGATTTGGGGTTCAAATCCCCCTGGGGTAAATACTGAAAATGGCTTCCCAAATGCCTCCAAACCCACTCAAATTTATGAACAGAGGTATGTAATGTGTTAATTATTTTATTAAAGTCTCATATGCACCATTAATGGATTATTACAACTGTTCTCACCCTCTCCCATTCAACTGCAAAAATCCCCAATTCGACCCTTGGGGAAATGACACTATTTCACCTCCCAATAGAACTAAACTGAGTAAAAATGATTCAAATGCTCAAGTACAGTACATGAAACTTGTAGAAGACATCCATGGAAGTATATTTATCACAAATATATCATAGAATCATCCATTCATTCGAAATCATCATCAATACATTGGTTCACAACAAGGTAGTGGGGAAATGGCATTGTTCTTCCATTAAAAATGAGATTTATACATTTCTACTTGGAATTTCGACCTGAAACTTTTTGGAGATGAAGAACAGAGTATTTACTTCATATTGCAAAAGAAATGGGGCATTAAAAGCTTCCCCAAAGAGTACAATAGCTCACCAAAAACGCCCTCCCTCAAGGATCAAGAATATGCCATCAAAACTGGAAATGGTTGAAGGAGTGAGCTGCAATAGAAGAAACCATGAGCTTCCCTGTAGATTACACCTACTAATAAAGACTCCATTAAATCTCCAAATGAAAGGTCTGAATGGCCTTTCCAATTACCAACTTGGATGGGAATCTTTCACCCTCGAAATTGGCTAAGGCAAGAAACTAGTCATCCACTAGCTCTCCCTCTTCACAAATGCAATTTCAAATTCTACAAATAATCAAAAGATGGTTTCATTCTTTGTTATTGACATTTATAAACTTCTAATGTCCTCCATGGGTCGAGTTCCTTCCAAGAGACTCATGCCAACTCATGTTGGGAAGAGATTCCAAAGAACGCCACTTGTACAACAATTCCTAGCCTCCCACTTCCACCAAATCACATGTGGAAGCATCTTGGTTGCCCTAACACCCTTGAGCGCCCTATTGGAGTCTATTTTTAGCCCTGACATGTCATATATGTCATATGTCAGACTTCAGGTCGAATTTGTGTCATAGGTGTCATAGCATATTCATTATTGTTGTCATAGAGCTAGGGAATCTAGCCCAAGTGTCTCACTAGCTCCAAATTGCCTCTTCCTCTTCCATGGGAGTTACTCTTCCTCTATATTTCGACCTTGGATGAGTCATGCAATGAATAATACCTTTTGGACTCCCCCAAGTATGTTACCATTCACCTTGAATTCGAATTGGTGAGAGAATGATGCCAAATGTAGTGGGGAAATCTAGCCATATGTGGGTCCCACGTCCTCCATGTGTCTTCATGATGAAATGCCACTTTGATTTTCACTTGTATATATTTATTTATATCCTTTATTAAATATTTATGCCATTCTAATGTTCAAACATCATTTATTATCCCCATTATTCCAAATCCCAAAGCTTCCACCCCAAACCTAGGAAACTAGTAATTTTCCTCCTTGGCAATTATTTGACCTTTAGCATCAATTTGACAAACTCTAATGAATAGAGCCAATGTGATTAGGCCATTGTGACCCAATACAAAATTTTGGACATGACAACAGTCATCCGATCTGACTCACTCTCTTGATAGTTTGGATACTACTTTACCTTCTGAGGAAGCAATTTTGGAAGCCATGACCAACCTGGACCATCCTCATGAACATATAGATCCCAGGTCCTTCTTGATTCCCATTCTAAACTTGATAGAGAGAGGCGAGTTTTATCCGACACTCAGTGAGAATGTTGATTTCACTTCTATGCCTTCCACTTCACAAGTTGGTTTTGCTGAAGGGAATAGATCGAGAACCATTATGGTCAACATTTCCACTGCACCTGGGGTCACAGAAAACATTTTTATTGAAATGGGATGTTATCTTGATGAGATCATTCCGTGACATCTTTGCCCGATCTCATGAGGCGATTCTAGGCATCGACCCTACTTGAGGGAGTCTTTCGAGCATTCTTCTACCTTTCCTTCGAGCTCGTTAAAAATAGTAAGGAGGCTATGAGCATTCTTCCATCTCTCCTTTGAGCTCGTTAAAAACAGTAAGGAGGTCATGAGTTTACTTTTTCGGACTCGTTAAAATTTTATGAAAAAGATTCCTATAGAGTTCTCTCTAAGCTCTTGTTAGACTCTTTAAATATGACAAGATTGCCGAGTATAGTTGTCATTTCAGACTCGTTAAAGGATTTGAAGTGACATCCACTCAAGTATAGAATTACCCCTTTTCCGGGCCTAGGTGGATAAATTACGGAAAAGCTATACTCTAGGTATACTCCTGTATGCGCTAGAAGAGTTCTTCTTCCTTTGTTTTATACTTTTTCAGGGGAGGAGACTAACTATACGAAAAAGGACCTTTTGGAGCCTTTCTTTAGGGTTTTCAGGCTCTCGAAACATGAAAACACCAAGTGATCATTCACCTACTCGGGCTCGATGTGAAATCCACAAGAGGGTAAGTAGAGGACTGTTTAAGTTTTTCAACTCTATAAACAAGAAAACATCGTCGAGCACAGACCAATCCGGGCTCGATATAAAATCCACGGATAGGTGTAAAGAGGATTGTTTAAGTTTTTCAGACTCTATAAACAGGCAAACACTAGCAAGCATTAATCTGCTTGGGCTCGATACTAAAATCCATGAGCAGATATATGGAGTTATTGTTTAAGTTTTTCAGACTCCTCAAAATTGAAAACACCGGTGAGCAGGAACAGATCTCGGTTCGATATTAAAATCCAGAGATTAGTAACATAGAGTAATCTTCTATCTCTTCTTCGAACTCTGTAAACAATGAATAAGGTACTGAGTCTTCCTCCCATGGGCTCGTTAAACTTTTTACATGGTTGGATCTATTGAGTTTTCATTCTTTCTTGGACTCATTAAAACAATAAGAAAGGTATTCTTTTATCTAAAAAGAATAAGGGATGGGAAAGATGCGTCATATCTTCAATGTCAAAGGCAGTTTAGTCAGTTCTATCTTTGAACATAGCACCTACTTGAGTCTATCATGTTGGTTGGGTTTAGTTTTTGACCTCAGGGTGAACCTGATCTCCGAGTTGTTTACTCCCCAGTTGGTTATTCTTCCAACCATATGGAGGGTCTGATAATGTCTCCTACATTTCAGGCTTATCATTTGCCCCATTATGTCGGAAATTGCCTGAGTCACTTTGTGTCTTGCTCACTGTTCAAGGATATACCCTGTGTCAGCCATTCTACAGTTTACCTTGACCTCATGTGTTGGCCATCCTAGTGTCAGTCTTGTTACATATTACTCCATATCAGCTCATACCAGTTGAGTGTTCCTCGAGTTGGATGATGGAGGATGCCTTAAGGCCTCCCTTCCAACGGACTTCTTCCCATCGACATCAACTCATTTTTCTCTGGGAATGAAGTTTAGAGTTTCGGTTAGTACCTTGGAGATTGCAGTCACCAGTGGCAATTTTTCTCGCTGTTCAATGTCGAGAATACATCAATATCTCTTCTTCGACAGGATCCCCAAGTGTTCCACTCCAATTCCACTTATTCACACTTGTTGGATCATACTAGGTACCTTGGGCCCCATCATCGTTATCGATGGAATCCCTTGCGTTTGTTAACGGTATACATCTATGACCGGTAATCAAACGATACCCCCCATGTTCGACTATCATCTCATCTATTCACATGGTTACGGTTTGTACCTTGGGTTGTTTTGGATGAAGACCTTGGGATTTTGGATGACATTACCTCATTATGTTATCACCCAAGTTGTGCAATATTGAGCCTCACTTATATTCGGCTCTCCATGAGACATAGATCCAGTTTGTTGTTATGGCTATGATCTCTCAGTTTGACATGGATCCACGCTTGTATTCTAAGTGGCCATGCTATATATACATCTCCTTGTTATGTATCCGAGATCATGTTGTATCACACTGCACATCTGTATGATGTCAAGAATGTTATTGCTCACTAACCTTGATCTTTGTTTCAGGTGTTGTTGTGACTTGCTTTCGCGGTTCCTTGCTCCTCATCTGGCTTTGGACTGTAATGTATTTCAGCCATCATTTCCCTTTGAACTCACACATTAGGGGGCATCTGTTATAGGTCAAACCTGCATCTCTCCGTCTGTGATCACCTTGAGCTGTCGATCACACAAAAGGACAACTTGGATGGAGGAGCATGTTGACCTTAGATGAGACCTTGACCTACTCCACCTCCTTGCAAGCTGGAAAAACCCTAAAAAAAAACATTGTTTTGAGACATGGGCGCTACTCTACCTCAACAAACTAGCACCTGTACCGTACTCTAGTGTACAATAGTAGTGTACACCTCTTCATGGGCACTAATCCTCTTCAATAGAGTAGCATACAACATTTAAAAATGGGTGAATGCTTGTTGTAAAACACTATAGTAGCGCCTTGGGCGCTACTCCACTGTGAAATAGTAGCGTACACCTCAAAACATGATTAAAAAATAATTAATTTCACGAATGAGGATTAGTTGCAGTTGGTTTCCCAACTTCCCCAACTTCCTCTACAACCACCTCTCGACCTGAACTGCCTCCCTTGGCCTATAAATACAAGGAGTAATGAAGAGAGGGGTTAGACATGAGAGCTATAGAGAGACTCTTTCATAAGAGAAGCTTGTATTGGAGGAGGTTATGCTAAAATATTTCCAACCCAGAGAAGAGCAGGAGCCCAGGATCAGTTTGCATGAGCATGCTGCAAAGTCAGGTATATTGTGTATCATTCACTTGTTTTTGACAATAAAGGTTTAAGCATCTTTCTTGTCCCAAATCAAGTACTTATTGGACTATGTATTTATTTGGATTATGTTGCTATATGTTTGATGTTTGAATCATTATTCTATTGCATCATTATTATATTGGCCAAGATACCTTGAGAAATGTCTTTGTGTTGCAGGTTTACTGAACGGGGGATTGAGTTGAGGATCGAGCGCAAGATTGGACAAAATCTAGGATCAAACTTCATTCAAAAGGTATGTCCTCAAGATCTATAATCTATTTCCATTCATAAACATCTCTGTAATGCAAGTAATATGCTTACCTGTCAACCCCTTAATTTGATAGTATCCGTTTCCTTACTATAGGGTAGTATTTCCCGCCAACAGCTAGCACTTTGCCCCATTGCTTTGGATTTTCTCCAATCAAACTTCTCAACATGTTACCCAAAATCTTATTTACCACCTCAGTTTGGCCATCAGACTGCGGATGATATGCTGAACTGAAGTTCAACTTGTTTCCCAACTTTCTCCACAAGGTCCTTTAGAAATGACTTGTGAACTTCACATCTATGTCAGATACAATGCTCTTAGGTAAACCATGTAGCTTCACAACTTCATTGAAAAACAAGTTAGCAATGTGTGTGGAATCACTAGTCTTATAACATGGAACAAAATGTGCCATCTTAGTATATCTATCCACCACTACAAAAATATAATAATTTCCCTTCTGAGTTTTTGGTAAACCCAAAATGAAATCCATACTCATAGAATCCCAAGGCCTAGTTGGAATAGGCAATGGTGTGTATAAGCCTGTGTTTTGGCTTCTCCCCTTGGCATGCTGGCATACCCTACATCTGCTCACAAAATTTTCAACCTTAGACCTCATATTTGGCCAAAAGTAGAAATGGCTCAACTGTCCAAAGGTTCTATCACTCCCAAAGTGACCTGCCATCCCTCCATTATGTTGCTCCTGTATCAGGTTCTCTATCATGGAACATTTGGGAATACAAAGTTTACTGTTTTTAAAGAGTAAACCATCTTGCAACATATATTCCATCCATGGCTTTCTGTCACCTCCACAGGATTCTTACAAACTCTGTATGCATCCTGAAAATCAATTCCAGTCTCATACAAACCTCTCAAGTGTTCAAATCCTAAGACTTGTATCTGATTTTCTTGTACAATCAATTGTCTCCTGCTTAAAGCATCAGCTACTCAATTTGATTTCCCACTTATGTGCTTCAACACAAAGGTAAATCTTTTCAAGAACTCGACCCATTTGACATGCTTCCGATTCAATTTAGGTTGCTGCATGATGTATTGCAATGCATGATTATCAAAAAACAAAACAAACTCTCTAGGTATCAGATAATGTCTCCAATGCTTTAGTGCTTGGACAATAACATAAAATTCCTTTTCATAAGATGAGTATTTCCATTTTGAATCATTCAACTTATCACTGAAATATGCTATAGGTCTATCTTCCTGACTGAGTACAACTCCAATTGCTACTCCATTGGCATCACATTTCACTTGGAAAGGGTGTTTGAAATATGGTAACTTCAATACTGGTTTCTCGGTAATATTCTTCTTCAAGAGATGAAAGTTACTTTCAGCCTCTGTTGTCCATTTAAATGGTTGCTTGTCCTTTCTAATTGTTTCAATGATAGATGAACAAATACCATTGAAATTCTTTATAAACTTCCTATAAAAACTTGCCAATCCATGGAAACTTCTTACCTCAAAAATGCTCCGAGGTGAAGGCCAATCAATGATGGCTCGCACCTTTTCCGGATCCATCTTCAATCCATCTCTTGAGATAACAAAACCCAAATACACTAGTTGTGATTTCAGAAATGTACACTTCTCCAAATTCACCAACAAATTTTCCTTTTGCAATTTCTCCAAGACACATCTTAGATGCTCTAAGTGTTATTTTTCTGTTTTACTGAAAATCAAAATATCATCAAGGTAAACTATTACAAATTTACCTATGAAATCTCTCAAGACTTCATTCATTAATCTCATGAAAGTTCTTGGTGCATTGGACAGTTCGAATGGCATAACCAGCCACTCATACAACCCATCATTGCTATTAAAGGCTGTCTTCCACTCATCTGCTTCTCGAATTCTGATCTGATGGTATCCACTCTTCAGATCTAATTTTGAAAAACATGTTGCCCCACTCATGAAATCCATCGTGTCATCCATCCTGGGTAATGGGAACCTGTATCTGATGGTAATCTTGTTGATAGCCCTGGAATCAGTGCACATCCTCCATTCACCATCCTTCTTTGGGGTGAGAACTGCTGGTACTGCACATGGACTCATACTTTTTTGAACCAACCCCTTATCTAACAATCCTTGTACTTGCTTTCTAAATTCTTCATTCTCTTGAGGTGTCAACCTGTATGCTGCCTTGTTTGGTAAGCTTGCTCCAGGAATAAAATCAATATGGTGACTTATATCCCTCTTCGGTGGTAACTCATTGGGAAAATCATCTACCACAATGTCACTAAACTCACCTAGCATCTCTTGAATCTTTTCAGGTAGATCTGTAATATTGGTCTTCATTGTTACCATTCTAGGTTTACATACTACATCATAGTTCAGTTCTTTCTCATGAATTTGCTATAAATACTCTTTCCCTGTCAACATCAGGACCTTAGGTGCTTGTTGTTCTGTTGCACTACCTTCTTGCAAAGGAAGAAGAACATGTCTTATCCTATCTTTCTCAAAACTATGACAATTTCTCCTACCATCATGTATCACCTTTTTTTCAAATTTCCATGGTCTCCCTAGAAGAATATGGCAAACATCCATGGGCATAGCATCACATATAATTTTATCTTTATATGTGCCTATTTGCAAGTCAACTTCACATTGTTCACTTACGAGGATTTGATGTCCTTTATGCAGCCAGGATACCTTGTATGGAACAAGGTGTTTGTTCTTCTCCAAACTCAGCTTCTCCACCATCTCTGTGGAAACAAGATTGTCATTGTTTCCACTTTCAATCACCATCTTGCAGCATTTCCCTTTGACTTTACACATGGTTCTGAATAAATCCTTCCTTTGAGTTGGTTCCGACTTCTCCTTCTCAGGATTCAATAAGACTTTGTTCATCATCAAAGCCTCCCCCATCTCTGGCAGATTCTCATTCACTTTCATATGCTCTTGCTGCTACTCGTTTTGAGCTACATAGTCTCCTCTCTGTCCTATGTCTTCCTTCTCAGGACATTCAAAGGATCCATGTCCCAATTTGTTACATTTGTAACATCTGTATACAGTTTCTCTGACTCTCCCTCTACCTCTACCTCTACCTCCTTGATAAGGTCTCCTCGCTCTTGGGTCACCTCCTCTACCTTTCTAATCCTATTGGTTTGAGTTGTTGGATTCTCCTTTTTGGGCTACAAACCTTTCTCTTCCAGTTGTTTTCCCCCTTCCTCTGGCTGAAACTCTTCCCCTATTGAAGTTCTGCTTTCTCACTAATTTTTCTTCTGTTCTCAAGGCACATTGGTATGCCTCTTCCATGGTTCTTGGTGATATCATGCTGATCTCATCCTGAATCTCCATCCTTAGGCCATTTACATATCTAGCAGCCTTCTCTGCTAATTCTTCTACATAACCTACCCTTAGGTTCACTTTGTAGAACTCTTCAATATGCTCTCTTACAGTCAATAATCTTTGCCTAAGGTTTTGCATTTGTCTATACAAAGTCAGTTGGTAATCCTTAGGAAGGAATTTGGCTCTCATCTTAGCCACCATCCTATCCCAGCTTTTTATCAATGGTTTGTTCTTCCTTCTCCTTTCAGCTTGCACACTATCCCACCATAGGGATGCATGTCCTTTCAATCTTGTCACTGCCAACCTGACCTTGTTGTTCTCTTCAAATTCATCATACTCAAAGTACTTGTCTAACTCATTGATACAGTCAATGAGGTGTTCAGCTGTGAGGCTTCCCTCTTAGGTAGGAAGCTTAGGTTTTGGCCTCGAAGTTGCTCCAAGAATTGATCGAAAGTATCTTAACTCAGGTGTCTCTTTCAAGGGTGTTGCTTCTTGTCCGTGTTCCTCTTCTTCAGGTTCACTCACATCCCCTGCTTCTGGGTCTCTTCGTATGCCCATATCCATAGCTTCCATACGTTCCCATAGTTCTCTCATTTCCTCCACGACCTATGCATTCGTTGCTGGTCTTTCTATGTCACGACTTTTTGCTCGGCCTATACGTACCGCCATGTCTTTCTTCTATTGCACTGAGCAAATCCTACTCTGATACCACAAATGAAGCAGGCATGAATGACCAGAGCCAAACCAACCCGCTTTCCCAAGAAATATTGTGGTTCCCTGGAATCGAACCCTTAGACTCAGCTAAAAACCAGCTAAGTTCTTCTCAATTGCGGCCCTCACCTTCAAACTGGGCTTTCTGCAACGTTATGATAGTCGAAATTGCCCTTTCGCAATAGCCTTACGGGGACACCTTCCTTCCGCAATTTTAGTGTTCTTCCGCAATGATATTTTCGCAACCACCTTCCCGCAACGGCCCTTCCATAGCACTTCTTTCCGCAACTTATGGATTGCGGATTGCGGGAGTTCCTTTTGTGCTTGCTTGAAAGAGCTTCTGCAAATATTATTCCGCAATGCGGCTTCCGCAACACTCGCCGTTAACTCCCGAGCTCTTCCGTTCTGCGGAACGCCATAGCAACCGTCGATCTATTGCGGGTTTAACCTCATCCGTTGATCTATGATCAATGCGATATACTTTTCCTCGGCTTGCGGAGACACTAACTCCCATACACGTTCACTTGATGGATTCTTTCCTCATCACAGATCTCCCTTGTGGCTTTGATCTAAGCCTTCCAACCTCTGTTAATTGAATCAGCTGCAACCCTACGAATTTCTTCGTTGATTGATCAGGGAATCGATCTATGCATCTCGATCTTCGTCTGGATCTGATGAGCAACTAAACACAACAAAAAATGATCTCTACTACTTGATGATGATTGGTTTGTGAAATATTTGGGTGGTCCTAGCTGTTCATACAAACACGAAAGCGAAGATTTGTTCACACAGATATCAGGTTAACACATGCACACAACTCCACCTGACAGAACCTAAGCTTATCTCTTCTTAAAATTCACAGTAACGCCATTAACATCTAGAACTTGCTGATATCATTTAGTGATCGCAAAAAAACATCTATACAGTCGTACTTCCATCTAGTGTTCAGGAAAACATCCCACTGATTCTTTCTTACGCGGATCTCTCACTTGCGTCGACCGACCCCTCCCGAGTCCCCATCTCTTCCTATTTCACCTATTCGAAAATCACCCAAAACCGAATGGATGAATAGTAAAACAAAATACTAACTAATTCTCCCCATCACTAAAGGAGTCATTATCATTCAACAACAGACTGGATATATGGCTTGATCTCCATGCAGGGAGTATCAAATTGCCACTATGTCATATCTTCTCAAAAACTGACAACATACTAGTTGGTTACATGCAATTATTTAAAATACTTAATAAATGAGTATCCTTCCCACTTCAAGACATCTTGTCCTCTTGATAGCCACAACATGTGAACACGCAATCACATTGTTGACTTAGCATTCATGCTCCTGCATCACACACCGATCTACATAATCCCTTTCTTGTTTCCACCATCTGTGGTAGTAAGTATTCCCGTCATGGCCACACTAAATATCCCGTGATTGATGTTAAGAATTCTCGTATGGTACTTACCTGCCCCTAATCCCAATCCGATGCCACAAGTCATTCTTCAACCGGTCCACTTGATCACGACTGCCAATCATCCACCTCCCAGTGTGTTGGAAACAAATTCCTCTAACACTACCCCTTAGTATTCCAAGAAGGCTAGGGGAAAATCCATGCAACGCAATTCCTCGGCAACTGCGAACAAATTCGTGAACCCCCCTCTTCTTGCACAAGCCCCACTTAAATGCGGTTTATGTGATACTTTGGGTCACACTACCCATAATTTTCCGCACTTGCTCGACCTTCAGATGCATATGCAGACCTTGGAGGATGATACGAGCATCCCAATTGTTCAATTCCCACCCTCCTCAAACACGTAACAAATCATTGCGCACCAACCATGTGTGCATGATTTGTGGCATCTATGGCCATTATTCCCGCCACTGCCCTGACTTACCCGAGTACCAGTTGGTGCTGCATGAGTTGCAACAACCATCCTTAGAGTCTTCGATCACTATTATTTAGGAGATCCATCCCTCGGAATCCTCATCAGTTGAGGTTAACACCATTTACATGGTTTCCACTGGTGACCCCTCTATCCCGTCAACCCCTTCCACTGATCCCTTTGACCCACATGTTCAACCTTTTCAAATCGACGAGGAAATCACATGTCCATATCATGGGGGCAGCCCAAAACTTGCCTACTCATCATTGTCATCATTCTCGTCGATGATAATGGGGGCATATACCCCACAAGGGGAATCCCCCATCATCATATCATCAATTCAGTGTGCCTCCATGTCCATTAGACTTATGTTACACCCCCCTTCCGGTAATTGGTCAATGCCCTGTTGATCCCTCTATGAGACAACATCTGCACCACATTGACACCTCTATTAGGGGGCATAATAGATTACCTCGACCCTGGGATAGGAGGCCTACTCAATCATTTTGACCCTTCCCCATCACATCTATCTTAGTATTGTAATGATCCCATCGCTGAAACCAAGACATATGTGATCCACAATCACAAATCCTATGCCCATAGCATGGGGGAAGGACCTTAACTTTGCTCACTTTTTCACATGCCTGATCTCGACCATTTTCGAGGTCACATGTCACTTTTATATTTGATTTGATTTGATACGCCTAGTGTGCTACCCCCACGGGTCATCATTTCTCCCCACCACCGCATCCTTGGCTTGGTGGGATCCCCCCCATTTATGGCCTATTTTGGCCTATTTTGGCCTATTTTGGCCTCTTTAGCTTCCTTTGATCCTACCAGAGTCATCTAGACTCCGTTTTTTACACCGTTTGCACCTCCTGATGCATAATTCTTTTCCCATGATGATGCTTGAGATAATTTATTGCTCTCACTGACCCTTTTTTGGTCGTTTATCTTACACCCCACACCTCTATTTACGTTCCATCAAGTATGTCAGCGAATCATGGCATCTTTTGCGCTTTTTTTTCCTCGTGGTCTTATTCACGAGCCCTCCACTCCCTCCATACTGTAGTTATTGTGTTATTTTTCTGCCATTCATATACCCACAAGGAGGCCCCATTAGTGTTCCCCCTCACATTTTCTTGGTCCACTCATACATGACCTTTGTTTGAACACTTCCTGCTTGCTTGACTTTCCTATCTGTTCGGTATATGTTTATCCCTTTTTCGGGCCCAACAACTCCTTTACGAAAAACACTTAGGGAGTTTATGTTAAGGTGTTTTCTGACTCCTTAAAGAATGAAAATATCGTCGAGCAATCTTGATTCCTTTCATGCTCGTTAAAGTATCTGAAAGGGCGTCTATCTAGTATAAGTTTAACCCTTTTCTGGACTTGGTAGACTAATTACGAAAAATGAAAAATCTAGTCACATTGGCCAGAAGAGTTCTCCATTGCATACTTTTATGATTTTTTGGGATTTGGGGACTAACACACGAAAAATAACCCCCTTAGATTCTTCTTATTTCTTTCAAACTCTCTAAAATTGAAAGCAACCATGAGTATTCACTGTCTTGGGCACGTATAAATCCACATGACGATATCTTCTATAATATCCTGATTTTGACCCTATTGCATTAAAATTGTAAATTATTTAAATATCATTATAAAATCATGGTGATGAGATCAAGGCCAATGCCTCACCATCGATGCATATGGTTCTTGTGCTATCCAGGCATAATAGAAATTACAACATCATGTAAATATGCATTTTAATGAAATACCCACAACTAGCTATGCAATGCAACAAGAGTATGGGGGCATGATTTTTACAAGGAACGGGGAGGAAAAATATTCAAACCCTTGAGCCAATAGTGTCAATGAGAGAACCCATAAACCATTAACTACCTATTTTGACTTATGCACCCAATCATTTATTTCTTCCAAGAGTTGGTTGAGGTAGTTAATGTTTTGGGAAATGGAGAGTATGGGTGTCCCAATTTCAACTATGGGAAAGCCATCAATTTGGAAAATCATGTTTGGCTCCTTGGGGCAATAAAAAACCCATGAAATTGGTCCCCAATACATTCTTCACCCATGGTCTTTTCTCCCTCACGCAGTCTGATCTTCCTGGGTATTTTCCCTCATGTTTTCCCCTCATTTTCCATCATTTTCCACAGCTAGGAAGTTTTTTTTGTGTTGCAGAGCGCTTGGGAGGAATAGATTCAAGATTTGGGGGTTTATAGAGGCCATTTATGCCCCTTGAATGACCATAAACGTGTTCTGAAATCAATTTTTCTCTCCAAGGGTTGATTCCCCCTTTAACAATTCATTTTTGGGTGCCCACGATTTTGGAAACTCATGGAAACCACATTTTGGGCATCCAACAATTAAAACATTTTTTCTTCATGCCCAACACTTGTGTTTTGTTGTTATGTGCATACCTATTTTGATTGAAGTTGTGAGTAAGAAACTAGGAGTGGAAGAGGATTATTATTTGCTTGATAAACCTAGTGAAGAGAGTAACCTCATTGAAAGATCAAAGGACCTTGGCTACTTTTCTATGCACACCCGGAAGAGCAATAGAAGGGAAGGTATTTCCTAAGGGACTGTGTAGTAGTGAAGGGGATAATTCCTTGTGTTGGGTGTGTATGTATTGTGGGTAACAAGATAGCTAGATCTTGTAGAGGTACAAATAGCTTTGTGGATTGGCTTGGTTGAATTGTGAAATCGATGAACTGTGGATTGGCTTGGATGAATTGTGAATTATTACTTGGCTATGTGTTAGTGGTTGTTCCCTTTTTCCTTGTGCAAATCATGCCTAGCTCGGGGGTGGCAATTGTATTGTGAGATTGATGAGCACAATTGGACCATGGTTGGGCAGAACGTTGCAGTTGCATAGCTAGTTGCTTGGGACATCTTTGTTTCAAGATAAGTATTCAATGAAACCTTTGTTGTGCTTTAATTCATTAGAAATTCAAGTGCTGAATGGAATGAACATTTATATACATGTCTATGAATGATGCATGTGATCATTATGCATCTTTATGCATACTAGATGTGTATGTGTAGAAATTTTTTATTTCCATTATGTTTCTTGCATTTATACATTTGCATATGTATTTTTAATTGCTATGACTGTTTTTAATGATCATGGGGCTGAGAAGTAGAAATAGCCTAGTTTTAGTGTCATGTTATCTCCCTTGCGTTGGATTGATGGGAAGGGAGGTGACATCTTCTCACCATTTCAGAGTCTTCTTACTGCTTTTAGAATCCTTAAAATTGAAAGCACCCACGAGCATGCACCATCCTGGGCTCATACAAATCCAAATGGCAGTATCATCTCGATCACACTTCTATCCCTTCTTCAAGATTCTTAAACCACAAAGAAGGAACAAATAGTGCCTCTCGATGCCACAACAAATCACATCTAGTCCTACCATTATGAAAACACCCACAATATGGCCTCCTTTTTTCAGAGTATTCTGCGATATGTCACCCTTGGAGTCTCCTAGTATCACTCATCAATTCCCCCCCTTGAGTCTTCTCCATTGTAGCCACAGTCCTTGATCCCTTAAGCTATGATCCCTTCCCCGAAGTCAGTTTCATATATTGCCAGGTCAGCCTTTCCATCATAATCTGAACAAAGGAAGTTTGAGTCCCATCACTCCATGACACTCATATCCCTCCATAGTGTGTTAGTTACACATCCAGTACTATCACATCTTGGTTGTACACCTCACACTCCTATCAAGGAAACATAATTTCCTTGGTAGTTGTAGGTCTCCCTCTGTCGATGCCATCGCATCTATTCCAGAGGATAGACCCATAGGTCCCTGTACATTGGACTCATCTCCATCAAGGTGAGTGCCTACGAATCATCTAAGTAGGAGTCCTTAATGCCTCTTAGCATGGATGTTTCTTAAATGCTCGACTTCAACTCCATTATCGCATCGTTGAGACTCCACTATAGAATTTGAACCCAAAATCCGACGACATCCAACGAAAAGGATTGTGTCGTCGGATTTCACCTTCAAAATTATGAAATTTGATTTTTTTTTTAAAATTGATAGAAGGGTCCAGCGGATATCCGACGATGTCTGTCGAATAGTGAGGCTATCCGACATAATATTATGCCCATGGATGTCGGATATCCGACATCTACTATCCAACGATAACTATGCTTAATTCCTCGAATATCTGATGAAATTTTATATTTTAAAATCTATAAATTTCGAAACATTCCGACATGTTTGCTATACAAGCGACGGTTTGCGGAATTTTTTTATTCGGTGGATTGTTTTTAGTAAAAGAATACATCATTATTTATATTGTTTTTGTGATTAAAGCGATCAAAGTGTGGATCTTGATTTTGTAAGATCGACAATCTTGATTCAAGCTCTTTATGAGAAAATGTCAAATAGAAATATTCCTAATCCAGACGAACAAAATCGAAAATTTCTTGCTAGATTGTGGGATGGACTGAAAATAAAGGGTGATTGGAAATGTTATTGTCCATGTAGTCAATGCAGGGGCTTTAAGAGGAGAAGAATAAAGATCACAACAGCTAGAAAACATTGTAGGGAACATGGACACACTAAGGGGGAACATGAATATCGTCCATTTGTAAGTTTTGCATTATATATGTTTTTATTTTGATTTCTTTTGTAAATGTATGTATGTATTATTTTAATATTTCTTATATTAACTTTTATCTATTGATGGTTTCATGTAATTATAAAGGAAAGACATCCTACGGCATATCGTCCGGAGGAAGTGCTTTCAGAACAGTATCGGAGGAACATGGAGCTACGAATAATGGAGAACAAGTCAATGATCATATTGAAGAAGATGATCATACTGATAGCATAGTTGAATATGATGGTACAAATACTTTGATCCATGATTCATTTAATGTTAGAATGGATGATGATGATGATGATCATTTGGATGATATTCATGATTTACCTCTTATTGAGAAGGCATACGAACCTCTTTATGAGGGATCCAACACAAATCTTCTCTTTGCTATATTGTTGATAATGAACTTGAAGGTTATGAATGGTATTTCAAACATATCAGTCACACGGATGTTAAGGTATGTAATATATTCCATCACACAATATATATGATCGCGCTAAAGGTTATCACCATTCATCTAATAATTTATTGTTAATTCACAAGTCAAATTAATACGGATGAAATGTGTTTCATTAATATTATTTATATATTATATTAACTAGATTTTTATTTTAATTTGTTGTATCATGATAGCTGAATTTTTGTTACCACCTTCAAATATTTTACCTCGCAAATATCGAGATTTATATTCCATCATGAAAGAAATTGGAATCTAGTATGAAGCAATTCATGCATGCCCGATGACCGTGTTATATATTATAATCAACATGAATTTGCAACAGAATGTACGAAATGTCATATCAGTAGATATCGAACATATCAAGTAACAAAAAAGGTGCTTTGCAAAGTTCTTCGTTATATTCCCATTATTCCACGTTTGCAACGACTGTTAAGGTGCAAAAACATAGTGCAATTTATGGCTTACCATGCACAGAACATAAGTCAAGATGACATTATTCGAATGCCTACAGATGGGTCTGCATTTAGAGATATTGATGAAAAATGGCCTCACTTTAAAGAAGAACCTCGTAATCTTAGGATTTCTTTGGAAGTAGATGGTGTCAATCCATTTGTAGAGATGATATCCGTTTAATCGGTGTGGCCTACTTTTGTTATCAACAATAACATTCCTCCATGGTTGTCAATAAAGAGGGAGCACATAATGTTGTCGATGATTGTTCCAAGTATATTGTGCCTACAATTTTTTTTTAATGTAGTGGCATCTCATTTGTCGTATTTTGTTGCATAATGTCATATATATATTTATTTTTTTTCTCTTGTGCAATATGGTTTATATATCTAAATGGTACGTCTCATAATTATATTTTTTATATGTTCAAATCAATCAGGTAAGTACCAAGTCAAAGATATGAATGTATATATCGAACCTCTTATTGACGAGCCACTAAAGTTATGGAATGGCATCACTATGTATGACGTATCTAAACCAATACGACAAAGGAAATTTCAATTCCATGCAATGCTTGTATGGACAATACATGATGCCCCAGTGTTAACCCATTTTTGCGGTTTGTAATTATAAGTTCCACTTTATTTACATGATTTAATTTTATGAACTAGTTAATATACTACGCACGCATGTTTTTCTAAATAATCCATTAATTTTGTATATAATTATAATTGACATAGATATTCCATCTCTTTATGTAGGTCTTCAGACAAAGGGGAAATTTGCATGTCCAGTTTGTGGTCCTAAGATCAAATCTCGTCGTTCAAAAATCTTAGGTAACGAGGTGTTTGATGAGTATAGGCACTTCCTCTCTAAGAATCATAGGTATCGAACTACTGAAAAACATATGTTCAATGGAAAGTAAGATACTGCATTAAAACCATAGAGAATGAGACCTCACCTATGGAAGTTACAATATAATAGAAATCGTTAAGGTACATATGAATCATCGTATATGAAATGTTATTTTTTTTTACTGTGTGTTGTTTACTGTCAGTGACATTGATTTCTGTAATTTATTTATAAACTACGATTCATGATGGTCGTTCATGTGATCATGAAGGCAATAATGGGCTTCCATGAGGAATGAAAAGTTATACTATACAATTTAGTAGGTTTCTCTACTATGAGCACCTAAAAATTGCTCATCTGTTTGATACAATGCATATCAGAAAGAATGTGACTGAAAAATTATGGCGAATATTGGATGGAAGGAGTGAGAAAGAAAAAAATGTCAAAATTTGCAAAGACATTCAAGAAGGAAACCATGCAATGAAAGACGTCACTCAATTTCATAGCAATGGAGAGAAAATTAACGGACCAACAAAGTAATGTTGTAAAAGAAGTCATGCGAAAAATTAAATTTCCCACCGGATTTTGTGCAAACATGAAGAATATCATAACAAAGAAAGGTGAATTTGCGGGGGTGAAAATGCATGATTGGCATGTCTTCATGAAGGTAATTATTATGGTATGCATTTAATTATTTTTTTTCTATTCTAGTGAATATGGCTGGTACTTTTGTTTGTCTACTCTTTGTTTAAAAAATGAAACGATTTGTATATTGTTACAGTATGTTCTACCTCTCTCTCTCCCGGACAATTTCGACAATAATGTCAAACAAGTAATATATAATCTCAGGAAATACATGAGGTAAGTAGCGATTTTTTGCATGCGCTTAGTGTTTGTTTAATTCATCGTAGAACTTATATTTTATTTTTGTTCTCTAATTCATGTTATGTAATATCATGTTTTTTTTCTTAAATATCTTGATTGGGTTGTGTCACCTATAGATGGTTGTCATCTAAATAATTCCATAAAGAAGATATAAAGTATTGGAGGAGAGAAATCCCTCGTCTCATGTGTGAAATGAAGAAGCATTTACCTTCGGCATTTTTTAATGCACAGGAACACTACCTCATACACCAAGTTGAGGAGATTGAATTGTGTGGACCTGCGCACTCAAGGTCCATGTGGATGGTTGAGAGGCACTTGAAATTTATGAAGGGTTTGGTTAGCCAATGAGCACATGCTGAGGGTTCTATGATGGAGGGATATATGGTATACCAAAACATGCTGTATATTAGTGAATATATTCCTAAATTAGCGTCAAAGCTCAATTTACGTCGCATTTGTTATCCAGACTCCAATAACAATTTCGAGGGGGAGTACCCGAAGGGGAAAGGTAGATCGAGGAAGGTGAAAGGTAATATAAAACATTTGACTGTTGATTTTTATGTACATATATCATACATATTCTATTTTTATATTCAATATATTGCATCAATTTAGAGTGTAATATACTTTGATAAGTGAATATACATTTGTATTGAATTTTAATTTTATTGTCATCAAATAGTTGGTCGAGAGTGGGATGCAATTCATTTATACATCACAAACAATCTTGATTGGATGAAGGTATGGATTGAACGATGTGAACAATCTGTTCATGGAATATCATGGGAAGGTGTGGCTTCATTGGTTAAAGCAGCACATCGCAATGGAGATACCAATCTAACACAAAGGGAAATTGATTTAGAATATGGTTTAAAAGATAATTAGGTAAGCAAATCAACCACACTATTTTTTTTTGTTGCAAATATATTGTCGATGTACACGCTGATTTTTTTCCATGTATGGCATTATAAACATGCACTTAATCATAAATATTGGATCATTATGTAATGATATTTTCTTGTATGGCTTGTTGTAGGTAAAACACCATAAGGCTATGTGGTGCAATGGTTGTAGATATCACATCAAAAAGTTGGATGAAACGAAGAAAACATCATATTGTGGTATATCTGCATTCTTTAAGGTGACCAATGTTTCCTCTAGAAGTGACAGGCATCCAAAACTCTTTGAAAATAGATACTATGGGTATCTGGAAGACATTCTTCAATGTGACTTTAACTCCTTGAAGGTATTTCTGTTCGTTTTCAATTGGTACAGGTGTCGATTGAATAAACGTGATCCCGATAAAACAATTATTGAACATGATAATGGATTTACCATGGTAAATACAAGGTTTTTTGAGCCAGGAACGAAGTCCTATGTTCTTCCAACCCAATGTGAACAGGTATTTTACTCTGAGGTTCTAAGTAAAGCGAGTTGGTCATTTGTTGTGAGACATGATGCAAGGGGAAGGCCGGTAAAGTATAACGTAGATGAAGGTAATGAAGAGGTTCTAGAAGAAGAAGACGACGTTGAATATGATCATGATCAACATGATTTAGATGATCATGTTCCAGAAGAAGATTTCGAAGAATTAGTTGAATCAGAAAATGTATCAAACAATGTCCATGAAGATGATATCGACGATGACATGATGATCGTAACAGACATCGATGACGATGATGATATGGCCAATCCTCACAATGTTGAATCTAGATCAGATGATACAGATGATGACTTGGATGAAGAAGATGATGAATTCCATTGAAGTGTACGAGGTATTCAATAATATATCTACTCTATATATTTTGATTTAATATTGCGATAGAAATATTGAATTTTATTGGTACATATAAATTAACTGTTTCTTAGTGTTTTTTCCATTTTCTTGTATGTTATAATTAGAAACATTAATTGTTATAGAGTATGACAAAAAGCACATTTAATTTTTTTCTTCGGGTTATGGGGAATTGAAAGTGATGTGAGGGGGGGGGAGGGGCCATAAGAGCTTCCACCTTCATGTGGTTGGCCCTGTTTAGTAGAGAATGTTAAATTATTCTCGAAACAAAGAGAAGCTCAGTAAGGAAATGCACAATTATCAATATGCTAACCTAAATGGTGTGCTTGATCATGTATTGTTCAGGTCCAACGTTGAAATTGTTTAAATTTGTGTTGGCTTGGACTACAATTTGGCATTGTTAGACTAGATGCATGCATTGACGGTGTGGGAGGGTTTCTGGACTCATGCATCGACACTATGGGAGGGTTTCCGAGTCCGATTCCCAGTGTTGTTTGGTACAGTTTCCATTTTTTTTTACTTTTCCACGTTTTGTTGGTTTGGATGTGTTAGTAAAATGTTATCCCTATTTGTGGCTTCCCACTTTCACTTGGAAAGGCAAGGCAGGCGCAGTTAGAGATTGGTTGATGTGTCTCTGTTTCAACGTTTTGTTGTGTTGTTGTATATATATATATATATATATATATATCTTATTTATTTGGATATTTAGTCCTTATCTTCCTTTTTCCTTGCTCGCTTGCAGGTTCTATTTCAGGCCACCATTTTAACACGATTTCTGAGTTTCATTCCTTCAGTGATTAGTTGTTTTCTTAACATGAAATCCTGAAATGTGGAATCAGGTTTTTTAATCTCATTCATACTTGTTTTAGTGATTTTTTAAAATCTTAGCACAATATCTATTTAGCAATTGATATATTACACCGTATCTCATGCTTTCTTCATATCCCTTGCAGGCAAATAGTCTTTTGGTAAATATCATATCAATAAATAAAGTAAATAATTGAACATTGAATTATTCAGCTATGGCCATCCATTCCATTGAGGTGTGTCTCTATTGTGCAGTTTTATATTTTGGTTTCAAAGTAAAATATTGATTATGGCCATCCATTCCATTAAGGCATGTCTCTATTTTGCGGTTTTCTATTTCGGTTTCATCGATTTATCTCATCAACAAGGACGCTTTTAATCATGAACATGGTTGTGCTTCTTCAATTGGTATAATTTTGGTTTTAATCATGAACATTGTTGTGATTTTTCCATTGGCATAATTTTCCATTTTGTTTTTCGTTGTATTGCAATGTGGAAGAGGAATGCTCTAACAAAATGAGCTGTTGGACCAGATCTTCAAAAGATAGATGATCTAGCCAAAGAAATGCAATGGATTATATCTATTGGTGAATGCATTTTTCATTTTTTCACTTGTATTGCAATATGGATAAGGATTTCAGTTTATATATGTGTGTATGTGTGTGTGTGTGTGTGTGTGTGTGTGTGTGTGTGTACCATTTATGCTTTTTGCTGAAAGGTTGAGATGGCAATGACTATAGTAATTTCTATGACAACTAATTCTCAACATTTTAGTTGCTTGGTTGCTATGTCTCTGTTTCAACATTTTGTTGTGTTGTTTTATCTATATATATCTTATTGCTTTGGAGGTTTAGTCCTTATTTTCCTTTTTCCTTTCTCGCTTGCAGGTTATATTTTAGGCCACCATTTTAACATGATTTCTGAGTTTCAATCCTTCAGTGATTAGTTGTTACCTTAACATGAAATCCTACAATGTGGAATCAGTTTTTTTTATTCTCAGTCATACTCGTTTCAGTGATTTTTTAAAAACTTAGCACAATATCTATTTAGCAATTGATATATTACACCGTATCTCATGCTTTCTTCATATCCCTTGCAGGAAAATAGTCTTTTGGTAAATATCATATCAATAAATAAAGTAAATAATTGAACATTGAATTATTCAGCTATGGCCATCCATTCCATTGAGGTGTGTCTCTATTTTGTAGTTTTCTATTTTGGTTTCAACTTAAAATTTTGATTATGGCCATCCATTCCATTGAGTTATGTCTCTATTTTGTAGTTTCCTATTTTGGTTTCATCGATTTATCTCATCAACAAGGACTCTTTTAATCATGAGCATGGATGTGCTTCTTCAATTGGTATAATTTTTGTTTTAATCATGAACATTGCTGTGCTTCTTCAATTGGTATAATTTTTGTTTTAATCATGAACATCGCTATGATTTTTCCATTGGTATAATTTTCCAATTTTTTTTTCATTGTATTGCAATGTGGAAGAGGAATGCTCTAACAAAGTGAGTTGTCGAACCAAATCTTCAAAAGATAGATGATCTAGCCAAAGAAATGCAATGGATTATATCTATTGGTGAATGTATTTTTCATTTTTTTACTTGTATTGCAATATGGGTAAGGATTTCAGTTTATATATATATATATATATATATATATATATGTATGTTTACCATTTATGCTTTCTGTTGAAAGGTTGAGATGGCAATGACTATTGTAATTACTATGAAAACTAATTCTCAACATTTTAGTTGCTTGGTTGCTGTGTCTCTGTTTCAACGTTTTGATGTGTTGTTGTATCTATATATATCTTATTGCTTTGGAGGTTTAGTCCTTATTTTCCTTTTCCCTTGCTCGCTTGCAGGTTCTATTTCAGGCCACCATTTTAACATGATTTCTGAGTTTCATTCCTTTAGTGATTAGTTGTTTCCTTAACATGAAATCCTGCCATGTGGAATCAGGTTTTTTATTTTCAATCATACTCATTTCAGTGAGTTTTTAAAAACTTAGCACAATATCTATTTATCAATTGATATATTACACCGTATCTCATGCTTTATTCATATCCCTTGCAAGAAAATAGTCTTTTGGTAAATATCATATCAATAAATAAAGTAAATAATTGAACATTGAATTATTCAGCTATGGCCATCCATTCCATTGAGGTGTGTCTCTATTTTATAGTTTTCTATTTCAGTTTCAAAGTAAAATATTGATTATGGCCATCCATTCCATTGAGGTATGTCTCTATTTTGCAGTTTTCTATTTCGGTTTCATCGATTTATCTAATCAACAAGGACGCTTTTAATCATGAACATGGATGTGCTTCTTCAATTGGTATAATTTTGGTTTTAATCATGAACATTGCTGTGATTTTTCCATTTGCATAATTTTCCAATTTTTTTTCATTGTATTGCAATGTGGATGAAGATTTTAGGTTTTTTTTATCTAGTATAGCATATGCTTACCATTTATGCTTTAGGATCAGATGACCATGATTATAGTAATCTACATAGCATTTAATTCTCAACATTCTAGTTGTCGGTTGCTATGTCTCTGATTGAACATGATCTTATTGCTTTGGGGGCTTAGTCTTACTTATTTTCCATTTTTCGCTTGCATGTTCTATATGTGACTCTTTTTTCCTTGCTCCTTGATTGTAGTAACTCTTTGAGGCCACTCACAATTTTAACACAATTTGGGAATTTCGGTCTTGATTTAGTGACTTCTTGTTTCCTTGAGACAAAGTCCTCTAGTGATATCCGATGCCTCTTGCCGTCAGTGGTATGGGGAGGTCGCTAGATTCATCATCATCATCATCATCATCGTCTGTTCGGGTACATAGGGTACTCCCAAAAGACCGAACACCTAGAGCAACCACTTCACACAAACAGATCACCGATCAACACACCGATGTTTTGACGTGGTTTAAACCTTCGAGAGGGAAACACTCCATGGCCTCGGCCAAATAGCTTCTATGGAGAAATTTATTATGCAAAGAAATAAAGTTACAAATGAGCTTCTCATAATCGATCAACTAGAAAATGACCCTCCATGCTCTTTAAATAGAGATCATGGACCAATCGGGTGTTAAGCCACGGATCAAGGTTAGGTATGATCTAAGAGAAGTTGAGCCGTCGGATCACTCTATGTCTAGAACATATCGTGACCATTGGATTAAATATTTACAAATGTATTCTAATGCATATTAAAGAAACACACTTTTCCTAATGGATATATTACACAAGTTGATCTTAACTAACTCCTAAGTGTCTAAATATCCTAACATTCCCCCTTAAGAACAACTTGGGATAGGATTGAGGGATTTACAAAAGTGACACTATTAGGACAAGGAATGAAGATTTAGAGCCTATCCCCCTTAATGACAAATTCCTAAACTCCTAACATAGATCGAAGTTTAGAAAACTTTGCTTCTGTAAGAGACTTGGTAAAGATGTCGGCAACTTGATCATCTGTAGGACAAAAGAGAACTTCAAGAACACGATCATGAACAAGATTTATGATGAAGTGCATATGTAGCTCAATGTGTTTGCTGCATTGATGTAGGACTGGATCTTTGGCAAGCTTGATGGCACTTTGATTGTCGCACCAAAGTGGAGTAGGTTGCTGCTGCTCGAATCCAAACTCTGAAAGGATCTATCAAAGCCATAAAGCTTCCTGACTGGCATTAATTGTGGCTCGATATTCTGCCTCTGCTGAAGAAAGAGAAAGAGCTTGTTTTTTCTTACAAGCCCAAGTGATAGGTCCAAATCCCAGACTGAAAACATAACTTGCTGTAGAATTTCGATCATTAGGATCGTCGGCCCAATCTGAGTCAGTGAAACCAACCAACAAAGGTTTCCCCCCTGTATTGTAATGAATCCCAAACTGAATTGTACCTTGAATATATCGAAGTATTATTTTAGCTGCTTTCTAGTGACTTTCATGAGGTGTTTGCATATAACAGGAAACACGACCAACGACAAAGGAAAGGTCAAGATGGGAATGAGTCAAGTATAAGAGGCTACCAACAAGCTGACGATACAAGGTGGCATCTACTTCAAGTGAAGTACAAGTGGCAGAAAGTTTGACTCCAGACTAGAAGGGAGAAGGGGCTGGTGTACAATCTTCCATGTGAAAGCGACGAAGAAGGTCACAAGCATACTTAGACTGAGAAAGAAAGATTCCTTCTTTGGTTTGTAGGACTTGGAGACCAAGAAAATAATGCAAATGTCCTAAGTCTAACATTTCAAAATTTTGCTTAAGACTGGGTTTCACACGGGTTATAAGCTTAGGGTCACTACCAGTAAGAATAAGATCATCAACATATAGAACAAGTATAATGAGATGGTTTCCTACTTTCTTGGTATAGACATTGGGGTCAGAATGGCAACTAGAAAAAACTGTGTCACGGAGAAAGCTATCCATTTTGGCATACCGAGCTCTAGGAGCTTGCTTAAGGCCATATAAGTATTTCTTAAGGCAGTAGACAAGGCTAGAGTTATTCTGAACATATCCAGAAGGTTGTTCCATGTAAATTTCCTCCTGTAAATCACCATGTAAGAAGGCATACTTGACATCCATTTGATGGACTTCCTAGTTATGTAAGGCTGCAAGGGAAACAACAAGGAGGATGGAGTTCATTTTTGTGACAGGAGAAAAGGTTTCATTGTAGTCAATCCCTTCAACTTGGGAAAAACCTTTGGCAACTAACCTTTCCTTAAGTCTTTCAACACTTCCATCTGATGCATACTTATTTCTGTAGACCCATTTACATCTGACAAGTTTTCTTCCTTTTGGAAGAGGTACAAGATCCCAAGTATCATTCACCATTAAGGAACGATATTTTTCATCCATAGATGCATCCCAATTTGGATTTCCTGAATCTTATGCAAAAGTTTCTGGATCATGATTCTCAGAAAACTGAGCCAAAAAAGAAGAGACTCACTGAAACTGAGAACGTGTTCAACGTTGATCTCTAGGATCACTGGTAAGATCACTAGATACTTCACATGTTGAATGGTCCCATCGAGGAAGCACTTGTGCTGGTGAAACTGGAGGAACATGAGAAAGTGGAGGTGGATTTTCATCCTCACGGTCATCATCAGAAACTGGAGTTGGAAACCTGTCAAGGAAGTTGGAAGAAGAAGAATAAGAAGGCACAATCGCCGAATCAGGATCGCATGCCAAAGATGGCACAATCGCCGAGTTAGGCTCGCAGGCAAAGAGATTTTCATCAAATTTAACATCTCTTCTAATGACTATATCATGAGAATGTGGTTGAAGAATTCTATAACCTTTTACATCTTCAGAATATCCAACAAATATGCACTTTTCACTTTTAGGATGCAATGCTTTCCGTTTTTCATACGGAATATGAGCCCATGCTTCACTACCAAACACACAGAAGCGACTTACGTCTGGTTTAATTTTACTCCATGCTTCTTCCGGAGTGATACCTTGTAAAGCTTTAGTGGGGGTGCGATTAACTATGTAATTTGCACAATGTATGGATTCAGCCCAAAATTGAAGACTTAGTCCCTTAGATTGGATCATACAATTAGCCATTTCTTTTAAAGTGCGATTCTTCTGTTCAGCTACACCATTTTGTTGTGGTGTATATGGAACAATGTGTTGTTATTGGATTCTTTGTTCAGTGCAGAAAGTAGTGAACTTTTTGTTAACATATTCTCCTCCCTTGTCAGATCTTAACTTAATATTTTGATGACCAGATTGTTTTTCAACAAGGGCCTTGTAGGCCAAGAACATGCTAAATACTTCGCTCTTAAGTTTTAGGAAATAAACCCAAGTGCGTTTGGTGTAATCATCAATGAAAGTTAAGAAATATTTGAAACCAGAAAAGGAAGCAGATGGAAGAGGACCACACAAGTCACTATGCACAAGCTCCAAGAGAATCGAGGTGTGCCAAAAGGCGTGTTTGTCAAAAATGTCCCGATGATGTTTTCCGAGTACACAACCGGAACAAACACCATCCCTGCAAGATACCATCAGAAGACCTGTCACCATATTGTCTTTACATAGTTGTTGCAATGAGCGATAATTTAAGTGGCCAAATTTTTCATGCCAAAGATTGCTCAAGTTATCACTATGAGCAACAAAAAATTAAGGGAAAGGTGATGACCAAAGTTGTTAAATTTGTACAACCTGGTACTATCATCAACAATTCCGGTAGCTAGGACTTGTTTAGGATCTTTAAAATCCTTGATTACAACTTGGTGCGGTGTAAACGTCACAGTTTTACCTTCACCAGAATGAGTGATTTGATAGACTGATAACAAATTGCAGGAAATTCTTGGAACACATAGTACATCACTGGAATGACCATTATCTACTGGAACTGTTCTAGCTCCTACATCACTTAGAGATCTATCATCACCAACAAATATTTGTTTGGTGTTACATTGATGCATAATAGAAAAGATGGCTTGATCCTTATCCATATGATAAGATGCTGTAGAATCAATGAGCCATTCATTTGAATTAGTAGAAGAAGATGCATTATAAGAATAACCAGAAGCACAAAGTGCATGTCCATGAGAGGTAGATTCTTAAGGTGAATCTAGGATGATGTGGTGCTTCTTCATTGTTGCTTCCAAGGCTACCATCTTCTTGAAACACTTAGATTCATCATGATTATCTTTCCCGCAATAGTTGCAATGGCATAGTATTCTTTCCTTTTGGCTTAGATCCTTTGTCATTTTTTAAAGAAGGAGCTGACTGAGAGTGTTTGGGACCCTTATTTGACTTGTTATTGCAAACATTTTGTGTCATGGGAGGCTTGGACTTTTCTTTATGTTGGGACAATAAGGCTTTCCCAGATGTATCTGCATTGTTAATTATTCTAAGATGGATGAGCTTATCTTGCTCTCTAATCAAGGAATCACAAAAGGATTCAAGACTAGGCTCTTGATAGCTAGATGCATTTAAGGATTCTTTCATGGAGTAAAATTTAGATACAAAAACAGAATATACAGGTCCAAGTTTGGAAAGAATATGATAAATGCATTGTTTGTCTTCCCTTTCAATCTTGAATTCTTCACATAAGAGTTTAAGAGTTTTGTACTTAGATAAATAATCTTGTATGCATGAAAAATCACTTGGATTTAAAGAAATCAACTCATTTTCGAGTTGGTGACCTTGAATTTCATTGTGTTTACCAAACACAGATTTCAACTTGTCCCAAGCATCATCAGGTTCATCAATTCTAGATATGTAGAATCGCAAATCAGTGGAGATTGACATCCCAATCAATCCATGAACTTCGTCACATCTATTTGCCCATTTGATTTTCTTATCATCATCAGTGGGTTCTGTTTCTTTCCCTAAGGTAATTTTGAAAATTCCTCTACTTTGTAGAACATCCTCCATACGATATTTCCATGAGAAATAGTTGGAACTGGTAAGTAGAATATCTCAAGGGGCGGCCATATTTGTAAATTAATGACTGTAAAATTAGAAACCAATAGTCTGGATGTGAAGAGCTCGAAACAATAGGTGGTTTCAAACAAAACGGCACTAAAAACTGACTCCGTATGATGAAGTTATGCTTGATCAAAGAAAAAGTTGAAGATGTCTCCAATAGTGACGTGGCAAATAGAGAATGACCAGCTAAAAAAAAAGGACCCCCCTCTTCCCAAGATGAACCTTTGACAATCACTTTACAAGAAAGTTGCTTTAAGTGAATCACTTTTGTAAAATTAGTGATTTCACTTTTACAATGATGTTACTTTAAATAGTGCAACAATAAAAAGAAACTTAAGTGACTCACTTTTTATTTTTATTTTTTATTATTTAAGTGAGATGCACTTTTACAATAAAGTAACTTAAAAATAAAAATTGCATGCACTTTTTCTTTTAAAATTAACTTCCTAAGACTTGAACTCAAGACCTATTAAGGAATAAAACAACTTTGAACCAAGTGAGCTAAATTAAAAGGTATGTAAAATATGAGAAGGAGGAAGAGGTTTTTTTTTTTTTACTCTTCTTACTCGGTTTCTGTGCTTTCGTTTTTTCCTGCAAATCAAACCATAAACCAAAACAAAAAAAACTTTTCCATACTTATGGAGTTAGATCTCGTTACCTTGCACGGAAAGTCTACGTTTTCTCTCTGTTTCTGATTTGTCGAGATCGCACAAGGTGCACGGCAAAGAGCATACGCAACCGAGAAAAACCCTTTCCCTTTCTGTTTCTGATTCGCCGAGATCGCACAAGGTGCACGGAAAAGAGCATACGCAGACAGGGAAAGAAACAATCCGAAACAAAAAAAAATCTAATAATAAAAACTGATAAAATATTATAAATTTTTTTAAAAACAGAA